>VWZV01001474.1:352451-952451 GCA_013397155.1 Irena cyanogastra | reverse complement strand
TGTCTTTTTTTTAAGATGCTATGAAGGCATAAATATTTTACACATTATTTAAGGTGTGCACCTGCACATATAAACTGTAGAAATCTACAAGGACACGTGGGATGAGCATGGATGAAGAAGGTCAAACGCAGAATATTCTGTTTATAAAGAGATTGTGGTGGGGCATTGGTCAATGAAATAAATCAAGGCAGGGACGTGCCCTCCCTATTTTTGTAAAATCTCTTTGACAGGAACAGATGGGGCTGGGGTGGTGTTTCCTGTGATTATCCACAGGGAATGCAGCCTGATGCCATGGAGCACCAGGAGCTGCTGCTCAGCAATGAAGGTGCATCCGCTGCCGCATTGGCTGGGCTGTCCCTCACATTGATCATCTCTCACTCACACACAAAAACCAGCCTGGGACTGACATCTGGCACATGTTGAACGTAGAGGAAAACAGAGAAAAATTGCATGAGAACAGCCTAGTAAATTCAAGAGCCTTGTTAAGGAAATTGCCCTGCTAACAACACGCTCAGATACTTCAGCCACTGCCTCAGATCTTCCACAGCCAGACATTAAAACAGGGATCAGGGTAAAGGACTTTGCACAATGTGGATATAAATACTTTTTTCAATAGTGGCAAGCAAAATAATCCTCTTGTTTCAGTCCTGAGACACAGAATGGGACCTCAGATGATGCAAAGAATTCTATTTTATTTTTCTTTTATTTCTACGGCTGGGATCTTTCTAGCTCCAAGCACCTATGTGACTTCACTCCCATTAATATTCCTACCCGTTGCCAAATCTCTAACTCAACAAAACACCAAAGCTCCTGCTTAAAACTGAGCATGTGCTTTGCTGCTGGTGGCTGAAAGGGCCTGGGATGTGAGTTAGACTTAAAGGAAATAAAATGTCAGTGGAATCCTCACCCACACCCGCCGTGCCCCTGACGAAAGGCTTCTGCTGTAATTAGCATGCAAGGAACGGATTTTCACAGGAACAGAAGTTGCTCAATCAGGTCAATAGAATTCACAGTTGAATAAAGCTAGATTTTGTTTGTTCTTTTCAAAATGTAGATGTGATTGGTGATAATAAAAGGCATTTCTGAGAGCGTTTCGGTGAGCAATTTGTAGGGGACCAAATCCAAAGCTTCTATTGCAGAAAATGGGTCTGTTGTGTCTAATTTAATATATTTGCAATGATTCTGAACCAAAAATTGCTTCTGATGAGTACACACTAAATATCTATGATTAAATACGGAAGTATATCATTAGGTATAACATTTCTAAAAAGCATTTTATGACTTCAGCCTCAATTCGCTGAAAATACATCCATGTGATTTTAATATATAAAGAATTATACTGTTTAGGAGGAAGAATTATGCCTTTAGCTGCTCTGCAAAATTTTCAGATGTTCAGAAAAAGAGGCAAACATATGATAAAAATCCCACTGGACAGCACAGTCCCCTTTGGAGCACTGGAAAGCAGATGGCGTCTTTAAAAAACATGACAAGATCGGTCTTACAAAAAACCAGATGCTATCCATTTTCCAGGAAAGATCACTGGCAACTAATAAGTTCACACAATAAACTTCTGCTGACTCAAGAAGCATATTAAAGAGTTTAGAATAAAGAAAATTATCTAGGATATTTCAAGGGAGAAATAACCAGAGGCTCAATAAAATTTTTTTTCCTACAACAATTATCATTGCCACATCAATCCAGACCTATTTCCAAGATGAAAGGTGAAACTATAAAAGCTCAAGGAGGCGAAAACATCAGCTAGAAATTTAGGGAAAGAAAACAATACTGTCCTAAAATCCTTAAATTAAAGACAAATTTGGAAGTATAGAAGACAAAAAATTGCAATGCATTAAGAGATGAAAATTTGTATATGTAAGTAGAGTTTAGTTACTTTTAAGTCCTTAAGTTGAAGAGCACAGAGCAGTTTCCAGGAAAGCTTTTGGCCCCTGGGGGTGGCAATCACTTCTGATTAAGAAACATTTACCTGTTTGTAAAATGTGCATGACTCTGCATGGAAAGAACAAAACTGATTATGCTATTCTATTCTATTCTATTCTATTCTATTCCATTCTATTCATATATTTAAGATTACATCCCTTTTCCCCCCAATACCCAATATATACTGAAAAATTAAACCATGCTTTTTTTGGTTTTTTTTTAGGAATTTATCAATCTGTGTGGACTTCACCAAAGCAGGAAAAAGCTCCCAAAATCAAATTCTATAATTAGGGGTTAAAAGAGAGAGCAAATTATGAGAGACTAAATAATGTAAGTTTTAAGGAATTTCTGCATTTCTCTTTATACATTCAGAAGGAGAGAAACCATGAGTGTGAAAATCATCTGACCCCAGCAGGAGTGAATTTACATTTGTTGTTTCCATATGCAGCCCTGGGTCATTGGCCAGCTGTGTTATTGCAGGGGATGAATATTCCTAAAAAAGTGAGCTATGGACACAGCACAGAAAATCCTCTGGGCAAAACACTCCACTCACACAGAGAGGTGCAATTCCATTAATTCTCACAGACTAATTACAATATATAATTTAAAAAACACCCAAAACTTTACCTCTAAACACCAAAATGTTCTGATGTGTCACAAGTGGAGCTGTCCTGCGCTTTGTATCTGTCACTGAGATTTATCCAACTTCTGAGAGCAATGTTCCAGGAGGGAAAATGGGATGCAACACCTTTGGGAAACATTTAGGGCTGGACACAGGGAGCACAATGCCCTGCTGGGTGTTGCTGCTGTCCATGGAATACTCCTCAACCTGGGCACCATTTTTTTCAATTTTGTTGTTGGATTTCTACAAATGGATCTTGAGCCTAAGGACACAAGAAAAAGAAATTTCTATGGCAAAAATGCAGCTCCCATTTCTTTTAATGTGACCTTAAGGAATTTACAACTGTTATAGGATGATAATTATAGCAACAATAGAATGTTCACAGAGGATTTTTAAAATAAAAACTCCTAATGTGTGTGAAGTGCTCAGACATTCCAGGAACATGGGGATGAACATTTAAACCAGCTATTTTTCAGGGCCATAGGCAGTTCATACAAACACAAACCAATAAAAGGAAAGAAAAAAATAGAAGGAAAAAGAATGGACTTTTCACAGAAGTTTTCTGACTGCCACATTACAGTCCTGCAAAAGTAATTTAGACTGAAAATCATTTCCATTGTGAACCTTTCACAGGCCTTTCACAGGGCTCGGTTTTGCTTCTTTCATAACAATTCTGCATTTGGCTCATCTTCCCCTCCCTTCTTTCTTTTAAATCACAGCCAAACTTAGATAATATAAGTTGAAAATAGAGAGATAAAGACTTTCTGCTACATTTTTCTTATTCAGGTTAGAGGATAATTCTGTTTACTTGGTTCAGGTAATATTCCAGTTGTATTGCAAGCTGCTGCTGACGAATGAAAAATTGATTTTTCTTCTTCTAAAGTATAGCCTACATGAGCACCTATAATCTTTATGCATTTACAGTGATTTTAAAAAGAGTCAAATAGTACATAAGCATGTTAAAATCATAAAATGTTCTCCAGGCAGTGCTGTCCCTGGGCTCCTTCAAGCTGCAATGTCTGCAGAGGCAGAACCCAAACACGGGCTCACGCAGAGCAGTGGGTGCTGCTCTGCTGGGATTTCTGACAGTGCTGGGAGGGTTGGAACTCCCCAGCTGTGCTCGTGGACACGATGCCAGGTGCAGAACAGCTCCAGGAGGCTCAGACAGGGTGTGCCCTGTGGGGTGGCACTGCTCCCTTTTGTGGTGGCTGGAGTCCCTTTAGAGCTTCTCTCAAATGCAGACACTGCTGCACATGGAATCAGCTCACAACCTGAGATTAGAGATGAATTTTTCCTTTCTCAGAGAGCAGTGGTTTTCAGATCTGTTAATTTAGGCTTTTTCACTTGTTAGATCTGAATTTTCCCATTTAAAGAGTTATTCTGTGCTCACCAGAGTGAGGTTTCAGAGACTCAGAGCCAAGTATGTGAGGTGATGAGAAAGAAGTGCTAGATCTTTCCTTTTACCTCATTGCCTCCCAGTCAACTGAGTTTCACATCTAGCTTATTAAAACTTGAGTCATGAAAATTACTGTCTCTTCACAAACACAAAGCTTTGAGTTAACTTTTTTATTCACATGTCACGAAGATACTATTTATCAACTTAATTAAGGTGTAGAGAACATCAGACTCTCATTTTTCTTCTTAGCAAGCAGGTTAAAGAATGTTAAAAATTATATTAACACAATTGAAAAATATGCCATAGTAGAATATGGCAGTGGTGGGGTTGTTCTGTGTGTGAGGAACCTGAATTCATTTAAAATATGTTTCCCATGTGGGGCTGTCACTTTGCTCCTCCATGTGTCACAGCCTGAGTGACAGCGAGGTTCTTCAGCTGGCTTTGCTTTGGCACAGCACTGGCACCACTGCAGCCCTGGTTCTGCTGGGCAAGGAAAACCCCCAGCCTGGCCAGGGGAGCGGAGCAGGCACTGGGGACAGCCACCAAATGCTGTAGGGTTTGTCTCCACAGGCAAACTGAGCCTGGAACCACCTGGTGCAGCTGGAGTCACAGCTCTGCAAGTCCCCAGGTGGAGAATCTCAT
The DNA here is from genome assembly GCA_013397155.1 of Irena cyanogastra. NCBI lineage: Eukaryota > Metazoa > Chordata > Aves > Passeriformes > Irenidae > Irena > Irena cyanogastra. The sequence continues at coordinate 947,853 of VWZV01001474.1, read as the reverse complement.
TCTGCACCCCGAGTGCCTTGCCTTGTGAGGCTTCTGTGGCTTTGAGAGGGACAATTATCCCCATAGAGTTACCCTGGTGGATTTCCCCATTATCCCCACAGAGCTACCCTGGTGGATTTCCCCATTATCCCCACAGAGTTATCCTGCTGGATTTCCCCATTATCCCCACAGAGGGATAACCCTGCTGGATTTCCCCATTATCCCCACAGAGGGATAACCCTGCTGGATTTCCCCATGCACACAAGCCCTTACATAACTCCAGGCTCGTTTGCTTCCCCATCAAATGTCCCAGCTTTAAAGCTATCATTGTTTCATTTACTTGTTTGGCATTTGCCTTCCTTTTGATGCTGATATTGCCTGACATATTCAGTCAGTTGTTAGATAGAACAATTATTCCTCTTAACTGCTATTAGAAATGCCATCTATTTCCTTTTGTTAATTCCTCTGCATCAAAGTTATTAACTATCCAATCAACTGATGTTGTAACTACTGCACATTTCACTGCTGAATGAGCTGTATTTGCACCAAACATAAAAGGCAAACCCTCACTCTCTTTCCAGAGGCCAATCCTCTTCCCACAGGTCAGGATTCTTTACATCTTTTTCTTATTCCATTCCCACAGCTAAACAAATTTAAATAATTTTATATTATCAGAGAGCCTGTTTTGTTATTTTCTTTTTTTTTTTTTAATACTATCAAACACAGATCCCAATGCAGAACAAAAATCCTCCAAACCATTTATAAAAATTTTTAAAGAATTTGCTTATAAACTACTGAGAAGATGTACATTGCAGCTGGTGACACAGATTGCCTGTGGCACTGGCTTCCTTTGCCACCCACTTATTTCAGCAAATAAATATGGTAATATAAAATCAGGGTTTGAATGTGTAATCTCTAGACTTTGTAAGCCAGTTTTTGTTTGTGTCACTGCAGTATTTTGAATATTGTCAAATGTGGATCCTTGCAAAAGGTGTGAGATGGTTGAGCAATGCACAGATTTTAACCACAAAGTGAACACCCAAAAAAGTAAAGCAAAAATGAAAGAAAAAAATTCCAAGTTTAGGAAATAATTTAGAAGTTAATGTGCAATCTTAGCTTTAGAACAACCTTTAGAACACTTTCCCAATTTAGGGAAAGTGTCTATGTACATCAATTGATTTGACTAATCTGAAATATTGTTATCAAACCCACAGAATCACCTAAATCTAGCACTAAATGTCTACTGTCCCAAAAGGCAAAGCCCTTGCTGGGCTCCCAGGGGCAGAGCAGTTCTGTGCAGGAGCCCCAGGTGGCTCAGGCTGCTCTGGCCGTGGCTGGGAGGTGAAGAAGCCAAGCCACGGCTGCCAGAGCTCACTGGAATGTGCTGGGCAGCTCCCTGCGAGGGGCTGCTGCCTCAGCTCTGCCTGTCAGACCTTACAGCAACAGGAGGAAATGGAGTGGAGCATGGGAAAGGAAAAAAAAAATCATCCTGCAAAGCCTGCCGTGTTCCTCACCATAATTTGCTGGGATTTCCCAGGGACTGCCTAACCAGCTCTGCACTCTGGGCTGATCCATGGTGAGAGCAGCATAAACCCTGCATTAACAGAAGCGACAATTCAATCTCTTTTTAAATCAGATGTCAAGAAGAAGCTTCATCACGACAATGCAAAGAGACAGTGATGGACAGCCAGGTATTTGTCAGGTTTTGCTACCAAAATGTTGTATTCTGGGTCTCAAAAGGTGTCTCAGTTACTCTGGGAAGGTAACTCTACCTTTTGGGGAGCTCAGCTGTGTGTGACCTGCCCTTCCCTGTGAATGATCCCTAACTGGATCATTCAACATAAAGAAATGCTATATTCACTTTACAACTTCAGCAAGGTGAGAAGTAACATCTTATGATTTACTGTCTCCCTCAGCAGTGAGGCATAGCACAAGTGCCATCCATCTCTGGCACAGAGACTGTGAGATTTGCCCCAGCGCAGACATAAATTCATGACCTTCTCTATACATTAAATATCAGGAGTTCTTGAGTGTTACTGCTCTCTGTCAAAATAAAATCATCTCCCCATAGGAAAGGGACATTGTAAATTAATATGAAAACAAAATTGCTCAGGAACCTTGCCAAAGTGGGATGTGGTGACTAAAAACCTGTTTCTTATGGAGACAGAGAGACAAAATAACAGTCCTGTTGCATTCAAAATACTAATGCAATCAAACAATAACTGCTGCTATTAATGTGAGAACACCTTGTCAGGTGTTCTTCCAAAGCTTGTCAGAAAACCCGTGACAGGTTTTGTTGTGACTTTATTTAACACCCTAGTCACTCACTCTGTCATGATTTGCTTCTTGCTTGTTACTGTAGGTGTTCCAACCTCTTGCACTTTGATGTTTCACAAACTTTGCCAGCAATATATTGGATTTGTCAACCAGTTCTAAACTTGGCAGGTTTCTGACCATAACTTAAACCTACTTTTCCTCCCTCAACAGCAAAACCCAAGGAAACAGAAACAAAACTCCAACAAGCCCAAACTCAAACCCATCTCAAAATGTAACCAGTGGGTTCTGGGCAGCCTGGGTGAGCTCACTTGCCTCTCAGCACTCCCTGCCAGCTCTGCCTTTGGACACCCTTGGCCATGGGCTGGTTGCTCACAGGGGACAGTGGCTCATTCACACTCTGAGGGCTGTGGACACGGCTGGTGTGTGCCAAGAAAGCAGAGAGAGGGTTTAGTTTTCCACTGATGCTTTCCTCTCATTTTCTCCTCTTCCCTTACAATGTATTTGAGCAATTTAAACAAAGCATCTCCTATTCTCTTACTCACCAGCAGTGTGAAATCCCAGGAAAGAATCAGAGATCATTTGAAAGGCAAAAATGTCCTAGAACACACTCAAATCATGTTAGACTGGGCACCTTCAGAGTGCCATGAACATGTTTTGGATATTTTGGGGGGAGCAAGGTGATCTGAAGATAATCCACAGACCACATCCTGCATTTCAGATGTAATGAAGAAAGAACAAAGTGGAAAAGTAATTTGCCATTTATTCTCAGGTGGAGGGTGCAGGACTCAGTAGGAATCCCAGGGCATACAGATAACATGGCTTTTCTATCAGAACACCATTTCAGCAGTGTCTTTGTGTTAAACAGAGTGATTAGTGCGTTGGGAGCCCCAGCTCAGAGGCATTGCCTGTTCTGGGGATGAGTGCCTCTATTAGTGCATCATATCTATAAAATCCAACTGCACCCAGGGCTGATGCCAGCAGCTCTAGTCAGAGAGCTTTCTCCTGAGGACCCTTCTCCATTCTTTCCTTCTTGTCCAATGAAGATATTGCTCCTTGGGTACTAATTACACATCACTGAGGTCTAAATTATCTTCCTTTTTTTCTGCAAATGACAGAGAAAAATGGGCTCTGTACCCCACAATCCTGGGGGCTAGTTCCTAGACATTGTTGCACATTTTCTATACAGCTCTTTTTGTTTTCCAGGTGCTTCAATGCTGAAGTGTTGCAACACTGTGTAAATTATAGTTTGCAAATGAGCAACGGGGACTTGCACAGTGATTTAGAAAACAGAGTGTCTTTTATCCTGCAGAGAAAATAAAGATGGAACAGCCTGAAGGCCATGTGGTACCTGGAGAGGCTAAATTGTATGCTGAACTTATCAATTTTGTGTTCTAAGTCACAAACAGGTTAAATATCACTGAAGTAAGATGGTGTAAAATCTCCCAATAAATGGAATTTGAAGCCAAATATGTCTCTTCTTTTGTTTATGTTCTTCAAATATATTTTATAAACAAAAGCAACTATGTCAACAATTTATGTTCCTGTGTGGAGCCAAAACCTCAAAACAAACCGAATACACTGCCTTGTACCTCTCCTTAAAGGACTCACGGCAGGAAAGGCAATGACTCTTGCTGATGAAGATTTATGTGACAAGAGAACCAAAGACAGGAGGCAGAAGGAAGCACCACATACAGCATAGGAGAACTGGCAGGCTCAGAAAAACTTAATGAGCAATTTGGGGCCAATTAATGACTGGAAACAGCCAGGAGTGATAAGCAAAATAACTTTCCACTGGGGATCACAAGCGCTGTGTGTTCTTTGTGGGGTAAAAAAGAAAAAGAAAAAAGACTCCATCTAGATGATCTGCATTCATCTGTTTTTCTTGCTAAGTGGAATAATCTGCAGCATCTGAAACTAGATTAATACTTCAGGTACAGTGTCTTAACTCACCTCCACTCTTCTATGTGACCTCTGTGCCAGACCAAAATAGATATTTATGGCATGAATTATGTATAAATAGATACACATACATATGCATACATACATGTATACAGGACTATGATTTATTCATTATTCTTGGGCGTTCTGGATAAAACAAGTGGAAACCAGTAGTGGAGGAGATGCATTTACACTGACAGAGTAAAAACTGATGCACATTATTTATGAAGCCCGTTCTGTCAAAGTGTGTTGGTTTTGATGATCCTACTTGAGTCAATGCCACCCTTATCTGTCAAGTGAGACACACACCAATCTCTGAGGGAGAAAAAAGGGCTCCCAGAAATGCACACCTTATTATAAATAAACATCAAGGCACGGTCAGATGAAAACACAAGCCTTGGTATATGTGTGTTTTAATTGGCACCAGACAAAAAAATGTACCCAGCATGTGTGTGCACAGTCCCACGGCCACAGAGTAGGATTTGCAGTTTGGAAATCGAGGTTTGTATTTTCATTTCTGCTGGCACTGAAGAAGGCAGAGAAATAACTGTCAGGAAACTGGAAAGCGGCAAAGAGAAATGTAAAGATATTCCTCTTATTTGTCAGAAAATAAGAAGTTCAGATGCATCTTGTCATCGAAACAGTTTCGTTCCTAATGCTTCATTTTTCCTCCTTGTAGTTGAAGACTATTATAGAATCTAATAGGGGTGGGCAGCAATCTGATTTTCTGTTGTATGTGTCATTCTGAGATTTTGACAGGCTTTAGGTTTTTATAATTAAACAAAACAAAACCAGAAAAGAAGTTTACTGGGAATGAAAATCTGATTTGTGGGTAGTTGAAATGTGTCATTCAGGTTCCAGAGATTTACATTTTCTAACAAGATAATCCACTTTCAGTTTTTCACAAAGAGAGCGATCAGGGCTTGTTTTTCTGTGAAACATGTTATTTTGATTAATGAGAAAAAATGAAAAAACATTTCACTGAAATGTTTTTGTTGGGTAGAATTTAAATTTTATGTTATACAGGGACTCTGGCTCAGGGCACTGATATATAGCACTACAAAAATGAAGGAAGCTCCATGACAGCATTAAGTTAATTCTGGATTTACTCCAAAACCCCTAAGAGCAATATTTACTTCTACATTTTTAATAAGAAAAAATGTGCACAAGGTACAAAATATCCTCAGAACCACTAATAAGAAGGAAGAACAAACAGAAAAGAGGACTGAAAAATATTGCAGAAAGGAAAGGACCCACTCATGAACCAACATTTTGCATGGAGTTTAATGAAGCAAACATTGAAGGTTTGAAGAGATGACAGCAAACATCCATTTCCTGTATTTGTACAAATACAGTTTCTAAAGAATCTAACTGGAGATTTTCTCTTGACTGAGAAAATCTGTGGCTATTACAGCAGGAGAGGTAATTATTCTTGCCCTTCAAATTAGCAGGTATTCTTAAAAAAAAAAATAAATTCTCAAATGTTCTTTTTTTTTTATCACTGACCATCTTTCCCATAACCTCCCAGAGAAAGCATCCTCGAAGAAGGGGTTGTTTGTGAAAATCTAAACATTGTTTTCAGTCAAAGTAATCAATTCTTGGGCAAAACTTTGCCTCCAAATTGCACTGGCTCAGCTCAGAGCAATGCCACTAACCCAGGAAAGCTCCAAAGCTCTTCTCCCTCTCAATGCTATAACTATTGTTGAAATCCAATGCTGCACTTGACTTTTTGACTCTCTGAGTTAATCTCGAATCCCCATCAACCTAAAACTACTTTGCACCAACTTCTACTATGTCAGCATGTGTGTTTCCAAGCAAGAACCCAGCAGAGAACATTCCTCTGGTCCATCAGATCCGATCTGCTTCCCTGGCTCCCAGTGACAAAGCCAGCAGGCTGCAGGGACCCTGCTGGAAGCACACAGCCTGGGTCAGGACCACGGGGTCTGAAGGGATTGCAGAGCCCAGGTCTCTCCTGTGCTGTTCCCACCAGCCAGAGATGGAGATCATTTGTAGGACACCCAAACTCCAGGGAGCTCTGCAGCGCTCGGGGCACAGGAGCTCACTGAGGGTGGGGTGACATTTTTGAGCTTTTTGAAAAGAAAGGTTGGGAATAACCTGGCAGACACAGTGCCCTTAATTACTCATTGTATCAAAGCCATTTGTGAACAATCACACATGCAAAAATTCTCTCTCTTTGGTTGGGAATGTCCTGTTTTCAGTCCACTCAGTCACAGAAACAAGGCTTTTTTTCTAGTGATTCGTGTCGCAGAAGTGTTGCAAGTGAAGCCAGATCTTATTAGCACAACTGTTTTCCTTTTCTTCCTGCAGACTTTGAGCTCAGTAGGTCATTTTGTGCTACAGCTAATATTTGTTCTGCATAAATTGTATTCAATTTAATAAATACAATTCAATAACTATAAAGAAAATGAAGATTCATTTTTAAATAAACTGAAAGTGAAGATTAATGAGTGTGGAGTCATGCAGGATTGCTTTATGCTTTAAAGCTAGGATTGTCTAGAAATTTTAAAATTAGAAGCGTAAGGATCTCATCTAATTTTGCAGTTCTCACCTCGTAGCACAGTTCCTGCAGTGGAGAGCTTCAGTGACTGGTAGGTCACGTCAGTTCTCCCCTTCCTTAGAATGCCTTTTTCCATCAAAAGAAAATGTTATTAATGGGATTCAAATAAAAAACCAAACCAAAACAAAACAAAAAACCACCAAAAACTTAATATGCTTATTGGGACCAAATGTGGCCTTCATTTTTAAGAGACTAAAATCAGCTGAGATTTTATCTGATGAAAATGGAGATGAAAATGGAAAATGGATGAAAATTGAGAAGCTGAACAAGTCTGTCTGTGGTTTCCATGTCTAATGAGAAGAAAACTTATCATCTAGTGTCAGCTGTGAACAAAACCAAGCAATTATCACCTCTGTATTTAATAAAGAGAGAAAGAAAAGCAAAACAATAACTGTGGATTTGTTCTTCCTGCCACGTCAACAACAACAACAACCCCCTGAAGGAGTTACCACGTATTCAGGAAACACTTTCAACCCTCACTGTAGAACTTACAATAGTATTTTTAAATTTAAGCATAAGCATAATGTTGAATTTTAGAAACAGCAAATAGTACTTTCCAATGGCACCCTCTCTATTTAAAGTGCTTTCCAGAGAGTGTGCAGTCTCAGAGAGGAAGGCAGCAATATTTACAAAAATTTCACCATGTGAGAAAAAATGTTAAGGAACAAGTGTAAAACATGAAGAAGATGCATGTAAATGTCTTTATAAAATACACCAGAGCTGTTAATTTTCTTATGGCCAAAAGTACTTGCTGATGGCTAGAGGGAAAAACTTTCTAAAAAATTAAGAGTTTGCTGGGAACAAGAGATTGATTTGTGTTTGCTAACTTGGACTAATGAAAGCAACTGCCAATCATGCTTGTTAGGAAGAAAATGTCTTGCAGAAGCTAAAATAGAGCTGAAAAGTTAAAAGGCAATTCAGTGCTGGGTGCTGTAGGTATGGAATAAGCTGCATACAACAATCACAGCTGATAAATGTGCCTGGACTACCCCAGCTGTCGTTAACAAAATGTCACCGAGCTGCTCTGGAGTCAGTTCTGTCACCCACACCCACGGCAGCACAGTGAGCACCAGGGTCTGTCCTTGTGCTGATGCCTTAGGATTTGAGCTTTTGTACTTTCCATGTATCTGTAATCCTGCAGTTATTTAGTGTATAACCTAAACTCCATACCCAGTGTCAGCTGCTGCTGTCCCATTTTGGGCAGACACAACAATTCCTCTCCAGACCTGGCAATCAAGGACACCTCACTGCCTCAGGCCCTGAGAGATGGGAACAAAAGTGAGTTGGGGGAGCAAACTTGGGGTAAATGACTTCATTACCTGAGGCTGTAATTGGAGGATTAACCCCCAATATGGAAATGGACCAAAATAAAAGTGTGAAAACCCATGACCTGTGGTCCATTTTTGAGTGTAGCCCCTGGGGGGCTTTGTTTGCCCAAAATGTACCTGAAGGCCCTTCAATAAATCTAACTGCTTTTTATTTTCTTTCTTTTGTCTGGCCTCTGGTTTCAGGTAAGCCCATCAAGGCATCAGTGCCCCAACACCTCAGCCAATAACATAGCTGGTTTTATTTCCCATTCCTGCTTTGGGATCCCAGGACAAAGGGAGGCAGGGCCATTACTGGCCATGAGCTGTGTGCCACACATTTCTGGTTCTGCTGTTATGGTGTGGCAGGACTGAGAAGTGTTGGCAAAGGGCACAACTGAGCAAATCAAAATCACCAATAGGTGGAAAATTACAATGGAACCACAGAGGATCTGCTGGAAATCTCTCAGCAGCAGACAATGAAGGCAACTGTTACTTGCAGACAGGTTGCATTGCTGTTTGGGATATTTAACAGCATCTCATACACTTAAGAGTTATGTTTGTATTTTATTTGTTTAAACAAAGACCTTTTTTTGGTAGATGGATTACTTATGCAAGCTATTCTCATTATACTCGTTATCTGGTTTTATTGGAAAGCCTTTTTAATTCAGTGAGACTGTTTGGGATGTGCTGTGTGGCACTGAGAGTATTTTTCTTGCTCCAAATAGGAATTTTCATCAAATGTCCCATTTCTCCCAGCTACACCAGCCATTCTGTCAGGAACAGTCTAAACACCCAGTAATTATAAAAAACCAACCTGAATTAAAGCACAGAACCCTTCATGCATTCTCAAATAATCAGACTGGATGTTTTCACAGATGTTTATCATGGAGTGCAGCAAGCACCACAGCATTTTATTTATCTCCTTGGTTTTAAGTTGTGTTTTCCTCCCAGAGTGGTCAATAAAAGACTTGCTTGTCATTCTCTGAGCCTTATCCAAGCCCTAATTGACCTTACTGGGTTACTGAGTCCCACCCCAGGGTGGGCTCCCTTCATCCTTGATAGCCACTGTTTAAACACTGCATTCTCCAATCTTATACAAGACTGCCTTTAGCAGGAAACATTCATCTCGTTCCCAATCCCACCGGAATAAACAGAAGAAAATTCCCATCCAAAACCAGGTCCATAACAGACACCTTCGAATGAGGGAAGCAGCAGCTCAGAAAGGACTGGGTAGGAGGATGTGTGGAGAGAGGAAGAGAATTTGCTTATTTTTGGTTGAGTGTGATAGAGAAAAAAGCACCAGGGACTCCAGTACTTCTTGGAAGATTTGCTTCTCTTCCTGCAAGTGGAGGAGCTGATGGAGCAGGGGAGGCTCCTGATGGCCCAGGGCTGAGCCAGCAGCCAGGGCTGGCTCCACACCCAGGGGCTGGGATGCACAATACAGCTTGTGACAAACCCAGAACACAAAATGGCATCAATTCTCTAGGTTTCTTTGGAAAATAAGTGAGGAATAAGGGTGAAACCCCTGCAAAACAGATTTCCAATGTAAGAAAAGCAGGTCCATAACAGCTGCCTCTACCTGTGCACTCCAGGTCAGCTGAGTTGGGGGCTGTTTGAGCAAAAACCACATAAAACAAGTTCATATTTTCTAATGTGCTTTTCTGGGGCCTGATACTCCTTCAATTCCTCCTGGTTTTATACCAGATAAGCAAAACTGTCAAGTTCTAGTCATTGAAAAATTAGGCCCTGTGGCTTCCAACTATACACAGGATTGGGACAACCTCCTCATCTAAGCCTCAAAATAGTCTCTAGCGGGTAAAAAAGTCAGAAAAAAGTGCAATGTAAGGCTGAATTTCATTCCATAGCAGAATATTTTCATTCTACATAGCATTTTATCAGTTATACTCTCTATTTCACTATTGAAAGGGATGTTCTCCCCATTCTTTCCTTCCTGATGCCAATGATAACTGAGTTTGGCTTTTCTTTTTTTTTTTATCCTGGCACGATAATTTTGCAGTAATCTTTTATAAATCTCAGCATGTTCTCAGAAAGTAAATGATGGCATAATTTATCACTATTGAAAATGCATTTTTTGCCATGACAGTATAATTAGACATTCTTTTCAGGAGACATATTAAGTATATACCAATGTATTAAAGCTACTGTGCTGCAGATCTATTTAGTTGATTTATTCCTTGTCTCTGGCTTCCTTGCCTTATCATGATACTCACACAGTCGTGCATTCTCATTGCAAGAATAAAAGAAAAAAAAATGAGGTTCAGGTAAGGAAGCAACACATTGTAAGAAACAATATCTGTAGGTTAACTAATTCAAGTGGGAGCAGGATGCAATTTGGCTGCACTTTTGTACCAATTCAGAACACATTAATTATGCAGTGATCAAAATAATTTCCCATGCATAATGCTGACCTCATTCACTAGAGGGCAACAAAACCCCAGCTTAAGAAGCCTCCTCCTTCTCCTTTCAATGACAGAGCACTTCTAATAAGATGTGGCGTGGATTTCATAATGAACACCCTATTAATTTTACATAAGTGCAGAGCTCCTCCTGAGCCAGGCAGGCTGGGGGACAGAGAGGATCAAGGCTCCCAACAGGTTCCAGGAAGGTGTTGCTGGAGTCACAGCCCCTCAGCAGATGGGTGGGTGTGCTCATCTCTTTGAGCACTCCTGTCTGGCCCAGGTTACCCCACTGAGCTCCGTTCCACAAACCCCCCTGGACCTTGTACTGCTTTTGTAGATCAAAGCCTGTGGGTTTATCCAGAGATCATAAAGATACCAATGTTCAAGCCACTTAAACTGTGGCAACGAAAACCTCTCATCCATCTGATTGGGCTTTGCTTTTGATCAGGGAGGTTTGGGGCCATTTCCTGCCTGGCTCTGCCCCTGAGCTGCTTCTTCTGCCATCACCTTCTCGCTCTGACTAAAGAGAATGAATATTTTCATGCTCAACCAAACTGCAATAGAAACCCTTTGCTTGTAATTTTTGAGGATATTTGTTAGGAAGTCTGAAAGAGTTGATACTATCTCTGCCAACAGTCTAACAACTAATTAGTTTACTATGGTCCACCACGTTAGCTCTGCTAATTTAATTTTGAAAAGTTCACTCTGCATAATAAAATCTGGTAGCTGGATCTTCTCCTCCAGTTGTAAATAAGAAATAGCTATTACTGTTATGGTCTATTGAAAAAGGGCTTCATACACTGTGAAAAAATGATTACACAGACACAGACCCAACCAATTGAAAAATAATTATGTGAATTTGTCTTTTGTCCTCAGATGCAAGTAATGGCTAATGCAAATAAACTGCCAGAGAAGTATTTTATGTGCCTTTTATAGCATGAATAGGAATACATTTAACCCATTTTTGATGAATAGCTGATTTTTTTCCCCACTGGTTTTGTTAGAGAAGACAATTATTATGACCAGGTGCAAATACCCATTTCTTAAAGCACTTGATCCCAGAAACACATCCTTGGCCTCTCCTCTAAAGGGGTCCATCCCAGGAGGTGACCAGATATAAACAGATGCATTTCTGTGTTTCAGAGGCAGTGCAAAGATTAGGGAGGGATGGGGAGGTGCTCAGGAGGGAAGAGATGTACAAATACATTTTTCTATTACACAGTTGACAGCCCCTTGGGAAAACAAGTCTAAGAAATGTGCAACCTTGAAATGTGTGCATGCTGCAAGGGATATTTTCAATGTGAACCCTGTGTTGGGGCTTTCAAAGTCCTTAATCATTTGGCTCTGCTGGGGAAGAGGGTATGCTGCAGCTTCTAAACAAACAGAAAGGTTTGATTGTGATGCCTTCTCCTCCAGAAAGGCAGAGTGGGCTGTCCCTGCTACACCCCCTGGGCAGGGCACTGCAGCCCCCACACTCAGTGCCTGCTTAGCAATATTCTCCTGCACACAGTGCAGCGTGGCACATCCCCTTCCCACCAAAGTATTTAACAATTTCCTTTGAAAGGCAACTCATTATACAAAAGCAGAACTAAATAAAAAATACTCCAGAGAGAGAACAGATTGCTAGATATAGATTAGATGTGCAGCCTAATCCTTCATAAGCATTAAATATTTAACATGATCACACCACAGGTGACAGGAAGATGTCTGCATTGTTTAATTAGACTTAATTAAACATAAGAAAAATCTAATACTAATTCAGGTCTAGCTTTTAAATTGATTACAAAACTCTCTTTTTAAAGTAGTTTTGTACCCAGAAAAATGTATTCTTTCATTCATTAGCTGGGGAATCCTCGCCATGCAGTGCTCAAAGCCCGTGAAGAGAAGATCTGTAGTGCTCAAAAGCCCATGGGTGAGAGTAGCTCTTCTGCACTGGGTTAAGGACAAAGGCAGAGGACTTGGCACTTTCAGCAGGCTGCAATGCTGAGCTCTTCTGGCCATATTTTGTATAAGCCATTACACTCGGGACATCATTTTTTTCTATTACCTCTTTTATGGTCTTATTGTTTACAAGAAAATAGATAGAGCATTTAATTATGAGATGGACTTAATGTTCTATAACAACTCCTGTATGCAATACATTGCCTCTGGAGCCCTGCTCACAACTCACATTAATGCGACAAATGAAAAAACCCAAACTAAACAGTGTAACAGAGAAGATGTTTTGCAAGAGGAGGGTGATATCTAATGCTATGAATCATTCCCTGATAATATTCTCATGTCTCCCAGTTAAAGTTATGGTTCAGAACTGTGTTTAAGCACAGCTGAATGCAATATGAGTTGTCAAAGAACCAGGAGAAATTTATGCCGCGCTGTTTTGTTTCCCAATCATCTTATTTAGTGACATTAAGTGGAAAAGCCTGACAAAAGCCCAGCCTAAAAGGAGTATCCTCATGACCAGATTAAAAAGTAAAGTAATATTTTCTCTCTACAAATTAAAAGTTAGAAAGGATTAAAGAAGTGAAGCCATAACCATCCTAGAAATGAATTAATCAATCCATTGAGCGCCAGCTCTGCCAGGCAGCAGTGATCCAAGTCAGTTCCAGAGATTACCAGACTCAGGGCTGCCTGTTGTTGATGTGATATTCCATATATCATTGTGGTACCTTCGATCAAATAATTAATTGATGCAGTACTGAAACCAGAGCACTACAGCTCTATGCTTTTATTGATAGTTTCTTGGTTTACCTGATGCTGTGCCTGCTTTCCTCCTCTGGTTTCTGGGTTACTACAACTGATTTTTGGGGGAGGATACAGGTTATGGAAATGGTAAGTGCAGAATTTTGGTTTCTAGGTGTGTGTTCCCTGACCATGGGAGCTGGAGCTCCTGTGATCAGCCTCCCTGTGCAGTGTGTGCTCATCTCAGTGTGAGGGAGGGGTTTGTACCCTGCTCATGCACAGGCAGGAGGTTCTGGCTCTGGACTTGTGGGATAGAAATTTAGGTCTCTTCTTTCTTTAAAGAAATTAGATCCATATTGAATTGCTGCTGTAGGTTTGGAACAAGAAACAGCAAAACACCCTCAAAGAGTTACAACAGTAAATACCCATAATACAGGGAGGTGACACAAACTCCTGGTCACACACAGCAAAGGATTATATATTTTTTTTGGCTCTTCTCTGCCAGAAAGAGGTTGAGGCTTTTTGATTTTTGCTCAGCTAACCTTTGCCATGTGGTGGTGATGAATCACACCCTGCTTACCTTTCTGAGGCCTCAGTACCTACACTGACACGTTTCCCTTTGCTGTGTTTGAGAACATAGCTGGTGAGAGCAATAATCACATTCATGGTGCAGTACCTTAGTCACTCTTGTCCCAGCCAAATTGGGGTTTATCTACAGAGAATAATTGCATATGCTCTGGAAATTGCCACACTTGCAACGGAGAATAGATAATAAGGTCACAGGAAATAAATTTCAAATTACGGGCAGAAATCAAGGGAAATTTCTATTTCAGGCAGGTTTTTTTTTCCAGGAACAGGAAAAAACCAACGGAAACTAAATTCTACAAAGAAAGATGAAAATGAAGGATGTCGATCAGAGGGAAAAAATCAGAGGGAAGTACTGTAACAGGAGGAAAGTATGGGAAACCCTGAAAACGAGTGAGCAGCACAATCCTTCCACACATGAAGTGCATGGTATTTAAATTCTAGACAGAGAAAACCAAATATCTGTGTGTTGAGAACTTTTTCCTCACAGGAACTAGGAGGCAATTGGGAGCATCAGCACCCAGCAGAAGGTATCCAGCACCAGAGGGGAGGGGATGGGGCCACAGGGGTGATTAATTCCCAGTTACACAAACCCAGCTCAAGGTTGATGTAGTGCATACATATATTTTAGGGCTCTCCTCTATAGAAGGTACATTGATAAACTAGAGACACTACTGAAGAGAGCAATAAAAATGATGGAGTGGACACAGTGCTTGTCCTAGGTAGTCAGGCTGGGTGAAATGGATCTGTGCCGTGTGGAGCAGCAGTGACAAACAGGGGACAGACAGGTTACAGGTGTATAAATGACTGAAGGTTACTGCCTGGTACCCCAGCCAGAGATTAGTGCATTTTTTTTACCCTCTAGAAACTGTTTCAAGTATGAAGGGCTCAGTGCAGAGCAAACTACAGATATCAGAACTTACACATCCTTTCATAGGTTGATTTCCATGGTGTGTAGGTTTCAGCTTTACCACAGCCCCTCCCTGGAGGACATCTGGAATCCTCAGCTTTGTACCAGAGTTTCAATAGGGGAATATTAATGTTTAAACTATAATGGGTCTGACTTAATCTGATTTCATTAACATTTTATTAAGAGCTGTGTCTAGGCAGTCATTGTAATCATTTAACTATATTTCGGGAGTGGGGTGGGAGGGTTTGAGCAATTCAGAGGAAATGACAACTCAAAGTCAATTCAGTCCTGCAGTTTTTCTCAAGCACAGCTCACACACAGTCCCAGCTCAAGTCAGCTGGCCATTACCAGGACACAGCACGTGCTGTACAAACATCTTCTGACATTCCTGCCCAATGGAAGCTCCAGGAAGAACGACATATGCTGGGGCTGTGCTAAGCCCCTCTGGCACATAATCAAATTAATATTTATCATAAAACCCCAGAGTCCTTCAGACTTCTGAAATGAGCTGTCCATAAAGCCAAAAAACCTCAGAGCACTAATGTCTATCCCCAAACCCTTACCAACGACCACAGGTGTTTCAGCTGTTGATGCCCTTTGAACTTTGTGCTGGCAGGAGAAGCAGACGGAGACCCCTGTTTCTCTGATTACTGAATCACAGACATGCAGACACCTGAAAGCCCCTCAGCCTCTGGCTGCAGTTTGGGGACAGCTGTGGTGCTCTGCAGCTCCTGCAGGAGCAGAGAAGTGCAAACACACCAGGCAGTGCCGAGCAGAGGAGCTGCTTCTGCTGGCACCAGACACTGCTGGCACCAGACACTGCCTTCAGCAGCTGCTTCTGCAGCCACCAGGGTGGGAAGCAGGGGCCTGAGGAGATGAGGAGAAAATGAGCAGCGTCTCCCTTTGGGTGCACTCCAGCTCCTCAGCTCCGTGCACGATTTGGAAGTGAATTTGCAAGAACTTCTCCACATTGTTGTTGCAAATAAAATCCAGTGTAAAATCCTCTAAGACACAACGCACCCCAGTACTTCATACTTAAACTACCTCCAGTTATTCTGAAGCTCCTAAGCTTTCAGCATTTCACAGCACAATCATTTCTGGATCACAGAGAGAAAAAATTGTGCATACTATACAGCACTGCATCAAATTCTGACATCTTTAAAGACCAAAAGACTTGAGAAACAACCTCCTGCTCCCTCCCCCTGAGATAGCAACAAACAACCAGAACTCAAACATAAAATTAAATACAGTTTATCTCCTCCATGACATCTCTATTATACACACTGAACTGGAAGAAGTTTACAATAATAACTTTCCCTCTCTAATATGATACTTATTTCAAGCACTTGAGAAGAGAAAATAGCTCAGAACATTCTTGCTCTAAGCCTGAGATCTCATTTCTCCTTACATTCCAGCCTGAGCCGTAATTCTTATCCTGGTTTATTCAAGAGCAAGCACTCCATCTCCCACATAAATTCTTCTGGATTTCCAAGAACACTGATGCCAGCTGAATGTGACTGACATAAGTAAACCGTGGGTTCAGTGAGAGGCTTCTGATACCACAGTGGATTCGTTTAAGACTGAAATTGAGGAGCAATATGATAAACTCACAAAATGCAGGCATCTCTGAAGCATTTGATTTAAGGGTTTGTTCAGGTAAACCCAACCAAATTGGTGCTTTGAGTTCTGTGCTTAGGAAAACCAAGTTTTTCCAGTTGTCCCTGTACTTATAACACCCTGTACTTATAAGTCAGAACAGAAATCCCAAAGAGCCAAGTGCTCCTTCCAGTCACTTCAGTGCTCAGATCGGTTCAGCTCATGCCTTGTTTTGATGCACTGAGGTTTGCAAACAGCCAGAGAGCTCTGAGCCAAGCTGCTCTGACCTGCATCCCCCCAGAGAGTCAAGGGATGCTGTTGCTGCTGCAGCGTTCTTCTCGAGCTTCATCCAGCTTTTCTGCTCAACACACCTCTTACCAAGCACCACCAACATTAGTGGGATGTTGCCAACACTGTACACTGTCAAATTAATGCTGTTAAACACAAGACCTTTGTTTACAGTGTGAAAATAAGCTGCTGTTGAACAAAGAGAGGGTAAACATTTGCCAAGCTGGAGAAAAGACTGCACAGCTGAAGCTGGGCTGAGGGTGCTGCATTCCTTTCTCCTTTAAGAAAAACTCAAAGGCACAACATTATTCCAGTGCAGTCACTCGAAGCAGAGTGACTTTTCATGGTTAGTTTTCTTCATGGGACTAAGTGAACTTGAGCAAAGCGCCAGAAGGAGCACAGCTTTCTGAAAATATTGAACTTGAAAGCAAAGATGCTCTGTGTAAAGATAATGGGCTCATGGAAGAGACATCCCAATAACACATTTACATGAGGGCTGGACTGAATATAGCACAGAAAAAAGGAGAGACAGCACATCACCCTTAGAAGGGAGGTTTGGCTCCTTCACATGGCTACACTCCTTCCCATGCAACCCTCAGCAATGGTTCTGTGGTGCCTCAGGAAGGAAAGCCCCACCTCACATCCCCACAGGTATCAAAATCCTCCAAAAGCAGCCCAAGGCAAAGGCTCCACCATGAGTGTGCTGGCTCAGGGAGAGCTTAAAGTGAGCAGAATGGTGGGAAGCTTTAAACACTCCCATTTTCAGCACATCTCTGGGAGCACCTTGGGTCTTTCTAAAAGCAGAGGTTTCATGTGGATCTTATTCAAAGCAGCTTTCTGTTGTGACCTCATCTAAGTCAATTGGACATAAAGGAGCAAAGTAAACCCAAAATGTAGGACCTGTATTTTTAGCAGTCTGAATTTAGACCTCCTTTAGTCATCACAAATTTGGAATTCAAGTTCATCACCCCAGAGACTGTCCATGGAGGATGTTATTACAAGGAATGAAGAGGCCTGGACTGCTTGTCATGGCCCAAGCTCACTGTGCTGATGAAATTTCTCCTGCCCCATCACTGCGTCTTGAATGGGAATTAGTTAGAAAACAGGTCAAACCCCAAAAATACACATACTTAATGCAAATATTTCTTTAAGACTGAGGCCTCAGAATGACTTCCTATACACAGGTGAACTCTGGGAATCCAAAGGTTTGGACTATTATATCCAATTTATTTATAGACAATAACTTACTGATATTTATGTGTATGGAATACCATTAATATAAATCAGCTCATAATATTTTGGTAGTGATATCAGTCTAATTTGAATTTTATATTGCACAGTAGAATTGAATGCTAGACTTGATTTTTTTAAAAGTAATTAATGAGCTAAGCTGCCTAAGAGAAAAACAAAATGATGATTATAATTAGAAGTGTTCCATGGCTGCTACCAACTGTTTAGATGTACTTACAGGTAGCATTTCTAATTAAAACTCTCTCAATGCTGAGACATCTCTCTGTTCATTTGTTATTAAAAAAGTAGGACTTTTTTGCATTAAGAAATCCCTTAATAGAAAAATAATAGAAAAAGTTACATGTAATTACATTCTCAGTGCTATTTGTGGTGAGCAGTTCCTGTGAGAAAATGAGCTGCAGGTGTGTAAGAGTAAGAAGTGCTGGCTCTGACTTCACTTTTGTGGAGTATTCCACCTGGAAAGGACTTGGGATTTAGGCTGGCATTTTCAGCCTGAAGGGGTCATTGGGGTTTTGGGGTGTTTAAGTCCCTGGGGGCTCTGTGAAAATGGTGTAATATGGGGGAGAGAGGAGGAAAAATAAACCACCCCAAGTTACTCTCTTGAGAACTGTAAAACCACACGGAGTTATAAGCACAGTCCAGGGTTTGTGACAGTGAGCCTGGAGTTTGTGAAAGTCTGACACAGACAG
The DNA here is from genome assembly GCA_013397155.1 of Irena cyanogastra. Classification (NCBI taxonomy): domain Eukaryota; kingdom Metazoa; phylum Chordata; class Aves; order Passeriformes; family Irenidae; genus Irena; species Irena cyanogastra. The sequence continues at coordinate 929,356 of VWZV01001474.1, read as the reverse complement.
ACGTGCAGTGAGTGAGGTTGAGCAATGCTTTCCCAGTCAAAATAGATTTCAGGCCACTGTTTGCAGACAAAAATTCCAGTCATTCATGAAAATCCAATCTGTAATGCTGTGGCAGTGTTCAGTTACATTAGTTACCAGCCAAGACTCTGCTTCTCCTGCTTCCAGCATCAGCTTAAATATTCTACATACAGGGGGCAAAAGGCAGCCCTCGAGTCTCATTTGCCAAATTTCAGGGCCAGCAGTGAAAGTTTTGGTTGTACCAAGTTTCTTTCTGCTACTACCCTAAATCAGGGCTGTGTCTTTTCTCCTCGCACCCTGATTTGTGCCTCTCTCAGATGGGGATGGCTGTCCCTGGTGATCCCATTGTTGTTGATGCAGTTATGTTTAGCATTCTGAAGCTCATTAACTTGCAGTTATGAAATGGTTTAATAGAGGAGCCCTGTGCAGATGCAAACTGTCCCACCTTTGATGACTTCACTAAACTGCTGCTGGTTTACACCCCAGGAGAGCCCCAGCTCATAATTTGCATTGTTATCCTTTGTGAGCAATAGCAGTCATGGTAATAAGCTCCAGCAGCAGTAAATTCTGCCTCCTGCTTTACATCAGTGCCAAAAGGTGAAGGGGAAGCTGCAATAAGGTATAATTAAGTCCAGAAATGCATGTTTGAAAGGTGAATAGCTGCTTCAGATGATCTGAAGAGCTGGGAGATAATCCATTTTCCCACCAAAATCCCTCTCCTGGCCCAGAATTTGGCTGTAACTACAAAGGACACAAACCAGCCTTCTCTCCTTCTTCAGACTGTACTTTTATAAAGCAGGGGATTTATACACATTTGCTGTGTTCAATCACTTCATGATCATTAGACATGAATTTCATTTTTTTAGAAAAGTATTTTGAGGAAGCATCTTAAAAGGCTTTTGAAACAACAGACATGTTGATGAGTCACAGAGTGCAAGATGTGTGTTCTTGTCTCCAAAACCACTGGGAACTTTGGAGGCAGAAAAAACCAATATCACAGTGGGAAGTGAGGGAACCTGTTTGCTTTGATAGCAGGTGCCTTGCTGTCCACAGTTTGCACATTGGAGAGTGTGGGGACAGGCTGAAAAGCCAGAAAGTCAAAGTTAGAGAGAAGGAGAGGGAAAAAAAGGAAAATAAATGGATTTTTAAAAACCCCAACTTTGCTTACTTTGGAGGCACAGGCTTGTGGAAAAGAACAATGAATGAATAAAGCAACCCTGCTAAGTTTAAAGTGCTCTTTTGATATCAAGTGTGCCACTTTCTCCTGTGAGAAGAATAAAAAAAGACACATCTTTGACGATTTCTTATGATTTAGAGGGGTGGGGTTTGCAGCTTAATTATGCAGAGTTTTGGGTTTGTTCATAAATTCCAGCACGTCTAAACTGCTCTCAGCCACAATCAGGAATTTGGGAGTTTGGCTGCTTTGATCCAGGGCAGCATAACCCAGAAGAAACACCTAGACTGGAAGTTTTATTGCTCCATCTAATAAGCTTTGCTTGCTGCTGGAATAGAGGCAGAATGCTGTGGACAGGTGTGTAGATTTATGTTTGTATTGACCACTTTTGACCTGGATTTGACTAGTGAAATTGCAATATTCATAATGTGGAGCCCTTGGCCTGATTTCTGAGATTCTCTCTCTTTCCAGTCACAAGCAATATGCTTATTAATGGGATGAGTGACACTGAGTTTGCACACAGAGCTGTGAGTTCCTGGCCACGTTTCTCAATGATGTTGGGCTCAGGAACACAACAGGATATTCACCTTTTTCTCAGCACATCCGCCCACTGATGTGTGGCTCTTATGTGACTAGGAAAAGGCTGGAGTTAAATACCAATAGAGAAATACATTCAGATATTGTGCAGATCTGAAAGTTAAGCAAATCTGACATGAAAAAACTTCAAGCTGTTTCATCTGAAGTAAACTGGTGTGCAAAATTCAGTGTGGTCTCCCTGCCATTTACACCCTGTGCAACAGAAACCTTCAGGGACATTGATCAGCCATGCCTGCTATTTATCTGCTGATGTGTGTATTGTAACATGGAAATGCAGGTGAGATAAACCAAACAGAGCTAAAATCTCCTGCCCAGCTGGTGGCTCCATGGAACCTGTGGCTGTTTAACACCCTGCTATGAATTATCTCTGCAGCATTATTAAAGGGGTGCAGTGTGTGACAACAGAGCTGATCTTTAACCTACACATCCTTTAACCAGTTCTCTGTCTCGCACAGATGGCTTGAAAACCAGGAGTGATGCAGGGAATTACAGATGTTGGAAAAGGGAGAAACAACTTCAGGCTGTAATTGGTTAATTAAAGGTTTTGCACATTCCAGGATTGTGCTAGACACCCACCATGACTGAATTACAAGTTCGGTATTAGAAGGGAGACTTAATAAAAGGGAATGCTGCTTTCTGGGTGGGATTAGGACAGAAACATCTCTGTTTTAGTCATGCAAAGGAAAACTTGACAAACACCTCCATGTACCACAGATAAATGTAGGGTGATTTCTCTTCTACAGATTTTTATACTCCATTCCTTCCCTGCTGCCTGATGAAATAAAAAAACAGAGGGAAGATATCTGAGCCACAAGGTGAGAGTTCAGCTCCAAAGCTTCCTTGAGCAGAAGGATTCAGCCTGGCTTATTATACGGGCTAGAAGTCATAAAATTTGAATGGGCTCTCCAGGGTTAAAGATGTGAAGTTTTGGGCTGATCTTTAGTAAAAAGTTTTCAAAGGCATTGAGGGAGGTTATGGAATAAGGGCAGTGGGTGAAGGAAAGCCATTTTGTTCTGCACTGCTCTGCAGCCAATCCCTCTCCATCTCACTCCTCCTCTGGAAGCAACTCAGTGCCCAGGGCTGTGTGGGGGCAGTGGCAAAGGGACAGTGGCAGCTGGAACTGTGAGTGCCACCGAGCCTCCAGCATGGCACTGCTCACTTCTGAGTGCACTGCACTCCTTGTGCTCAGAGGTCTCTGTGAAACTGAATCCTGCTCTCAACTTCACTACATAAAAAAGAGGTTTGTTCCTCAGTCCTCCACATCACAGTCTTGTCTCCATTGTCCGTGAAATCCAGGAAAGCTCACTGCCCTAATCAGACAAAAATGATGGCAAATTATGCTTATTTTATTATTGAGATATTTATACTGATTCCAACATAAAATAATTCTAGGACTAGGGAAAGGAAGCATGCTTATTTTTTGCTAGAAGTCTGGTTTAAAAGCAGGTTTAAACACAAAAGCACAACAAACATAAAATACTATCTGCCTCCCATGGTTGCTTCAACACACAGGTAACACCTGGCCCTGAACTTCAGAACTTCCTTTGTGAGCACCTTTGAGTTTTGACAACCAGACCACAAAAGAAAACCTAAATCTAGAGTTATTTTTAAAATATGCCACAGAAATTTTCTAGACTATGCCACTCAGCTTAACAATGAAAAAATTACATTCTGGAGAACGGATACAATCAAAAGTAGTAAAGCAAGCTTAGCATTCTGATAACATAGGCACAAGGCAAAGGGAAAAACCAGGTTATTTGTTTTGTGCCCTTCTGAGCCAGCTGAAATTCAGAGCCTTGGTTTTCACAAGCAGACCTGAAGGAGCCAGCAAGAGGAAGAGACTTTTGAAATGATTTTTCATCCGGGGCAGTCCTGAACTGCCTCTGCTGTGCCACCAGGCAGCTGTGCACTCACAGTACTCAGAGTGAGCTCCCTGTGCTGCTCAATTCCTGGAGAGCTGCTTTCAATGGCAATCAAGGTCCAAGCAGCAGCAAAGGAGGAGCATAAACTGCTTTTGTATTGAAGCTAAGGAAACCTAGAAACTATGCACTGTGATCTGAAGTGGATTTCTAAGACATATTGAAAAGTTCTTGGAGAGTAAATGAGGCACACAGCAGCCAGCAGTGGGGACAATGGCCACCAGAACAGACAGCACAGCCAGCCATTGAACACTTACACAGACACAAGTAGAAAGACAAAGCATTCACATGACAGTTTGTAAGAGGAAGGTGGAGTGGGATTCAAAATGTTAAATATTCAGTAATGAAGGAAAGCATTTGCTTGTCATCCACTGCATGACAGCTGCTGTCATGGGCATTAGTGAGCTGTGCCAGGAATTCCCAGAGTAAGGCTCTACTCCTGCAGGGGAACAGTTTTTCCCTTGGTTTGTTAATGTTTGCCTGATGCTGTCCACAAAATTAACTACAGGCAAAAAAGCATTTACAGTGTGTGTACATGTAAGGATGAGATTTGCACAGTAAATCAAGCAGTTACAGGTCCCAGGATTCTTCCCATGCAGCCCTGGAAGTGTGAATAACTTTCCAGGAGAAGAACAGCACAGCTATACTGCAGCCAGACAAGTCTTATTGCCACAAGTAATGCTCCTTTAGTAGAGGAAACAGGGGAAATAGGGAGTGAGAGGGAAGAAAGATGTTTCTGGGGGTATTCCTTCTCCAGGTTAGATTCATGGGCCTTAATATCTGGTTGGTTGTTTTTGTTTTGTTTGGTTCCTTTTCTCTGGGCACTGGTTGAACTAATACTCAGCATTAACACTCCTTGAAACATTTTTTCAGATCTTCTCCTATTCTGTCAAGTGTCATCCCCTAAAATCTCAGTTTATATATGACCAATAAAAACTCTAATTAATTTGGCACCTAAAAATCTCTGATAATTCAACCCGTGCTGGCTTTGCTTAATGCAACAAGAAGCTAAGGACTTCACTCTGTCCTGGCTGCTAGGCACTGCAGCAGCACAGAACACAAGATCTGAGAGAACAAGTCCCTCTGGCAGAGTCCAAGTGGCACAGAGAGAACAAGGGAAGAGACACAGTGGAATTCTCAGGGACAGGGAGCTGAGAGAGATGAGGACCCTGGGGGAAAAGGATGGGCTCTGATGTTGGTTCCACTGAATAATCGTTCAATAGACCTCTGTGAGCTGTTTGGAAACAGGACCTAAATGTAAAATAATACACAGTCTGGAAGGGAAGGATATGGTTTCAAATAGCCTGTGTGAGCACACTGGAGCAGTTATTTTTCATAATAGTGTGCAGCATGGATCCTTTCTCTATAGATGCTCTGGGTGAGACTAGTGAAATCTCCAGAGGATCCAGGATGACTTTCCTGAATGCCATTTTATCTCCATCATCACCAGTTTAAGTTTCCCAAAGCCATGGCCACAGATGACAATCCCAAAGTGCAAAGCCTTGCATGAAGGACCCGTGCCTGCACCTCCCCCAGCTACAGCCTCAGGTGCAGATAAACACCTTTCCTCAGCTCTAATCTCTTGTGCAGACATTTCTACAGTGCTGTGACAAAGAACTACAAGGAACTTTGTGCCACAATGCCAGGACTTGCACTAGCAGGGCCCAGTGCCCCTGGAAAAGGTGCGGACGATTGCACAATAGAGTGAACACCAAAATCACAGCAGCTACAGAGGGGCAGGTTACACCCAGCAGAACAAGCAGATTACCAGCAGCAGCAGCAGCATACACTGTAACATATCTCTGCTTTTTCTGTCACTAAGCCATATGAAGCAGTTGCTGTGAATTATTCTTACATCTCTTCTGTTGATAAGCTACTTAGCAAGGTGGAGTTGAAGCTAATCTGAGTGCTGTGTGAAAAATGTGATGTGCTATTGCACTGTGCTGCTGTTTGATATTTGCTCGCCTCTTCCCAGGTACCTTTTGTGAATTGCAGCTGCTATCTCAAAGGTAAATCCTTGGGCCCATGCACAGGTAGAAAAAAGACCTGGAAAGCAGAAGCATCTCCTGAGCAGAAGGAGGGTAAGGCATTTTCTCTTAGTTTGCATCTGAGAGCAAGGAAAGGAATTTGGTATCTTTAAATAAATTCCTTCTGAACTGCACAAGGAAGTAATAAGGCTCTGCTTTGCTCAAGTTTGATAAATGACTTATTAATGCATAAAATCTATTTCTGAAGAAGAAAGTTTATGAAAATATATCAGGCCCCATTCCTGAGGTCATATGACTGCTATTGCACAGAGGAGGCAATATCTTGCAATTATTTTCTTCTGTAACTCTTTTGACAGTCTAAAAGAACTCAATCAGGGGTTTTCAACCACTGAAGTTTATAATTTCAAGGTTTTCCCCTCCTCTAATCAGCAGTTTTATAACCTACTGCTCTTCCTTCAAAAAGAGCTGGTGATGATCAGTGTTTATTCCAAACCATTTAAGAAGGCAGCTGTTTATTAAAGTGCCAACAGCTATGATTGATTTCTGATGCTCATGAGTGCATCTGTTTTCTAGTTAATGACATCATTGCAAGCAAACAGATACAGCAAGCTGGGGCTCTAATGGAGAACTAAAGCAGCCATGCCTTCTCTATAAAAAATAAATTGATTTCACTCGGTAAAAAAATCTATTAATATGTCAAATGTTCAACTTACATTCCTGCCAATTGGCATTCTTATATGCAACTGGCATTTCCTCAGAAAGAATATGTGGGTTAACAGTGTTTATATTAAAATCTTTAAAGGGGACATCTGTTAGTTGAAATTCCAAAAGTAGTGACTGATTTATGATCTAGTAAATCACATCTGCACAGGGTAAAAAAAAGTCTGAACTGCAGCGAAACCAACATCTGTCATCAGGAAACTGCAGGCCTAGAGACTGAATGGAAAATGGAAGTACTGCAGGTTGGGAGGGTTCCCCTTAATTCTCCTCTTTTTGTAGTGTTTGAGATAAGGAATTAAAATAAATATACTCCAAGCTCCACTGAAACTTGCAAAAGTAATAGCTTTTTAAACCTCACTTCTCAGGGCCCAATTCTATCTCGTATAAAGCAGCTCACTTTTTACTGGCTTTACCTTTTCCTGCCTCCTCAAGAATGCACTGCAGGCCACAGTGTTGTCAAAAAGGCATTGATGATATCTCCTTTTAAGAGCTCTTTTTAACATAACTTCATTTTTCTCAAATAAAATATAAAGAGCATACACAACCATTTCCTCTGCAATTCCTTGCATGCATCAAACAGGGATGGGGAGCGCTGCTGCCTCCTCACCTCCTCCTGGAAATCTCCAGGAAATGGTTCATGTTTTATGGCAAACAGGGTTTGATGTGCTCAGACAACAGGGCCACGTCCCAGAAACCCTGAATTTGAAAATTTGAAGGGTCTGTCCTGACCAGAGCTTTAGCTGGGTCTCTGTGGTGCCCTGGGAGGTGAGAACGGGCTCGTCCTCACCAGGGGCTCTGCCTTGCTGCTGTCCCAGCTCTGCCTCCTGCACTTCCTTCAGGAACCTGTCTCTCTCCTCACTAAATCCTCTTTTGGTGTGTGCACATTTTGCCTGACTCTGCAATTTGAATTGAATGAGAGGCACTAGACCTTCAAAAGCAGCCATTTGAAATTCTGCACACTGGGGAAAAAAAGGGGTTTTTTTTTAAATATCAGAAATAGGGAAATCAAATTTTGAGGCCTGAAATAAAGCCTTCAGTTTTCTTGGCTTTTGAATCCTTTTTTCTTCTTCCCTGGCTCTTGACCTGAGTATCAGCAGCTTCTGAAATTTGGAAATACTATTCTGCAGCAATGCCTGCTTTCTCCCTGTTATTTCATTGTGTTTCTTTCTGCCCACATTCTTCCACTGGAGCACCAGGGAACAGCACTGTTCTCCTCACAGAAAGCAGGAGATGCCCTGTTCAAAGCCTAATGAGCCTGACCTCATTCAGGTTTAAATATTTAACTTTGAGACTAAATTTAACCCTACCCAGCCAGTTTTCATTCTTTTTTATTTTCTAACTTTTCTCTTCAAATAATAACTCTGAACCTCACATCCCTTCCTAACTTCACTCATAAATTCAATCCTCCTACAAATAAAGAGTGACATTCCCTATTTCCTTTTCTTCTGTCTTGAAATAATTAGAGATGGATATAAAAACCAGCAGAAGGCACTGGTGAATCACTTGACCTGGAATCCATGGCAAAGCTGTCAATGATTGCTTTTTTGGTTGAGATTGTAAATCCCTTCATTTCACCCCAAAGAGGTTTCTTCTGGCACAGTTTGGTCCAAAAGTGGCAGAAGCACCAGATCCTTATGGGCACCATAAGAAAGCTTGGTGTTGGACCCACTATTGCTTTATGCAAGTCTGAAACCTGCAGATCCTTAACTTGTCTCATCCATGGCTCCATGTGATCATTCCCCACCAACAGTGGGATAATAAAACCCCATTTGTTCCAGAGAGAGGTTTTGTATGGGATTATTAGCATTAAATGTAATCATGCATCTGACAGTGAAAGGCTTCCTTGTGATCTCACATCTGACATCTGCAAGCCTGACTACTTATTTTAGTTTTCCAATAGGGAAATAAGCCCAGGGAATTGGCTGGGAAATCTCACCCTGTGCCTTCAGGGAGTTTTGAGACATGAATAACCTTTCCTGTGATTACAGTGGAAATATTTACATGGAGGATAAATAAATATTTTGCAGAAGGTTTAGATAATTCATAACTATCAAATCAGTGGACTCATTTTGCAATGTTTGATACCATTTCATTATATTAATTAGACAACATATTCAATAATGAAAACAAGCTTCTTACAGCTTCAGAACAAGCAAAAAAATTGGAGTTGTTTCCTCATGACTTTTCTTTTTACAGCTATTTTTAATTTTCTCTTCATGAAGCTTAGGGCAGGAATTCTAAACCTTGACCTTTCCTACAACAGCTCAGTGCATTATGCTGCCCTTACTCCACGGGTAAGTGCTTTTCTAAGCATCCCTGATGCTGAATTTGATATCCTAAACATTTTCATTAAACTCATTTTTTGGGGCATGCATTATCACCTCAGGTAGCCGAGCAGCGAGCGCGGGCCCCGCTGTGATTGCGCTCAGCAAGCGTCCGCGCGCTCGGGCTACGGCAGCAATTATCAGCAGAGCTCTGGGAAAGGTGCAGTGCAGGAACATACTGCATGAGTTATGGCTGGGAATTACCTCGCAGCAGACACAGCAACAGCTCTAGAGAGCGATAGCACTGATTAGATCGTTTGAGGAATTATACTGACAAGTTTTGAAATCTTGTTTCGCGGCCGTCGTTTCCCGACAACACGGAGGTTTGGGTTGTGGGTGATGGATGCACAGACAGAGTAAGGTCACAGGATCAGAGTCAGTTAGGTTGGAAAACACCTCTGGGACCTTTGAGTCCAGCTTGTGACCCAACATCCCCTTGTCAAGCAGACCCTGGCACTCAGTGTCACATCCAGGTGTCCAATCCATCCCATTCCAGTGTCCAATCTCCGTTTCTGTGGGAAATTCATCCTGATGAATTCATCCAGACCATGTCCTCTTTTCCTGGGAGAAGAGGCTGATCCCCAGCTCCATGTGCAGGAAGATGCCCCTGTACAGGAAGGCTCTGCAGGGCGGAATCAGGCCTTGTATTTCCAAAGGGGGTTCATGGTAATGGTAATCAACAGATAAAAACACCAGAGGGACCAAAAGGAGACTGTCTTAAGGAGACTGAACTTTAGGAAATCATGACCCATTAATTCTGCTGCTCAGAGAACAACTTAGGATTTTCACTTATTTTCTGTCTCACTCTCAAATGACATATGGCTGTGGGTTCTGAATACAGCCAGCATTTAAACATTGACTGGATAAAGAGAAAAGTCTGTCATTATTTCAAAGCTTTAGGGAGGATAATTTAAGTGCCCAGTTTACTCTGATTTTGTGGTGGGGAATTGCCAACTCTCCTAAAGCAGCTGACCAGGGCACCCGACAGATGCACTCAGAATTAGCACATTTTACACTTTCAATGCTGAGACTTGAATGAGAAGGAATATATTCTTTTTGCAGCCATCAAATTAGCAATATCTCATTGGCTTTGTTTGCTTTTTTTTTTTAGTTCCTAGTAAGGTGAACATACAAGTTCAAGATGAGAAGAAAAACGTACAACAAGGTAAACATATTAGTGTGATCCCTAAAGGATCCAGCACCATATGCACATGTTTGTGAGGGATTCTGCTCCAGTGAACAACTCAAGCACATAATTTCTCTGATCCTGGTTGATCCCTGGAGAAACACTTGCAGGTCACTGTTTAAATGAGGAGAAAATTGGTTATAAATCGACTTAATTTTCAAAGATATTAATCCAAAGAGAACCCAATTTTGTGTGAAATGGTAGCATTTAGAGAGGAGTATAAGTAAATCTCAGTAAAGAACCCCCTTGAGTTTAATCTTAGCTATGATCCAAATTGATATTGTCTTTCTCATTTTTCAGGTACCCAAGTTTCAGCAGTGACACCGAACACAAAGGTATGACTAACTGTAAACAAAATATTTACATTTTGTACATGCAAGTATGATGGAGTTTGATCTTCCCTTTCTTGCCTGACTTTGGGTAAAGTATAGGCTGTGACAAACAGCTGTTACATGCAATTTCTGAGGCCTTGCATTTCCTCTGAAAGGAAATGATTTTAAATCAGAGTAAGGTGACATGGTTGCTCTAAGGTCACAACTTCAAACTAAGCAAGAGTAAAGGTTTGAATTACATAACATATTTCTCTCTGTTCTGCCACGTACCCTCTGAATGATAAACAAATTTGCAATAGTGTCCTGCACTGGAACACAGGAACACTCATCCCCACTCCTCTCCCCAGGGAGCTTGGTAACAGCTGTACCTCTAAAAGGTTTTTCCTTGCATCACAAAACTACCACACAACTCATCCCAATCAAGCTGTGTTGAAAAGAAAACGAGCTGCTTTGAACTGGTGACAGAGCTGCTCCTTTCCATGGCTCAGGTGGAGAAGCAGAGAAAGTTTCCTGACCAAGACCCTACCCCTGTGCACGCAGTTATTGGTGGAATTTTTCAGGAGAAGGATTCAGTTAGGGGGCTAATCCTGCAAAACACTGGCTCTACTCAAGTGGAGAGAGCTTGCTAGGGATGCTCAGCATCTCACAGAGCAGACTCCAAGTGACAGCACGAGAACAAAATGACTTCAAGGTCAGAGAGCTGCAGAGAACGTAAATCTCTGCGTGCTCCAGACATCGGCTCCGCACGCTGCCTGTAGTTCACATTAGCAATTGCCACATCAGTTTTATAACAAGTTTTGGGAAAGAGGGAGTGGGGGAGAAAAATCAGCAGAAATACAAAGCAAATAAGCTTCAAAGATAAGAAAGTCAAGGTTCCAGAAAGTGTGTGTACTGAATCAGAGACAATTTGGACTCCATGGCTTTCTCATTAGCTGGAGGACAAATTCTCCTCTCTTTTCCTCTTACAGAGTTAATGAGCAAGGTCAGATCCGACTGTCTGACTGAAGCCAGCACTTTTTTATATCAATATGTAGCATGTTGGTACTGAGGGATGTGCTTTTATCTCTAAATGCAACCGAGTCTTAAAAACATTCATAAAGCAACAAGCAAACCAACCCCTGTGGAAAATGCAGACCAGCACTGGGTGATGCATGGCTGATCCCAGGGCTGATGCTCTCTTCCCAGAGGCAGCAGATCCAGTGATTACAGCACACAAATAGGGCTCCACATCTCATCTCCCACTGATTTACTGCATGACCCTCCCCACCTCCTCTGAAGCACATTATGCAGTCCCTGTCACTTTTTTTTACCACATGGACAGGAAAATATTATTCCCATGTTTGTCTAAGCCACACAAATTGTGAGAACCAATTACCATTTGTGAAATGCTTTAAATACACATTGTCTGAGCACAACTAAGGGAGAGAATGGTAATTACTCACAGTTTTCATTTCCCAGCACATTTAAAACAATTTTCTGAGCCTCAGCTGAAGTGATCACACCCAAACCTGCTCTCCCTCAACTCCTGCTTTCAACACGGAAACATTACAGTGCAAATGTGTAAAACAGACCAGAGAAATCTGAGAGTCTTCAGTAAATATGCTGCCTGTTAGATAAGATAAATTACAAAGTTATTCACTTAAGCATTTACATTTACAACACTTTCATCTAATTGAAGCCATTCACATACAGCTTGTGTGGTGTCCTTTGGATAATGATGAACTATAGTGTGCTAAACACTCGAAAAGCAAAGATTTTCCTCCTGGAATGAGAAGAAAATGCATCTACAAATACATTTATATTTATATATAAAAACACAGACAGATACATGTGAGTTTATGAAAACACCAGTGTTACAGAGAAATCAGGTATCTATAGTAACACGATGCTGATATTCTAATGTCACTGTGCTTCCTCATAATAGAACCATTAATGAAATAGTTGTTTGATGTTCCATCACATGTAATGATAGCTTTTTGTGCCCTAAGTAGACAGCAATACAGATGTGTGCAGATACATTGTTATAGCCAAAAAACTCCTCAGCAGGGCCATTAGAAAAACCCATCATTGCAGCCTCCTTTCTTGGATTTATAGCTGAAATATTCCCAATCTACACTCAACAGCAAAAATACCTGCAATTCTGAGAGTGCAGTGGTTTCCCACATGCTGCAAAGTAAACAAAAAAACAAATAAACAAAACAAGACAAAAATCATTAACCTGATGAAAAGAGTTCATTTGCAATATGGAACTGTTGAATTCTTATCACATTTGAGGACCTGTCATGCAGCCTTGCTGATCCTGGCGTTCACTCTCATTCACTGGAAAATCTGTACTTCACTGGCACAAAACTATTCACGTATTTTTTAAAAATCAAACAAAGAGATAAAGTTTCATATTGGATAAGGATTATCACTACAATATTCTTTATTTTTTAATCACTGTTACTACTTTTTCCTATGCAACCACTGTGTTTTTTCATCAGCAGATAAAGCAAAATCCACTCACATTTGAACAAATATCCTTGACTGATCAGACTGTTTCATCCTGGGCTGGCAGGAATTTACATGTTGCAACATAAATACCTTCTTTTCTTTCTTTTGGTTGCAAAGTAGGGAAAAAAAATCATTTTTAAAGCCTCAGATGTGAAAGTGAATAAGGTTCTCTGTGGCTCATTTGTACCAACTCACATTAAGAGTGTAAAAGGCTGGGCTCATTTTCACTTTTCTACGCTCCAAGGCCCAGTGCTGTAATTTTTGGAAGAGAAGGAGCCCCAAACTGAGGAACAGATCAGCTCATGGTGTATTTAGCACAGCCCATTCTGACATATAAGGCCTGGCAGCATCGTATCCTCCTCTTCAGCTGGACTTAGAACTTCTGTGAAGACAGTAACTTGTTCAAAAATATTGCTGCACTTATTTTAGGTCTATTTCAAAGAAATGAGAGTTTGGAAAGGATGTTTACTGCAGATGGTGGATTATAAGGGGTCACACACATGATATAACAAACTGTTTTTAACAAACAAGTAGTTTGTCTCCTATTTTCCAAACGGGTTTATAAGGAAGGCTTCAATTTCACTTTGTTTTTAAAGTACTACTTCTCAGCTTCAAAAAATGACAACAGCACCTTGAAAACAAAAGCCAACACATTCAGGCATCCGTGCAAAGATGAAAACAAACACCTTAGAGACAGAACAAAATCAGCATGTGCCATTCACACAAGTGTGTTCCAAGGAGAATGGCATTACACAGAAGTGCCTTTCAGCCTCCAGAACATTCTCACAAGTGTCACACTTGTGCCTATTGTCCCTGCGTGGTGATGGCTCCTCCTCACGCACACGACAGCAAACCCACTTTGCAGGGATATGCTCCCAAATTCAGCACCCCAAACAGAGTGATCAGACCCTAAATTCAGCACCCCAAACAGAGTGATCAGCTCTGTGAGCAGGGAACAGCACCAAATGTTCTCCAGGGATGATCCAAAGGGAGCCAGGCAGAGGCAGGTGCCTGATCCCTCCCCATGGCACAGGAGCATGGCAGGGACTCATTTTCCACTGGTGACAGGAGGGTCCCCAACCTCAGAGCTGGCAGCCCTGGCACTGAGAGACCTGGGGTGTTCAGTGGCTGCAGCTCCTCATGGCTGTCCTCACACACCTATCCTGTGTATTTGATGCAGGAGTTATTCTGTTGTGTTTTAATCTGTTAGAAAATTGATTTTGGAAGAGTGTTATAATACTGAAATTAATGCTTATTAAGGAGGACACACTTTTTTTCACTGGTTTACTGCACATATGTGCATCTATTTCTGCAGGAAAAGGTAGTGACCATGTTGCCAAAGCAGAAATGTGTGCAGAGCTTTTAGAACAAAACAAAAGATGGATGTCTTGCTATGTAAAACACATCCTTACAAAGGACACTTTCACCTTGAATCCCATCAGCCCTCACTTTCAGATGAATTCTGTTATTGTTTGTGTGCACTCAAACAGCAAAGCATGCTTTACACAGCTACAACTTTAGAACAGCTTGCCCTTGGCCCAGGCCCATTGGAATAAGTAGAACTGGTAAACATCCTGCTCAAACACTGCATTTCTTTTGTTATCTAAGATGTAATGAGTCAATTTTTTTTTCTGAGTAATTACAAAGCATTCTTGGTTTTCAAACCTCTATGACATACAGCAAAATGTGACTTACAGCATAGAAATAATAATAAAAGCTCTCTAAAAATTTATAGCCTCCTGCATGTCATAAAAAAACCTCACACATTTGTTATATCTCGCACTAGAAAATTATTTCCATGGTATGCTTTAATGAAGCTGGAGATGGTTTCAACATTTCAACACCTAGGCTGTTGAGAAGGAAAACTATTATTTTCCTGTTAGACAGAGGCAAGCTTTCAGCCATTTAGCAGCTGCAACATTTTCAGACACAAAGCTACACTTTCCTTATAAAAAGGCAAAATTAAAGACGTGATGCTTTGATTTATCAAATATGGGTGACTAAAAAAAAGGGGTGGTGGTGGTAGTGGTGTGAAAAAAGCCATAACCTGTCCAAAGCACTGAATTACTGAATTTGGAACTCACAATTAATTTTAAATACAAAACCATCTTTATAATAACTGCATAACACCATTATAATAGCATTAAATAATATTTTGTCCAAAAGCTTAGAAACCATAACATGGAGTCTAATTGATTAGAACTCAAATTCACTTATCTAGAAATTTATTTAACCCAGGCACAGATAATTGCCCCATCTATAGGTACAAGGAGAGTGTGCAGAGCAGGATCTGTGGGTGTTTTTGCAGAGGGAAGAGCATTGGAAGGGATTAGACACAGGGAATTCTAATGCCCAGGACAGCATTAAAGGTTGATAAAACATGACAAAACTATATTGAAATCTTTTGTTGCTTTTAGTTGCATTTGGAAAAGTTTTCAATGATTCTTGCACAGGACCAAATCAAATTCCCAGAGGGAATGTCCTCCTATAGGGCATTAGCCCTATAGTACTCCATTCTTACTGCACAGTGCAGAATTCAATATTAATAACATTGTACCAGCACTAAGTTCAGTTTATTTCCTTACATGCTTTCTTAAAAGTCTAAACACAGCAAGTAGGTTTTATAATTATCTCTGTAGAGATTAATTTTTATTAAGACTTCACTCAGTTCTGTCATGAAATGTAAATATTTTCCTTGAGTTAAGCCAGAAGTAAATCACAGCTTTACATTTGATGTAATTTCAATGAGGTGTTTGTGACATCTTTGAATTGCAGGGGGAATATAAAAGCAAAATATTGTCTGAAAGTGGTTTATTGCTGTGAAGCTCCTCTTTGCATCTTTGTTTTCTGCTTCCACACCTTCTTTTTCTCTCAGAGAGCTAAATAATGTGAGA
The DNA here is from genome assembly GCA_013397155.1 of Irena cyanogastra. NCBI lineage: Eukaryota > Metazoa > Chordata > Aves > Passeriformes > Irenidae > Irena > Irena cyanogastra. Next base: position 913,711 of record VWZV01001474.1, on the reverse strand, counting down.
TCAGGAATTCTGCAGTCTGTTTTCAAACAGGGCTGCCTCTGGGCCCATGCACATTGCTCTGGATGTCTGCTCTAAGCAGAACAGCACTTCTTGCCCTTTTCCTGACATTCCTGCCCAAGTCAGCTGCCATGGCCACCTGGAGGCTGCAGAGCCCAGCCAGATGTGCTCTAACATAGACTTGGTGCTCTGAATATCCAGATGTGCTCTAATGGAAACTGCTGCTCTGAATGGCCACAGCTCACTGAGAGCAGCAGGCGAGCTCAGCTCCTGCCAAGGGAACTCATTGTAGCCTGTGCTCCCAAGGCAATCATCTCAAACAAATGATATTTCTCCCCATCAACATTATTAAAGCCTTTGTGTCATCAGATCTATTTATCACTGTCTGTCTTCCTTTCCTCGTATCACATGTCTTGGTCTAACCAAATTCTTAAGATTAAGAATCTCTCATGAGGCAGTACAGCCTTCCTGTCTTTTCCAGCTATACACACATAATTAATAATAATAATAATAATAAAAAATAATGGTGTGCAGCTGGATGAATTATTTATAAATGAATATACCAAAATGCTTGACGTTATCTTCATCTTCATATATATCCAAGAAGGATGACTGTGTATATTTCAAAGTCATTTTTCTGTTGGACAGAGGAGTAAGAGTTGTGATGTGTGCACTGTACAGTCAAGTGAGTGCAATGCAAAGCAAAACTTTCCCAAACCCACACCATTTTTGCCAGAGGAGGCTCTGCAGGTGTGCACAGTGCCCACAAATACAGATTCATTGCCAAAGCTGTGCAGACATTCCTGCTTCCATTTCTTCTTCCATCCGTGCTGACAATGTACCAATGTTTTTAAATATAGCTACTCACTTCTCTCCTTTCTGCAGCACTACAATTTTGGAAACTGCCTAAGTAAGTGATTTTTTTTTCCTGTTTCCATTATACTGGGATCATTTTAACAGAGTAGAAGAAAATGCCACATAATATTCTGTCTTACACTTTAAAATACAATTATAGTCAACATGTGAATCTAAAAATGGACTCATGGGACCAAAGTCTCAGACACTGTAAAGTGGCACAGATTCATTCTCTTGGGCAGAACTGGAGTCTACAGCTGAGAATTTGACATAGCAGCTTTATATCAATGAATTCACTAAAAACTGCAAGAGTTTCCAAGTAAAGGGTTTTCCTGTTCACCAGCCTGATAAACAAGCTTGTAAATTTAGTATCAGAGTCCTTGATACTGTGTAAGTGGCTATAAATGATTCTGTAGTCAATTAACAATTCTGTTACTGATATATGAGCCTGATTTAAGCTAAATCAGCCTCCCATGTTTGGGACCTTGGTTTGTGCAGCAAATGCAGCTCTGAATTCAGGCAGCAATTTACCCTGGTAAACCCCAAAATTTATCACTAAACTTACTTGACTCTGGACCACACCTGTACTTCATGAATTTTTATTCCTTAATTTCTCTGGGCTTAAAGAAATATTTATTCATGCAGATCCCCCACAATATTTATGGTTGTGCTCCAGGGAAGGTGGCAGGAAAAGCAGAGCCCTTGCTGTGAGTGGCCATGCCAGCACAGACACCAGTACAGAGGCTACACTGGGGGACAGAGCCTAAGCCATAAATTATAGAGCCTAAACCATAAATTAAGTCTTTTTTAGATCTGCAGGACGAGTGGATGTGGCTTTGTCCCACCTCTGAGTAAATCTAGTGCATCTCTACTTCCAGCTTTTCAGCCAGGTGTGTGCCAATATTCAATAATTTACACAGGACATTGCCTGCTTTTCATAAATGTTTCTGACTTTCACAGATAGCTCACTAGCAAGTTTCTATCTTCCAAGCAATAGGAATAGAGAGAACAATTCATGTTAAATAAAGCAAACTCAAAAAAAAATGAAATACACTTTTTATATCTTCTTCATTGCCATGAAATGGGACCTACCTAGAGATCTAATAGCTCTAAATTTCTAATAACAGAGCCCTAATATCAATACACAATAAAAACAGAGGAAATATCTAAGTCAAATATTTTTTTAAAATGTATTTAAAACACAGCAGTGGTATCTTTAAGTGAGACAAACCAGTGTGTGTCTGCTGATGGCAGTGGAAGCCGAGGGCTGTTACAGCATCCCAATGAGAGGATGTGTTACCACTTAGAAACTCAACTGGATAATGTGGAGAGCAAATCTTGTAGCATTGCTTTGTATTTCACAGGCTCTCCTAAACTGACTTACCAGAACAAGTGTTCTGTTTATTAATAATTCCCCTGATTTCTAGAGAAACAACCAAAACAAACAGAAATTTCCTACACTTTCCGTTGCTGAAGTTCAAATGCATGAGTGTACAACTAAAATAGGTGCCTAGGATATTTGAAAAATAATATAATTATCTCCAAAATGTGCTAATAGTCCTAAAGCAAATGGGTTTTTATTGCATTTGTTACTCATGACCTCTCAGCTCAATAATTCAGCAGAAGGTGACTGCAACCACTTTCCATCTAATGGAAGGGGTAAATGCTGCTTGGTTTGTGGCTATTTCTGCAAATCTCAAAGAATTGTTTCTCTGAAACAAAGGAAGTGATGCTACACACAAAGATGCATAGCCAGAGGATTGTGTAGCCACAGGAAAACACAAATTATTACACTGTGCAAACCAAACAGGCTGTCCAAAATTCACAGCTCAGTGTGGAAAAGGGCTTGGCATAGTCCTCAGAAAGGAAAAACACATGCCAAAGCAATACCTAATGTATTAAAAACAGATAATCAATATCAACTGTCACTGATAATCAATAAATAATTGATTTTTCTAATGGAAACAATTCAGAGAGGCCCAAGTGCCCTAATTCCCAGTTCATTTGCACTGACATGGATTTTACAGCACAGAAATGTGGCACCCAGAGCCTGGCTCAGCACACAGGACATTCCCTGTTCACACTTACTGGAGAGATCTACCAGTGCACAGTTTCCACCAAAAATGCACTGTCTAAATGAGATTCTGGCCCAGTAACTCCTCCTTCTTCCTCTGATCCACCACTGCTGCCACCAGTTTGACATCCCAGATTCTCCCACCACAGATACACTCTCCAGCCCCCTTGCTCATGTTGTATTATCACTTTCCCTGTGTGTTGCAATTAAAAACTTCAAAGGAAGTTAGCTTATCTTCCATTGCAAACACTGTTTTACTTGCCCTTAAAAATTTCTGCTTCTCTTAAACTTCATCAAATAATAAGGCTAGTTTGGGTTTAGTCTGTCTGTGAAAGAAAAAGCCACACAAGAAGATTGTGGTAATGGAGACCCTGGCTAACATCTTGCTTTGTAATGTGTTTCATGTGCCTCAGATCTTTCCATTGAATAATTCAGTGTCTGAAGGGGGGAGGACAGGACAGGGAAGAAATTGATTTTAGGATTCATCATTAAATGTCCTTGGTTTTTTTTTTCCTTTTTCCCCCTCTTTGTCTTTCTAATAACAGTGTGGCATTGTCTGTGGACAGAATCGAAGAGAGACCATCAGAGGAGTCAGACCACTGGAGGATTGGTGTCGATACATAAATGTTAGTGTTTAAAATCTTATCACATAAGGTATTTTCTGGGAACTCTTCATGGAAACTGATTTTTTTTTCAGCACACAAAAATACCCCCACATTCATGGCCACGCAAACCAGGGATTTTGCATTAAGTGCTCTCCAAGTGCAGGGGCTGGGATGGCCTTTCCATCTCCACAGGCTGGCAGGTCAACTGCCTCCCTGCAGCACTGCCATGGATTCCTAAAAGCATTTCCAGCTTTAGGAACAAACAGAGAAAACACGTTAAGTGTGACCCTGCAATTACGTTGCACTGAGCAGGATCAGCACAGCTTTTGCCTCCTGCAATCTCCCCTCTGTGGGTTCAAATGCAAAGAGCACTGACAAACATTGATGGCAAGCAAGCAAAGTCAAGCCTCAACACTCATTTTTAACCTATTTTGGTAATAAGTCCAGGGACTGCCATTTGAAGTTAATGAGACAGCTGTCAATGGCAAGGATGTATTTTGATCCCACAACACTACAGGGAGGGCAGAGTTAATGTCTGAGTTAATTCTATAAAGATCCCTGTGTCCTCCATGATGCTAAAAAACTCTTGTGAGAACAACTCACATTTCTGTTTTGCCTAATGTAGTGTAAATAAATAAATAAATCAAGGAGCTGTGTCCTGTCACAGAGATTACCTTGGAATTACAGAGATTACCTTGGAAGTTCAGAGAAACATCAGCAACTTTATGTAAATATGTGTGGGAAATGAAGGTTTCGTCATGGAGAGAACATTTGCTGGGAGGAAAACCATTGGATGCTCTGCACCCTTCAAAAAAATCCTGATCTGGCACAGTCTGGGTTCCCTCTGCTCCAGCTGAATCAAAGGGCAGCAGAGAGAACCAGGCAGGGTCACCTGAGCCAGCTCCCAGTGGCAGGTTTGGAATGACACCTGCAAGGGCCATTCCAGAGCAGCAGTGTGACTCCAAGGTGGCATTTATTGTGCAGAGAACATGCAGCAGTTACTGGGAGCCTGTCAAACTGTGCCTGGCTAATTACATGCATTGGGAATTTTGGGAATTGTTTCATTCCTGTTTGTTAAATCATTAAGAACTGGTTCTGATTTCCCAAAAATGTATTTTTAAATCAGAACTCTGGCGTGCAGTTTCTGATTTGTTTATGAGCCAATCACTTGAGAGATCTTAGCTATACATTTTTATGGTTAATATTAAAACAGTACTCACATTATCATTCCATCATGGCAGAAGGTGTTGAGTGTCATCTGGGCCCTCCCTAAAGTAATTTTTTCTCTGATTGTTTCTTCTTATTTCATACCACATCTGCAGTTTCTGTCTCCACTCTGGATGTGTGAACTGACCTGTAGATCTGCACAGAATAGAAATTTCAGGACTTCTGTGTGGAGCAATTGCTTGAAGTTATCACAATTTTACCTAATTTCATAAATATTTTGTCTGCACACATTCCGCCACACTCTCCTGATATTTACCTGGATACCAGGTAAGCCAATGTTTTTAAACTGAAAGGATATGCTTTGGAAAATTGCCTCTCAAAGCACCACAGCCTAATCAGTGAGGTTATTTCTCAGAGAACTTTTCAAGCTAAGAGGTACGGAGGAATTTAAATCCTGTCTGTGGTGCAGCACGAGAGCTCTGAGTTATAATATTCCCTTACACGCTGTATCTGTTTTTATCCATCTGTGTCAATGACAACACACAGGGAGCCAACAGCTTCAGCTATAATTGGTGAGAGTGTAGGTACAAATAAAACCCATTTTTTCTCTTTAGTATATACAACATATGGAGCAGTGCTGTGGGGTCAGGAGAATTATGTCTCAGTGTTCGTGGGCAGCTTTCTGATAGAGGTTTTACTTTTTGGTGTTGCAAGCTTTCAAGGAGTTATGACATTATTGTTTCTTTTCAGAATGCCTTGATTGAGATCAAAGTTCAGGGGTTGTACTATGTCACCCAAAGATTGCTTTGCTCCTGTTCTTTCCAAAGAATTGAATGGATCTGAGCTGAGCAGCTTAAGAGGCAGCAAGCCTTGGCTTCATTTTTGCTTGCAATAATTAAAATAATTTTTGCTTGTAATAATTAAAATCAGGACTAATGAAACACAATTAAGCCCATCTAAAAGAGAGGAGACTCCAGCCCACAGGTTTTTTCCTTGTTTTCCTGCTGTGTTATTTACAGAGTGGTTAAAAAGGAGTTACTGAAAAGATGCAAATTGTTTCAAACTGTTTTCATTGTTATATTTTCTTTCACTTCTCCTGCTTTTCAAACCAAAGACTTTCAGGGTAATTCTGACTTCAATGCCCTTTATACTTATCATATAACTCCACAAGGGAATTATCATATGCAGGATAATTAAGCATCTTTGCTGATGGTGGGCTTTGACTATGGCAAGATTCTTACAGTACTAGTCTTATTTTCTGAACTATTTTGTCATTTGCTAATTAGAATCTGGCCTTAAGGTCTTTCATCTCATTATCCCAAACTTTTCTCTGAGTTTTCCTAGCCATCATATAGCAGCTAATTGCTAATGTATATATTCACTTACAGCAGAACCTCTGTCCTTAGTGAGGAGCCCTTTCCTACAGCTCTCTTTTTCTCCAATGAAAAGTTGAAAACTCGTCTCTGCCCTGAGAAGGACAGAGAATGGATTTGTTGTCAAAACCAGCAGTATTCTGTTGCTATTTCAGTGTGTGTATACTTCGTTCTGGGGATGCTGTATGTGAATATCCTCAAACAGGAGCTGAGATCTGAAACCAAGGGCTGCACACAGCTGAGAACATTTATGCGCTGTGAAATACAAGATTGCTCCAAGGTGGAATCATGGCTTGGAAGCCTCAGAGCAAAATTCAGGGAAATGGAGCAAGATGAAGAGTTTCATTGTATGAAGACTCTATTCTATTTTACTTTACACACATGAATTTTCCCTGTAAAGCTAAAGGACTACTTGAATATTTAAAATTAAGCACACAATGAAATCCTTTTCTGGATTCAACCCAGACTGCTCAGCAACTTGCTGTATTATCCCTCTGGAGAGCAGTTACTTTGCCTTTTGAAAGCCAATTTGTCCACCCTTAATGAATCACTTCTTGCCTGTGTCCTGTGTTTTATTTCACAGGTTTTTACATGCATTTTTATGAGATGAAACGACCATCCTGCCACCCTTCAAACACTTCTGACAACCCAAATATTCAGCCCAGGGTAGCACTGAATCCCATTCCTGGCAGGATGAAGATCCATAACATTACCTTGGGAGCACAGCATGTGAAGTGCATAATCACACTGCCTTTGCCAAACTTGAGCAAAAAAGGCAAACACAGAAAATTGCAGCTCAGGAGGATGAGAAGAGAGGTGAGTCAGCCACCAACTTTATCATGGTACAATGTTTCTGTTCAGCTCTACAGAAATACAAAACACAAGAGGATATAAAGAAAAAAACATCACTAACAGGCTTGTGTACTTCATAAACACATACCTAAGAGAACTGCAGCTCTGCAAACAATCTGTCTATGACTGACAAAACATTTATTGAATCAAACAAGATGCTTTTGGCACTTCCAAAACAATTGAAATGAGAGGCAAAAGGATGAAGTGAGGATCTGAGTGGAGCTATCCAAAGGCAAAGGTATCAGAAATACACGAGGCACAGGACCCTCTAAATGTTGTTTTTGCTCATTTTCTAGCAATTCATTTTGCTTTGTCATGGGTATAAAAACTGATGACAGTCCAACTCTCTCACACACTAATTATTTCCCATGATAAAATAAACATTCTCCAGTTCTTAGCTCACTCCTTACTACAGAAAAATATCTGACAGTTGCAAGAGAAAACTGTGCTTTTCTAAGAGGAGAAAGAAAAGTTTAAACACACTAAAAAAGGGCCCGAAATTGGGAATGGGGGAAACTGGATCACAGCCAGAATGTGGAATGGGGAAAAACATGGATGGGATCATACCTGGAATACGGAATGGGAGAAAACAGGGACTGGATTTCTGCTGGAATACGGAATGGGGAAAACCCAGAGTGGATTCCCTCTGGAATACGGAATGGAAGAAAACACGGACTGGATTTCTGCTGGACTACGGAATGGGAGAAAACCTGGTCTGTAACAGCATTGGAATACGGAATGGGGGGAAACTCAGACTGGATTGGGGTCAGAATACAGAATGAGGAGCTCCATCAAGCTCTCAAGCACCAGAGAACTGAATAAAAGCGTTCAAAACACCTGTCCTACAGCAGCAGCTAAAATGTCTCTCTTCCTTTCCCTGTCCGCCTGCACTGCAGGGACACTCCTGAGGTGTTAGTGACCGAGTGAGGGCACAGCCCCCAGAAGTTGGAAAGGCTCTTGTGGCAGCTAGAGGAAGAATAAGGAGGAATCAGGATGTGAGTATGATATTTAAAGAGCTGAAACAACCCCTCTAATCTGATTTTACCTGCATTACACTCTTTGGGTTTACTCTTCCCATTCCCCTCTCTGGTTCTTTCCAGAGCGCTGAGGCTGATGAGAACTCAGCTGGGTTTTGCCTGTTTCAGCTTGGGCAAACTGGTAAACAAATGCCAACACAATTCTGTATCTTTTAGATTAAAAATTGCAGCTTGGTTTTCTGTAGAGTAATTCCAGCACAAGACGTGTTTTTCAGGAGAGGCATCTAAAATCTATGGCAGCAACACCCATTCTGCCAAAAAGAATAAACCTTTTACTTGAACTAAAGCAGCAAAACAACTCCAGAAACACCATCTGAAGCAGAAGCTCATCAAATCTACTGTACATGCATTATACGCATCACTACCCCCCAGAACAACAAAAATTACCCTGTGGCTATAAGAAAGCACAAGCCAGCAAGGCAGATTTTATCTTTTACTCAGTTCCTGACTTGTGGTGGAAAGACAAAGCAGCTGTTGTAGAATCTTAGGACCTTGTTGCAGAATCTTAGGCCACGTGGAGAGTTTAGAAGAATCAAACCAGAGGTGCAGATGGAGAACAATGTCTTGGTCCCATTTAATAAATTTGTCTCTCTGGATTGGATAAATTTGGTTACCTGCAAGTGCTTTCACTCTGACAGTCTTTGGGATTAGCTGTGCTGGGAAAACTGCTGAAGGAAGTGTGAGGAGTGTGTCCATACCCGAAATGGATACTGTAATACTGAATGACATTTTATATTTTTGGCACAAGAATGGCACTTAGTTATTTTAAGCTATCACATTGCACCATGCAATGGCAGAGGGAGCCTAGATGATAAAATACCAGCTACTTATTCCAAGGCCTATTCTGCCCATCTATTTTTAGGAATTCAGGTTGCTATCAGCTCTTGTACCATTTCTAGGGGAAATAACGTGACAGACCAACAATTCAGTGGAGGGACTCAGAGCAGCCTGTCAAGCTCAGGCTGTCAGAAAGACCCAGTTTGTTGGTATTCAAATTACTAGGGAGCTGGATGACCTGAATGTGGCTCAAAAGGCAAAAAAGAAATCACCCACCTGAATAACCAAAGGAAAGTCATTGCAGGAGAGGTTTGGAGGAAAGCAAATACTAATGAACCTATCTTCTTCCTCTCTACCCAAAGAAAATCGAAGTAATATTCAGGATATTGATACCCATCTGCACAGACTTCCTTCTGATGGAAACTAAGTAGCAGAAAAGTGACTCTGGAATTCTGCTTCTGCAGTTTCTAAATCAGACCATTTCATAATTGAAACTCTGATACCTGTGATCAAATATGGCACTTGCAGTCCTGAAAATACACACATTTCTTAGGGAACAAGAAGAAAAGCCTTGCAGAGGTTAGCAATAAAATAAAAGGAAGGAAATGGCTCTCAACCTACCTCAAAAATTGTATATATTTTAAAGTTCTGGCTATGCCTCAGCAGAAATACACATAACCTTTAATACCTACATTGTTAAGATTTGCCAGTTAAGAAAGTGCTATTATCTGTCTTTTATAGATAGAGAACAGCACACAGAGAGCCTGAGTAACTTGTTCAGTGTCATAAAGGGATCACACAGCAGAGCTGAGAATTAAACTTTGTTCTCAGAGCTCTCCAATAAATGCCATTGTTCCTGAGTTCTTTAAATAAAAAGCATTTAACAGGAAAAAAGAGGAGACAAGGGAAGAGGAGTTTTGTATCACTAGAGATAAAGAATCGGAAGTGTTAGCAGGAAGAAAACTCAATGCAATTTAATGTGGGAAAGTGCTATAAGAGACTTCTAATAAATAAATTAATCTGACCACTAAAACCAAACTAACAAACAAAAACTAAGAGGGAGGACCCCTTCTAATTAATTTTTAAATGGAAAACCACATTTTTAATGTGAAGCAGAAAATCAAGCCTTTTTCATTCCCAAATAATGTTGAAAATTATATCAGAATATCATCAGGTCTTCATAGCATTTAAAGAGGAGTTCTTCTGATTCAAACTTATCCATTCTACAATGTTCAAAATGACCAGAAAATCCCACCATATTTACTATGTTTTGATCATGTTACCAGTTTATTATTTATTTACCAGTTCTGTAATGACAACAGCTCATCAGTTAGGAGGTGCTCTATGAGAATGCAAGGTTGAAGAGAGTGTTTTTCAACTTGAAATAATCAATAATTTAGTTTTGATCAATTCTAATTTCTATGCAAATCAATGTGGTAACCCTGGCCCATCTGTTAAGTGAAGTCCACACTGAATGAACTTGATCACATGAGCAGTCTAAATTAAATTCAGGCTTTTAACTCCGTACTAAAGGGAGAAATTACCTCTGATGGTCAAAAGTTGGACTCAGTGACAGCAGGAGTGGGACCTGACAGAATTAGGAACACTGAAATGTCAGGTGTCCCCCCAGTATCTCAGGAGCAGCTAAACAGCCCAGGGAGTGATGCACTTTTGTTACCTTGAGCATATTTAAAATATATTCCCTGCAATGTGGCACTTTCCATAAGAATTCTGTTGCATTTCGTGCATTTATTTATGCACACCACATATTCATGCCTGTCAGGAGATGTCTGCATGAAAATTTACTATAGTGGACTCTAAATGATGCCTCTTTTGCAGTGTTGAAACACAAACAGCAAAGCTTCCCATGCTTTAAAACCATCCCCATTAGCACACCCTTCTTAAGCAGTTAATTCCTGCTCTGGGATGTATTTGTAGCATGGCTGGTATATGGCTTAAGGAAAAAAATCCTATTGAAATCTGTGATCTGGCCTGTGTCCAATTTTGCCTTCCAGCAAATATTTTCTGTTTGCTTCCTCATTATTCCTCAGTTAGATTCTCTGCTGTAACATAGACATTTATGTGGAATGGTTTATGTCCGTCGTCATTGTTGCCTTAGAAGACTACAATTAAAATATTTCCCTGCTCCTAAATGTTTCCACTGTTGTGTGTTCTCCAAATGAGCATTGTAAATGAACAATGAGGAAGGGAGCACACAGGAACAGAAGAGAAAAGAGTACAGATAAAAAAATCCCATGCACTTTCCTCCTTAAATCACAATAAAGATCATAAAACCCCCATGAAAACAAGGGAATAATCCTCAATAGCTTGGAGCTTCCACTGACAAACTGCATGAAATCTTCTTTCAGGTGTTTCCTTCCCCTCCTTTAATTTAGTTGTAAACTAGCTTGGAATAAATTCAGGAGTCTCCAAATACGCATTGAAACAAGTGTGACACAGGGAAAAAATCTGCTTAGAAATAATCTGTATGTAAGGTTGCATTGTTCAAAGAGAATTTTTCCAAGCAATCCTCTGACTTCATGTCCCCATGAGAGGGACTCTGTTCATCATCTAAAAGGCTGTAATTAATTGAGAAAAAAATAACTGAAGGTGATTACTGGGAAACACATGGGAGGTGAGATAGACTATTACATTTATTTCCAAGAGGAGATGTGGAAAGTATTAAATTTCCTTGTCCAAATAACCTTAGTTAATATACATTGATCAGCTGCTGCTTCACATATACGCTCATCTTATCAGTTTATCAGCATCTCAAGGTTTTGTGCCAATTGTTCTGACATGTTCTCAATAAATATAATAATAGCAAAAAGAACAAAAAAAATTAAATGGGAAGATCCATCTTTCAGTGACTACTACCACCTCAGTAGATCAATATATGTCATAACTTTCTTATCACTTGGAAAGCAGAAATCCTTTTATGGCAATAAATCTTCAGTATTTTAGTTATTAATTTAGATCAGTCATGATGGACCCACGAAATTTCAGACTGGCACAGAAAAAGACCCTAAAATTAGTCCAAAATAATTGTGAAAACCATGTGATCTTAGGTTAAAAGTTTCACCCTCACGGGTTTTGTGGGTTTGAGATTTTTGCCCAGATTTTCAATGCCTATTTAATGAGACAGACTCTGGTTTTATCTTGGGGTGGAATTCTGTAAAATAAGTAAGATAAAACTAATGTGCTGTTTTATATTACTGTCAATCAGAGAATAGTCAAATCCTGCTTTTTGGCATTGGAACATGACAATTGTCATACCAAACAATATGATACTGCCAAATAGGGTAGGTTATTGCTGCTGCAAGCCATGAGCAATAGCAGGTGTTACAACACAAACTGCTGAAATTTGTGTGGTTTTTTTCCACATTTCCACACTAGATCATTTTTTAATCTAGCAGAACTAGATGCTGTTATGTTTTTTGATGATGATGATGATGATGATGACGATTATTACTACGTCTGTAGCTATCTATAGTTAGTGACAAACAAAATCCAGGTCATCTTGGCTTTTAACATAGTAGCCCACTCAGTGTTGTTATAGAGTGATAAATTAAACATTTTCCCTTTAAAGATAAATTTAACTCTTGGACTTGATGTTCTTCAAGGTCTTTTACAACCTAAAAAATTCTATGATTCTATGACTCTATAGATTAACTAATTTTCCTGATTAGACCAAACGTTGATAGCAACTGTCTGGTTGTGCTAAATCATGATTCAGGAATTTCTGTCATTATTTGCCAATTGACACAGAATATCAACCAGGCTTTAAAAATTACATATGTGCAATTCACTTTGAGCCTAGGAGCTGCTGCTTCAACTGGGAAGGCTGGAAGAAAGCTTGGATATAAAAATTATATATAGATTGTGTATGTTCATGAAAAAAAGATGGCATCAAATATAGTCAACTTTTCTCTCACCCAAGGCTTGGAATTTATATAGGGCATATTTCAGGGAAAGGCTGGGGCTGTATTTTATATCTGGCTGCACCAGCACAGCAGCAATACTAATCTTTGGCACAGGGGAAAGCTGCCATGTCAGACAGACTCCAGCTGTCCACTCCGCCTGTCACTTCCTTCAGCTTCAGGCTGCAGCAGGGGGATGGAGGGGTCTGTGAGCAGCAGGACCCGGGGGACAGGGGCAGGACAGGAGCTGCTGAGCAGGGAGGAGGCTGGGGAGAAAGGGACATGAGCACATTAGAAGTGAGAAAAGCGTTAAGAGAGGGTAGGATGGGCAGAAAATAAAAGCCTGGAGAGGGAGTGGAAAGAGAACAAGACGATAAAGAGAAAAGCCACTGGATGTCCCTTAGGGATATTTGCGTTTTGGCAAGCAGACGAAGTTGATGCACACACATTTTGGGAAGTTCTGAGTGTGCAGGTGCCTTTAAGGTAAAGCTGGATAGCCCTTGGCTGGCTGCCGTGTCACTGGAATGGTTCCTGCCCCAGAGCAATGACATCAGGACATGCATGATGGACTCCACCTGATGTCACCGTCTGGGGCTTCCAGCCATGTGGCTCTCAGGAAGTGCAAAGCTGAAATTTGCGGAAGGAAGTTCAGAGAGAACAGCAAGAGACATTTGCCTCTTGAATGTGAGCCATCCTTTGAGCATCCACCCCTCAAGGCGAGCAAAACCTTAAAATTCAACACATAGGTGTTCTGGGTTCATTAACATACAGAATAACACTCGAAGGAATTTTAGGTTCAGGGTCACTCCAAGTTTATGAAAAATCTGGTTTTGGGATGTTTCTCCAGTTGGCTGATACTGCCATGGAGTGCTGAGAGAAAGAGAAGCCAGGAGGGCTGGATCACTCTGTGACAGCACAGCCACAATGAGTGACAGAGGCCAGGCAATCTCCCCTCCCAGCCTGTGGGGAATGAATTGCAGCATTTTTATACTCTATAGAAGAGGTTTTGTGGTTGGGAAAGCTGGGAGAGATTTTTGAGATGGGTGTTCCTACACTTTGTTATAGGGGTAAGCACCAGATCCCCCTCAAAGACATTGCTTCTTTGTTGAAAAGCCTTTTGAAAATGTATGCTCATTCATTATTCTGCCTAAAATACTTCTGAAAAGTATTTTCCATGTGTTTCCATAGAGGTGGATGCAGCATCCATCCACAATCGAGGGCATCTTCATCCAAAGATAATGGAACAAGTAGCACAAAGGCTGTTATTCCCCTGCACTTCTTATCAGTGGTCCTGCAGCTGGTCTTGAGGAAAAAAAAAGAAATAAAAAAATTTACTTCATTCTGAGAATTAAACCACTGAACATTCTTTGCAGCTTTATACTTAGTCTAGTACTTTCTATTTCTCATAGTCTGATAAAACTTTGGTCTATAATTAAGCACCCCACAGTGTCACCCCAGTTTTTAGAGGTCTGGAATATATTGTCATGTGTCTTTTTGGGAAATTTTAAATTGCTTTCTAGTTTTTGTCAGAAGTTGTATGTACTATACCACTGAAAAGAGCTTCTTTTCAGTATAAAAAAATCACTTCTTAGAAAATAATAGTATCTATAAAGCCATTTAATTTTCTTTCAAGAAGGGTCCTACCCTTCAGTTTAGCTTTTGTTTGGCTTCTTTTAAGATTTGCAGATTTGCAGACAAACAGTTTTTAAAGGCTGGTTCATTGCTTTTTTTTCTCTCAATCATTTCATCAACTGATCATGCAATGATGTATGATGACACTCAGATTCCAAGGAACAAATGAACATTTCTAAACATTTCTAAAATGTATGAAACTGATAATTGAGGGAAATAAACCTTAAACCTACTTTAATGCTCCAAAGAAAGCAGAGTGTTGTGCTTTTATATTTCTGCATTTCTGTTCTCTTTGCCAAAAGACAAGAGATTAATCTGCAAGGAGGAAATGACCAACCCAGGGTTGTTCTAGGATGTGACACAACACAACGAGAGTGGAAAAAGAGAAAAATACAGTGCAGAGCTGAACCTGCCTCACTCAAAACAGCTGATGCAGACCATAGGAATGTGTTACAATCACAGAGTGCTGCTTAAACAATGACAAGCAACTCTCAACATTTTTGTCATTCCTCTGAGAATTTGTGTCCACAGGTAATTTTCAGTACTTCCACTGAATCCCATACTGAATCCTTCCAGTGAGGTTTTAATTATAATGTCAGGATCACATACAGAATGTTTTTAGCTAATTTAAGACGTGTTCACTGTGCTCTGATGGAATTTCATTAAAACTCACTGTAGGTGTATTAAAATTTTGTAATTTTATTTTTGTCTACTTTTTTTTCCCGTGAGTAATTTTTCAAAGGCATATCAGAAACATACCAAATCAAGAAAGACTATTCAGCAAAGCAAAGCTTTTCCAGTGCTGAGTAATTAAAGCTCTGCAGGCTTCCATGGATCTGTACAGAGCTTAATCCTCACTAAAATTTAAGAGTAATGGAAAAAAATCTGTTTACCACCATTACAGAAAGTCTTCATTAGCTATGCATTCTTGACTCTATTGACAAGAAGTCATTAGGAATCTCCACATGCAGTGGGGGAGGAAGGTTTTGTGGTCAGAGTGTGGCTATATATTCAAGGGGTGACCACAAACATTGGGCTTAAACGTTCCTCTCTATTTTAACTTCTGGTTGTCAAAATAAGGATGGTAACACCTAGGTCCTGCAATTACAGAATGCCGAAAGGTCTGCAAGCACTTGAAAAGAAAATAAAACAATCATCATGGCTTTATTATATTTAGAGTACATCTGCAATATCTGAAATTAGCTGCATATTTACTAAAAAGAGTCTGCACCTCAGGGAACTGAGTTCCAATCTGAAATAAAGAAATTCTGAAGAATACAAAGAGTTAACCGTTATCTTAGGAAACTCGAGGTGGTAAGGTGACTGCATTTATTATGAAGCATCTTTTATGGCATCCTGTAGATTTCTCTAGCTTTGGTGTTGGCAATTCCAAGAAATGAAACCATAGGCTGAACAAAGGTCATTGGATAAAGTTAATATAGTTTAGTGTGTTGCAATATATGAAAACCTCCACATATTTTCTTCCACGGTTTTTCATTTCTCCAAGTCTAAATTAAACTTCCAGCATCATATGCTGCATAGAGCCTGGAGCTGCCACTAATATACCTGTTTCCACGTGAAGAAGCAATTGTTTCTCAAGAAAAGATTATAAAAGCCAACAGAAAGAGAATGGGGATGAATTTGGTAAAGTTGCCCAAAGTGGAACTC
Source organism: Irena cyanogastra (assembly GCA_013397155.1). Taxonomy (NCBI): domain Eukaryota; kingdom Metazoa; phylum Chordata; class Aves; order Passeriformes; family Irenidae; genus Irena; species Irena cyanogastra. Next base: position 897,754 of record VWZV01001474.1, on the reverse strand, counting down.
AGCCCTTTTTGCATGACATATCCTGCTTTGCATTCTTGTGTCTTATAAAATGTTGATAATCTCCATAACCTGCCAAAAATATACAACAAAAGAAAAAAAAAAGCCTTGCTTCTCACACATACAGCAGGTTTTAGCAAAGCCCAAATCAAGCAACGTACAAAATTTAATTCAAATCTGCCCTTGGGGGTTTTGTCACTTGCTGTTGTTTCCACCAGAGCAGTCAAAGCCACCCGTTCCATGAGCACTCACAAACAAGTGGCAGTGGAAATAAACACCCCTAAATTTGTGCAAATTACTGAAACCTGCTATTTCAGTGGTGAACGCTGGGTAAACAAAATGCTAAAAAATGTTTTTCTTTAATTTGGTCCAACAGAGATGGAAAGAGAGTGCCCAGACAATAAAGAGATCCATGGATTAGTCACACGCTTTGTTTGTGCCATGCCTCTGCTCAGTTAAACTTGCCCTTCCTGACCTGCCTTCAAGATCTGTTATCATATTTTCTCTGAGTATTATTTTGGAAAAAAAAAAACAAGACAAGCAATTCTTTTTTATTGATTTCTTCTGCCAGATTTCTTGATGCAGAAATACATTTTATGATCAAACTTCAGCCTTTACTTTTGTGATAGCAAACAATATACAGAGCATTTTTTTGCTATTTTTTTTAAGAGAGAATTTGTGCACATGCGGTGAAGGAGGTAGAAGAAATGAGTCATTTCAAATCATTCAAAGTTCAATTCTCCATACATTTCCTGTTCGGTTCCTTCAACCTACTTAACAATAACCATCACTAGAGGTTGAGAGTCTAGTATTGCCCAGAAGGCAAAAAAAAGTGGAAACCAAGTTCTTCAAAACTTTCCTTCCAAATTGCCAATTAAATATTAATTAAGTCTTACTTAATACATAGATCTGCAATGCAGCTGAGTGCCACCAGAGCATGAGTCACAGCTCTCTGATGACTGGCTAATGAAGTCACCACTATGTCAGCCTGCACACACAGGCATGCAGAAGTTTACATCTGCTGGAATTAATTCTTAGTGTAGTTTTAACACCCTGAAAAACTGCAAATGCCCTTCCCAGCCTGCCCTTCAGGATGTCTGCAGACATCCTGTGTCTCTAACACTGAACAAGGGCTGTGTCTCTGTGTCTGTCTTTCAGGAGAAGGTCGTGTGGCCTCTCATCCTTGGAAGAGAAGGACTGGTTAAACCCCCAAAAATGTGTAGCAGGTACATACACTGTCACCTTGAACTGGAGACAGGTTTGGTAGCTCCCAGAAGAATATTCAAGAGGTTTATTTAAAGAAACAGAAAGAGAAATCTGCTCTTCCTTTAGGTGCCGATCATATGGACTATGAAGGAGTCAAAATCAGTTAATATCCACTAGACACATTTTTAAAATAAAGCTAAAAGAGAGAGGTTGTATGGAAAGCCCATCTTTTGTTTAGTCAGGGAATAGGGAAGGATGGAAGAAAGGATCATGAGCAGCACCTGACTGCTACAGAATGTGGAATCACAGCACTCATCTATAATTTACGAGTTCCTGCAACAGTTCATGTCCAGCTACTTCACGTGGTTTTCACCCCAACAGCCAGAGTAACTGACAGAAGGGTTTCTGTCCTTCACACAGTGATGATGGTCATCAACTATTTTTCTGGACATTCTTAAAAGAAGTACAATGATAGAGAAATACGCAACCCTACAGATTTTTGTGAACAGGGCTGGCTGACAGAATGACTTCAAGACCCCTGAATTCTTGGAGAGTTGTATGTGGTGAGTGGGGGCAAAGCAAAGAACCTGCTCAGACTGAAAAAGGGAGAAATGACAAAGCAAGATACAAACACAAATACTTTTCTTTACGCAAACCCAACATGAATGCATCAAATCATCATTTTATCTAAGTTGATTTTATTTTTAAAGAAAATTCTGCAGATAATTTTAGGGGAAATGTGGATTAAATAACTGTTTATTCAAATGGTGGCTTCTTCACTTGACAGCGATTGTTGAGTGTGAGGAACCAACAGACTCCACCCTGTTCAGTCCCCCAGGATTGGTTGCCCACCTTGTCATTAGGAACAAAACAAACACTGAGGAACCTGTTTAATGCCTTTCCTCAGAAATGGAAAAACATAGGTTTTCTCTAACAAATCTCTTGGGAAAAGAAGCTTCGCGTTGTCAAACATTGAGTACCTTAATCAATATGCAGCACTAAAGAAAGCTGAAGCACTCTAAAATACCATTACCTCAGCAGGTATGAAAACCAAGAGTTCAGCCTTAAAGGGTTTTCACGGGGGAAATGCAGCAGGTTTAATTCTTCTTTTCATGAAAAGGACTGTCACAATAATAACTGGCCTCAGCAGAAGCTCTTATGTGCATAACAGAGAAAATCATAAAGAATACATACTTAAATATCTAAAATCTGTCTTGGAAAGTCCTCCCTTTCTTAGCTTAAAGAAAAAACCTCCATGTATAGAAAAAAATACATCTCAAGATTTCTGTGATGTAGGAATGTTTAGAAAAATTGTAAATATACTACAAATACTGAGAAAAAAATATTATTTGCTTATGATATTTTCCTATCTTGAGATTTGCATGTAATGCCAGTTAAACAATGCAGAGGGAAGTGGAGATGACAGTTTTCACGATTTTCTGGTTTTGAATACACATAGAATAACACAAACATGTTTTCTCCAGTTTCTCCAGCACAAATGCAGTATACTCCCATTCCCTAGACCAAACCCCAAGTATATCCATGACAGGTACTTTGTCAAATCTTCTGTTCAGCTTTGCTTTTAGAATGGTTTTATTTTGAAAAAAAAAAAAAAAGCACACACACACACACACACTTTTTATCAAGAATCTTTTTCTCAGTAAATGAGCTCTTGCCAAGAAGCAGCAATCAAGCAATCAAGTAAAGAGTAAGACAAAATCTTTGCCTGCTGCCAAAATTCTCAGCTTCAGGACACACTAAATACATAAGGGAGATGCAGAGAAGGCTGAGATCATTTACATCTTCCCAATTATCAGAGAGATAAGTTCACTGGAGCACTGGAAATCAAAGCAGAATCCATATCCAATTGTCATGAGATTTCCAATAAAATGCAGAGTCCACCACAGCCTTTCCTTTGGCAGGACTGAGCTCTGCCATTCCAGTGGTGCATTTGCAGGTTATTGTGCAAGCATCTCTCCTGCCCTTGTACAACCCTGGATTCTCTCATTAAATGGCATCACAGCTTGGCTTTGGTTTGGCTTTTGGGGCTTCTCCAAGATTCTGCATGGGAAGAAAGCTTCAGAGCCTGCTTTGCTTCCTGCTGATCCACAGAATCAGGCACTGGCCAGTGCTTTGGAGCAGGGCTCAGGGGTAAGACCAGCACACACCAGGTCATGGAACATTTCCTGTAGGACTTTGCCTTTAGACAGAATTAACAAAACCCTGGAGAACCAGCAAATAATTCAGAGCAGCAGTGCCTCCAAAGAGAAGAGGAAGGGACAGGGGTGCCTCTGACTTGCCCCAAGAGCCACTGCCCAAACCACTGCCACTGCCCCAGCTTGGGAAGTGCAGCACCTCTGCCAGCCATGGGCAGTCCTAAATCACCATCTCCTAAGCCAGCATCTCTCTAAACGAACATTTCCATCCTGCCCAGAGTATAAAACATGGCATAAACCACGGTATCCAGCTGGAGCTGCCCTGGAAGCTGATTTGTTCCAGGCTCCTCAGGTGCCACCCCAGCCCCTGGAGAAGTCTCTGCCTGGTGCATCCAGGGACTCCCAGCCCTTTGCCAACTGCTGCATGTGGGGGAAATTTCAAACCAATTGCAAATTAGCCCGGAGGCCACTGGACCTGCCCTCCAACTAAATAATTTTTCTGGTGAAAGTCAAGATCCAAATCGCTGGAGACTGCCAAATGGAAGGTACAGCTCTCTGCACATCATTTTTTAAAGGCAGAAAACAAGCCAAATGCAAACTGAGGTTAATGCAATATATACAAGAAGGAGAAATAAGATTAAATGTGATGTATGTGCCAAGAGGCCTTCTGCAGGCAAGGGAAAAAAGAGAATAAGGTTAACATCTTTGATTTTTCTCCTCCCCATCCCCAAGAGCTGAGAGGAGTCTTCATAGCAGCAAGGTCAATTCTAATCTTATTTCCTTATTCCTCACAGTTATTTCGTTCCCTTCACTCCTTTCACTTTTTAAACTTCACAGCAAAAATATTTTTTTTCCAGAAATTTCAATCCAGGATCTAGTTAGATAACATAGCAGCTCGTTTTAAATAATTAACAAGCATGAGATGTACAAAGAAATCTCTTTAAACAATAGCCACCTGCAACAAATATTGTAAGAAAATGCACCCTTTTCTTCTTCTGAATGATTGCTGCCTCTCTTGAAAACATTAACATTTTGCACACACACAAAAAATGATGCAATTAGCAAGAACTTTCTCTATTTCTGTTCTCATTATTGCTGATTACCAAAAATCATCAGGCAAATAATGGCTGCTTTCTCTTCTTATGATCAATTTGTTCACCCTCCATCTGATTTCTCTGGCAATGAACTCAAATGTAGCCTCTTGTGTCTGTGGCACTTTGTAAGATGGAGAAAATAGGGGGAGGGATAGTGAGAGAAATTAAACAGCAATCATGTGTAAAGTGTCAGAAAGTATTTAAGTTTTCTGTGCCAACTCAGAATTTTACTTCAAACCCTGCAATATTTTTAAACATTTTTGTTAAAATCATAGGTCCTAGAATCATCTGACTAAGCCAAACTTCATTTATTAATGATAACAATAAATAAGACCAGCTTCTCACGTAGCAGAAAGATTGAAAGCCTGTTCTCACCGTAAGTTTGAAATTACAAAAATGCTTAAAAGCTCCAAACAAAGCCATCCCCCCGCAAAAAATTTTAAAAGGGAGACCTCAAATATCAGAATTTCAAAGGCACTCATGATTTTGGGGTGATAACATTCATTTTTTAATAGTAGGGCAAGACTGTTGCCATAGCAGCTGGCAAGAGATGGGGATTGCTTCCACTTGAACACCAAAGCACAGCCAAGTTTGCAGCAGTTGCAGAAAAAGCTATCTGGGAACAGTGTTGGAAAAAAAAAGCCCTACAAAACCACCCAAAAACCTGTGCTGAGTTCTACTCTGCCAGAGTTATAGCTATTACCATCCAACTCCCCACTTTAAATTTATTTGGCACAAGCCTTTGCAAGCTGCAGTCAATCTTTGGATGCTGCACAGACACCCCAGTATTTTTCAGGAGGGGTAGGAAAGATTTCTCTTGCTTGAAGCGTTTAATGCCCTGAAGTTGAGGGCAGAGCTTAGCAGGCTCATGCTCTGCCTGGGAGGAAACCCCCAGCCCCCTCCAGGGAGCTCTTCCCTGAAGGCACTGCTGCACTCCCCATACTCAAGACCAGGCAAAATGATTTGCTTTTCAAAATGGTGAAAAAAAATACTATTCTCAGCCTGAGACTTTGCATTTTAAGCTCTAGCCTGGAGCAAATTATTAAGGCAGAATTACTGTCTAAATCCTTGGAAATGGGGGTTTATAGTAAAAATACTGACAGATCCATAACTATAGCCATGCAAATACAGCAGATAAAAATATGTATAAATGATAATGTAATTTAATGGCTTAAAGAACTTTTACTAGGGAGGAGGGGAACGTCTGCTTTATTTTGACAGTGTAAAATGTCAGAGCAGAATCCAAGGATGTAGCAGAGTCATACTCTATACTTCTTGGAGATTATGTGACAAGAACAATTTCAGTGTTCTATTTAACGCACTTATGACAAATTTAAGTGATGAATTGATGCCTGAGAGACAGTGTGGCTGGAATTAGGAGAACAAATTTTCTTGTTATGGGAGCAGCTACAGGCCAGCTCAGTGCTGAAAGGCATACTGCAAGTTAGGTAAAGGAAATGTGAAAAGAGTATTCTGTCAGTGGAAGTGAAAGTGGAACGCTATATATTTATTAAACCATAATGTCACCAGGTTAGACTTTGAAGTACCTGAGAGGCACTGACTCCTCAAAGTCTGTGGATACAAGAACAGGATCAAAGTCTTTTTGGAAAAGTCGGTTTGCTCAGAAAAGCAAACATTACTGTACAACTCCAGGTGTCACTTCTAGTCAAATATCATATTATTTCATTGATCTCCTCTAATATGGAGTAAAATTGAGCAAACTGCTCTATAAAAATGAACCTTGATTTAATAGTAGTGGAATGAAGCCTGGCATCATCCTAGAGGTCTCATTTTTGAATCGTTTTCCATGCTCAGTAAACAGTTACAACCACTCTGAAATCTGCAGTTACTGGAGGTCTCATTTCACCAATGTTCCAGACATTGCAGTTCAGGGGGAGAACACACCCATAAAGAATATTGAACTGAATATTTTTAAAGCTTAATGTGAAAAGCAAGGGTTGTAAAATGCTGCCTGATCTATATGCTCAAAACAGCCACATTTGCAGGTTTTTGGAAAGAAAGGTTGGCCACCTGGTGAAGGAACAGATCAGGAGACCTGGATCCAGTTATTAAATCTCTCCCTTTGTGGCTTTAGCAGCTTAATACTTGACAGTTTTTTGTCCATCTGTAGAAGAGAAACTATGCTTCCTTTCTAGAGTTGGAGAAATATGGAAATGCCTATGCAGGAGACTTTCCACTCAGCACAAGTGTCCCTAAATTGAGGATCTGCAGCATGGATAGTTTAAAGGATGTTGACATCCTCGAAAACACTGCTTGTGTAAAACAGGGATGGGAGTTCAAGGTGAATTCATCACAACCTGCTGCTGTCACTGCTTCCTCTAAGCTTTATATATCAGTGATGGGAGAAAAGAGGATGAAGCACTGCGTATGTTTCTAAATATTGCAAATGCAGATGATGAACATGTTTTCCGACATTTTCTGTATTTAAAGTTCATTGCAGATGGAGAGTTATGCCAGATATAAGGACTTATTAAATGCAATATGAAGAGTAGCCTCTCTTAATTCAAAAGAAAGGTAAACACTCAACGATTCAGATATCATCCCCATAAAATCCTGTTGTGGAGTCCATGGAGTCACCTGTATGTGCTTTTGGACTTCATAAATCTTCAAAAGCAGACTTGTGCTTAAATTATTCTTGATTTCTGTCCAGCCCCATCTCTCTCTCTCCTACTGGCTCTTCCCACTAAAATTTAACTTCACCACTGACATTATAGTCAATATTTTTACTGTTTAGAAAGAAAAGAAAACATGTCTGGTAACTTAAAAGTCAAACCAGGAATTCTCCCAAATCACATAAATACTTATGGACCTGAAATCAATAATTAAAGCAAGAAAAATCTACCATTACTATTTTTTGTAATTTCCATATTACTCTACTTTATCAAAATCCACACACTAAGTGATCACATTAATTTGAGGCATTTAGAGCAGGGACCATGTGGCAGCTTACAAAGCATTGGTTGTTCACAATAATTTGGACATGGCAAGTAGCCAAAGGACTGCTCACAAACATATGGTTATTTATTTCCACTAAACAGCCACTAATACAGCCTGTTTGCTACATTACTTGATAAATATAACAAGCTTCAAAACCAAAAAGGACCACAAGTGCACAAAGCAATTAATGAAAACAGTCCAAAACATCATGTAGAACCCCCAGCATCCTGAATCCCAGTGTGATTTGCTAAATTCTTTTCCACTATCACTCAACTGATCCCCAAAGGCTGGCTCAAACTTAATGTACTGTAGCATGTTTGACTCCTTTGTTTAATCACATCTGAAATGGCACCTTCTGGAGTGACACATCAGCTGAAAGAGTTTAGCTGTTGTTCTGAAAACAGCATTGATCCGTGTTCTGCTTTCAAGGCTGTGAGAGGTGCCTGCCTGTGTAAGGAAAAGGTGAGGGAGTGAAGTCCATGTAAGTGGTGACAACAACAGGGTAAATTTCTTTTGGTGAGAAAGAAATTTACTTTAAAATGTATTTAATCGTTCCAGCTCTTCCCATGAATTTAGATTCTTTGCTCCTTGCCAAATGCCACAAACCAAATCCTTAGTTGCCCATGGAATGTTTGAAGCCAAACAAAATATTCAATTTTGAATGAAAATTATACCGGCAGAAAATAATAAACAGAAATCTATGTGTGGGTCTTGCTCATTATCCAGACCACAGAGCCTTTGTTTACAGCTCCCAAAGCAACCCAGCCACTGCTGCCTCCAAGAGTCAGCCAGGGCTTTGAGGTGGATCCACCCAGACCTTTTCCTTGTCTTAGCAAACCAAAGCTTTTTGTTTTCAGGATGCAAACTGGGCTGATTACACCTCTGCAAGAAGACTAGAAAACAAACCAGAAGAGATATAAAAAAAGGTCACAAGCAGCAGTTTTCCTCCCTGCCATGTTCTCCTGGAGAATTTCTCACTTCAACACCTGGTTCTTGTCCCATGGAGTCTCTGGGACACTTCTCCTTCCATCCCCACCAACACTGGGGCTCTTAGTCCCCTTCCCTTCCTCCACTCCATCAGCTGGAGCCACCCATGATCTTCAACTCCCAGATTATCTGCTGCTTCCAAAATGCCCTACCTGATCCAGCTTTCCCAAAGGAGGGAACACACCTGCTGAGGGCAAACACAACAGGAGATTTTTGGCACCGAGCCCAAAAATTTTGAAGGCAAAACCCCAAGAAATTCAACACATTTTATGACTCAGTTTTCCTAAGACAGCAATGAAAGATGGGAGGGCAGGAGCCCACCCCTCTGCTGGGAAGCTTCTGGACCAGCAGAGCAAGCTGTCATTTTTTTAAACATACAAATCTTGGGTGAGAGGAGCAGTTGTTGAATTATGGTCTTAAATCAGAGTGATTCCCTCTGCTGGGATCTCACTGGGGATCATCAATAGCTCATCTGAGAGCACTGCTGCACAAATCATCCTCATCCCAGGATCTGCTGTATGCTAATGAAGAACTCTGACTTCTCTGCTCAGTTAGGCAAGATGAAGTGACAGGATTTACAACCAGAAAATGCAGCCAGAGGGTTCAGATTCCCAGGCTGCTGGAAGGATGCACCAGCCACAGACTAATGTTTGAATTTGGCACTCAGGGAGGATAAATGTTTAAGAATAAACACAGGGAATAGGTTACAGAATGTTTTCTCTGTATCTAGAATAACTATATGACCTACAATATCACAGCCATTTACTTCTCCAGTCTCTTACAATATACTAATAGCTGCTAAAAAATCGTGGCCAGATACTTTCTAATAGGAATACTTATTTTTCTGTTAGAAAACTAAAAATAAACCATGGTAAATTGGTAAGCAAAGTATTATTTTATCTTCTTCTAATGGATAATAACTGAATGTCATTTAAATAGAATTTTATGAAGAATCCTGTTCTTGACTCAATGTATAGAAACAGAGCATTCTCACAAATTGAGCTATTTCCTGGGGTTTAAACTCCACCAGAAATTTTACTGGAAAAGAGAACTGACAAAACCTTATGCATGGTAGCAGAAATAATACTGTTAATTATACCAGAGAATAAGCTGTCATTTCAGAATTTGCATATACAGAAGGCTCATTAATAGTCATTTCTAACTCTTTACCAGCATTCTCTTAACAAGTGCCATATCTTTTGGAAATGAGGAAACAAAGGCAGAGGAAGGGAGACACAGGATGTCACATTTCCAGCCCTGAGCAAGGAACAAGACAACTTTGGCAGCAGCAGATAAATCTTCAGGCACCCACACTGAGGGATGTTATTACCCAGCTGTGGAAATAAATGGGCGACATCTGTGAGGATTGGACAGTGGATGTGTGCCAAACCTTCACAAAAGCATGAGACATCCTGGAGAGGGAGAAGAAGGAAAAAAAGTTGAAATTTGGGATGCCAAAGTGCCAATAATGTTTGTAAACTAAAGCCAGTGCAGCAGACAGCAGGACTGCAGAGAGAATTCAAGGCACAGCCAGAACAGTCAGTGACCTTCCTAAATTATTCATAATGTGTCATTTGTTTGCAGCCTGAACACTTACTTGAAACTCACAATCAAGATTTGAATCCCACTTCTGGTTCTGGATAAACAAAAACGATTTTTCCATGACCCATTGAGCCTAATTTGAATCAAGCTATGGAACTTGCCTAATTAACCCATTGGGTATTTTTCTGCACTCTCTTTAAACCACTATTGACGTTTGTTTTAGTGCATCCACACATGGGACCACCAATCAGACTCTTCTTCACTTGTAGAACATACCAGATTTAAGCTCCAGTGGAAAAAACCCAAATAATTCTCATTTCAGCAGAATGTTTTTAGTTCTTGGAAAGGATGTACCTCAAGCTGACCTCTGAAAATCCCAACAATTCAATTTATTATGTCAAAGCAATAGAAAAGGAGACAGTAAAGATCAACAGAAATAAGGGCATGCAAAAGTAAGGATGCTGTGACCAGAGTTAAATAGCTTTGGGTACAAAGATCTGTACACCAAATACAAAAAGCAAAGGCAGCTCCAGGATATCCTTAACACAGCTCCTTTTGAAAGAGTCTGGTGTCAAACCCAGCATGGAGACACTTCTGTGGATAATTTTCTGTACTTATCTTCCTCCTTCCTTGAGTTCAGCATGTTTTTTGTTGCCTTGATGGCCTTGGGAGGTGCTGGATGGTGGAAAGCAGGCTCAGGTTGGTGGAACTCAGAAGCTCAGCTTGTGCTGCTGCTGACTCCCCACCCTCTGTCCAAGACCCCCCAAACACCAGGACCCTCCTGAAAACCAACCCAGCAGTGACAGAGCATTGTACAACAGCACCCCTGAGTCTAACCAGGGCCCTCAATAACCCCGTTTCTTCAGAAGGCCAAATACTTTCTGTGCCCAAAGCAATGTGCCCCATCAGTGGTGCTGGGGCAGCGCTGAATTCCAGCTGTTTTCCAATTTCACCCATGGCTGTTTTCCTTAAGATCCTGGAGCCCTTTCTTGCAGAACTTCTGAAGACAAAGGGACTTTGTTAAGGAAAGCCTCAGCAGCTGATTCTGGTGACAAACTGCCCTAAATTTGAGGTGCTCTACTTGCAGTAAGACAGCCCACAAGTACAACAGTGCCTCCCTCTCCTTGGCAAGGATGGACTCCAACAGTTTCCCCACCATAAAACGGCCCCAAAGCTTCAGCTAGTCAAAAATAGCGAGTCTCCTTTCTCACCACCATGTGTTTGCACCTCCTTTCCATGCAGTATTACTGGAATGTGTGACTGGAAAATATTGCAAATAACTTAAAGACTTCTTCCCCCTCTGAGATTTGTCCGTTTATACCTTATTTCACTAATTACCAACTATTAGCATGCTCATGACTGTTTACTGAGGTACACATCTGACTTTCAAAACACAAATGCTGCATCAAACCCGTACAGCATTTTATCACACATAAGTTATAAGACAATTTGTTACCGTTTCATTCTTTTATGCTAACTCCAAAATTCAATCCAAGATTTCTCTGCCTTAAAAGGCACGATTAGTTTAAATTTCTGGAAGTGGGCTTTTTTCCATTATTCATATTTAAATAAAGTTCCCTTGAGATGGAAGAAAAGCAAGGAATTTTTATCAAGAGACTAATAATATAACCAGTGAAAAATCTGAGCATTTTTATATTGAATTTATAAATCATGCTAGCAGTAACCAAACTGTTTAAATAATATATAGAGTTTAACTATAACGTGCTTATTGGCATAAGTAATTTTAGTGCTTTTTAATGTAACAAATCACTCACAAAATATTCTCAGTTAATCCTTAGCATACTCAAGCCTAGAGAGAGGTGTATATATATTGTTCCCTTTATAATTTGGCAGGAATGGCTGAGTGATAAAACCTCACACTGTGTGCCACTTGATTTAAAATTTCCTGAAGATGTTTGGGTACCCTGACAAAGTATCAATTTATCTCTGTGCTGTAAGCCACACTCTGGAGATGGAATAGCTTGTAATTAAACTCGGGAGCAGGGATTAATTAAAATATACATGTCTGAGAGTGCATAGATATGTATTTGTGTTTATTATAGAACCAGTAAAAATACCCTCTAGCCCAGATGTATGTGAAATGAGCCTCTCCCTCCCCCTCAGTATTTGTTATTGTATTTATCACAGAAAGAGAACACAGAAACGGTGACTACACAAAATTACTGGGGGCAATGGGCTTTAACTTTGGGGGGTGTAAATTTGGGCTGTGGATGAGTCAAACAGTGATGCTGGACAGATTTCAAGGTCTCATTCTGCAGATGATGGCTCATCCTGAGCATTGAGCCACCATTTGGCCACCCACCCTCTCCAGGTCCTTAGGAAGCAGCAGCTCTGTGGCATTCAGAGGGGTTGGAGCTTTTCTTTGTGGTGTCCCCTGTACCCTCCACAAAGGAGCCACCCAAGGGTCACACAGGGTCTGGGTAACAGAGGTTTCCTGGACAATTAGGTGGAATCCACTCAGAGCACTCAGTATGAGGAAGGAGCAGAGCTCAGGGAGTTCAAACCAGACACACTCCATTGGCAGCCTCACTCACATGAGATGACATTTTAATTACAAGGGGTCAAAACTGAGAAATTTATGTCAAGCCGCAGATCTGAACTTTCCCAGATTAATACAGCAGTCAAAAGTTGAATTTTGTGCTGCTTTCCTGTCCCATCTCTCATTTTCATATTGGAAATACTAATCTATTAATATTACCATCAATATTCACCCAACATCAAGGCATTTCCCTTAAAATTTCAGGTGTACACTCTATTCTTCTTACTCTTTCAGTGACAAATTCCCATTCACCTGATGCAGATATTGTACTAGAAAAGCACAGATCTTTGAGAAAATGAAATTTTAGTTGGTTTCCTTTTTTCTTTTGTAATGTTGTTACTTTTTTGAGCACCAAGTCATTTACCTACAGCGTTATAAGACACAAGAAATAACTCAAACCCCCGTGGTTATATTGGAAACCCCAGGTTTATCAGGACCAAGGTGCCACGTTCATGTGCAAGTTTGCAGCAGGGCAAATACACTAATTCATCACATTGTGTAGTTTTTATGCTGCTGTATAAAATTAATTGGCTTACTCTGTTAGGGATGTTTTATGAAGAGGTACTGTAATTAAGAGATCTGAGATGAACTAGAGGATACGAAACAGCTGAAAACTGCCCGCTGGCTTCAGTTTATTTTTTATGACCAAACTACTTAGATTATCAATTAGCTTGAAAAGTCTATTTCTTTTTCAGATGTTTAAATATTAAAAAGGGTAGAGTCCATGAAAAAAAATATAGATTAAGGCTAAAACAAATGTCTCCCATAAAAAAACGGAAAATATTAGCATAGCCATTACAAAAATCGTATAATTCATGTGTCGCAGTTGCTGGAGATTATTTAACTTCTGAAAAATTGTCTTCACACATTTGGGTTCAGGAGAAAAACAAGAGTAGCTCCATTAAGGTCTTTTCCTTAGAGCATTGTTTCCCCCTAAATAAAAATATCTACAGAGAAGCAGGTGGGAATTACAAGACCTACTTGGGGAACAGAGTTGTTGCACCTCACCCAGGAGCATGCCAAGATAGAGACCCACAGTTAAGTGGTTCCCAAATTAGTTCAAGAATCCATATTTCTTCAATATTTTAGTATTTCTAGTGCATGTGATTTCAGATAAAGTGATAAAGTGACTTCAAATAAAGTCCCTAAAACGTTCCTTTATAATCTGCTGAAAGTAAAGCCTGATGCTCTTCAGAAAATGTCACATGTAAGAAGAAACTCCCTTCAATACACAGATGTTTCATAGAAAATTCCATCTGATTGATTTCAGGCTGATAAAAACCCCAAACCGGGCTTCATTCTACATTCATCTACGACTTTAGGGCACTCTGATGTCTAGCACATCTGCTTGTGTGCAAAATGACCATTTCTCTAGACTGTGATAACCTTTCCACTATGATTCCCTTCATCTGGTACCAAAAAATTGTAATTAATTTGCCTTATAAGTTCTAGTGGACAGGAATACTTGTCTTGATTTTGTTTTAAAGCACCAGGGACACATGTGATGACTCACCAATAAATAACATTAAAACCTTAAGCTCACACGGTCAGTAGCACTGTGGTACCAGGAGGCAAAAGGGTGTTAGTGAAATTATTCCAACCCTTTCACCTCACCCAACTGAGACACCAATATTTTTATTGAAAAGCTATGTCATGCTTAAAAGACAAATCCTTCAGCTGTCATCTTTTCTCCTTGGCTAGATAAACCTATTGTTAGCAACTGTGAATTTCCCCATCCTTCAAGTCACATCTATGGCTCCAGCAAGCCCAGGCACTTTGTCCAGGTTGCTCAACTGTCCTGTTTTAATTTCAGAGTGATTGGAGGATACAGTCCAAATTTCTCAGGGGACTTTCATGACCTTGTTATATTAGCCCTTCAAATGGATATAAATTTTATTGCATGGTTCAGCAGACAGGGGTTCTATTCTCAGTTCTGTGATTATAAAAAAAAAACAAACCAAAAAGCACTGAGGGCCATGATTTTCCAAAATAGAGGCATTTAAGGAAGGCTTTAAATCTGTGCGAGCTCCTGAAAAAAGTGACCAAGAAACTGCCCCAGAGTCTTCCTACCATGAATGGGAGCTGAAGGAGAACACAGGAGGCTCATTTTCCTGGAGCATCTGAACTGCAGAGTGAAATGGGCTCTGAAAAGCCTCCAGGCAACGTGGCCAGACTGATCCATCCCTTGTCTGGATCCCTGTCCCTGCTGGACCCCAGCGTGCCCAGGGGCTCTGGCACTCTGGCAGCTTTTCCTGCCTCATCTGCACTGCTCAGAATGGCAGCAGCACGAGGGGAAAACCCCTCATTTGTACAGATTATACCTCAGGGCTGCTAGTAAATGTTTCTTTGCTTGCCTTTGGAACAGAAGTCACTTGGAGAATGTGTTCTGGAGAGATGAAGTATCCAAAGCTCTCACAACATGGCTCTCTGAAGGCAATGGTCCAGCTAAATTCCCATTAGAAATGAAAGTTTAAGCCAGATTTTCAGAAGACTGTTTTGGTTTAACTCAAAACCCACTGAATTCATCAATAGACCCCCCAATCTCAGAGGGAGCAGTTTTAAGTCAACACCATTTCATCTCTTTCTGCATTCTTTTCAAAAACCTGTATAAGTACTTCACTTAGAGATTTGGTCCCCAGGAACTGCATCTTAATATCAGGGGAAATTTCTGTTTAAAGGATGGGAGAGATGCTCTAAAGCTTTTCCTCTTCTGCCTTGCCTGCAAGTACACACACCCTGGGGACAGAGGATTTATTACAAGCTAGAGAGGAACATTTTTGTGGGTGCCCTTTGACAAGAGGTACCAGCACTACACGCACAGGGACAAAATAAAACAATTTAGGCTATTGTATTCTTGCAAAGGAGGAGGTTAAAGGGGAGATTGAGTTTTGGTTGCTCAGCTCAGAAGAAGGATTAGCAAGGGAATGTTGTTGATACTCACGGAACAATATCTACAGCTGCCTTTTGTGCTGTATTAATTTTCAGCAACAAAACAGCAGCCAGGAGAAATTTAAAAGGAGAGCCCCAAATGGCTGAGACCTCTGTAAGATGCAGGTGATTGCCCATGAGGCATCACAGAAGTGCATTGCAGTAAACATGTTGATATAAGATAAATAATAATTATATAAGTAGCTAAGGATGAACCCGCCACACATGGTGCAATTTCTTTTACAAAAACATATTTTCTTGAGATGTCTCATCTTGGAAACACAAGCAGTGGGCACAGCTCAAATTACTCCTGATTGTTAAAAATCATGGCCAAAAAATACCAGAAGGGAAATGTAGTAAGATGCTTAATAAGCTTAAGCAGAACACTTGTTTATGCATTTATCTCGCTTCAAGAAATTAGATTTCTAAAATATCCTCTATTGCCCATACAGTATTTTGCCTCCTCTGTTTCAGAAATTTAATTTAGTCCTATTCTTAAATATTCACCATGCATGATGGTTCATTTCCTAATCTACCATGAAAGAAACTCAGAAAATGTTTATATTCATCTCTTTTTTTTGTGGGAAGGGAGGTAATCACAGCTTTGTCTCTAATGTGGTTTCATGCTTTCCTTATAGGCATTATTAGATTAACCCGATAACTCTCAAACAAATTTTGCCACCAGTGATGATCCAAAGACATTTTCAATTATAACCTTTCTGTGTCATGCATATCATGATTACCACTTAGCAAATGGAAGAACCATGCAGTAAAAGCCTTTACTGAGGAAGTTTTCTCATATGGATTGAACACATTTTCACCAAAACTGATTCCAAGCACAGATTTGCCTGAGTCCTTGGTCTTTTGCTCTTGTCATTAGATAAAAATGTCTGGTTTTGCTGCTATGTTTTTTGCTGTCAAGAAAACAATATTTAATTCTTTTGAAGTACAGAGATAATATCAAGCAGATCATGCCAAACTAACCTGTTTTCTCCTCAGTGAGACTAGGAGCCAACTTCCATGTTTTTGCCCCAGCAAAACAACCACTCTCAAAGTGCTCCGTGGTTGTTTTCCACGCTACTCCGAGCTCCTTGCAGTGTTAAATTAACTGAATGGGTCTTGTGAACAAACTCAGCAGAACAAGTTGAATTTTCCTGCCAGCATGCTGGCCTCGTTACTCGAGGAGTTTAAGAGAGCTTGTGCTCAGGCTTTCCTGTTTTCATCTCTTAGCAGGCACAGGCTGATACCTCGATTGTTACTCAGTCTGTTCCCACCTTTCTCCCCGGAAGGCTGGAGCTGCCTGTTAGTAAGCAGCTCTGCCTGATGGATTCTCATTAAGCTGCAGCTTTTGTGGAGGTTTGGCTGCAGCTGCCATTTATCTCACACCTGAAAGGATCCTCTTCCTGTAAGACAGGTGGATTTTAAGCCTCCTTTTTCTGTCTCCAGCGCTTTCACTCACTTGCTAAAAACTTGTAGCAGCTGCTGTAAGCTGTTCAGAGCAGTCATCAAACAGAGGGGTCTGCAAAGAGGCTTAAAAACCCCAGGGCTGGGTATGGGAAGGTGCAGGGAGATCTAAACCCTCTTTGGTGTCAACAGAACTCAAGGTCACTTGGTACATAATAGAACCTGGTTCCCAAGGCAGGTCAGACTGGAAACACAATATTCTTCATCCTGGAAGAGGTGAGAATAAATCCCTTGCCTGCCTTGCATGTCTTCAGCCTGTATTTTAGGCAAAACCCAGCAATTAATGATTTTCTCCAGAACTATAAAATCACAGGAAAAAAAAAAGTAAGGCAAGCCAGTGTTCCTTGTCTGGACCCTAGTGACATCCTGTAAGAAATCAGAGTCGATCCACAAAGCCTTCCTTTTTTTTCCTTTTCTTTTTATAGCTCCCACAAGCAAGCGAGGAAAAATAATGGGACAAAATTCAAGCAATAAATGGATGTTTGAATTTTAGGTTATGAACAGAAAGCACAGTGCCAACAAGCCAACATCATCTGCAGCTATTTGACTTTGTTTTTTGCAATACTCTTAAAAAAGTTTAGCCTGTCCTCAGACTTTAAATGTTCGAGAAACACAGACTTCAGCTGTCATTCCTGGAATTGTGATGGTCTCAGAGAATTCAAACAGCCTTTTTGCAGCTGTGAGCTGTAAGTATCACCCTAGTGCTCTCTCACAGCACCATGAGGACACCCTCATATGAAAGGTGGCCCTGGTATCTTTGAGTTTCCATGTTTTAAAGAGAGGTGGATTCCAAGAAGGTGAAAAAATCCTTTTCCCAGTACAGCAAACATTAATTGGAGGCATCATAAACCTCCATGACCCAGCTGAAGCTGGAAGTGGTCTCAGGAATCAAGGCCACAAATTTGCAAAGCATTATGACTATGCCTTATTTTACGAAATTATGGCATTTCCCTTTGGCTTCAAGGGAAATATTCACTGTATAAAATCACACAGATGTCTTAATCTGAGCTGGACATGTTCCCAAAGCCTGAACAAAGATGCCAAGAAGATGGACCAATTGCATAGCAAAGAATAACACCATTCTAACAGCCAGAAAGGGATAATTTTGTAAGAAAATATTCTCTCATCTAGAATTTAAGAATGAATAGCATCTAACCATATAAATACTCTGCAGAATGACAGGTTTTTACCTTGTTCACCCAAACCTGTTTGCTGCATTATTCAGAAGTGGTCTAAAAAATTTGCAGTGCCTTTTTGCTCCTTTTTCCAGTTTATCAGCAGGGATAGATGGGATATGATAAAGAATAATTGCTTGCATATAAAGTGCACCATTTCAAATTCTAGGCTTTATTTTGGGGGTACAAGTTATACCTCCATCTGCACATGAATTGCTGGTGCAAATATTAACATTTGAATGGGAAATGACCTGATTTATGAGCATGTGCCAGGTTGCCAGCTCTGCAAGTGCTAAATCCATATCCTCTTTTCCAAGGGCAGGCAAATTTGCTGAGACTGTATCTCAGCCAGGATAGAAACATGTTCCTTAAGTATCTCTAACCATTGACGGTGAGATGCAATTCCAAAAGAGTGGAAATGGCTTATTCTAGAGTAGAAATAACAGAGGTTTGGTGAACTGGTAGATTAAAGCAATATTTTGGCACTTGCATTTGGCGTTCAGCAGTTCAAGAAGTGTCTGAGGCCTGTACATGAGACAGACCTGTGATGATTTAAGTTGTGCTAGAAAAGCTTTATCAAGGTACCAGAGAGTTGTCACAAATATTTAAAATTAACAAGGAGAGAACACAACCTGTATTCAAAGTTTTACTATTACAGGCAGATAGTATAAACTCTTCTATAAATCCGTTTCTAATTAAACTTTCAAAGAAAAAAATAATTACTAAGCCCATTTATCTGAACCTATTAAGATTATTTATATGTTTGTTTCAAATATTACATTAACAAATGTTGACAGTTTTCCAATTAATAAATTAAAGCCTGCCAATATAAACAAGCAAAAGGAAACAAAAGACAAGATGATGAGAAATCGTTTCCATAGCTCCTGAGCACTTTTTAGAAGAGAATAAAGGCTATTATTGAACAGTCAATCTGCACTGACTCAGAGCAAGAAAAAAAGGGATGAACATCTCTTTTCTACTGGTTTGATATCCCCAATGTGTTTTGGGGTTTCTTTTCTTTTTTAACAAACCATTTAACCTTGGCAGAACACGCCAAGAACACAAAGGCTGAGACAGAGTTTTATTTTGCTGCACATAAATTTGGGAAGGCATGATGATTGTTGTCAGTTTTCATAATTTCAGTTTTTTTCAGAGCCATCTGATAGATGTTATTAACAGTCCTTAGGAGGAATATGTTCACCCCAGCCCAGCATAACCCTAAAATGAGCAATCACCATCCTGCTCACACACAGGCAGCTCTGAAATGTAAAACCCCATGGATGAAGGTTCATGCTGAACTAGGCTCACTGAACTCCCAAGGGAATCAGAGGGGAAATGTCCCTCCTGCTGGAGCAGGAAGGCATTGCTTAACCAGCCAAGTACTCAGGTACTGCTTCGAGCTGATGGAGTCATGTGCCCCCATAATAAACGGGAGAATCTTCCTCTGATGGAGGGCAGTGGCAAGTTCTGAACTCCTTAACTCTGCCTGGCCCCTGAAGTGCTCCAAGCAGAGCCAGAGAGGAGCTCTGCTGGGAATGGCTTGACAGTGATGGAACTCAACCCAACACACACCAGGGATGGGGTGAGGCAGAACCTCTAAGGAGGTGGTTTTGACACCCCACAGGGCAAAAGAGTGTGCTCTTCATTCAGGTCCTGGCCCCACAGAGAAATGCAGAAAAGCAGAAATGTCTGTCAGTGGTCAGTAACAAACTGAAAGTTGTCACGGACCAAGGTGCTGGGAAATACATCTGGATCATGGATTTAGGTAACTGCACATTAAAGTTTTGCTCCATAAATTTCTCGTAGTATTTCTTATTAAACAAGAAATTCATGGAGATACATGGAACTTAAGGATATTAGAAAGATTACTTCTTTTAAATACACACTATGTGTATTAAAAATACAGAGATGCAGAAAGACCAAGGGATTTGCTAGAGACAGAAAAGAAGCACAATTGCAAGAAGTGAATCTGGACTAGTGGGTAGTTCACCCACAAAATTCCTATTTTCTGTCTGTGATGTCAAACAATTTAAAGTACAAAAGATCTCATAAGATGTCTTCGGTGTGAGTAAACATTGTAGGGTGAAAAAGAGGGAATTATGTATGTTCACGAGATTCTAAATGCTGCTTTTTTCGTGCCTGAGGAGATCTGACACTTGATTAGGCTGAATCAGGTGACGCTGTCAGACAGACTTCACCCATACACAGACACCAGTCATGCACTGTGACTGTGCCCCAGTTAAAAGTTTTCTGGTCTCAGGGGTGTTGAATTCCTGAGGTGAGCTGGGAAGGGATCACTGCAGTTCAAAGCTTGTGATGGAGGATTGGCTATTCTCACAACCAAAGACCAAGAGATGTTATTGCTGAATGCAAGGATGTTTTATCAAGTACCACTTATCAGAGCTGATATTATTTCAAAGTCTTGAACTGGACAAATTTTGGAAAATATGCATTAATTGTATTTCAGATATTTTCAGTACTTAATGTATAGATGTACTAATTAGAGGAATGTGTTTATTATTTTTCTCTGAACAAGTACATTAAGATACAGTAGACTGCAATCTTAATAAGGTAAATTCATGTATTTCCTCATATGAATAAGAAAAAATGCAGATCTACCCTGACAACTGACAGCTATAAATTTAAAAAAATAGTGACCTCTGTCAAATGAACTACAGCACTAATGAAAATAACACAACCTCCAAAACTCCTCAGTCACACAGAACTGCACAGCTCTGACAGGCCAAGGTGAGCTTTCCTCCCCCAGACTGCTGATGCAGGTCTCTGCTGACCCTGGAAAACTCTGCCATAGACTGGCAGATTATTTCATTGCTCTGAATTGACTCTGGAAAACATCCTTTTTATTCTCTGTCAATTTGATTCTTGGTTTCTCTGCTAAGGATATCAACTCAGTGGGCAAATATTCCATGATTTTTCTGGTGGGTGCACCTATTACCTCTCCAACTTCTAACAACCTGCAGACCACCAAAAGCCATGAAGACCATTCAGCAAAACAAGTAAATATTTTGTGATCTGATCCAAAACAAGCAGTCCAAGCAGGAAATAATTCTCCAGATGCAGTTAGAACTACTTAAAGTGGAAGATGAAAATATTCTCATGTGGTACCTGACATGCTTGGCCTGAATCTCATTAAGCAGGAGCAGGTACAGCCATGGAGCATCTCAGGGAAGCAAGGGTTGAGGCAGCTCTCACAAGACCTAATGATATAGGAGAAGGTATCAAAGCAGCCTGGA
This sequence comes from Irena cyanogastra, assembly GCA_013397155.1. Classification (NCBI taxonomy): domain Eukaryota; kingdom Metazoa; phylum Chordata; class Aves; order Passeriformes; family Irenidae; genus Irena; species Irena cyanogastra. Next base: position 876,433 of record VWZV01001474.1, on the reverse strand, counting down.
CACCTCCAGGATAGATCTGCTCCCATCCTGAAATCAACAACTTTTTCTTGGAGATTTTTGGCAGCCTCACTCAGTTACATCAACAAATCTCTGAGTCTAACTTGATTTGTTATTGATTTCCTCGAGGGTGTATTTGGAGCAGCAGTTTTAGTGATCTTGGGAGTGGAATTCAGGGCAAAGAGAAAGCTTTGCTTAGAAAGAGGGACTCAAGTGGTCACACTCCAATGAACTGGATTCAGGGGATTTTTCCAACAGAAAATCTGCAGTTTTGGGGGGAAATGCAAATAATTTCAGACACTTTACCTGCTTTACTAGAAATCTGAACTACTTCAAATTCCAGCACCTGACTGTAAGCAGATCTGAAAATAGGTATCTTATCTCAAACCTGGCATATTTCTGACAGCTGTCATATATCTGCTGACATACCAGAGGCTGAACTGTGGAGCTGTTGAAGCAAAAAGATGAAGCTGGTATAGGCTGAGCTAATAATCCCCAGATTGTGCTGCAAGCAGGTTCTTTCTAGGTAAACCATAAAGCAAAGTGTGTGCTCAGCTGCTCACAGCAGACCTGGCATTGTGACATCTGCAGGGGAGGGAAAATGTGAACATCCAACCTGAATGGAAAATGTCAATGTACTCACACTTGTGGATCATCCCGAGGTGTCACTAATAGGGGTGGATAAACTTTGGTTCAGGCTTAAACAGCCTTTTAATCTGACTCCAGAAGAACATCAAGCATGGAGTCATCAAAATTTCGCATGGTTACAGCTCATGGTTACAGCTGAAAGTGCCACTGGATGAGACACAAAAGAGATACTAGAATGAGGATCCTTTGCCATACCAAAAGAAAGATCTGCCATTTTCAAGTCTTACAGATATATATATATATAAACCCATAATATTTATTTTGACTGCAGACAACTTGTATTTTTATATTAATGTAAAATGCTTTATCTCTATAATGACCCATAAGTACAGACTTCTACTGTGACCTCTACAAAATCCTCTGAAATCCAGGTTTTTCCCTAAGAAAGACCTACACACAGATTCTCATACCACAGCTTACTCTTTGTTATTAGATTGCTTATACACGTCACTGTTTTCTGTAGACCAGCATCAACATTTTTGATCATTAAACCTGAAGTAAATGTGTAGCACTATCAAATGTGAAGATTTTAGATATATGAGGTTATATATAGACAAAGATGGAGGGGTTGGGTTGCCTTTTTAAAAAATTATATCTACTCTAGGAGCCTCTAACTTCATCCCATCATGAGAATTTCAGATGGCAATTTTTCTGTGTTTTCTAATCATCAAACCATACACATTTGATGTATTTTGAAATCACCTGAAATCAGAAAGAGCAGCCTAGAGCAGCTGTGTAAAGCAATAAACGAGTCATCTTTGCACACTCTTCCTTTTCCTCACCCCTCTCAATCCATTTTCCCCTGGCAGCTCCAGCAGTCGCTGCCAAGAGAAGATGTAGGAGTCACAAAATATTTGTCCTTGTAAGCCTTTGTCAGCCCATTTCTAATGTGATAACCTATTTTGTTTGATTAAAATGCAGGAAAGTAGCCTTTAAAGCATACAGTTTAATCCTTTCCGAGCAGAAGGGGGGATAGGGAAAATTTTTGTTGCTGTTTGTTTGTGCCAACACTCAAAATAATCACAGTGCTTATATTTGGCTGGGATAAAAATTCCTTGTCTCCTACTACTTGGCAATGTTTTGATTTTTTTTTTGAAGTCTTGAAGTTTTATGGAAGTTTCAAAACTAAGCACTGCAAATCACATCAATTAATACACTGAGATCTAGAGCACGACTAAGAGGAAATGCATTTATTTATATAAGCAACACAAAAAATTGTCAATAAATATTTTCTAGAATTTATTTACTCAATCGTCTGATATGCTGTGATTTCAGAGGCAAGTTTTTCCAGTCACATCAGTATGAAAAAATAGAAATAGAAAGCCAAGGCCATATCCATTTAAACACTAACCAAAGACATAGAATATACTATAATCAAAAAATATAATATAAATTCTATGAAATGTATAAATATATATGAATTATCCATCCACTTTTTCTGACATTCATGTAAAGGCCTCTCTTAAAGTACAAAGAAAATCAACTTACACCCTCTTTCTCAGTATTTTGTGAACAGCTTAGGCCTCCATTTTCTTTAAGCAAATACTTTGAGACTTCTGCAGAGCTGCAATTCTTTGTTGCAAAATGTGAATTTCACTGCTTGCTTCTGAGGACTTGCACTTGGCATCAGTTGCTCAGCTTTAACAGTTGTAAACCATTCACTGCAGTGTATTTACTCTTGCTCTGCAGAGGTGTAACTAAGATGGAAATTAAAACATGAAACTAAGAAAACCAGTGGGAAAACAGCTTTATTTTCCTCTTTATTAAACTGACTTTTAATGACTGAAATTCATTCAAGCTGCTTCTCTCTTCCCAGAATGCTCAAGTTTTAGGAATTTACAGCTTTGAGAAAAACAAATTAGCTCAGAATTATAGCTGAAAAATCACATTGTGGCATGTGATGTCAGGCTGCATCAGTCTCGTTTTATTCTATGACACAACTCACCAGGAGTAACACTGTCCAAAGTGACTTTGCATAAGACAACATCAGCTAAAACACCTGAAACAAATTTCTTTTATCAACATTATAGCTTAGGTCTACTTTTAAGAATGACAATTTACTACTTCCAAATGAAAGTAAAAAAAGAAAAAAAAGATACAGCTAAAATGTTTATAAACCCTAGGGGAACAATATTTACACTAGAGACTCCAGGGATTTTATTCATTTTCTGTGTCATTTACACATTCTAGGGCAAGCCTCACACGTTCCTGTCATCTGCCAGCTGCCTTTGTACACACAAAGCCGATGAGAATCTAATTCAGCAGAAACACAGGTGATCCCTGCCAACCCACACGTGCACCCCCCTTTCCTGAGCTGATCAGAAAGGACTGAGATCAATCAAGGATCACCTCTGATCATTCCCTGTTAATGAGGTTCCTGCATACACAAAGGCTGTTTGGAATATCCACGATGGAGTTTGCTCTGGTTTCTGTTGCTGTTCCAGGGCTTCTTGCCCACTGATCTTTGAAACAGAAAGCTCTCCTCCCTCTTATCTCTTTGGGATGCTGCCTGTACTTTTATTAAGGTATCAGGTGTGATGCAGAGACTGGAATAGGGTTCACAGGAAGGCTATTCGGTCAGAACAGCAAGTCATGCTACCTAGTTAAAAAGTTAATTGATGTATTATAACACTTCCCAAATATTTCTGTCCTTTTTTTCTTCTTCTCTTCGTGCAAAAAGTTCCTTTGTGTCCTCCCTCCACCTAAACCTGCAATTTCTCCAATTATAAAACTCAACTGAAGCCCAATTCAAAGTTGGTGGATTAGCACGGGCTGTGATTCCATGGCAGGGAGGTGCAGTGGGCACCGGGTCAAATGTTGAGATGAATTGAGGCTGACATCTTTCAGGGACATTCTTGCACATCTGAATTGCAGAATGTGCTCTGTGCCAGCTTAATTCAATTGATAACAGAGGCTTCACACTGACCACGGCACATTTCACACGTACAATCATTTAAGCACAACGGGATTTTCTTCTCAGAACCTTTCTGGAAACATAATGACTTCCAGATTATATTAAGAGCGTAATACAATTCAAGGCTAGAATCTAAGTGTTATCTTCAGCTTTCTTGGGAAAAGAGCAATTTTTATGTGTTTTAGCAGGTCTTTCAGAATCATTCTTAAATGGTAAAGCTATCGCCACACTAAATATATTCAGTAAGAGGCAGAATTTGTCAGATATTTAGATACCCACTCCATACAGGGAAATACAGGAAACAATTGAATTTTCTACAATCTACATGAACTCAGTGGAAAAGGTCCCACATAGTGCCTGGAAATTCTACTTGCTATTAAGACCTCAAATGCCAGTTATAATCTAGACATCTGTAATCAGGCAATCAATATTTACTTTTCATAATAAAATAAGAAACTATTTCCTACATATCATCCAAAAAAGAGAAAGCATTTAACTGTACAGACTCATATGCCTTTTAAAATGCTGTCCCTATCTTTACTCCCACTTATAAATCAAAAACTAGAAAAGGTACCAATATTTTATGCATTGCACCGTAAAAATTTAAAATCAGATTAGAAAACATGGTTGCCATGGTGCCTGAGAGCTACAGTTTCATGCAAAGCAATTTAACAGATGCAGAAGAATTGAACCTTACAGCAGGCATGGTATCATTTTTAGATAAACTTAAGAAGAAGCTGTAAGGGTATTTCCAGGTGGCTGGATGGCTTCTTGTTCTGCATTTCAGGAAGCTGCATCTTGGTGTTTGCAAGTGCTTCAAACCCTTTCCAAGGGCTGAAATGCTCCTGGGGTGAAAACTGGATGTTCCTTGAGTCAATGGGGGTTTTACCACTGACTTCAAACAAGAGAAGGTTTCCCCTTGGCTCTTTGAAGAAGGATGACAAAAAGAAGAATTTAGGGAGAACAGTAGCCTCAAGCCAACAAGGTCAGGCTAACCCACACTATGGCCCTGCTCCCTTGCTCACAGGAAATGTTCCTGCAGCCTATTTTTACAAAAGCTGCTTCTTTGGATCCCCTGAATCAAATTTAAGGGGAAAAGGTTCACAGATTAATGAGAATAATTTCTATTCCACAGTATGATTGCAGGTGTTGTACATATTCTTTTCTTTGTCCAGGGGAACCATTAAGGAGAGAGAAGAACAAAGAAAGAAACATCAGGAATACTCTGGCACATAAAAACCAGAAATAATAAGGACTAAAAAATACCTAGTTTTCTATGCAAAAGACTATTTTTTTCCAAAAAAAAAAGAAAAGTCACCTTTTTGTATTGTTCTTACAGGAACATTGCACTGGAGAGCTCCTTCTCCTGACATCATTGAAATTTGATTCACAGAGACATCTAAGTTGCCCAAGAAAAATATACTTTTTGACAATCAAGAACCACCTCGACAGATTATTAAATTACTCGTCAGGAGTCTGGGCTGGCCTTTCAAGTTGTTTAACACCTGCTATTTTCTGTTCTGGCAGCAAATTAATGGTCAAGAGAGCAAGCTGGTCATTCTTCCAGATTTTTTTTGTTTGACCTGGTCAAAAGACCGTAAGTTCAATGCTTTTTAAAACTTAGTCATTTCAGCATGACTAAACATTAGAAAGGTTTAAAAAAATCTGTTCCCAGCAGTTTGCTCTGTGTAATTTATATAGCTCGGCCTGCGAGCTCGTTAATAGCAAGGGCTAAATGTGCAGATGAAAAGCTGCCTCCTGTTTTGCTGGGCCACCAAGAGGCAGTGCTCTGCCTCCCACTGCACTTCATTCCCTGATTTCTGGGCTCGTCCAGGAGGAGCAGATGTGGCCAACAGGCAGCTAGAAAAAAAGGGAAATTGGCACCAGCTTGCTTCAGTGCTTTAGTGAGATTATTTACTCTGAGAGACACACTCCTGAAACCAACTCCTGATCACGTCAAGTGCCATAGAGGGCTTTGTGCACTAAAAGAATTAAAGAAAAGCAAGCCAACAAACAGGGAATCTGCCCCAGACAAGTGCCTTGATTGCTGTTATTCTGCAGCCCAACAGGATTGCTGAGCAAGAGAAAAGATAAAGGAGCCCTTTGTAGGCACTTGCAATGACACAGCACACGTGTATGCACATCATGTACCACCTTTCACTGCTTTATCCTTTGCTGCTGGGGTTTAGTTTTGAAGGAATTATCTCACTTTGTAGCACAGAGGATTGCCCGTGGTTTCAGGAAGGCTTTTAGGTAGATATAACTCCCTTTAAAAATAGCATTTTAACAGAAAGGGGGAAAAAAGGGTACAAAATTCCCACTCCCTCAATGAATAATTTGATTTTGCCAAGAAAAATGAGGTATTGTGTTCAGATAGCAGCACAATGTGTTGCAGCAAGTTCTAAACTGCTGAGGCAATATCCCAATGTCCTGACAGCAAACTTGAAGGGCCACACTCTTCATTCACCCCTCAGATGTTTCCCTCTTTTCCACACAGCCAGATCCCACCGAGCCACCTTCTGCTCATCTCTTCCTCCCCATCAGGGAGGCAGAAGGTGAAGAGCAGGGACAGCCACCCACAGCCACCAGGCACTGCAGCAGGCTGGCTTCATTAGAGTGGCACAGAAACTCTCCTCATTGAAATTCCCCTTCCTGCACCTGCAATGTGCTTTCCTCAAGGAAGCTGCACTCACAAAGTGACACTGCCTTACCTGCTGAGCCTGGGCCTGACTAAGAGGACACACAGAAATTTCAGATTTTTAATTCCTTTCCAGGTTGCAAGGAAAGAAGAGTGGCCACACCACACATTGCCTATCCCTGCAAACTCTAAGAAGGGGATGTGGGGCTGAAATCTCTCGAGTGGCTGCTCTGGGAGGGTCCTTCCCTCTCTGGCTGTTTTCCAGCACTTTTCCCCTCCTATTTTCAACCTGTTTGCTGTGTCTGTATTTTAAAGGCCTGAAAAATTCTGAGGAAGCAGGAGCCAAGTTTGTATAGACATAACCAGCCTTACATTTCTGGTTCTAATTAATATGGTTAAAATACTGAAACACTTGAGTTTTAGGGAAAGGGACCAAACATTTCAATCTCTTCTCTTCCTTGCTATCACTCAGCCTATTAAAAATATTATATAAGGTTCAGGCTGTTTAATTCCATTTTGAAGAATGCATTCAACAGCACTTAAAAAGTGATACCATTAGCTATTCATTTTCTCCAATATGTTTCATATTAACAATAAAGTATCATAGTGCAGAATGATTATTAAAATCTAAGCAATAGGAGCTGTAGAATAAATGAACTGGCACACTTGACTAACCTTGAAACCTGCTTTATAGATTAAAAGTGCTTTTTGCCATGGACACTTAGGTTGCCTCACTTTCTTTATATTTTTCATATCTGAATTGTATTTCATTCTTTCCCTTCATACTCTTGATTCTATTCAAACAAGGCAAGTCATTCTGAAAGCACTGAATGTGCACCTGATCACCGAGTTTTCCTACTTTTAGGGCATCAACAATGGGCTCGTGCTCACACTGAGGTTCTCAAAGCTTTACCAGTGAACACACAAACCTATGCTGGTGTAGAGATGGATCCACTGGATTGATCAGATGGATCAATCAGGGCATTTATGCAGGTGGTACACTTTGTCACTCAACCCCAATTTGAATGCTGACCTCTACATTTAAAACTGAATAATTTAGAGTGTTTAAATTTAGGTATCATAGGTAAAGAATATTGTGTTTGTCAACAACAGCATAGCCTGAATTGTGACAATGGTCTGTAGTGAAAAATTTCTACTCCAACAAAGCCTTTTTTTATATTGGAAGGCGGGGAGAGGGAAGAGAGAAACCCCCAAAACTAAGAAACAACTCACAACAAGATGTTACCAAAGTCTTGTAAGTTACAGGGCACAGGAGAGAGATATTAAAATGAAGATAAAATAGATAGGACAGAACAATTACAATACATGGATAAAAGAAAAGAAAGGGGGAAAGAAGTGTAACAGAACTGAAATAAACTTGCACCTTTGTGGTTTGTATACACCCACAACTGAAAGGTAAGCAACAAAAATTGCATGAAACATGAACATAAAAAGGTACTTGAAACAAGACAACAAGCAAAATCAATGTAAAGCCACTTCAAGTCCAAAAAGAAATGAAGAGGAATAAAATAGAAATCAATAGTATTTAAAAGGATTAAAAACAATAGCCCATCCATAAAGGACGTTTCCCTTTTGGTTTTTAATTGACATTAACATCTAGAGCAAACAGCACAGGGCACAGTGCTGCAGATGGTTGCACAGCAATTTGTTCCTGTAAGGAGTACTTTCAAATTTGTTAATTTATCTCATTAGCAAAACAATCAGTTTTATTTGAGGTGAGCACAAGATCCTTTGGCATCCTGTAGCTGTGTGGAGCAGGCTGGTGCTGGGTGGGCAGAGCACAGACCTGCAGTTCTCCTGCAGGGTCAGTGTTTGTCTGGGTGAGTGTCCTGTCACAGGCAGGAAGGGAAAGGGCCAACATCCCTCCCTGCATGGAGCTGAAACAGGCGTGTTTGCAGGGACAGAGGCCTTGGGAATCTCATCCTAACACACTCCTCACATCCACAAATGAGTGTGCTCCAGCAAATGCAAGTGGCTTTCCTTGCCAGGCAGAGAATGGCTAAAAGCAGTAGATCCAGGTAGCCACAGATCTGACAATTCTTTTGTTGCTTTTCCACCTGCTCTGACTCCTACTGCCCAGCTCTGGTGTGTGCTGGTGTGGAAGAGATGTGCAGGAGGGGCACAGGACAAGAACCCTGCTCTGCTCCCTGTGTCCTACAGAGCAGCAGCACACCTGGCTCGAGGAAACATTGGAGTCCTTGTTCGTTACAAGAAGGGATGAGAATGGTTATTTTGACAAAAAGGGGGGAAAGGAATCACAGCAGGAAGGATCAAGGTTCAGAGTTAAAAGCTATAGTTCTTCACGGATTCTTACCCATGAGGGTATTAAATTATTCCCTCATGTTCAGAGACCCACATTCTATCACAAAAATAAACTCCACTTTCATTTTCCACCAAGCCCCAGCTTATTTACAAGTCCATGCAGGCAGCTGATTCCTGGCACTATCTGGCCAAACAATGACTAATTGTTACTGACTTCCCAGATGGTCATTCTAATAACTGGAGAAGGGCAACCAACCCAGCAATCAGGTTTCATTTAGCTGAGGATAGCACAACAGCTGTCTTTTCCTTTCCTACACACTCAAGCAGAGCTTTCTGTTGCTCCAGTAGTCTCTTGAGCATGCAGCAAATAGAGCTCCAATGAGCTGGAAAGTCCTGCTTTAGATGATGCTTTGCTGAGTTCTCCCCCCTCCTTCCACACTGCTCTGCATTTCTGTCTGCACTACAGTTGCACTGTAACTTTATGTGGGGAAAGGGGTTTAAATGCAAGTGCTAACCCCAGCCTGTTCCAAGCACTTGCGTTCAAAGGAGCATTTGCATTATGAGAGAGAATCCAAACCCCACACAGAAGTCAGAGCCTTTGCAAACTGACAATTCAGTTCAGTTGGTTCCCTCTCAGCTTGGGATGAACTGGTCAGTTCCTGCAGCTCCAGATACCATTCTGAAAAAACAGGTATATACAGCTCAAATGGAGAGGCCTTTCCTGAGGAATATTACAGCAATGGAAAGCAAGAGAGGCGAAACCTTTTCCCGGTAAAAACTGTTCTGGCTTAAGAGCAGAGAGAGTCTGGCACATGCTCTGCTATAAACACTGAAACTGGGCTGATATTCCCTGGAACTGCTTTGGTGCAGCAGCATTAAAACTCTTTCAAGTGTGTGTTTGCACTTCAGAAGAAAACCATTTCTATCCTAAATATATCTCTGAATGTGTTATGGCTCCTGACTTCCAGACTGAATACACTTCAGCCAAGTGCCAATCTTGAAATGCTATCAGCCACTGAGTCTAATATTATCTCAGGTGAAAAATCAGATCTCCATGGAGGAGAATTTATCATATTTCTTTCCTTGGTTTTCCAGTCCAACGTTTTGGGCTATGTATTTGGCCCAGTGTTAGGCCAGGAGCAGCAGGTTTATCAGACCACATGTTTGCAGGATGCAAACCTTGGAAAACTGAGGGAAAAGGAGATGTTTTTTCAGGTACATCTTACCCAAGGCTTGTCCCCACCCAGCTGTCACCTCAGTGACCCAGTTCCCAGTGGTGCCAGCGCCAAAAGCCCAGCGGCTGCTTCTTCCCTTGGCAAGATTTGGATCACCCTGCAAGCCCTGCAGAGCTCCTCTCTAATCACAGGATGCAGCTCCACTGCTGGAAACCCTTCCCTAACAAGTCTCAGGTGCCCTACCCTACATTAGCCACTTGCAGAACAATTACAGAGGTAAATGCTACAAATAGCTAATCCCAGCACGGTTTCCCTGTTGTTTCTTTTCCTCCTAAAAGTATCAGACCAGGGAAGTCAAGACTTGCAGCAGAACAGAATTCCAAACTGCTTCTTTCCTTGTGGTCTTTTATTGCTATCGTGTTGGAAATGTGAAGATGGCATTACAAATTTTTTCCGAAATTCTTTCACTGGGAAATACCATTATCTAAATGCCAAGAGGTGTGTTTACAACTAATAACGTTGCTGATGTATATGAAAGGGAATATATTACCCTAAACTGTAAAGGTAAACCACACCATTTTTGGGGAGCTGGTAAACCCCTTTCCAGCTAGACACAATTGTTGCAAATGCAGCATGTCAGATTTTCTGAATGATTAATTTCCAAGTGCTTTTAATAAGCCATATGGCTTTTATACATGTTACTTTTTATGTACAGCATTTCCAATGAAATCACATAGGTACATAAAACTTCTGTACCAGAAATGGAATATCCTAAAGTATTTGAGATTTTGGGATTCAAAAACCATTTCATACCTTTCCAGCAATTATCCAGAATTATGGACAGACTTAGTGACTTTCAGTTAATAAAATAAAACATTCACTAATATAAGAATTAAGAAACATTTACTGATGAGTGCTTTTATTTCCATTTGGCATCTTTATTTATCATTAGTCCCAAAGTTTCTGAATTTGGATCTCAGGAGTGCTTCAGCCATGTGAATCCCAGGAGGGGAGATGAACATAACCCCAGGCTATATGGATTTTCTTCATGACTGAAACTGAATGTGAAATCTTCAACTTAGAATATGAACTTCTGCTGGCTGGGCAAATAGTTTAAAATCTGAGCAGGAGAATGCAAAGCTTCAGCATTAGACTGGGCACTTAACACACTGTAGCATGTAGCTATGTTTAGGGAGACTGTTAATGCCCAATAAATATTTATTTCTGCAAAACCATCTCCAAGTAGGAGCCTAACTCAAGCCAAACATATCTGAATCTAAATATGAACATAACCTAATAAAATGTTTTCATTTTTAAATTATACATTGCATTCAGGATTTTAGAATACATCAAAAATTCTCTTTGTTAGCTTGGATTAATATTTTAAAGCTGGAAGTATGACAAGGAGACAAAAGGAGTATTGTAGCAGATTAAATAAAAAACACCCTTGCCACATTAAAATAGCTTTTAGAAATAAAGGGACACCTGTTCACAGGATGAAAAGAAGTTGGAATAAATGAAACAACTACATGATGCCTTGATAGCCTGATGTATGCACTCCAATACCACAGATCTCTCTTTGTACAATATTTATATTTGTTTCTCAGTAAGATTAACCATGTTCTTATTATTCATTTGCATTTATGACTCGGTTTCAAAACAGCTTTCAGATCCTCTCCACATCTCAATTTTGCCTCTAAGTGTGATAAGAGAAGAAAAACAACACCTGTGCCCTGCAAAAGAACAGTGTTCCTGCAGAACATAAACTAATGACAGGTCAGGCCACTTGTTTTTTTTCCTTTTTCTTTGAGAAGCGGTCTGAGCATGAACATATTTCCTAATTTTGCAAAGGAAAAGCTAAAATTTTCTGCAAGCTCTTTTTGATAAGTAAAATAGCAAATGTTCTACCCTGTGACCATATCTGATAGCCCAAGAGAATCCTATAAACCCTGGAACTCAAGGTAAGGATCTCTCACAGCTCGGAGGGCACAACTCCATTAAAAGCCAGCACATAGGCACGTGTGACTGCAAGGCAGAGAGGAAAATCAACATGTTCTCTGAAATGTAGTTAGACCAAACATGAACCACGTTTGTCCCATCCAGGTTGATAACTGGTTTGATTTTAGGGCTAGCAGCTCCTCCAGGAGCTTCCTCAAAATCAGTGTTTCTGCTCAAACCCCTCTGCACATCAGAGGTGAATGAGGTGAGGCAAAGTCAACTTGTCACAGCAAAAAAACCTCAGAAGAGTTTGTGTGCCCCCCAGCTCAGCTGGGACAGCAGAGGTGCCCTGCTAAATGTGTTCTGTGGCTCTCAAAAACCCCCAAACAGCCCTGACACCACCATCCAAACCATCCCCAAACAGCCACGGGAGGCTCTCAGCAGGCTCGTGGTTATTCCTGCAATCACTGCAGCTGAGCCAGAGGGGAATTCTCCACCCTGCTGACAGAGCCACTGCTAACCCTCTCAGCAGGTGGAATTGCTGTGCCTGGAGAGCAGCTCTCGGGATTTCCCTCAGGAAGGAGGGAATTGCCTGTTTCCTGCCAGGCTGGGGGTTTGGTGTCCCAGAGCTGGCTGGCAGGGCAGAGGTGGAGGTGAGCTCCCCAACTCCTCAGTCCTGCTCCAGCAAGGAGAAATGGGCACAGTCTGGGGTGAGCAGCTCTTAGGCAGAGCACTGGGTGAATATTCAGTGACTGAGGCACTGCACATGATGCCTCAGGTTTTGGCTTTTATATTTTTCACATTCTGTGCTGCTTTAGTGTGTGGGTCTGGGCTTCACATCAGGGCATGGTGAGCTCTCTGCACAGAGCAGAGAGACAAAACAATTCCTTCTCCAGCTGGGGACCAAGGACAAATGATCCAAACCTCAGGCCCAGGAGCACAAACAACGTGGGCTGAAGAGAGAAAAACAAGCAGGATGGGACTGCATAAGCTAAAGCTGTAACTGGACAATTAACTCCAAGATGCAAATGGAGCAGAACTTATGGAAGTGAGAGACCCCATGACCAGTCATGCATTTTGTGACCATTTTGGTTCATCTTGGGTGTAGCCCTGGCTGGGCTATTGTACTCCTCATTGAAGCCTTCTAATAAATCCCTACTTTATTCTTTAGCTCTGTCTAGTCTCTGTTCTAGGTCAGCCTTCACAAGGCACCACAAGTTCCTTCCTGTGTCAGGCTGTTGAGTTTTCACAGATGGTTTTTACCCTCACAGCAACAAGGCTGGAGAGCTCTAGGTAAAACCATCATCCCTTGTGCACCTACACCATAAACTGGTCATGTCCTATGTCCCGTGCTGGGTAGAAACAATTCCCAGTAAAAGGGATTCTATTCTAGCCACCATTTCACCAGTTTACCCTTCAGAAACATTCCATTTTGTCTGCTTGCAAAATTACTCCTTAGACTATTGATCCATACAGGCAGTGCCTGGCTCTGAACTTATTCATTAGAGAAGGATTAAGGTGAGCAAGAGAAAAAAAAGAACAACAACATTCTTTGGAGTATATAAGCAGTGTGTTAGAAATTAAGCACCACAAAAGTGAGTCATAGGGTAGAACAGATCGATGGTATAATTCAAATGAATGCACTAGCAGCTATCAAGTGATCCAGAAATGCTGATTCTCCCTGCAGGGCAAGTCCTGTGCTATAAAGGAAACAAAACAAAAATGAATTTATCATACTGTTCTTCACTTGAAGCAAAGTGTGAATACTTGATAAGAAAAATGCATAAAGTTGAAAAATTAGATTAATGTAAAACAATTTTGCTTTGCTTTTCGTCCTCTTGCTCACAGTGAGCAATGCTCTCTACATATTACTAGTCCACTATAAAACAAGAAAAGTTTCAACAGAAATCTCTAGAGAAGTCTGGAAGGCAGAAAGGGAATGAAACCCCAACCAAACAATAGACCTGCTTCCCTGCCCTGCATGGATCCTGCTTCATTCCTGTCTCCATGAGCAGGGAATGAGCCCATGTGCTAATGAGACATCCACACCTCATGGCTACCTGGAACTCCCTAAACAAAGGGCAGCTGAGAACAGACCTAAGGCTGCTTTAAATTCCACCCTGGGATAAACAGGATACAGGCTGTTCCAAAGCCTAGGACTCAGAAACACAGTGTAGAGTCCTTGGGTTTTTTAATATATTTTTATTCTGCCTCCACTGGAGGTGAGGGCTGACTCAAGACCCTGCTGAACCACTTGGTTGCATCTTTTTGAACATTGATTTTAACATTTGGAATTATTTTGCTGAAGGTCTCTCAGCAAGTGTGTGCTGGAAGAAGAATGATTAAATAACTCCTGTTTTCCTGAGAAATCCCTGCATGGCAGACACAGATCTAAAACCCTGCCATTTCTCTGATTACACGTGATTTAAGGCAAAACTCTATAAAGTAGCATAGCATGATGTGTGACTGGTCTTTCCCACCATTTCAGTGTCACAGTCCTGCCACGTATTTTGGGGAGTAATTTGTCCCTGGCTGATAGTCCAGTGCACGTGTGGCACATTGCACCATGCCTGCTGCACGAATCTCAGTGATTCAGTGCAAGGAACACAGGGCAGGTTTCTGGACAAATTTTCTAAACAGAAATGACAGAATTGTTCTTTGTTATTTTCAGATTAAGCTCTTTTTCTGTTAGAAGCAAACAGCACAGGCAAAATGAATCCCAGACTCTTCTGACTCTCTCTGCTTCCTTCCATTGAACGGTGAGAATGCATTGCCTCCTTTAGGATCTTACTCCAGCCTGGTGGCTTCCAGTGATATTGCATGTCACTCCTAGGCTTGTCTGAAAATTCTTCAAAGTATTTTCATAAAACTCAAAACAAGCTGAGATATTTGTAAGTGTAATTTGTAAAAAACAAAAAAAAAACCCCAAACCAAACCAATAACACAACAACAAAAGACCACAAAAAACCAACTAACCCCCCAAAAAACAAAGAAAGAAATATGGTTTTACTACCTTGTGGGGAATTACACAAATCAGCTCTAATATGTAAAAAGTTATATGAAATTATGAAAATATTAAGTTTAAAAAAAAGTTTCAAAATATTAGCGGTATGGCTGCAGCTGAGAGGGACCATTTTGATCGTCCCTGCTTTATACCCACAAAAATCAAGTATGATTCCCACATCATGTCTATATCCCTTGATTCAATTTGCACCTGCTCCACTGCAACGTAATGAAGAACCTGTTGCACCTTAAGGTACCTTTGGAAGCTGCAAATTAAAATACCAGGTTTTTTTCTAGAGCCGATTGCCATTTGTTAGACCATTTCTCTTCTAGTTCAACTGAAGAATACTTTTATAATGAAAAAATTATTTTCCCAGTTTTTTTTCCAGAGGCAGATGATTTTCTATGCAGTTTTCAGTGTGTGACGCAGATTAAAGATCATTTGTACAAGAATATTTAATATTATAATAGCTCAATAAGGAATATTAGTATGAAACATGATGCTAGACGCAAGCACGTTCTAAATTTTTATGGCTCAAAATTTTAAGGATGCATTATAAACACTCTGTGGGCTGTTTTTCAAACAGATGCCTTGACCAGAGCCATGGAGCAAGAGACACTGGAGAGAGAAATAAGGTAAGAAACTGAGTGAGGGAGATTAATTAGTACAGTCACCCCAACATATAGGAAACAGTTTAGATGAAGAAAAAAAACCCATAAAAACGCTGTTACATTATATTTCTGACCCCTGATTTTCTGCATGAGTGGGATTGTCCTGGAATACCATACCCTGCTTATCCCCAGTTCTTAATGGTTGATCTACTCAGGCAGGAGCACAAACCAACCCAGTGTAAATCAACAGACTTCAAATAAGACCATGGTTTGTCCAAATAAAAGGATCTATGGCATATGTATTTTCCAACCTGAAAATAATCTAGCAGATACATTAAAGAGGATCTAGCTGCAGTTCAGTCTCCTCTGGGCATGGAGATGTAAACACACTTGTCCTGCATCGCAAATAATACATCCGATCAATGCTCAGCCTTTGAAAAATCTTGAACAAAGTTTCCCTCAGAATGATCAGAGGCAATCACACTGTGAGGTGCTGCTTAAAAGCTTTTACAAGGATGTTCACAGCAGATTTCACGTGGCTCGGATACCTGCTGTGGTTACCCTGAAATGTAGGGATGCTGCTGGGTGTGTCCCACACAGGTTTGGGTAACCCTGAAGCTGGTTATCCACAGAGAACAGATCAGCTCCACGGGCTGATGCCTCCTAGCAAGACCAATTTTGGAGTTAAACAGGAGCACTAGGCTCAGCAATTACAAAAGAACATCTACTAAAAGCAAATAAATATCTAGATATCCAGATTACAGAGACACAGAGCCAAGGGCTCTGCTGGCAATTCAGTAAAATTTGCAAGGGATTGGCCTGCAGCCCTCCCAGTAGCCACAAAGTGTTCCAGAGACACTCCCTGAGCCTGGGCAGGAGGAGCAGGGATTGCTGACAAATGGCTTTCATTTCTTTAGACACACACACTGAGCCTGATGGTGCTTTTTACATTGCATAGGGGGTTATAAACACAAATACCAACATAGCACGGCTACAGCCACACTTAAATCTAACCCTAAAGTGTCTTCTGGCTCAAGACAGTCACAAAACAGCCCTTCAGAGACCAACAGTGCTGTGTTTTGAAGGATGCATAGTCTAAGCCTGCATGTATTAGAAAATCTGGCCACTCATCCTGCAGCCTTCTAAGATTTGCCAAAGTAAGTTGACTTCAAACAAGCATGATCAGCACTCACTCACTTTGTGCTGATATAAAAGCAGAATTCAGTTCTGTGATATTGCTGCAGCTGGCTCCTACTCTAGTGCATAAAAAATTATTGATCAATTTGCAGACCACTTGGAGAGGCAGCCTGAGGAGCTCAGCACAAGATACCCACAGAAAACATGACAATTCTATAGATATTTTAAAAGAACAAAGAAAGGTAAATAAATTTTGTGCTATATTAGTCAATGATTTAAATAATATTTAGATTTAAATAATAAAAAGATACAACTCTAAGGTATAGAGAAACTTCTTCATCATGAAGGGGAAAGTTTGTCCCTGGAAAAGACCTGTCCTCAAAATTACTATTAATTCAGTTACAAAAAGCTTTTCACCTTTAGGGATAACAGCTGAGGCAATGCCAGTCCCTTTTCCATCTGCACTATCTAAATAGGAAGAATACTTATACACTTAGAAGGTCCAAGCTAAAATCTTGACCATAAGTGGGAACAACACTAAGTCCTCCCCTAAAGTTGGTTTGGCCTTGCTGTTTTGTTTATGATAACCAGAAGTTATGGGTCAATTACAGAGTTCATAATCCAGTGCTACAGTTATACAGAAAATGAGATATTTCATTCATTCTGCCTAAAACTGACTTTATACAGCATCAGTTATTCTAAACATTGCAACATCAAACTTGATAAATCAGACTCTGTCATAAAAACCAAAACCACTCAGTGCTTCCTTCAATAAACCTCCTTAGGTCGTTTATTCCACAAGTTCTAAAACCCATTTAAACCTTTGCACCACATCTCATGACAGATTCTACTACAAATTAAATACTGTCCTTTCTCCAGGTGAAAGCAGCTGCTCTGACTACACAGACTTTGTTCAGTGGAGGCTGAAAAACTTCGTGGCCCTGAATCCCAATTCCATTTGGATGTCAGGCAAAAATACTGCAAGAGCCAGGCAGGAGGCCTTGGAGCTCTGAGCAGGTCACATTGCTGTGAACCTCTGAACAGAGTAAAAGTTTACAGGCCCTCGTTTTCTTCAGCAGGAGCTTATCAGGATAGGTGGTGTTCAATATTTAACATCTTCCCCCTGCCAAATTTACACTCAGGTTGAAGGAATGTTTTAAATAAAACATTAATGTACATGCTATCAGTGAGAAGGAATAGAAAATAAAAACTGTCGAGATGTTAAGCCTTAAACACATTATTTCTTGTTGGCTACCTTTATGTCCCAAATTTTGTACTCAGGATAGCCATAGGCTGTAACCCCTTTGTGTAATGTATTATTTCTTTCTTCTGCTTTCAGAGTTTTTTCAACTGATTTGGGAGAAAAGTGAGTTTTAATGATTTTTCTTTTCCCTCAGACAACGTATTTTTTATATTCAGTAATGATTTTCAACATCCAAACTCTGTCTTTAACATGCTTATTTCCCTTATATTTACTTTCTTGTTTGTACTATGTAGAAATTAACATTGGTTAAAAAATTCCTAATTATTTCTTCATTAAAAATATTTTTTTTCACCCTTTATGAAAGAGCCTTAGAAACAGATTCCTTCATGTCTTTGAAAGAAACATTTTATAATATCCACCAGAGGAAAAGAGACATTGCTGATAAAATTTCACAGGTCATAGGTAATACACCAAATCTTTAAATGCCTGGTGAAATTAAGTAAAAATGTTAAACTTTCATCTGGGCAGTTATAAAACCCCAAAGTTTTGATACTATGGCAAAGTTTCTTCCCTAGCTGCAAATTCTCCGTACCAGACACAAAGAGCTGCATAAGCAGGAGCAAGATGAGGATCCCTCAGCTGATTGTGTGAGCAGAACAGAGAACACAGTGACACCAGAATTACTGTCACTGATTAGGGATGAGCTGCTGTGACCCACTGAACCTGCACTTTTGCTTTGTCATTTAAGCTTGCCAAGGTTGTCTCCATCCTGCTTTAAAAGAAAAGATAACAAAGACCTTCAAACGCTTGAATGGCTGTAATTTTCTACATAGAACCTAAAATATTATAAAAGAACTAATGTGTAATCTGAATAGCTAAAGGAGAAAAAATAAAATAAATTGGTCTAGCAAGATTTAAATGATGGCAAATGTAAGTTTAATATAAAACCATATTAGAACAATTGAGAATCACGAGAGACTGATTTATTATTTATATAACACACTAAAAGTTATCTGTAAAGGAAATTGTGTAATATGCAGTAAATTAGACAAAGCTGTGCTATAAATTGGGATTAAATCTTAAACTGGTTTCAATATTTAATGTGCTATCATGACTCACATTTTCAATAATGCTTGTTCAAAGTTCAGGAAGAAGCGTGAAAGCCGACTGAGGAGGAGCACTTGCAAACCCTTGCCTCCTGATGATGCCAATTAAATCAGATCATCTCTTAATTGCCATAACCAGACTAAAGAGGCACAGGTCTTGTGCTGAGGACCTGCTCCAGAACTCACCAGGGACGCTGGAAAAACTCTCATTAAAGCCAGCAGAGTTGAGGTCACAGTGACTGCACAGGGTGCAAGGAGATGAGTTCTTGTACTTATGAGAATGCATTTCTCAAACTAAAACTTGTTTATTTGTGGAGTTCCACCTAAGATCCTGGGGAACACTGATTTCAAGGGTATTGCCCTGCATGGCTTAGTCCTGCCTCAGACATTTAGGTTTTGCACTACTGTGAAAAAACAATTGTCTCACTTACAGGCTGTGGCCTTAACACACTGTGCAAAGAAAATAAATCAAAGTCCTTGACCGACAAGGTTTATAACTGAAGATGTCAAACAGCAGACAGACAAAGGCAGGGACAGTTCAAGGAAACCATGACACAGCTTTGGTCAGCACTTTAGGCAGAGATCTCAGCACACTGGCAGCCTGACTCCCTCAGGAGGGCTTTAAAGAGGAAATGGCTTTGTTTCACTCGGGGTCAGAGAAGTCTCAAGGGCAACGTGGGAAAGGCACCAAAATTCTGCACGTAATCTATGGGCAGTTGTCAGGCTGGGGGGAAGTCAAGGTACAACCTCTTCATCCTAGAAAAAGTGGGATATGGCTTTACAAAGGAAAATGGTTAAAAACTGGTCCAGTGGAGAGGATAAATTACAGAATGTAAGGTAATATTTCAGCAGCAATAATCTGACTGGAAATGAGTGGGTGACATTGAAGGCCAAGGTCCCAGGAGAGGATTTGCACTACTAAACAAGACACAAACACATCCTTTATCTGCACAATACTTAGCTTATGGATCACTGAAATCCTATCATAGGTATTGTTTATGAAATCACTCCTAAAATATAAATATATTTACATCTGTGCATGCAAAGAAAGAGATGTCAGGGTAAAAATACTACATATTTCAACTCTTCTCTATCATATTAAAATGCCAGATGTTTAAATGTATGAATATGCTGAATCCAATCTGGCCAGTCTGTCTGAGAGTGGAATATTTGGGTGGTTTCACACTAAACCAGTTCTCTGCCTGTTGTCTGGACAAACCCACAGGAGTTTTGTTTGAGTTTATCTTGACTTCAGCAGTGCAGCTCTGCACTGCTCTGTTTGATGCCCATCATTCCCCTAAAAGCCTCACAACTGCGAGTGGAGCAGATTTTAAAAGAAATGGTGTAATTTGCAGCTTAGACTTCACTAATCTTTTTAAGGCTAATGTGTTCTGCACAAGAAATAATATTTAGTTGTCTGGAATGTTTTGAGCTGCTTTAAACACCTAATTGTCATGTTGATGAATGTAAAATAGGCATAAGGTGGATAAATGTGGTCCACAGTGAATTGGAATTACAAATGGTAATGCTTCCTAGCACTGCTGCTGTAGGAAATGTGGATTTTAGTTATTATTTTACTTTAAAAGACATTGTTTTGCACAAGAAAAGATCTCTTTATCTGAACTTCAGGCTGCTGAACTAAGCAGTGTGGCTGCAGTTCTCCTTGAAGGACGAAGGAGATCGTCCATCAACAGCCCTCATAGGGACACAGCTTGGTCTGTGGTCACCTGGTTGTAGGACAGAGCTTCTGTCCTAAAAGATGTTTCTATCACACAGAACAGACTCCTTGAGTCTCTCCAGCTCCTGTAGTTTATTTCTTCATTATCTTTTAAACTAGAGTTTGCTCATGCCTATTTATGATTCAGGTCAAATGTGACACAAATCCCAAATTATTGTGTATTAATGGCATACTGACTGTACATTATTAGTGCAACATCTGGGCCTAAATAAACAACAAGAAAACTTACATTACCAAAATAGGAACAAAAACCCAACAAGAGCCCACATCCTCCCCTTGAATTTACATATTTTGGAAACCAGTCCAGTTTTTCCCCCAATCCCAATGTCAGTAAGAGTTTTAGGCATTACGCTAAATATTTTTTTTTTAATTTATAACAGCCTCTCTCTTTACAGTTCCACAATAATATAGCTTCTAAATTGTACTTGTATCTTTGTTTATCTCCTCTCCCAGCTTAATTTATTTCCATCCTTGTTACAAATATCTGAAAGCCAACAGCAATATTTGGGAGTTGGCCTGACTAGGCTGCTTTTTATTATCTAGCAAAACTGGTGAAAGATGTGAGGATGAGTTTAATTCCCAAAACTATCCAGCCACTTTGTCTGTTGTTGAAAGAAAAGTGATACATTCCTGGTTCTCGAGGGAAAGGTGGATTAGGAAATAACGATTCCCATGAAAAGCACACCATTCTCTTCCTGCACTTTCAGAATCCATGTTTCTCAGGAATGTATTATGTATTTTCCCAAAGAATATTCTAAGTAAAGGTTTATCGATTTCTGAAAAGCACACGCTAGCAAAGAAACTGCCGTACTTCTTTTTGCTAAAGACATCTGATGCTCAGAAGGTAAAGGGTAGTAAATTAGAATTCTAGACTTTCTGCACCTGCTGCCTCTGGCCTCAGTCCCAGGATAACAACAACTGAAATCATCCCTAACAGCACGAGCTTGACAGCAGTGGGGACGAGACCCACTTGTCACTCACACATCATCTCCCTCTGTCATGAACCCTTCTAAAGGCTATCCCTGCAGACTGGGATTCCTCTCCAGCCTGGCACCAGGTGCACAGGCCAACAGGACCAGGCCTGACAGAGCTCCACTGACTTCAGCATTTGGCTGGAGAAATCAGCCAGGGTGGAAATCAGGATACAGCTCCAGCTTTGCTGGGCTGTGCTCGACACAGCTACAACCAGAGAGCCTCTTGAATGGGAAAAGAAACCCTGGGAGTGCTCCTCTGTGTGTTTATTCTCCAGATCAGCATCTCAAAATCCCTCTCAGTGCAGATCAAAAATGATAGGATAGACAAATAGTCCATTTAGATATTTCCAGGTGTGTCTCCCTATATATTTTTACCACTCTCTTGGAAAAATGTAGCTCAGATAAATGTAAGCCAGTCTCCCTTGGGAAGAACACACTCTGAAATACATTTCTAGTGCTGATTATAAGCTAAGAATAATTTATTTTTTAAAAATTCTCAGCAAGAACATATCCAATCTTTATCATGATATGAAAAAACATTATGATTTCCAGCTTGGTATTATTTTTATGAGTTCCATTCTTTCTTAATAGAAACTTGAATAAAAACTGGTTTGGCCAAACCTCTCTATTTTATTTCTTTTATTGTAACCATTAAATCAGCTTTCATTTCATTACTCTAATTGTGCCTGGGAGCAGCAACTGCCACCTTAAGGCACATAACCTAATTTAAAATTCTCACAGCTCATTCCACCTTAAAATATATTGCAGTACTTAGGTTCAGCACAGCAGGTCAAGCTATACAACAGCACTCTTGTGATCAGAGGACTTTTTGGCAGTTAAATCAGGAGAAAGACTGAGGCAATGTAAAAAAAGTAACATTTCTCTTGCTTAAAAGATACACAGTAGTTGACATAACCATTTTTTATTTGTACCTTAAGTGTCTCCAGAGGATTCTTATTTAGGTAGAGATTTCTCACATAAGGAGCATTTCTTGGCACAGCACACAAACATCTAATTCACTTGGATGATTTTTACTGTGGGGATTATACACGTAAAGAGCCACCTTACTGGGCTGTGAGGGGGAAATCCATAATGATGATGTATATGCCTGTTTGTGCTACTTGTGTGGGCCTTTCTGCCATTGTTTCTGACTGTTCTCAGTCTTTATCTATTGCAGTTCTCCCTGTAAACTGCACATTGCCTCCATTTTATTGATGGGAAAGTGAGACACAACAATCAAACTGTCTGACATTACGTAGGGGTGTAAAGACAGAGCTGGCACTTAAATTCAGGTCTCCTCCCTCCCAGGTGAGTGCTCCATGTAAGAGGTGCTGTTGTAGCTCCTCCTCCTTTCCTCTCTCATTACACAGCAAACAGACTTACACTCCCTACAGCAGTATTTCCGAAAGACTTACCCCTGGCTGAGGGATTCCAGCCCCTGTAAACAAGACCATCAGTTAAACACTTTGCTTGAGGAGAAATGGGGCAGATCTTCATTAGCAGGAAGCGCAATTACAAACCTGAGTTGTTGTAAGGTGCAATAAAGGGGCAAACCAACATTTCCAGCCTTAAACATCCGTGAAAAGCCCAGGAGCACATCCCAACCACCCGAAATCCCTGCCTAAAAACCTCTGTGACCCAGGGTCTGGTCTCTACTGGACTAAAAGAAGCCAAAAAGGACGCAAACCCATGGGGGGATTCAGGATTTGTGTGAGGTGCAAGGTCCAAGGGAATTCAGTACAAACAACCAATAAATATCTGCAGCCTGGTTGTTTGCTTTGGAAGCAGGAGGGATATTTCCCTTTGTCTTGCAGTGAACCAGGCTGATAGGAAACAACCCCCCACTCTCCTTGGAAGGCAGCAGCTGAGGAGCTGCTCATTTCATGGGCTGAACAGCCCCTAATTGCACCTCCAAGCCAGAGGCACTGACAGAGGACCAAGCAGTCCCTGGACTGGACATAAACCATAAATGGATCCATTCTACTTATTGAGCTGTTTTATTCATGGGAAAGCAAGAGATGGAGCAGTGCATCTTGCCCAAAACCCCATAATAATCCTCCTTTGACCCATTCTATGGTGTAACATCTCTGTAAGTATTTGCATAAACACATATTTACATATTTCTAGATACTCACATGCCCCACCCATCTATAAAAGAGATTCTCAGGATGAGTACCTGTCCTTTCATATATGTGTTCAAAAAAAGGCAAAATGCAAGTTTTAAAACTTCCTAAAACCTTCTTTTTGCAGATATTTTTAAACAAGTTTCCCCCTTCAAACAAATCAGCATATTTTAAAAATTCTTCAGTTGAAGTGTCATTGATTAAATACTCCAGGCTGGGGAACTTTACTATGTGATAAGAATGACTTAGCTGTGAGCCGAGGCATCCCAAAATGACAGTTTTCAGAAAACCCTGATTCTGTTTTCATAACGTAAATTAGATGATTGAGTGGCATATGGTTATCCTGTTGTTATGACATAGCTGTGTGTATTTTCTCTGCATCAATAAAATTAGAACTCGAAAAAAGCACTCATTTACATTGGAGCATGAACAAAGCCCTAATTTAAACCCATCACACAGATAATGTGCAGGGCTATAGATATACATATGCATCAACCTGATCCACATTACAGCTGACATCAACCTGCTTCAGAGCTAAGGACACCACAGGTCACGGGAGAGCCACGGTTACTCCACCAGCCCAACTGCTGCTCCAGGATCAGGTCACGGACTTCACCTTCTGGTCAGTGCAGGAAGGTGAAGCCTTCCACAGAATGGCATCATTTTATTTGAATTCCTGGTTATTAGGAGCCTGACTCTCAACTGTTGGTTTTCAGTCTCGGAATTGTGTTTCACAATAGCGCCAAATTTAGTGAAAATTATTTCAGTGCTCTCCCTAGAATATTTGTGATCCCATCTACAAATCCTTCGATGAATATTTAATTATTTTGACAAAGTGCAACAGCCCAGGTAACAAGGACATGAACTTGTTGCCTCTCTAGGTGCTTCAGGGGCAGAGTTTCAAAAACCTGCTACAATTCCAGCATGTCTACACAAGTGCTGTAATTTTGCTGTCCAGATGAGGGACATGGGTATCTCCTGCCTCCTTTTTTTCTGTGTGCTCAATAAATACAATTTTAACAGAGAATTGCAGTACTAAAACCAGCGGATCATTAATTTTTGAGTATCTCCCCTAGATACTTTATCTAAGCAGCTCTGGAGCAGAACACAAACATCTAATCCACGAGGATTAATTTTTACCACAGAGGTTACATATGGTAAAATGTGTCACATAAAATCTTTGTGATGCCCTGGTGGGATGAGGGCCTTGGAGAGGATCTTGTTTTGAGAGTTGTTGGAATATAACTGAAAAATAACATTACCTGAAAAGGCTGATGAGCACAAAGGCTTTTAGGCCACATTCAGGCAGGATGGCAATCACTCAGGAGCTGGCTGATGGCTCCTGTGATGCAGTAACTTTTTTTTTTTTGTGCATATTGGCAGCTTTCTTCTAAACTCAACTTTGTAACCTAAGTCTTCAGCATGTTTAGAATTGCAGATGTGTGTTCTGAGAATTTGCAGTGTTTGCCAGAAAGACACTATATGATATTAGCACAGTTGGTTCTGAATTTTAAACCCAAATCTGATGTTCTATGACTCACAGCCTCAGGAAAGAATTAGATGAATATCTCATAAGGGGAGAGACACTGCCTGAATATCTTTATAGAGGAGATATGCTGAATAATAACCATTATCTCCATATGACAAGCTACCATTCTATTTAGGATCTGGTGTGCTGCTATACAAGCAGAGAATGCCACAGAGATAGCCATATCTGAATTATCTTTAATATACCTAGAGTGCCAGAAATCAATGGAACTGCAGCAGCACATACCTCACTCATTGCTTTTTCTTTCAGTTCATGTCCAGGATGCCTCACTGACAAGCCCAGGCAGTCCACTCTGAAATCCAGGCTGTCCCAGCACTTCAGAGTTGCCAGACAAAAGCTGTCCCAGGTGTCCTGCTTGTGCTGCAATCACACCTCTGGTCACAGCACTGCATCAGCTCCAATTTGGAGCAATAAACTAGCTCTTGAAATATGGAGGATATTTACCAGAGGCTCAAGATAACCTTTCATTAGCACCTAATTTCCATGTACACCTTTCTTGTAACAAAGTCCCTCACAACACATAAAAACAATTGGTACAATGTGAATCTGGCTGCAAGCAGATCCGAGAGGAATTTCTGTAAATAAAAATATTTACTACATCTGGTTTTGAAGAGTCTGGGTTGTCTCATAGACTGGTTGTTGTCAAACCTAAAGTGACCTTATTTTCAGGGATTCCAGATTCCATCGTGTGCTGGGATTTCTAGGATTTGCACTGCGTATTCCTCTCTCTTTCAGGACTCAGGAGCACTATAGCTGGCTTCAAGAACTTTAAGTAAACTGTGTCCAAAGAATTACAACAGAGAATTGAACAACAGCTTGTGGCATTGCAACACTCGTGGTCCCATGTAAATCAATCTGCTCCAAGCATTCCCATTATAATTCTTTTTGAAAGGCTCAATAAATGCTCATATAAACAGATTATAAATCACAAATCCTTTAATGACTTACAAGGGGACACTGCTTTGCATGGGGAGGAGATGCACTTCCATTTGGCTGACTTTACTGCCTAACTAGGCTCACATCTGGAACAGCAGGATTTATGGCACCTGCAGGCCATAATTCTGTTAAAGTAACATGGAAACAGCTCCTTTTGTTGTGCATATCTAGAGATGCCCACACCAAACAGTTCAAGAGGAGCTGGGTTTCTCCTCAGACTTTTCTTTTTCACAGAGAAAACCTCATGACTTTGTCCTCAAATGTCCTGAAGTTCAGCAGCAGGATGTAATAGCAAATATCAACATTCAAATAACACAGAATTTGCCATATTTAACACAATCACACCCAAAATTCCTAACAGAAATGGAATACTCACAGCACCCTGGTGCTACAGAAATAAACAGTGTAGGGTTTCTTTCTCTGGAAAGTTTTTGTATTCAGTAACACAAAAGGCCAGAGATTGAAGAGAAAACATGGGTTAATTTGTTTGGTGGATTTCAAGGATGGTATGGTGTTTCAGCATTGCTTACCTCTTACTTTCTCCTTCCTTTACACTTCTTTATTCCATTTTCTTATTGGCTTCATGGTGAATCTCTGGCTTAATCTTTGTGAACAGGAGAAGGACAACTCTGGAACATTCATTCGTTTGCCCTCCAATTTCTGATCACAGTTTTTGTGAGAAGAGAGGGAGCTGCAATAGAAATGGGTGTATTTTAACAAATATCCAGCATTTCTGGCTCTGTGCTTTTACATCCCTGGTACCATTTCTAAACTATACCCAGGAGGAGTTTGTCTGCTAATGCTTGCAGATTTGGCTTGTGAAAAGTGCCTCCATAAATAGATTTATCCTTTAAACATCAGTCTCTCTCCTTCCCTTCTGAGCAGCATCTTTCATTTTTCACAAGGTGCAAAAAGAACCTACTGATGATAACGTCCTTTTGCTCCTCTAGAAAAGGAAGCTCTTAAGCCCCTCCAGCAAAACATGTCCCTATTTAACAAGTAACTGAATAAATGCAAATTCCATGGAGCTTTGCTTAATGGGGCAAGCAAGTACTTCAGTTCAAAGTTGAAGAAATCACAGACGCTAACTTAGAAATGCTCCTTTCCCCTGAAGTTCAGCTCTGCACAGAATCAAGGAAATAAAATCAGTTGGAAAAGATACACAGATTAAAAAAAAAAAAACAAAAAAACAACAAAACCAAACCTCTCAAAATTTGAGACGTAACAAACTATTCTCAGATATGTATATAGATACAGTGTTTTTTAACTAAGTGGCAAGAAAGACATGACTTTTCATGAACAATTAGGCAGGTGTGGTAACACTGAGTACAGCAGTGCTGACATATCACACCTCACAGGCTTTGCCAGCCCCAGACAAACTAAGCAAAACCTTCATGACTCAAGTATTAAACTTTCAGAAAAGCTTTTGTTTCCTCCCATGCTGCTCACCTAAACAGAATGATGGGTAAACATCTGCAAAGGCACTGCTCGTTCCCTTTACAGCCCTCCTTAATCTCCAGTGCCGTAATGGACCCACAAAAACAGTGACAGCTTGAATTGGACAGCTCAGGATCAACACTCCTGCGTTACATCTTGAGAAATATTGTCTCCTGGGCTATTCAAGCTCCTTCAGAAGCAGCTGTGGTCTTTTTCTTCTCCTGAGAGTGCAAGATTTAGGGAGAAAGACTGGATTTTTTTTAACTGCAGTTCTTCAGTACAAAGCACCTGAAACATGAAGACAGCAGCAGCACTACCTCTAAAATCTCTCATTTCTTGCTGCACTGTCAGGTCTGATTTGTGATGAGTTTCTTTCCTGCATACAGAGGACAACCCCAAAAGCACAAACAACACCCATGGTCTGCAATGGATGCCAAATGGTAATGCTCAAATCCACTTTCTTCCAACATTATTCCTTGTTTGGGATCTCAGATAGTATTTTGAGGCTGAAAGCAGAAATTTCAGGGCCCAGAGAATATAGAGTGTGTAATAGAGAGCTCTCCAGAGAAGTGTGGCTTCTGGAGAAAGGGGAAAACAGGAACCTAAACATTTCTAAGGGACAAACCAAGCGGTGATGAAGTGGTAACAAGATTTAGTTGGATAGAGCTAATTACTCATGGTAGGGGATGACAGCAAGGGCTTGCTTTGGCAATAAGTGAACTTACTGAAAGCAAGAACAAGTAATAAGCCTAAATATGGGCTTGATTAAGGGAAAGATTTTTCAAAATTCAATGTATGAAAGTAATTAGAAAGAAAATTAGAACAGGAAAAATGGCACCAAGTCACTGGGAGACACACTATATGAAAAAGTACATTTTCCTTATGCATGACATACACAGTGGACTAAAACTCCTATTTTCTGATCAATCTTGCCCTATCACAAAGACATTTATTTTCTTGTCATGAATGACTGGATTCAATTAAAATACAAACTTGCCTGTCAATTAAATTGAAACAGAAACTCTCCTGATATTCAGAAGTAAATGTTAAAAATCACCAAGTATTACCAGCAGTTACCATACTTAAAACTCTTCACACACAGAAACAGAATGTATTCTGTTGCTGAATTACTGTAAAATGTGAGTGACTATTACCTTGTGGGGGTTAGTTTAAAGGAAGAAAAAGATTATAATCCTTTCTAAAGTCTAAGGATTTAATTTGTTTAATTCCAACAACAAATATTACAATAGCAGTACAATATAGATATGCAAGGGTATGAGTAATTATTGGGTGACTTAACAGAGTCACTTTCATCTACTCTTAAAAGGTGCCAATTCTTTATTAAGTTTTCTTACTTAACCTGCCATTTCATCCAGCCTAGCAAAGCTTTGCTGACACCTCAGCTTAATTTAGCTTGCTTAAGTGGAACTTTGCTACATTTAAACACACATGCTCTTGCTCCTAGCTTATTTCACATCACTAAAAATAAAGTGAGATACTGTTGATACCTGTACTCTGAGTACACTATTTCCTTATGAATTTGGTCTAGCAGCTGTACTAAAACAACTTTTGAATGTCCCTTGGAGGAAATAAATATTAAAATTTCATCTCTCACATTTCCTATGATCCACAGAAAGTGCACTGCCAATAGTGGAGATTCCTAAGCCAAGACCAGCCCTGATGTGTCCCCCAGCTGCCAATGCCCAGGCTGTTCTGGTGCTTTTTTGTGGCAGGAGCTCTTTACCCTGCCCCTGCAGAAGGAATGCTCTTGGCTCAGTCTGTGATGCTGAGGGAATTCCCTTTAACGTGAGCAGAGATTGCCAGGGATGTGCCAGTGGAAGTTGGCCTCTCATGGGAAGCTTTACCCCTCAAACAGCATGAGGATATTGGAACTTCACTAGGATTTCTCAGCTGTCAGGAAGCAGAGCTAGAATTCCCCTGTTAATAGTTAGTGCTAACAGATACACAACGGGCCTGGAAAGCAGAGTGATGTTAAGCTGCTTTGGCTTGTGCCTTTTTCAAAAGCAGACCACCAAAAAGGTCACTTCACACTTGGCACTTTTTCATTAGTTCTGCATTTAGCAGGATTGTTCTTCATTCCTTGCATTCTTCTATTGATCCGGGGGGAGAGGAGGCACAGAGGGAAAATGACAAATAGGCTGCATTTGTCCCTTCCCTTCTGTCATTTGTTTCATGGGTAAGTGAGTAGAAATGAAGACAGCATGTTCCACGCCGAGTGCTGAGAGCACAGAATATGGCCTCCAGCTAGAGCACAAATAATTTCTATGCATGATGAATCCTTTCAATAACAAGGGCCCTGCTAATGCGGGATCAAATCACAGTCATTAGCTCTTGGCACTGTTCTTAAAATGATATAGGAATCCAAGCAGCATCCAGCCATGCTCCTGTAGCACACATACACTAGCCAGGATTTCAGCTGGCAATTTACTTTTCT
This sequence comes from Irena cyanogastra, assembly GCA_013397155.1. NCBI lineage: Eukaryota > Metazoa > Chordata > Aves > Passeriformes > Irenidae > Irena > Irena cyanogastra. The sequence continues at coordinate 846,566 of VWZV01001474.1, read as the reverse complement.
CATCAATGTGCTGGTATAATTGGATTTTTGAAAAAAGCCATCGGATAGGATAAACTCCTCTAAAAACAATAACCTGCTTAAGGAAATGATAGATCATTCTGAAATAAAGGGCTGTGGTGTGAATCTATTGATGGATGAATTGATTCTGGGACTATTTCAAGACCTGTGGCCCTGTGTGATGGAGGATTTTCTATGGCAGGTAACAAACTATTGAAACAAAGCCATATATTCTAGTTCTTCTGATTTTCAGTCACCAGTGCCTTATGAAACCATGGTAGTCACAGAAAGAGTCACACTTACTGCAGCAAAAATGCTTTCAAACCAAGTTCAAGCTCTTTGACCATGATCCAGAAGCTTCACAGAGTCATTTAGAAGCATTTCTTGTTGCCTCAAGCCATCTTTTTCTTTTATTTCTTTTGTATTATTATTTTTGTGTAGGTAGTAGTTATATTCATATTCTAATTTAAAATACTATTATTCATTATAGTATTTGATCAATTTTACTAATATCCTGAAATGTGTAAATTAGAAATTGTCTTAAAATCCCCAAGTAATTACTTTGCCTAAGTTAAGCGAACATAGTATTTTACTTTTAAACAGCACTTTCTTGCAAGAATTTTTTAATTTGCACTTGCTTTTGGTAACTGTGCATCCATAAAGGTATTTTACATTGTATTCTTAATGGGTTTTTTAATGAAAAGAAAACCAGTAATTAGTAAAGAATTCTACTTAGATGGATGCTTCCGTATTCCCTGTGTTACTGTTCTTTAGGGAACAGCTCATGGCAAAATAGATACTACCATTTTATAAATGAGGTTCACAGAAAATTAAACTTCAGCCTGTGTTTCACATTCTCTCAGTCCAGATAAGGGATGTCCCTGCCCCCTGTATATATTTTTGGCTGTTTATCCACTGGAATAATTGCAACTTTCATAAATTCTCACAGCACTACTAGGTTTGCTACTTGGATACAGCACTGAGATCGTGGGTCTCTTCAGAGTTTGTCAGGTTGAAATGGGCTCCATTTGTTCCCCAATTAGGCTGCAGGAATTGCTGGTTAGTGAATTCCCTGAAGTGTCAGCAGGACAGTGAGCACGGGGCCAGGCTGCCCACCCTGCCTGCATGGAGCCCCTGAGAGCAGCTCAGGGGCCTTTGCTGACGTCTGCTCAAATCAAAGGAAACCTAACAATGAAATTGCCCTTCTAGATTGTGACAAAAAACCTGCTGACCAAGTAATTCCAAAAATCCTTGAGGCTTAGCTAACTGCAGCAGCACCATTAACGTGAAAAATCAGAGACCTGAAGGAGGCTCTAGCAGTGATGCACTCTGGTTTAAATCCAGCACAGAATACGCTGCTGCTGAGATCTACAAAACACCATCAGATGCTCAGATTTGACTGTCCCAGACTGAGACAGATGACACTCAGGCCAAAATTCAACAACATCAGAGATAAAGGTTGTGCAATGGCCTGCTAATACCTTTCCCTGTTGTTCTCTGAATTCCAAGTAAACACAGTGCTCAAGCAGCCTGTATCAAACTGAGCCAAAACAGAGGATCAAGAGGGACAACATTTTGAAATTCATTCAACACACACTTCTTTTGAAAACAAGATTTTAGGATGCTGTCATATGATCTCCTCTGGAAGAATATATGTTCTATTCCAAACCTATCATGCTGACTTTCTATACAACCTTGATCAAAAATAGAAGACATATTTTGGAAGCAAATTCCAAGTGATTTTCGTATCTGCAAAGACAACGTAACTGTTTTTTAAACGCCTTGGCTTTTTCCTCATCCAAAAAAAACCCCATAAGCCACCCACCTTAAATGCTAAAGTTATAAACAACTGGACATCATTGGTGACAACATCTGAAAACATCTGTGCTACTTCTTCTGGGATTTACTACAAAAACTGATCAGTACAAGAGGACTCTAAGCAGCAGAAGGGAAATGTGGTGCCTCTAGACAGCTGATTGCACATTTGTGTCTAATGACAAAGCTTATAGAGCAATATAGCCACTTTGTTATTTAGGAACATTGGATTCTGCTCTGGAAAACACCTTAGCAATCACTATATGTAGCTCTCCTCTGTTGCAAGCTACCATATTTTACATGTTCCCTGTTATAAACCAGAATTAATTTGCTGTAATGTAATATGAAGATCAAAATTAGAACAATATTTTCATCTTCTCTTCAGTCAGTTTGTTTCATCTAAAAGAAAAATCACAGCTTGAGCTGTGTAATCTCAGCCAAAGATAAATCTCAGTTTATTATGTATCAAGACTTCCTGGGAAGCCATTTGGCTGAATTAAGCTCATCCTTCCTTTTTTGTGACAACTCATGTCATGACATTAAAGGTCATGTTCCTTCCTTTCTGTCACTTTAAATTATGCCATCAATATCAAGAAGTGATTCAACAGAGAATGTAATAAATGCTACAGAATTATTAAAATCAGGCTAGGTGGCTGCTTTGCATACATTCCTGCAGCTCCTTTCATGATTTCAGCTAACACTTTGCATCCTTAACAGGAAAAACAGGTGCCTTGAATATAATAGGAAATAAGTTGAGGATGCAAGTCTGGGGAGGAGGAGTAACTCAAATTCCAGTCACGCCATGCCCATAATCACAGCAATAGCACCACACACGCATTCATTAAGGAAACATTCAGTTCCCCTCCTTGCAATCGCGTTTAAAATGATTTAGCTCAACACTCTATCCCCAAAAGCATACATCTGGACTAAAATAAGAAATAAATATTTTAGAGGGGTAAATGTTTATTGAAAACATTTGCATCTGACTCAATCAAGTGCTTAGTTGTTACTTTTCAGTATCACTATTTTACTTCCATGTTGTTCTTTGGCGTTTAAATGAGAAATTTAGGTTTCATTTTTCAAACAAAGCACCTTTCTGTTTCCCCCACCTTCTGGCAGAGAGTCCCAATCTCCTTCCTAGGAGATGACTTGGAGCTCCCCACCAGAAACACGAATTGAAGGAATAATCTAACTGTAAACACACCATTTGTGTTAATGGTTGTAAAAAGCCAACCTGGAGAATTAACTGCCATGCAGCAGCAGAGTGTGTGCTTCCCTTGTCAGAGAAAGCAATAAGAACCCCAGGAGAAGGAAATAAAATAATATCCTTTTTAATGTAGCTGCAGATTGAGATATGGCTCTTTTCCACAGGTTTAATTAGTATGGAGGCAGAGATCCCACTTTGTAATTTCTCTTCCTTAATTGATTCATAGTTCTATTTTTGAGTTAAAATTCTGCACACAACTACACACATTACATGTCCCAGGAAGGAGAAACAACATCATTTGAAGAACAGCTGAGCAGCTCATGCAACATGGATAGAGGTGACTAAATAACATGAAATACACATAACAAGTGCATGGGGAACAGGAATATCAAGGGAGGAGAACCTTTCAGTAGCACTGGAGTTGGAAAGGCCAGGGGAAAAAAAAAAGGAACTAACTGAAAAGCGCAGCAGTGAAAAGAAGGATGAGAGGAGGGGAACAGGAAAGAGATAGCTGGGGCAGCAGGACAGGGAATAAAGGCTGCCTCAGTGACCTGCAAAATAAAACTTCACACAGATGCAACACCTGGAGGCCACCTTGGCCAAGGGGCTCTCTGCTTATGCTTTCCAAATAAGTGAGGTCTGGTGGCCCTTCTTGCCTCTCCCACCTGGAACTACATTTTTTGTGCCTGCAGTTTCCAGCAGGATTTCTACCATGTGCTGACACACTTCTCTTGCCCTTCCCTTTGTACACAGGAAGGATCTTCCACCCTGCATTTTCTCTCTTCCCAGACTGATGGTAGTGATGGACAAACTCAGGACTGAGAGCCACTTACTGCAGCCTCTTCTGCTGAATGCTGGAAGGAAAAACCCGCACCAGAAACCTTCTCACTGCTTCTTTGCAAATTTGCACTTTTTTAACTCCAATGCCAATCCTGACCCCTTCCCTCTGCAGCTGAAAGTCCAGTATTTCTGGGGAGAAAGCATTTGCCTCAGACAAAGAACCAAACAAGACAATTTTGATGTATTCTAAGTCGTGTTCTTGAATATCATTGGGCATCCAACTTCAAATTTAGTTGTCTGAAGGACAAATTGGAAGAGCTATATAGGAAATATTATCACAGAATGCTTTTTCTTCTTGATAGAAGAGGTAGATAGAATATTTTAAAATGCAACTTGAAATTCCATTTTACATCCAGAATGTTGCAGCAACTTCTATTCTTGTTTAGCACATTCTTTACTCTTTTTTGTCACTCCGATCTTCTCAAAACTGTGCAGTCAAATCATTGTGAACTGCTGTGTTTAGTTTTCAGCCACACAGACATCTTCCTATGAAGAAGCAATGACTCTTGAACTGCCTCTTCTTTCTACTCAGTAATTACAGCCAATAGCATTTTAGATGTAAACAAAGCACCAGGACCACCTGTGTCTCCCAGTCAAGCCTCACCTCCAGAAAAACCAAGACAGACCCTAGAAACTTTTTTGTGCATGAGTAAATTCAGGCAAATCTTCTCAACAGTCAGTATTTCAATCATGAAGCCAGCAACTATACACACGTAAAGTTCTACAGTACTAAACCCGATAAAAAATGACCATGATGCAGAACCATCAAGCTGTATTATAGGCTTAGTTCTCAAAATATTTGGATTTGATTAGCTCAGCAATGAGGCTTCAACTGCATGTTAATCATTCATTAATGCACCTCTCCTTAGAGAGGTCAAACATATTCCTTCTAATTTAATTGCAAAGGAACATATATTATATATGTGAACTACGTATAGTTTTGGACCTCAAGAAATAATCATCAGTATCTCATTGGGTCATGATATTCTGCAGGGAATCTTAGACAATGAAGAGAAAAAGCCCTGAATAATTTACACTAAAATTTGCCTGATTTACAACCTTCTGTTCCATCTCTGTGGGAGACAGCTATGGCAATGAATCGTCGCAGTAAATCTACATTTAACAAAAGAAGTTGCTAAGCTCCAACAACTGGCCAGTCCAACTTAAATTATCCTGACAAGGAGATAACTAAATCCTAGAGACTCCAAGAAAGAACACAGAGAGCTGTCCCATTATCTGATTTAACCACAGCCTGGCTACAGCTGAGTCACCACAAGGCTGGACCCCGTTGTGTCAGGCAAATACAGCACAAAGGCTCCCAGGCCGAGGATCTTGCAATCAAAGTGAAAAAAGAGGATAAAAATGAACACTAGAATCCAAGGAAAAAGGAAACAAAAGCACAGCATTAGTAAGGGCTGCAGCAAGCCCTGCTAGTGCTGAATTTCTTACAGCAGAGAGTTGGAAGGAGCACAGGGGAGGAGAGGAGCACATCTTCCTGGAGGTTTGCAAGGAGGCAAGCACAGTAAGGCTGCCCCAACACCTCACATTGAGCTGGGCAATGGTGGTATCACCCACCAGTGTTCAAAACACCAGATTTGAAAATTTCCACCAGTTCTGGAGGCAAACACTTAGACACGTGTACAGGGAAAAATGCCCCTGAACAAGCAAAGCATTTGCCAGAAGATGGAAGGTGTAAATGCTGAGCAACATCCTCAGGTGGTGTAGCACAACTTTTAGAAAAGATTTCTTCTTAAGAAAACTGAGGACATTTAATGCATTTTTGGAGCTGTTGAGAAAAAAAAAAGCCAACAAACAAACACCATTTAGGTTTTTAAAATCCTACTGCTTAACAGGAGATGGATGATATGAATATTCATTATCTTCCTGAATTGGAATAAGTGTTGGAAAATGAAAAATCAGGAGATGGCAGAAACAGGGAAAACAGCCAGACTTCCTCTGTGTGAAACATATGCGTTAGTTTTGTTGAAAAATAAGGAGAAAGAAGTTCTTCAAATTGCAGCCCACCGGTGACTACTCACACATACAAAGCTCCTGCCGAGATCCTTGCCTTCCCTGCAGCCCATTCTCTGAGATCAACCCAGGCATTAATTACATAAATGACCCTGCTGCTTACAACGGGGAGCAGGGTTCGTCCCACACTTGGGAAGGCGGGAATCTGACCCTGGAGAAGCTTCTGGTTGCAGTGTGCTGTTGGTGATGGATGCACAGAGCAGTTACTCACACAGGGTAAGAATTCAGTGGAGAGCCCTGCTGATTCTGGGGATGAACAATTCAGCCATGAGCAGGGGAGAAGTGTTTGTGATCCCTGGAGAGGCAGCTTTGGGAGGGGCTCTCCAGCCTGAGAGAATGGAAGGGTTCTCTCCAAACCTCCAGTCACTGGTGCTGGGGTTTTTAACCCCAATCAACAAACTGAATTCTTAAGGATCAGCTGCCAAGGATCAGCCTTGGAAAGGATGCTCATTAAAGCTCTTCCCAAACAAAGGTGTAAAAGATAAAAATAAAGCAACTGTTGAAGGGAAGGAATGCAGGACGTGGTGCTGAAGAGGATGCTGAGAAGCAGAGATCCAGAAATTACTCTGCTCAGGCAGAACATTTGGCTTGTGCAAAGTTTCAATGGCCAGGTTTAGCAAATTGTTTTTCTCAAGGTGCAGAACTCAATCAGAATTGTAGGCACACAGAAATAGATGTGTGCATTCAGATGTGGCTTCCCCACTAAAAAATATCCCAAACAACTCAAAGGCATTCCATAATTTTGTATTGCTGTTATAATTTAAGATATTTATGAGGGAGACAATATTGGCATGCTGTATTTCTTACAAAATTAATTGTTTTATGCATTACCACTATTCTGATTGGAAGAATGAGTTCTAGAACAGCCTCTCCCCCTTCCTTGGGCATTCTGATTATCTGCAGGAAAAAAGGACATGGGTGTTTCAACAGAGATATGTTTAGGTTCTGCTAAAACACCATGACAACCTTCAGAATTATTCACTTTCAAAGCTATTCCAGAACAATCTGTAAAGTAACATCAAATATTTCATACCATTTTGGCAGAAAATGAAAAGTGTTCCATTTCATGCTTAATTTATTTTTTAATTATAAATCTGTTGGTAAACAGTACCGTAATAGGCTTTCCTTTGTGCCTGCTTTATGCTCCTGAACTCTAAGAGTTTTAATATGTTTTCAATACAAAAAAACATGATAATAACTGCTCCTGGAAATGACTGGCTGGATGAGTTCATCCCTAAGTAAATTTTAGCATTAATCACATACGCTTGCTAGGAAGGGACATTAAAAAACCAGATAGAAAACAGTCTGGCAATTTTTAAACATCAGAATAATAATAGAGGTAATAATTAATAACTAGAACAGTTTAATATTAATTCTACCATAACAATAATCTTTTCAGAAAAACAGGAAGACAATTTTTAATTAAAACCACTTCTCGTATAAAATTGTTAAACCAGCCCATGGGTGGCATCTTAGAAAGCCACAGTCTCATATTTTACTTACTCCCTCTGATGTACTCCTGAAAATGAGAATTTTGGCTTTCCCCTAACATATGACTGAGTGCTTTGGCTTCCTGTTGCTCTTTTTGAAGTTTCATAATCACGTAAGATAGTGGGAGTTGGTATTTAAACATTTGTATTACCAAAATTACTGCATGCTGATTCATTAACAGCCTTCACTGTATTTGGGCAGGAGCACCTTTCCTTTGCTGCTTTGTGGCAGCACATTCTCCCCTCTAAAGCAGGAACAAGCAAAGTTTGTACAACCACACACAAGCCAATCATCAAAAGAGCCTTCCTACCTATATGTGCAAAATACAAACGTAATTAGAAATATATTTTGAAGAATAGCCCCCTCCTATGACTCTTTGCTTGTGTCTGCACTCAGCCTTCATTGCTGAAGGTGTCATCACGCCCTCTACTATTCGTAGCAAACTCTGAGTAATTTCACATTTGCCAAGCTGTTGACAACTTCACCCCCAGCTCCCACAAGAGCTATGGATTTGCAGAACACACGGATATTGGAACTTCTACAGCAGCAGAAACAAGCACAAATATTTGCAGGGCATCAGGAAGCCTTCCTAGTACAGTGACAAGCATCAGGAAATCCTGGCTTTGCATATAAGATAAATTCAGTTTACACGGCCTTACACACAAATTCACCCAGGCTGCTGTTTCAGCTTAGGTCAAGAGGAAAGTTCAAGTAGTCAGCTCCTTTCTGCCATTAAATAATTTATCAGCACAACACACTCCAAGGCTCTTCCATCACTGCACCCAGAGTGAGAAAGGAAAATCTGCCAGGCTGTGTTTGAGGAGAGCTGCTCCCCTTCCTGCCAGGGGGCTGTGTTAGAGGTACAGAGTTCAGGCCAGCCTAGGCAGGTGTTTATGGAGCAGAGTGAGCTCTGTGGCAGCTCCTCACTGAAATCTGTCAGGACTGCACGATGCTGAGGATGTGCTTTAGGAAGGGGGTGGCAGCTTAGTGGTCACTGCAATAAATCAAAACTTCGGCTGCACAGAGCAACTCAAACTGCAAGAGGGAACTCCCTCAGAGCCTCTCTCCCCCAGCAAACCTGCTCTTAAACAGTCAGGAAGGGACTGCATCATTTAATAGTGCAATATGTATTTCAAATAGTGTGCAAGAACAAAAAAAAAGAATATACAGGTGTGTAGCTATACAAACTGAAGTCAAAATTCAATCAAGAAGTTCAGGTTTCTTTTATATAAACACACAGCTGACAAAGTTTTAAAAAAAATAGTCTCACAAATACTGTCCTTGATTCATAACAGAATTTTTTATAGAAAATAATTTAACAAGTAATCCTTCCAGGCTTACTTCTTTTGATATTTACTGGAGGAGTAAATACCTTTAATTTATATTGATGCCTTTCTATATGCAAGCATCTGGCTTTATTTTTCAAATTCCAGTTTATATCCTCTACTTTTTGTCAAGATTTAAAACTGATTAAGATAATGCTTTAGTTCTCATTTTGTTTCTTGGAAACATTTTAATACCTTTGATGTCAAGACTACGACCTGACGACTACAAGCTGACAACTTGTATTTTGTTGAATTTTAAACTAACTCCTGCTATCCAGACTAAGGAAAGAAATAGCTACTTATAGGACTTAAATTCCATGTTAAACTTCTGCAGTATGTTAAGAGACTGAAGTTTTGAAACTTAGTTATTAGTTTAGGATACAATTACATTGTTTTCATTTATAGAAGTTACTAGTATATTATTACATTAAAGGAATTTTCCATGTATAACAAGAGAAATAAAAAACAAAATTGCATGACTGCAAAAATTATTCACAAGCACTGTTGTATGAAGTAAACCTAACATTTTAGTTGAGCTCAACATGACTGTTCAAAAATTTTCATCATTACCTCCATAAATTTTCCAAGAACTGATCAGCCATCACTCATAATTTACTGTTCACCTGAAAATAATAGAACTCCCCCAGCTCCCCAAATTGAGGCAGAAGTTTAAGGAACTGATTATGAAAGCAATAGTAGAATGGAAAAAGGAATGGTTTTGAAAACCTAATGGACAAGTCAGCATTCGAAATCAGTGACAGTGGAGCTACTATTTTCTTTTCCCTTTAATCCCATCCTTCCCTGAACTTCAAACATTTAATAGTGTTTAAAGCCTGTTGATAGAATAATTTATCTATGGAGATAACAAACAAATTTAACAGTTATGCCTATACGTATATATCTGCACACGTATATGCAAACAAAAGCAATTAAAGGAAAAAATGTATTTTACTGGGTAATTTCTTTGCAACAAATTATTCCACTAACTTCATGAACGTTATTAAAGTCATTCTAATTTATGTATTAATAAAATATGCAAAAACCACACATGCTATCTCTGTGTTTACTCAGCACACAGGGATCCTGATAACGGATTTTACTTCTGTTATTTCTTTCCTTTGCTCGATTCATAAGAATAGATTTAATTCCAAAAATCTCTGTGGAACTCTCTCTACACTGTGAAAATAGCATTAAGAAAAATCTTTCCATATAGCTATGAGGAATCTTTCTTGGTATACTTTGTTTACAACAGCGTTTTCAAAAAGGAACCAAACCTTTGTTCAGTGAAAATGCTGGAAATTATTCCAAGGAAGAAAAAAAATGTTTAAAAATATGGAACTTAGTCCTGTCAACATATAAAAATGTTTGGACCAGTAACCCTAATGTGCCTTTAAAAAATTTGGAATTTAGGATTCTAAGTGTGGCTTTCCAAGATCTGCAATCTTAACCCCTCAGAGAGAACTTTACTGAACTGAAACACCAAGTTCTGGAGCAGAGGAATCTCGATACTAAAGCTTTGCATTAACACAAAATGTGAATAATATTTCATGTGTCTTCAGGTCGTACAACCCCCCCAAAACTGTACCTGACCCCAGGTCTGTATGGCCAAAATGTACACAGAACCTGAACTGGATTGATTGAGAAAGGCACTAGGTTTATTTTCCCTGTATCATCCTCACAGAAGGTCATTTAAAAATCCTTTAGGCTGTGCATTTTAAATGATTTTGTCATGAGAAATTAATTTACAGGCTTATGGACTTTGCAGAAATGATAGATTTCTAAAGACTTTTTGAGCAGTGAATAATGAACTTTGCCATCCTCCTCAACACTGACTGATTTAGTTTCCTGAATAAGTGAGGCAAGTGGTGGTCTTATCTCTGTGCTGAGGTCAAGTGATTTCTGATTGGAAGCAGCAAGAATGAAAGACAAAAATTTCTGCCTTCTAATACATCAGAACTCAGCACAAGAGCAGATCACTCTCTTGTACAGCAGCACAGTTCCATCTGAATGTCTCCAGAAGGAATTCTCAAGGATTATAAACAAGAGACCTTGGCTAAAATCTGTCAATGCAAAGCAAGAATTTTATTTCCCCTCCACACTGGGAAAAAAAAATTATGTTTGAGAACTAAAGATGCTAATTTTCTTCATATTTTGAAGCAGTCCCAGGGTCAAGTTTTCAAATTTTGCAATAAAACCTCCCCTTTAACATTGAAGACTGTCATTTGGGCATACTTTTTCATCCTAATATTTCCTTCTTTAAGTACTCTGCATCAATGTAAAGCAAATAAAAGACTTTATATCTCTGACATCAAAAGTTGCTTTAGAGAATTTGACATCCACGAGAAGAATTAAATCTGTGGCATCACCTTGAGCTTGGTAATGGGCCAGCATCTGGACAGCTTTGATTGTTTAGAGGTGTTATCCTAAATTCAAATCAGCACCCAGCACAACCAAGGCTAACATCTTCCTAAATATATATATATTTCTAAAAATTTCACTCAATTCCCACTTTACAGCTCCAAATGTCACCTGTTCCCAGTAGTCACACTCCAGCCATGTTGCCCCCTACCATTATGCATTATAAATGCCATGATTCTTTAGAATACATGAATTTATAGCCTCACTTTGTCCCCGACCCAGCTACACGTTGATGAATGAGATCTCAGACTAGATAGGTAAATAGAAAGAAGGTGAAGGATGGGAGCTTGCAATGTATAATTTATTATAAGCACCACAAAATACCAGAGCTGAGAGAAAACAAATTATTGGCTTCTCATGCAGTGACCATGAGAAGATGATAAATATTTTATTATATAGTACTCATCAGACATTTGAATAGCTCATCTGTCCCATTTATGCCAGCTAAAATGAATTCAACCTATCAGTGGCAAATGTATTTTTAATGTTTTGTTACCTTCAGTGGAAGGGGCACCTAAAAAGTCCCTCTTCCCCAAGAATCACATTTTTCATTTGATTAAACACTGTAAACTGTTTCTTCTTGAAGAGGCTTTTCTTGTTCAAAGCCCTTTACATCTAACAGAAATTTCATGCCCAATTTCATTCCACTTTCTAGGAAGCAGAAGTTACCAAAGCTGTTTTCCAAGCTGTGAGAACATGGTCTTTTGATGGGAAAACACTTGCCTCATACTAAAATTAAAAACATTTGGAAACACCTACGGGCACTCTTCCCTTCAGAGAAGAAAAGTTGAGCCAGATAACTCAAAGTGGCCTTTTGTAAGAAATGCAATCCTGAAAAATCAGCAATTATATGAATTCAAAAGACTCATATCAGTTGAACTGGTACCTGTTACCTGTCAAGACTCTGCACATTTGCTTTCCAGTGGAGAGCAGAACTTGCAGAGATATTGAGGAGCTCCAAGAGGGGCATGAAGTTCTAAGAACCTGCTCCAAATCCCCCATGAAATGAATAATTGGAAGCCCTTTATACCAAGCCTCTGTTACCCTCTTTGCAATACAGCAAATGCTTTCAAAGTTCTCTTTTTGTTGTCATGCTGTTCTTTACTGCAGTACTGTCAACTATTATAAGCAAAAAAATACGATCAAGAAATTTGAAATTCCTGGTTCTAGGTCTCAATTTACTTTCTAGAATGTATCTCTTGCAGGCATTCAGGCTGGGAGCCATACTGCTCCTAATCCTAAATAAAACCTTGGATTTAACATGGGCTCCTCTAAAACAGAAATCAAGACTAAAGGGTTCAAAAGACAATTATATAAGTTCTCTGCTTACCCTTCTGGAACTTCCTATATCAGGAATCATCCAGGATCAGGAGATATAAACTGCATCTTGCTGGTGTTGAGTTCTGACCCTCAACTTTTCAGAAATATAGGAATCAACCAGAAATAAAGAACGGTAAATTCAACTCTACTTATGCCAATCCTATGCTTACATATTTGGATCTTGTTGAATATCTCACTTACTTGGACATAGAGTTCCTATTTTTCCTAACCCTGTCTTTATCCTGGCCTTTCAAAGCCACTACTCTCCCTAAAACTTTTCCAACAGAGCCTGCACCGAGCTTCCACAGGCAGTTCTTTTCCCTGGCTTTATCCCTAGAGATGGAATGGGCAGGAAAGCACAAAGAATTGAGAGTCCTGAAAATACAACTACCAACAGCTATTTAAGGCTTGGCTTTTGGGTTCAGAAACCAGGAATTCCTTTCATTTCTATACATCTCTGATATCCTTTGACTTGCATCCCTTATAATCATCTCTCTGTTGCCATGGTGCATACGAAGCTCTCAGTAGTGAGCAGGCCCAGTGTCTCTGCACTGACAATAACAAAGAACACAGATGGCCACTGCTATTATTCCCACTCCCTCTGTGTCCTTGTGCACTTGATGGAGTCTGGAAAAATGTCTGTGTTACTCCACCCATATAATATTGATCACCACAAAAGCTGCTGGAGAAGCAATAACAAGATGGAACACAAAGAGTTTCAAAAATTTCTGCCTCCCAGTAACAAAAATACACGAGCTCTTACATCGGAGACAGAGGGTCCCATAAAGGGGATTGAAATGGAAAAAAAAAAAAAAGGCAAACAGGAAAAACATGCTTTGATAACACCTGCTTAGATGAAGCAAGGTTAGAGAATCAACAGCAATCCAGGGCTGTTGACAGGGCTCAGTTCTCTGCTCCTTTTTGATGAAATCACCGCTGACACGATGCATAACATCATAAAAGCCAAAAACGTTGTGTCAAAAACCATCAGCTGCTAAATGAGCTGATTAATCAAAATACAGCAGAGAATGTTTCATCCTTTTGTGCTCTCCATACCCTGATGAAGTACCCTGTCTTCCTGAGAGTTTTTAGAGGAATTCTGTCTTAGTTATTAACCTGGAAAAAAGGTTTCTCTGATGAAAGCAGAGTGTTTTGGACACCAGTAATCAAAGTACATCTATCAAATCTGAAGGATAAGGTTAGCAAATAATTCTTGTTAAACAAACAACTTTGAGGTATCAAAATATTCTTGTGGGTGGCCAAATATTTAAAACTCAGAAGAGCTGAATTTAAAAAAAAAAGAGAAAACAAACAAACAAAAAAAAACACAAAACAAAAAAAAACAGGTTTAAACTGAAAGTCAATTTTGAAAAAAAAAAAAAAAAGGGCATGAAACAGAATTTTTGCCTTAGTATTTTGTGTTTGGACACCCTGATTCTGGCTCCTGTGCATATTCCAACAAACCCTAAGTTTAGCTCTGTTTCCTCTTTTTCCAGGCTATATTTTGGGGGATGAAAGTATAGCGGTCTAATGTGTATTTATCACTATGTTAAGCTACATCAAAATGAGACCAACAGCTTATTTTCAATCTATTGATTTTTTTTTGATTCTTGGTTCTGATTGACAACAGCAAAAGGCAAAGTCTGAGGTGTTCTCTAATATGCAAACCAGGGATATTATTTACACTATTTGAAGCAGAATTTATAATAGATATAACTGGTTTTGAAGGTTATTTTCCTTAAAGAAATGATTTTGCTTCTGATACCCAACTGTTTTGCATTTAGCAGCAAGTGATTTATGAAGGAAATCAGTTAAATATTACAAGTTCTGTATTTTTATAGTTCATTTTTTTCTCAACAATTCCATATATGCTTTTGGTCTTGTGAATTCTAAGCTCTGTATTCAGTAATCATTTTTTCTAACAACTTAAATATGTACTGCATTATTTGTGAATTAGAGAGCAATTTATTTTGGAATTTCAGAAAATTGCTTTTCTTCTGGGTGCTATTTTGCAATCTATCCATTTTGTCTTTTAGCTATGATTACTTCTATGTGACATGAGCCTTAAGAGATATTTCATACAGACATGAATTGCAAGATTTGGAAAAAAAAGTTTCAAAGAAAAGATCCAGCATTGATTGTGGCCAGAAGGAAAAAAATAAGCTCGATGAAAACAAGGCAAAACTAAGGAACAAAACCTTGTACAGGGCTGCTGTTATATAAATTTCTCTCCCTAATGAGATGCCCACAGCCACACAAGCCTGGATCTGACAATCAGTTCCAAGTTCCTACACCAGTGTGAAGCAGGATTGGCCCAGCATCCTCCTGAACCTTCTTCCAGAAATTTCCACACCAAGCCATATTTTTTGTAAGAGTTGGAAGATTCCACCCATCCCTAAAACATTCATTCAGGTGGGTTTTATGAAATGTGTTCTTCACATATTGAACTTAAATAAGCATTAAATGCTCAGCTCAAGACTCACACACCCACTGGAGGCACCTGGTGCATAACTTTACAAAAAACACGGCCACAACAAGAAAATTTACATTACACAACGAGAAAAACTTGGCAAACTACATCATCCACAGCAGCTAAAGAGGAACATATTTGTGCTACACATTTAATGTGCTAATGGCAGCAAAGTAAGCAATTAACACTAAGATGTGAGACATGATTTAGCACTTCTTTTTCATGTATAAACCCGGGTGCCAAAAAGGCCACTTGAATTTCTTTTGCCTTCTCCTGTCTCACCCTACTGAACTCTGGATGCAGTGGAAAAGAAAACAAAGGTTTTTGTATCTCCTCCCTAACGAATAAGGTGAATTTTAGCATTTCAAGGTCTTGACCAAAACCTAAGGCTTTCTTAACCTGGAAGTAAGGTTAACTTCATCCTTTGCCTCTATGCCAAATCTGCAAATTCTATAAAGCAGTTTATATAGAAATCACAGCCATGCAGCATATGCAGAAGCCAGCCCACTGGAAGGAGGAAAATCTTCTATCCAGCTGGTCTGGTGCTAAAAACAAACCCCTCCAACTGTCAGGAGAACTATTTTTGTCCTGGCTGGCAGCAACACCAACAGCATTCCCAAGGCTCTTCTCCTCTCCCTCATCATGTCCCGTCTACTGGCTCAAAGCTGGTTTTGCACAGCCCCTCAACCCCTCCCTTCCATAGGGAAACTCCCCAGTTTTCCTCTCATGTCAGCTCCCAGCCTCTTCTGAGCACCTCTAGGAGCCAACAGAAACAGGACAAGCCCTTTTTTCTCTCTATTGACCCAACTTTTTATTCACTGACTCCATTTCAGTATGTGCCAGGCCACAGATTAACAGCTCCTTGAATTTTTCTCTTGTAAAACTTCCTGTGACCGTACACCGGCAAATTGCTGTGGATCTAACTCCTTGATGGTAACCTATTTACAATTTGGCTATGAGAAAATGTTGATGACAAACCTGGAGCAACAACCTCAGCTTTACTCAGCAGTAACACAAATGTGAGGCCCAACTAAATGGTGGTCTAAAGCAGGAAAAGAGGCGCATCAAATTCTCATCCAGAGGGAAAACAGGATGAAGACACATTCCCAGAGAGTGGGGAAAGCAGACAAACAAACCAGCAGAAATGTGCAAAACCCAACATGCACTGGATTAGATTCCCTCAGGACTATGAGAATCTAGGGCATCAAAACCACATCAGAAATATTATCCTCTCTCAAGCAACTCAATGAGTGAGATTTTCTTGCCTAGCAGTATCCATTTAGTAGGGAGAGTTTCCTTGCCTTTACACATCCTTACAGACTTGTGTGCATAAACTGTTCTGGAACTCAGTTGGGGGCATTTGTAAACAAGTTACAACCACATTTAGCAAAAAATCTGGCCTATGACTCCTGTGTGTGTTTTTGGAGTCAGGCTCCTCAGTGACATTTAATTAAAACTCTGGGTGGCACATCCAGCCTCATGTCAGCAAAATACCTTGGGTAAACAGCAGCAAGCAAACTTCAATGGGTTTATTTACCACACAGTTAATAACCTCGGTGAACTATTTATCTTGGGTCTAATATTTATTTTGGCGGAAAACTTGGTACACATCCTTTATTCTTTTTGCCTCTCATATGTACAGAAATTTTAGAAATATCCACTGACAAATAGCAAAGTTCAGAACCTTTTCCTGAAAATAAACACTGATCTATTGCTTTTGTATCAAAATGTTACTAGGCACTGAATTCACTCAACAAAAAAAAAAAAGTTCCCTTGCTGTCTTGTACTCAATCCTTCACTTTTAAACACACAGAAACGCACTCAAGAGAGCATGTGCCAGCCTGAATTACTTTATTTTCAATAAAATCCAGCAGTGGTGGTATTGCAGTAACCATCTTCACCATGATTAATGTAGGAAACATTTGGAAAACATGTTATTATTATTATAAATTACCTTTGCTTGAGTTAATTTTTATGCATGGCTACTAAAACATAAAGAGTTCTGAATTGTTAATTGCAACATTCATCCTTCTGAGATGAGATCTGAAGAACAAGTACATGTTGCTGAAAGGTTTTTAGTTTGAGGATCTGCAAACTAAAGAAAAGAGTGCAACATGTTGTAAGAGCCAGTCTCCAGGCTATCAAACCCAAAGATTCCAGTGCTAATGACATCCTTAATTAAAGATTTCTGTTAAACTTCAAGACCAGAATGTACTTCCAGCTTAATGCTGTGACAGAAAAGTGTTTTGTTCTGCATTTTTATACTGTTTTTCCTCTTACCACTGCTGCTGAGTGTTAAATCCTCCCTTGTCCTACAGCAGCATTATCTGTTTCTCAGGCACGGTAACGCACTCTCTCATAAAGCTGTGAGGGATTAAGATGCACTGAGATTATTAATCACAGCACAGAGGCACTGGGCAGAGCTTCTCCCTGTAGATTTGGCAGATTATTCTAGTGACACCTCTGGAAATCCTTATCCTCAGCCCATGCAGTCCCTAGGAAATGTTTTGTATATAAAGAGAAGTACACAGGTGTGATTGAAATAGGGAATTGGAAAAGAATTTGGATAAAACATCAGACTCCCTCTGCTGTAACTTCCACAGCTGCACGTGATTGATCCTACAAAAGACAGAATCAGGGACCAGATTCCTTTTCTCTGGTGACAGAGGAAGCATCCAAGCAGGACCTTAAGGTTCCATAGACAGAAAATCACATTTTCTCCAGTCCTTCCCAGTAACAGCCAGACTAAGTAGCCAGAAGAAATAACTTTCCTGTTTATAATTAGCTATAGCACAATTATACTTTCTGTGCAACAATTAAAGTGCAAGAGACTTGAGAGATGTTTAATTCCAATAAAACAATAGATGTTGCATCTGAATTTAGCATTGCTGCACAAAATTTCCTTTCAATAGCAGTCAAGTAATTTTCTATTTGGCCCATAATAGTCCTAAAATCCTAAATATTAACACCACAAACCCCAAGTGCAGGTTCAATCACCACTGATTTTTGATAACCAGCACAGTTTTGAAATGTATCTACTGAAAATATTCAATAAATCATTTTGTATTTTAGTATGCACAAGTGGGATACTTACCAGTAAATCAGGAAAAAGGATATTTAACTCTACAACTGAATCAGTTCCTGAAAATAGTCCCTCTCTCTGGTTACAACCCTGCTTTTGCAAACTTGCAGTTTAATTATTCCATGCTTCAATATCCCAAAGGCAATGATGCATTTTTCAAAAGTTATTGGATGGTAATCAGTGCTTTCAACCAGACTTCCAGACAAAGCCTACCCAATACCTTATTTATTAATAATGGCACATACTTTGATTTATATTGTATGCATTCAGCAAAGAAGCAGCCTGTCTCTGGTGGAAAGCAAGCTCCCTCTTTTAGCAGATGAAGATGTTTCACCTTCAGCCCAGACAGAGCTACTGAGGAGTCAAAGCTGTGGGTTTGGCCCTGTAGAAAAGGAACAGGGGGATCACAGAAAGGGAAAGTTTGGAAAATTTGCACAGAAATGTGCAAAGTTGCCAACATCAGGGCACAGTTGCCACCTGCACCGTGGCAGCAGCAGCAGCAGCACTGGGACCATGGCATTCCCTGACTTCAGGGAGCATCTACTCAAACTGAGATTTACTCTTCTCTCTACAAAACTGGCCCTCTTCCTTCTTCTGGTTTTCCTGTGAGATTGGAGAAACAAGGAGATCCATGATCACCTCCTCAATCTGCTCTAATTTCACCAGCCAAGATCTTCCTGGACTTTGCTTTCCACGGCTGGGAGTTTATTTTCCTTTCTGCCACTTCAGGCTTTCATCTGCACTCAGAGAATATTCCTTCATAAACTGCAATGAGACTTCAGCTGGGGAAAAAGGATTTAAAGGCCACAAGGAAACTGAAAGTCCTGTTTCTCTTTATGAAAAGCAGATTGGTCGTTTTGCCTGTTCTAAAAACCACTCAAATATAATGAATCAATTTGTGCAGTTTTAGAAGAAAACATGAAATTATTTCAAAAGAAAGTAAGAGTGTTATAAATGGACAAAAAGAAGGAAAAGAAAGCCCAGAAAAATTTAAAAGTACATTACTGGCATACACTTCATGACATCCAACTTTTTGGAACCTGTTTCATACTTAATACATATTACCACTGACTTCTTTTCAGGCTGAAACACTCTGAACCCTTGAAAATTTTTTTCTTTAAATCTCAATTTATAGAGTATGGCAGCATAAAGGAATTTATGAAAAGCTGGAAGGTATCTTACCTTGCCAGTGCACTAAAAATCTTTTGTACCAGAAAAAAAAAACCAAATAACCAAATGCAAAAACCCCAGAGAAACAAAAAACAAACAAGAAGGGAAATAGCATAGTTCCATGGTTATTGCAGACTTAGTTCTTCTTTTCTGGGGCTGAAGTAATGATCCCCATGAAGTGTAAGGAGTTACCATGAGATCAGGAACAGAACTCAAACATCTGATACACAGGAAAATTTAACTTTAAAAGACTTTAGGTATCATCTGAAGGCAAGTGGTTGTCCATGCCTGGAGACCATGATCTACTCAAGCTAGAGGTCAGTTTTGGCACTGACATGCTGAGATTTCACTTGAAAGAATATTAATCCCAGCAGATATCCAAATGGCCAAGGCCCTGAGCAGCCCGATCTAGGCTGGCCCTGCTCCGAGTGGGGTCTCAACCAGGTGACCTCCAGTGGTTCATTCCAGTCAACTATTCTAGGATTTTCTTTTAAGGTTTATAAGTATTAAAACCAAAAGTTTTTTTGAATAGCTGTATAATCAGGATAAAACCCTCACTGCATCAAGAAACTACAGTAAATACAAGAAAGGGGCTTCAGAAGACAATGCCATCAACAGCAGAAGAGCCGGATTCAATGCCCATTGAAATTCTCTTCCTCTCTTGTAGTCCTAAAAAAAGATGTTTAAAAAACAATTCCAAAACAGCAGACATTAATATCCAATAGGCATTGCCTGCACTGCCATCTGGCCTAAATTTCCTTCCATTCCATTGAACTTCCTGCATTAGTAACTGGCATTTCAAAGGGAGACATTCCACACAAGTGCTCTGTTGCCACTATGATTGGTTGAGCTTTTACATTTGAAAGTCTGAGTTTTGTCTGGGAAAATGTGAGTGTTTCCTTAACAGCTAATACCTGTAAGGTGAGGAAAAGTAGTACATGGTTAGAGATTAGTGTCTGGACAGATGCTATTGAGGAGCTCATCTTAAATCATTGCAAGGCCAATACATTTTATGCCTATAATTGCTGCTCAAAGTTCATGGTGGCATTTTGATGATGTGCCTAAAATAGTCTTCGTGGGTGCTGTTAGAGCTGATTTGACAGTAGGTAAGGCATGAGGGGCAATGATCCAGCTGAATGCCTGTCTGAGTCATTTTGATAAGTGTGCAGCCTGTGCAGAAACTTCTTAATTGCTCCAATATTCTTCAGTTGTTCCTGTTCACAGACTCTGTGAGAAAGGTCATCAATCACAGAGTATGTGAAGTTTTTATGTTTTGCTTGCTTAACAAAATACATTTTAAAGAAAGTAAAACCAGTTAATAAGAACTTAAGGAGGTTATGATGTTCCCCCTCCTAACAGCAAATTTGGAACATGAATCATTTAGTATCTGTATTAGAGGGAGGCACAAGCTTAGTGCTAAACCTTGCTCTTATTCGTGCTCTGCAAGAGCAAACATTGCCTCTGGTATTTAGATGTGGTAATGGCAGCAATACATCCACTAATTAAAAACTTGTGATGTATGGAAAGGGCAGAGCAGGCAATCCTATAATCTAGTCCTGGACTTGCCCCTGAGTTCAAGACAAGGCATTCAGTAGTTTTACATTTTTGATGAGCCATGAAAGAACACAGCCTACACACAGTGATGTACAACAGGTCTGCAGAGATCTGAGAACACAGAGCCACTTCTTGGATTTCAGGACACTCTCATTGCTTCCACGTGACCAGGACAACACTGGCTCTTCATCTGAGCCACAAAAAAAGGCCAGCCTTGGTGCACATCCCTTCTTTCCTTCTCCAATCTGAGTGTTGCTGTGAAAAACGTGCCAAAAATTGAGTGGGTTGACTTCATTTCACTGGTTGGCCCTTTGCTTTGGAATAATCTCATTGCATAAGAAGATGCTTTCATTCCAGGAGAGACACCAGGCCTGAATTCAACCCTTTGTATCTAATACTGTGTACATTTCAGATTGCATCGAGGTTGCCATAGGAACAAAAATCTGTATTGAATGGCAAAAGCTTCAAAAATATGATATATGAATCCTGCATAATTTGTTGACAGTAAATATTCATTGCCTGAGGCCTATATCACTTTAAAATTACACATTTTTGCTAAGAAAGAAATGGAAACCTTGATAAAGCAATTAAATTTTACAGAATATTCACATTTTTTCCACTTGCTGCTTTTGGAAATAATTTTTTTTACATTATACATGTACATATACATACACCATCTCCAGTTAGGGAACTCTCCCTGGTTCTGCCGGTGGATATTTTAAAAAGGGGAAGAAACCTCTCAATCATGCAAAAACAGCCCCAAAACCCTAAACCACTACCATCTACATTCCCACTGTCCCTTTATATTTGCCCTCCCAATCCAGTCCAGTCTCTCATTTTAAGAACATCTGCAATATTATCACCAAATACTTTTGAACATTTTTAACATTAAGCAGCCCAAAAGCTAAACTTGCATTATATTTCCTTTTGTTGCAGGTACTTTCATCTCTGCAACTCCAGTGTTCCAACCTCAAAGCCTTTCCTTGCAAACCAAACCCATTCCAATAAGTTCTCTCCTCCAGACTTTATTTGATATAGTAACAGATGGATCCCAAACTGTAGAAAGACACCCACTGACTTCAAACCTGGAAAGATTTAAAGTGCATCTGTAATGTGCCAATTCCCACTGATTCCCACATTCCTATGGAAAACTGTAAAGGAGAGGATTTTAGGCTGCTGATAAAAGCATGCTGAGAAAACCCACAGCTCCACACATGGAAATCCCTGTGATTGCACCTGGTTTGGGGGAAAGAAATCTCTCTCTGGTGTTTCACTAAGAACTAAAACCCAAACCATGTTTTTCATAAGGAGCAGGCAGCAAAATTTTTTTCACCATTAGCCCCAAAGGTCACAGATAATTGCAGAGACTCACATACAATAACATAAGGAGATTTTGGACACTGAACTCCCCTTGTTCTGGCTGCAAAGGAGAGAAGGAATTCCCCCTCAAAGGTTATTATCAGATGTCTCACTGACATCTGCATCATGTGATAAAATCATTCCTCTTCTCCTTGCACTGGGTAATTAAATGGAGAGAAAAAACAATGTTACAAAATCGATCCTTACCAAGCAGCATCTGCAGCACTGACTTTACAGCAAACCCTTTCCACAACCCATGGAATTAGAGGAAAATAAACTGCAAAGTTTGTGGAGTAAATTATAATACCAAATGAAATAATTTTGATCTTTCTGTGGACATTCTAGAAATGGAAAATAATTTATTCTCTAAAGTCCTTGAATGATGAATATTTGGATTTATTTCAAAAGGAATCAAAAGAGTCAGAGAGTGTGTGAATGTAATGAATTTTGCTGCTAATACTGGGCAGAAGTGCAAATGGATCTTCTTTTTGCCCATTAATGCTAATGCATGTGCATTGAAAAGAGAATATAATCCATAATATATGCAAAAAATCTGCATTATTGTTGATAGAAGAGTTACACTTGTCCTTGGGCTTTAGCAGTATTTTCTGCTGGTGTTCTTTTGTTTAATAAAAGCATCATTATTTTTCCCTTTTAATTGAATAGTTACACTTCAGAGCAGCATTAGTAAGACCATTTTCAACTGATTTTTTGCTATAACTTCACCATCCTCCTCTTTATATCTCTTTAGGGATGAGTGAATCTGCCTCCAAAGCTTGATAGGAGCCAAATATGATTGCCTTTGAAGGTACAAAAAGTGTTTAAAAACTTCCCTTATGAAATAATTTTCTAGTTTCTTCCCTTTTTAAGCCTTGTGAAAAAGATACAAATATGGCTTAAAAAACCCAAAACCAGCCCAAATCAACAAAACAAAACACTCCAAAAATGCCATCATTACAACAACAAACAAAATCCCCAAGTAGAATTAAAACTTAAAGGCCTGACAATAACAGGTGGGATTAAAAGGGACAGGGAATAAAGGGAGTATGAAGTGTTACTTCACACTTCAAGCTTCCCTCTGTCACGAATATCATATTATTAATTAATTAGAGTCTAATTTCCTATGCAATTTTGTGACTCCATGAACTGGAGCATTAAGAACTACTGATCCTGTGAAGACCATGTGCCTTTTCCCCCCCATGAGCTTCCACCTTCGATGAACAAAATTCATTTTGCTGGTGCCCAGCAGTGCCCTGCCTTGCTCAGCTCCAGCCCAGTGCCCTGAATGCAATGCTGGCCTCAGCTGCTCTCATTCTGCAAAGGGAAAAGCTCTTTCTAGAACAGCAAGGCAGGACCCACACAGAATTGGAAACGCCACAAAAATGAGGAGTTAGTCTCAATAAATAAAGATTTTAAACAAAACCAAACCAACAACAAACATACAAACACCAAGCAAACACCAAAAGTATTGGCAGCATCCAGAAAGGAAAAATCTGCCTGTGCTTCCTCTACCACAGCCAAATTTTCACTCTATCACTCTCCGAGCTCAGGTGGGAATGGCTTGGTCGGTCTCATTTGCCCTTTCTTATTCTTTCTTGAGACAAAAATATTATTTTTTGCAACAGCAAAAATAATTATATTTTCCTGATTGTACAGAGGAGAAAAGAAACCTTTGATAAAACGGAACAATCCATGGCAGAATCTGTTGTCTGGACAGAGTGTTTTTGAAAGCAACAGTGGTTTATGTGTTCAGGTAAATTACTGTACAACTTCCCCTAAAAATTTTATGGTTTGTTTTTTTTTTTTTTCCTCCTGATGAGGTAACAAGTAAAGCAAGTATTGCTTTCACCAGTTTCTCTGTGCAGATTTCTATTACAAATATTCTCTAGCAGCCATTATTTAACAACTCAGTCAATGGCAGGTGATCATCTGAGCCAGATACCTCCCACCTGCTCAGCTCCTCCAAATTCCACCTTGTAAGTCTGAGATGGAAGCACTTCGTTTAAAGCTTTTTCTAACACACCTGCACAATTTAATTCCCTTTGCTACTTTCCTTGAATAGATTTGCAAACAAAGAACAAACAACCTCCTTCTGCACACCCCAGACATCTGAGTGTAGAAAGAGGTTAAGACCAAAGTTGCAGCTGACAGGAAGGCAAACTAAAAAACTTATCTCAAAAAAAAAAATCTAAAAATGAAATTATTTTTAAGCTACTTAAATATTTTCCCCACTCAATCACAGTGCTGAGTCCAGAGAGAAATCTGAACATGATTGTGTCTCATGGTATGAATTAAATTTTCATTTCGGGTCCCATAATGGAAATGACCCTAATTCAAATTCTTTAGAGAAGATGTTTGCCCCTTGTCATCTGCTAAGATTTAATTTAAGAGAACATGAAAAAAAATTAAAAAATTAAAAGGTATATATCACATTCCTGTGTTTGTTGTGCTCACATGATTTTTGTGAGGGAATGCTGAGGAAATAGAGAGCAAAGAGGCGAAGAGCACTTGAAATGTTTTGACTGCAGATGCTTGCAAAAATGTTTTCTTCCTTTCAAAATAAGACATTGGTAATAGACAGCTTCCCTAAAAATGAGACTTAAGGGCATGATGGCCAGGATAGAAGTGAATGGAAAAGTTGAATCAGTGAATTTCAAAGGGGAAGGCCTCCAAAGATCCGATTGTATAAAAACAAGCAATAACAAATTAGGTTTTTCCTCAATGATAATAAAAAAATATTATAAAACCACCCCAAGCAAATATAATCAAAAGCCTGATAACTTATACCAGTAGAAAAATCCCATGCAGCAGTTTTGTGCTGCATCATAAACATCCTACTCCCATGACAAGCCTCCAGCATGGTTCTCCATCCTTCAGGCCAGGCCATAGCTCAGGAGGGGCTGCAAAATGTTTGCATGAGGAGAAATTTCATAAGCAGAGAGTGGGGACACTTTGCGCCAGGCTGGTGCCACAACAAGTAGCTCAGGAGCACCAATAAATTGGTCCTGAGGCTTGAAGTGTCTCAGCACATGAAAATGAGGTCCATTTTTACACAGTTATGAATTGCAAAGCCTGTGACATCCTCCTTGTGCTCCATATGCATGCGGTCAAGGGGGGCACTAAGATGTAGAAGCACACAGGCAAATTTGCTCTTATCCATCAGGTTTGATAACTCAGATGCTCAGGGTCTACTGCTACCTTGAAGATATTTTTCAGCCACTAAAATGGCTTAGGTCAGCTACAGACCTGCTGGTCATTTGGGAGGCAGAATAAAACTGGTTTGTTTCCATTCTCTCAGGGTGGACACCTGCCTAAGCTGCAGGAGCAGTTGGGTGAGTGAGTGAAAACATAAAATCTACGTGAGCACAAACACTCAAGGGCACTGAAATGTTTCAGTAGGAATTAATTCCACCAAGGGCAAAACCAACATTGTGTTTTTACAGACCTCCTAGAACCTGATTGTCAACAGCTCCTGCATTGTGTCAGAAACCATGACATTATTCAAAACAGGATGACATTCCTAAAATCTGCATTTAGATTAATAAATACAGGTTGAGTGGCTGCACTTGAGGCAATCATTTAGGGAGAATTCTGTCATGGTTTTTTTTCACTAGCAAGTTCCAGTTCTTACTCTCAAGTTTAGCAAAAGTGCACTGAAAGGATGCCAACAACCACACAATTAGAAATGCTCAGAGTAACAAGGTAAGAAAATTCTGATTCCTCATTGTGCTGCCTTAAAGAAATACAAATGAAAAAGCATTCTGATATTCCACTTCCAAGCTATATCAAAAAGGGTAAAATCTCCTTCCACAAGCTTCCTGTTGGTAATAAGCATTCTGTACCCAGATATACAGCACAGTAACACAATTTGTTCTATTTAAATGCAAAAGGAAAAATAGGTACAAAATGCAGCTATTACCCAGTCGCTGAAAGGTATTTTCTCCCAATTCAAAAACCCTTAAAGACATTTTAGGGCAATTAGTTAACAAGTAAGGTCTGATTTTTAGATTTTGATGGGTCCAGGAAGCATTTTAGACACAAAATAGGAGCATTAAGCCCCCAGCATAGGTGTGGTGTCAGGGAAGGTGCGTGGCTTTTCTCCACATTCCTGCTGGAGCCTCTCCACAAGGGCAGAAATAGAAGCATCAGGAAAAAGAAGTTTTTTCCCCTAGCAGCACGGGGCCTGCCCAAATTGTTTAAACCTCCTCTTGCTGCTGAATTTACAGCTGCTCTGGGAGGTTCAAGCCACGGGGAGGTCTCCTGTCAGTCAGCTGCATTCCCACTGTGCCAAATCTCCAGGGTGGCATTGCAGTGGCTCTACATTATTTCTAAAAGGTGGCCCCTGCAGATGGGGAAATGTGTTGACTGGTCAATACTCAAGTTTCTGACTGTGTTCAATATTCAGAGCACAGAATATTGCAATTAGTCTCATATCCTGCAAAATTACAGCATAGTTAACTCTAGTCCAATAGGGATGGGGTGGAGAGACAGGCTGATTACATGCATTTTTAGTGAATACAGTCTTTTAGAGTTCCAAAGATTATTTTAACCTCTTTTCCCACTCGTCTTGGCTTGAGTCAACCCTTTGCCTTTCGGGTGGTGGCAGAAGCACAGACATTATCTGCTCTGAAAACAAGTAACAGCAGTTCTGCTCAGCAGAGATCTGTGCAGACATCATTTACTGCAAGAATTGATAAAACACTTCAGAATTTTTCTCTAAAGTATGAATTGACATCAAGTCTTTCAACACATGCTTTGCTATTGATACTTGCCATTAAAAAAGAGAATTCAAAGATGCCACTCAGTTGTCAGTGCTGTTTTACTGCACAAGGAAAACAAAATACAAATGAGAAACCGTATTTGTATCTGAATAGTGCAGAATAAAATCATAAATTGCATCAGACAGTGTACAAGTCACTGTCCTTTTCTATTAGCAGTGGTTATAGGCAGACCCAGTGTTACAGAATGAAACATTCTGCATTTTTCCTTTAGGTGCCACATAAATTAGCCAGAAAAAATATTTAACTTTCCCCAGGAACAAGCTGTCTCTGTCACTTTGTCTCGACTTCATCTATGTGCATTAGACTTTGTCTGAAGAGTTCTTGAAGGCTCTTTAACATCAGAAACAGAAACTTCTTCTTTTAAATCATAGTACTGGCAGTGCCCAACTTAGCTGGCCAAGCAGAAGGAAACTCTCTCAACTGCAGCATTCCCAAGGACTACACAATGAAATCCCGGATGCATGAAAATTAGGACCATTTTTCCACTCACCCATTCCAGCTGAAGGCCAGGGAGAAGCTTCTAAAGAACAGATATTTTTCAGTGGCTGTTTTTGGGATGTTTTAAATAATTTGTCAAGACTAAAAATATTTACAGAAATGTAATGGTGGCTGTGAAATGTTTTTCAGAACATAACTCCAGAAGTTTTTCTTGTATGCCAAGACTTGGTAACATTGTGAATATGAAAAAAATATTGAGCCAGACCTTTATATCATCCACTGAACATAAAAAGCACTGACTTAATGCTATCCTATTGTGATTCAGATCAATTCAAGTCATGGAAAATTTCACCACAAAAGTGAATGATAAAAGGGATCCAGATCTCTCTGATGAAAGGCATTTCTCATTGAATTGTGTCAAGTACCCTTTAGAAAGTATTTGGTTTAAAAAAATAAAGTTAACAGACAAAAGATAATAAAAATAGACAATTCTGATTTACCAAGACATCTTTGAGTACATTGGCTTTCCAAGACTCACCATCCAGAGAAGACAGTTTTTGGGACATCCAGAGAAGAGCAGAACAGGATGAGTGGGGGAATGCTCGTGTTGATGTTACACCACATCAGGTTTGTTATTTTTTGTGCAATGTGTTGCCATCACAATGTGTTATTTTAGTTCTAGTATAACGCTTCCTCTTACAAGAATGAGAAATATAAGGGCTTTCTTGCAATTACAGACTGTTTTGATAGATAAAAGGGATTTGTCTTAACAAGAAAGGAATTTGTCTCTAAAGTTTAAAATATATACTTGCATATGTCTGTAGAGAAATACAAGGAGAAAAAAATCCAAGGAGATTGATCCAAATCAAGGAGAAAAATCTGAACACTGTCCCCTTAAAATAATGCTGGATCACCCCAAAGTATTTCAAACTGTATGTACCTCTACAAACCAAGAAATAAATGCAAAATGCCTTATTGAACAGGAGTACATTCCAAAAAGGATGAGTGATCGTGCTCCAGAAGAGACAGCCCAGAGAGGGCATGAAGTGTCCCTCACTGGACAGTTCCTGAACTGTCTGGACACAATCCTGTGCTCTGGGATGGCCCTGCTCAAGCAGGGGGGTGGGACCAGAGGACCCACTGTGATTCCCTCCAATCTTAGCCACTCTGTGCTTCTCTAACTTTGAGGAAGAGACAAAAAAACAAAACACTTGCCACTCTTCACTGTGTTTACTCAAGCTTTTATTGAGTCTGAAAGACTCTCCGGTGTTAGCACACATCAGACGTGGGACACTGAAAGACCTGAATTAAAATCTGCTGTGCCTATGTCCATGCTGGAATTAACTGACCCAGCAGCCACCCATGTCCTGGGTCAGTGTGCTGCCACTGTCTCATTTTCATCTTACCCCCCCACCCCCAGCACAGAACAGAGTTCAGACCCAGCACAAAACCTTGGGTTTCCCTGCATAGACACTTCTGTCACCCCATCTGCTGTGAGGGATGCACCACCACCCTGGCACAAAATGTGGAAGTCACAAGCAAGGCCAGAAAGGCACCACTGTGAGCTGTGTCCTGCCATCAGTCCCTGGGCCAGGACATTGGGATGTGTCCCCCAAGTCACAACAAGCTGCATCACAAATTCAATTTGTGTGGCCTCTCAGGCCCTTTAGGCATTAAAACAGAATATATTTACTGACGAATGTACGCTGCTAACAGCTCATCAGACCAAGGTGGGCATCAAACCTTACAGCAGCCCACAGACTGCTTAATGCCACCTGTTAGTACATCAGTGTTTTACTGGGTGCAAGAAAGGCAAGAAACAGTAACCAAAACCCAGTGTTGGGGATAAATGACTTTAGGAAAGCTCCATTTCTTTGGTCTGGATTGCACTACACCTTGCAGGTGAGGAAATTTAAAGTGAATTGTGTATGCATGGGAGCAGCAGGGATGGGAAGGATTCCAGCTGCTCATCCCACACCACCAGGACTGGGAGTAGTTCTCTCAGTGCTATTGCTCTGGTCATACTCATTAGCAGCCAAAAAATTGTCCTCTCCCCTTAACTGCTCACACACACCCTGTTAGTTCCTTGAGTGGCTGGATTTTGGAGATACAGAATCCTACCTTTAACTACAGAAGCATTTGATGAAGGACCTCTTGTGCACAACACAGAGTTCACCACAACGTTCAAAAACTGCCCATGATAATTGAGGTAGACAGGAGGCTTATTTCAGCCAAAGCTGTTTTACAAGAAAGATCTTTCTTCTGGTTGTGCTCTGCTTCAACAGTCCATACATAATTTAAAACCAATATATTTCCAATTATTTTGAGCTCCCTAAACAAGAGAATTTTTATGGATGTTAAATATAACCAGGTAATCATTAAAATGTTGCTTGTGTTGCAATTTTTTTGCAGTTCAAAAGCAATGTTAAAATTTCTTAGTAGTAAATGAGACCTCTGGGGAGAAATGTTTAGAAAGAGGTTTAATCAGATTTTCCAGAAGAAAGCAGAGGAAAAAATCCAGCAAAATCATCTTCAATTTTCCTGCTCTTTTGGAATCAAAGTCAAGCCCAATAACTCATCCATAGCAGTTATTTCAACAGAAGTATGTTCCTAATTTCATGCAAAAGTACTGCCCAGGTGAATTTAACCGCATGACCAGAGATGTTTTGGCTGTATCATCCAAAATGTTCAGGTTTGTAGACTGACATGACCTTATTATTATTAAATTAAAATCAAAGCCTTGTAGGATGTTTTGAAATGCCTGACAGCTTCTAAAGCCCATCTCAGCAACATATTAATAAGAAGCCAAAAGAAATCAGCTCCATCTTCCTTGAGCAGCAGCTCAGTGTTCAAACTAGCTCTAGGCTATAAGTATTGTGCGTGCAAAAATGCAGAAATAGTACAGAGTTATAAATATATAAAATATATAAAAAGAAAATCTATCCAATGGACAGAGGTGTTGAGTCTTACGGTTTTGTTCTGGGAATAACCGATTTTCTCATTAAAATCCTGTATTCACATTCAGCATTTCCTGGAAGTCGATTGTGTTTTACCTCAGGGGAAGAAGTTGCCTGTCATGCATCCATCACCTGCTGCTCCACTGCTGAACCACCAAGCTCTCTCTTCACAGTTTGCTTTTACATCTCCTGAGGTACTATTTTCAAAAGCACCCAAGCAGTGACAATTCTGTGGCTGTTTAAGTTCTTTTGGAAATGGGTCTCGTTGCATTCCAATGGAATTGATGCACTACAAAAGCTCTCACTGCACACTTTGAGGTTGGCAGATCTCCAACCTTACAAAAGAGCCTTATTCACTCCTAGAGCCCTCTGAGACTACAGAGCATTATAGAAATAGCTGTAACACATCCTATATTTCTGCTAGTTTTGAAGCCAAAGATTTCTTATCTCCACTTTTTGCATGGGTATATCAAAAGCCAAGATATGTTAAATGTCTTCAAAAGTCTGACTCAGAGAATCCCTTACCTCTGGCATTAGTAGACACACAAAAAATGTGCAGCTATTTTCTTATCCATAAGATTAGCAGTGAACTTCAGGTCTTTGTTGTCAAATAACTTGATGTAGTCAACCAATGCTTGAAAGGAAAATACACTTTTAAAGAAATAAAAGATGAAAAATTACATGAATGCACGCTAAGACACCTCCTTTCTGTCTCAGTACATTTAAGGTGACAGTTTTTACTGGCTCTTAAGAAATCCTTAGGGAGGAATTAGGAAAACTTCTCAAGGCACAGTTACATGCTGCATAAATTAGATTTTATGCATTCAGGGTTAAATGAAACACAGTGAGAACATGAAGTGGCTCCACACTGCCAGAAGAGTTCCCAAAAATCCTACAGTTTTTATGCAAGAACTGTGCTTCCACAGGGAAGGAGTTTTGTTTTCTTCCTCTGAACTTTGGGAGAAAACAACCCAACAGCATCTTGACTTTGAAAATTTATTCGAACTGCAATTGGATGGAGCCAAAATCACCAGAAAAACAGGAGGCTTTGTATAATTCTGTGATTTCTTGTCATTTAAAAGCAATTCTGCATAGGAGTATTTGGCCAGATTGTATTGCAATAAGCCATTAAAGATCAGACCAGCAATATTAAATGAATATGGAGACATCAGGAATGCTCTTCTAGCACTCATCATGTCTGTCACCAGGAAGGAGAGGAAGAAAACATGAGCTCCATGAGACAGGTGTTAAGTTACTCAGAAGATAAGAGGAGATGTCAAATCAAGCTGTCTAAAGTCCCTATTAATTTGTTTCTTGTACATCGAAGGAATTACAACTGAGAGGAATTCAAAAGAAGAAACCTGATGAACAATATTAATTTTGGTGTGTAAGTAGCTGAGGATAAACAGTGATAATCTCCAGAGTCAGCAGAACACTTTCCTTTATTTACCAAAGGAAACAATATATACTTGTATAAAGCCTATTTACAGCTCCTAAAGCTCTGGTGTCAGTGCTCAGAGCTGTTGAGTTACACCCTTTGTAACCACACCACACCCTCTCACTTTTGGGGGAACAAACCAGAAGTGGCAGAATTTAAACTACAGCTGGAAAACTCAGATCCTTTTTGGAGTGTTTGCTGTTTTCCAGGTGTATTTCCAGCTGAATTGTGTAAGAGGACTCAGTGTGCCATCTTCTTTAGGATGAAATGATTTCTAACTCCAGTTTGATAAATTTGAGGAAAGAAGTAAACTTTTCTTTGGTGCAATTCAAAAACTGCACACCTGAGTATTTTCACACAACTTCATTGCTTAAGCACTTTATTAGCACTAATTACCATTGCAGAAGCTGACAAATTCTCTGTCGCCATAAACAGTGGCTTTGGCTTCTGGAATAATATTCCATCTGATGCTGTCCAAGGAGGGGTGGTAAAACAAAAAATGTGATCCACACCTATGTTTACCTTCTAGTTGGATGGGCAAACTTCTCCATATGCCAGAACAGAACTGGGAGGTAAAATTAGACCCATTTATTTCTAGATTCCTCTTCAGTGCTATTCCCTATCAAGCAGGGGAACACAGTAAATATTTGGTGCATTACACAAGCTATTCCCCTCCTCTTTTACTGCACTGGCAAATTTAGTGACCCTGAGATCTTCTGGTAAAGGCTTCCAACAGTGACACTTGGCACTGGGGTCTGCTGATGTGAAATCAGCTTTCCTACACACACTCAGATTTAAGACTGGGTCTTACGAAATTAGCTGGAGCTGTGCTCTGCGGTTTCATGCTGGCTGATTTATTTATTCTTTAAAAACCTTAACACATCATTCAGACACACCACAGTCAACATGGCAGCCTCTTACTCAATACTCGGTCAGTTCTGCTGACCAAGTTTTGCTATCCCAGTGTTCCAAGAGCCAAGATCCTGCCTGCACCGACCCAAGGGCCGATGCCAGACCCGTTTTAAATCTCAATTCAGTGAAAGAACCAAGAAAAAGTCTACAAGGTCAGGATACAAAAGATATTCAGGGAGGAACTGTGAGGATTGGGCAGAAAAAGATTGGTGTATCAGGACCTGGTGTAACCCAGAGAGAAGACATTAGAAAGAGAATAAGCAAATAGAAAGATGTATAATTCAAAGGAGAAAACAGAGGAGAGAAACAAGGGAATGCTTTATTACATTGCTCAGTTACAGTGATAAACTAAAGTGATATACACCTAGCTAGCACAGAAGAAGCAGAAGAATTCAAAAGAGAAGAAAAACATGCAGAGTCCATAAATTATTTTGCAAGGTATAGTAATAGCTGATAGAAAATTTAGTGCTAGGATGTTACAATAAATAATCCAATAAATATTAGCATTACAATATGGAACAGAACAATCTGGGTTGGCAACATCTACTGAAGTTCATGGAGGGCAGGGAAATGTCTGAAGCAGGGCTGGTGCTACTCACCACTTTGGGGAGAGATGAAGAGCATGAGAAATCCATCTTCACTATTGTAAGTGACATGAGTTCCTAAAATATGCATCAAGTGAAACAGCAGAGAGACAAAAAGGGCCCCTCTTCAGCAGAAAACTTCAACCTTGCTGCTGAGACAGGATGCCAGGGAAGCAGGCACGTCTGGGTAGCTGGAGCAGAGCTGGCCTCACCCTGTGCCTGCAGGGATGCTTCCCCAGCCACCAGTAACATTTATTTTTCATCTAACCTCAATGAGCAGGAAGCAATACCCAAAACAGGCAGGATAATTTGTTCCACTAAGACACAGAAGATTTGCTCCATGAGTGCTAAGGATTAGACTCCTAAATTACCTGATTTAATTTTCCTTTTACAAAAAAAAAAAATCAACCACTTCAGTGGAAATAAGGCAGTGAATTTCAGCCTCCTGAATGTTTTGGGGAAAATTTTTTCAGGCTGAGAGGATGGCTTGGAAGGACCTAAACAGTTATAACTGGGGAAACTCCTCAGGGCTTGCTTCAGTTATCATGAAACCCCTGTCTTTTATTTAAAAATTTCAGAATATCAGAGGAAATGCTACATATGTCTTATATTAACAGAAAATAGATGCTTCTCATGCTTGTGAAACCTTATAACCCAAACAAACATTTTTCCAGGCATTACTGTTGGGAGATATTGTGCCCTGTATGTTATGCTAGAGTTTATGGTGTTACATGAAAATGACACTTAAAGCCACAAAAAACCAACATCCAAAGCAAGCAATAGTCTTGTGAAAAATAACAATTAAAGTATTAAGGAATATTGTATCAGTATTTTCAATCAAACACAGTCATCAAGTGACATATTTATATGTGTGTGTGTATACGTAAAAGCCAGTTTGTGCCTTGTGGAACAAGACCCAAGATGCAAATCACGAGTCTTTTTGAAACTTTGTCATTTGTTTTGTAAATTTTCTAATCAATTTTCTCAGAACTGAGGCAGGAAAAAAATAGCTCAGATAAAGAACAATGAACCTAAACCAATGCATATTTAATCTCAGCTTAAAGAAAACAATTTAAAACTCATTTTGAGAAACACAGAGGTGTTGTCCAAGTTTTACCTTGTATGTCAAGCTGATTTGATATTTAACATTCAAAGTAAACCAAAAAGTGCAAACAAGTTTCCTCTAGAACTAGAGATGAAAATGGATAGCAGCTTATTGATTCAACAAAACTACCATTTTAGTACAAAGTTCAGCTTTAAACTTCCACCAGAATAACTGCAATGGGGAAAAGGTTACTTATTTAAAACTTTCACAGGTGTATTTTTGGGGGTGATGGGGGATGATGATGAGTTGGGGTTACACACAAATGGCGAGCTCTGGTTTTATGAAACAGGAGAAAAGGGAGGGGGGGAAATCCAAACCACCAAACACAAGAAAATGCCTTTTCTTTAAGAGTATTTTCTTCTGATTACTTGACATATCTAGACCAAACCTGCTGGGATGTGTTCTGTATCATAAACAAGCTCTCAAATGTTTACTAGTTCACCTTGAACTAATTCCCTCAAACTACTTAAACAGCTTTGCTGCTTGAAATCAAGGAAGCAAATGCTGTGAACTTGGTAAAGTTTCCCAAGAGAAGGAGGTTAGGTGTGATTCTAGCAAGTTCTGAATTCCACTTCTACCAGCTCTACATCCAATAGCCAGAAACCAAACAACCCAAAGACCAAAGCACAGGTCCTGCTGAAGATCTCAGAGTTACAGCAGTGTCCTGTAAATTGCTCTGGCCAGTACTAGAATGAAAACTCATTTCGTGCTATGAATCACTACATACATGCACATAGGAATTATTATTTATAATGAAATTTCCCAAGCTGGTTATTTAACTATGAGGCTACAGGACTACCTGAACAGGGTAGAGACATAAGCAGACAATTTGATTGTCACTGCAGCACTTTCAAAATCTCTTTTCTGAGTACTGATTAGACAAAGAAATGCTTCCTCTCAGACAAGTGGTTTCAGATGGAAATATTGCAGAATGCTTTACAAAAACCCTGTCACCCACATATTATTTCAGATTCAAACTGTGTGTTCCAAGCATTGATTCACTCTGTTTTTCAATTTTCAAGCAAAATATTGTTTATATAAAAGGAGAATAGTCAATTTATGCATATATACACACATATATATGCACACTCTGTTTTAAAAGTCTTGCTCAGAGAAATGAAACAAATTGAAATGCTACAGCAAACGTAACATAACTTGGGAATTACTAAATTTCTTGTCTTTTCTACATAAAAGTGACATAAGTGGGAGACAGTGGATACATGTGCACTCAAATAACTTGGCAGATACTTGCTGTAGGCTCTGCGTCTGACACAAAATCTCACAGCCCTCCCTCTCAGATGTTCTCTAAGTGCAGACAAACGTCCATGGCAATAGAGCTCACCCGAACTCAACCAACAGGTACTGCAGCAGTCCTTTCCTGACACAGGTCATTGCTCCATAGAGTTCATGGCCCTCACTTCCCAATAGCAAACCTTGCACTTCAAGAGTTGGACTTCAGCAGGATTTCCTACATTAAACAAAAACAACAAAAAACAACTCCCCCAAAACCAGCTAGGCATTCCAATGAGATCTCATATAAACCTGAGGTATGGACCATAAATATTATTTCAGAGATTTCATATCTATAAATCTAGGTTATACATTCAGCTCTTGGTTTAAGAAGCTAGGAGACTTTTCTTCACTTTGGTTAATGCTTTTGAGTTTAAAAACAGAGAACTTGTTTCTTGAACTGCACTGCAGGGCAGGGGGAGAATCTTTTAAAGGAACTGCAGCATAGCAAAAGCATTCCTGATCATGTGAGAGGTTCTCACCAAAAATTGATCACAAAACTCAGGGATACAGGTAATTAGAACCCATCACACAGGTTATTTCAGATCATGCCAGATGATCTCAAACCACCAAACCCCAGAAATCTGAGAGAAACAAGAGCTTGTTTTCTTTTAGTCAGAAAGAACAATCTCTTTTGATGAAAAGCTCTTGGCCGACCTAAAATCTGTCAAACCAGCTCCAGGGGAGAACTGTCTGTGTAACTTCAGAGCATGTGCTTAACCTTTAATCATTTGCTTACAGTCTCCATTTCCCAGGCTTACACCTCACTCTTCCCTTTCCTGGAGGTGACATGTTTATTCCTGAAGTAATGAGAAATGCACTTTTTGCTATTGCACAGAAAGGACTGAAATAGCAACTTATGCCTTTGCTTGATCTGCATTGTTCTCTTTATGGTTTGTTGCTTCATTTTAAAATGAAAAGTGCTGAAACTAAGGTTGCGGCAAGAACTTTATAGAATGGAGTTTAACCCAAAATTATATCCCAGATTAATTATAGCAATATTACAGTCTAATTATAGACATTATTGTAGAAAGCCTTGTTTTTTCCAGGGATCAACTGCCCCAGCAAAGAAGAGGGCAACTAGGGGCAGCCAGAGTAAAAGGACACTCCAGGTGGATAAAATATGTGAAAATAGATTGTAACTAGGTTATATGAAAATCTCGAACCACATCTCATTAGGCATTTTTGCTTCTGAATTAAAGGAATAAAAGCCATTCTGCTAAGTAATACCCTGTTGTTCACGAAACACATGATTTTGTCTGATTAAAGTGGACTAATTTTCTGAGATGAAGGGAGACAAACTTGTGAATGAGCCACGGAAGGCATTTTGAAACCACAAAAAAATCAATCAGATGTAGCCAGTAATGAGATTGTGCTGTACTGATTTCTGTAACACCAGTGCTGAACTTTCCTAAGAGACCACAGTGTTTACACTGCTTTACCATTAGCAGCACAAGAGAATCCTAGGTTAAAATCAGACAGTGAAAAAGAGAAGTCACATGCAAGGCACAAACCACATTCCTTTCCATTTTAGATGTTCAGCTGCCAATCAAAAAACATTTTTTTTCAATGCACACTCCTGAATTTCCTCTGCATATTTTCTGTATAGTTTGAACACCTCCCTGACCATGAGATTAACTCATAGGGTGCCAGGCAGTGGACAATGCCTGAGGACACAGACAAGTAATCATTTTATGTTGGCATTTCAAGCAAGAATATCAATGCCCTGGTAAGCACAGCATCTGTTCCCAGCACAGCTCCTTCAAATCCAAG
This sequence comes from Irena cyanogastra, assembly GCA_013397155.1. NCBI lineage: Eukaryota > Metazoa > Chordata > Aves > Passeriformes > Irenidae > Irena > Irena cyanogastra. The sequence continues at coordinate 809,209 of VWZV01001474.1, read as the reverse complement.
CAGCCCTTTTCAGGTTTTGGAAAAACCTGAGTCCCTCAGAAAATTCAGGTTTTATTGCATCAGTTTGTTCTGTTTGGGAAATATAAAGACAAGATACAATGAAAATGGAAGAATCCTAAGCCTTATAGTCAGCCAAACAAGGAAGCTGACTGTTCCTCGCCCACCATCCCTTGCTCACATTGTCTGAGTGCCAGCAGCAGCAGCACCATGGCTTTGCTGGGTCTGACAATGTCTCACCTGCAGGTAACATCAGAGCACTCAAAACAAATCTCAAAGACAAGCTCAGGGTCATTCTTTTAGACAGATAAATACTTTCCTGTGTCTATTAAATGTCATTGTTATCAGCAGAGAGTACATACTCATACCAGTGTATACTGATATTTCATTAGTAAAGACTTCCTTTAACCTGAAATATTTCTGGCTTTATAATTTAAAAATCTTTGACATTTAAATACTCTAGAAAACAAACAAAATAATGGTGAAATGTGGTAAAATTTGCTATTACTTTTAGCTAGCAAAGTTTACTATCAAAAGAAGCAAGCTATTTCAATTCCACATATACAGAATGGTTAAAACATCAAAGAGCTGTAATAGCCACTTCAAATACACTCTTTAAAAGGTAAAGGACCATGTTTTTGTCTCTGCCGAACAGAACTGATTGGTGTTATGGTTAGTACGTGTCAATTCATGGGGTTTTTCCTAATCTCCAAGGGCCGTGGTGACATATTTAACTTACAACCTCCCCCCACATTTTGAAGCCTGTGAATATTTGGCTGTGCCCTCACTGGACACAGAGAGGGGGGAAAAAAAGGCAGCTTAATTTGCAAATGTCACAAGGTTCACATTGTCACTTTGCTTCACTTTCTTAATATTCTTAGTCTTGTTCATTCTACTGCACTAATTCTATCAACAACACTCAAAAATAGCTCTGCAAATGAAGCTGCCTGTGGAAGCGGAGAAAAGGAAAGCAGGCAGAATATCAGCAAAAACATATGAAATAAATAATACAGTGCAGCTTTGTGTTCTCTCACAGCAACCGGACACCAGGACTTTAATCTGTTCTCACAACAGCTCCACAAAGTCTGGTTTTGCAGCTCTGTAAAGTCACTCTCATTCCCAGAAATCCTCTTGTGTCCCCAGTTCCCCAGAAGAGCAATGGCCAATGAGCTGGATTACCATAAATTCAGCAATCAAATTTACGCAGCTCTGGAGATGCAAGTAAAATGAGTATTGTATCTTCATTTCCTTTGTGGCACTTTATCAACCTCTTCCTGTGCTGATGGTAGAAGTCAATAAAATCCTATTAACACTAAGATGTTGTATTAAGTTTGACAGTTTACAAATTGCAGGGGTTTTCATTTCAAATATGAGCAGCTTGAGATACTCTGGAGTTCCACTGTATAAAATTGTTAAAGTTGGAATAAAGCAGATAAAATAATTTGGGGGTATTTTTTTTCCTCTCCTTTTAAAGGCAGCAGCAGAAGGAAAATCAAACATGAAAAATAACCTTATAAGCCTTCCTGGGAGATTAACATTAGTCTAACCAGGAGGACCAGAAGAATCATGACAGATCCATATTTTGAGCAAAGCATTCACCTTCCTATGGACTCCGTGGGCTCTGTATCAGCCTCTGCTGCTCTCTCTAATCACAAGTAACTCTCTTTGCAAAATGAGTACCACATCCTAAGAGAAAAAGGCTTAAAGCAACTGAACATTTTAATAGGTAAATAAATAGAGATAGCAGCAGCAGGGATGGAGTTGGCACCTGCAGAAACAGCAATCAAAGGTGTGGCTGACCAGCTGGCAAATGAATTAGGAATTATGCCAGAACAAACTTAGGGACAAATCTAAAACTATTTCTGCAACTGGGCAAATTGCCATAATTTCTGCACTTATCCACCTGGTGATTTAAATTTCCATTAAATAATATTTGGAGAAAACAAACATCAGTCCCAGTCGGTGCTGTTGCTCCAGTTTTTTCAAAGATGAAAGGTGTTCTCTCAGAGAGGAGCATGTCAGCAAAAGGTATTCAAGCAAAATCTAGAAACCTTTCCTAAATAAGAGGTGTAAATGCAAAGCAGGTGGCTGGAAATGTGAGAGAAGGAAGAAAAAAAAACCAAACTTTTGCTTTTGTTTCACTTTTTTTAAAAATATGTACGTCCCTTTTAAGTAGAATTGCAAAGCCTGCCAAAAATTCCATAGTCACTGGACTGCTCAAGGATATGGATTCTCTCAAATAATTCATTAAATCAGGAAAGCATCACTCAGACACTCCAGACAGAAAATAATACAGGGTTTGTATCTACAGCCTTTTTAATACCAACAATTCCAAACACCACCGAGCTTGTGGCTAAACATAGATTCCTCAGATCACCACTCACTGCAGAAGACAGTCTTGGACTGCTCACAAGACAGAGTGGGAGGCTTTATTTTGAAGCAAACATTGCCTCCAGTAAAGGATGTTTGCACACAGCAATAACTTGCCAGTGTTTAAGGCCAGGAGCATTCATAACACCTACTTATAAACATTCAAATATATCTTTTTTTTTTTTTTGCCCATGAACTATACATCATGACAGGAAAAAAAAACTTCTCCTTCTCCAAGTAATTTTGTCCAGCTATGATAGCAGGGGGATCATATTGAGCCATCTATCCATCACCTTGCCTGCAGAACATTGCCACACTCACAGCACCCCATATATCCATGGACTCTCCAAAGGTGCTTCCCTGATTGCTGGTGCTGCTTGGTCTCCCTCTGCTGTCCTTGAGCTCGGGGGAAAAAGACAGAGTGGCAAAATTCTGTGAATTCAGCACCACAATTTATTGGCACTATGATTTTGCTGGTTTAAGTGGTTGGGAGTTCAATCTTGCAGGTTTGAATTCCACCTTAAGCAGCAGAACAAAGAGATGTCTCTCTATAGTGCTTAGAGAAAATAATCTGCTTGTGAGGGTAGAATTTCAGGGGGGAAAACTGAACAATTAAATGTTTATGTTATTTACTTATTTGTAATGCATGACCTCTCTAACTGCCAATTAAAGCTTAGAGTGGGCCAAGTGACACCTCTACACTGCCAGCCTATCCCTAAAACCAGCCACAGTGGAAGTCAGGATTTGGAAATAAAACTCATAAGCCCAGGAAAACAACATCTGAAAGCCTTTCCTCCCAAAACATTAGTTGTGATTTGTACTGTGTCACCTCATCAGACCTTTGCATTCAAAGCTACACATTCAACGTGTCAGTTGTGGTGAACCACAGTGCCTTAGACACAGGATGTATTTTAGCACCTGGTACATACTGAGAAGAGATTGTTTTAAGTGCCCAAACCTCTGAAGAAAGGAAGAGATTTTAATATTTCTCCCCATCCAAACTGAAATAATTGTGTGCTGTCAAGTCAGCAGCGAAATATGAACACAGAGCACAGGACAAACCTCTCTGCTTTGTTGTGATATCGTTATGAGGGATGCATTTTTAGCTTTATATCAGAAGACAACATCTCAACATCCTTTGGTATTTTACTGTCGTGCTGACTAACAAAATAAAGCATGTGAATCCTTTTTATTTTCAGGTTCATCAGTTTTAATGTTCCTATTTACTTGCCATACATTTTAAATCTGATGATACCCAACACAGGCAGCTTCAAAAATGCTGTTTTTAAGAGATATCAGCTGACTGTCTTTGATTTCATAAAAGCCTATTTTCAAAATATTACCTGTCTACACGTGTTTGTTTAATGCACAGTCTAACAGCCAAAGCAGAGGCAAAGCAAATGGAAAACACAATCACAAATTCTTCTCTAAACAGGGGAAACACGCCATGGTGGCATTACAAAAGTTGATTTTGTACACTCTGCTGGACAAAGCCCCAGACTCCTTGTTGCTTATATACCACACATCTTACTAGAATTTAAGAGAGATGTGTGTATTCAAGCAATCTCCAGCCTGCCTTGATTAGCTGATAGGTTTTGTTCTACAAGAATCTGTTGCGCTAGAATCTTTGATTTCAGCTCCTCTATATAACAACAAGTAAGAACGTGCTAGAAACATAGGCCTTTAAAAGGGAAGTTCTCTGAAACATGATAGAAAAGTATTTATGTTTACATCTGCCTGCCTTAATTTCTTGGGGTTTTTTCCATATCTCTCCTAAAGCAGCAGAAGTCCTTTGTTAAGTCTTTGACTTTCTTAGCCTCTCATGCATTCCCTGATTCAGCAGGAACTCTGTCAAACACCTGGTGCTTTGCTGTTCCTGAGTAGCCCAATTATCACTTGGATTGCATCAAAATTAGGTTCTTGTTCAAATGGCTCAGCTGCCCTTCTTGAGATTGTTTTCATGCTCAAACTGTGGCTCTCAAACAAGGGGCGTTGTACAATCTAAAGCAAATTTCCTCTGCCTCTCTCTCTTTTCATCTCTCCCAGGCTGAGACAAATAGAAGCGAAGATGTGAGGAGCCAAAACACAGCAGAGACAGAAATCCAGTTACCGAAAACAAGAGACAGCAGGGCAGCTCTGAAATAGGTGAGAACATCTGCAGGAAAACTTCCAGAGATGCCCAACATACATGTGATGACCTGAACATTCTTCAAGGCAACTCCAAATATCAATCAGGCCACATTTGTGCAGAGAACAAACACTCCTAACCAAACCAGCAGTCTTAGGTCACCTGGAGCACTTCTTTTGAAGAACTTTCACCATATGAGCAAGAACACTTGACTGTGGGAATTGGGTGAAACTGCAAAGGATCCAGTTTAAAGTATATGTGCTCTTGATCAAAATATTATATTAAAGTGACAGATTAAATTGAATTTTTTAAGAGCATCATGAAAGAGTAAGTCACAGTACTGAGCAAAATTATTTCATACTAAACTAAAGTACAGAGAATGCATTTGAGACATTTCTAGAAACCAGTGAATGCATGGCTTCTCCCTCTGAGAACTGCAGTTTGCTATTACACTAATCTGATGCTTTTCTTATGAATGAAATTGTCCTGTCTTTAGGAGCTCAAGCTCAATAAAACTCTTCTCTAAGCATTGAGGAACCATAACATTTCCTCATTAAAAAACAAACAACAAGCAACCAACAACATTGTCTCTTCAATCTGAAGAGTTTAGCCTAACTTGAGTATTACAAAGTAAGCTAGGCACATGGAGAGTTGCCCTGATTCTCTCCAGAAGAATCAAGGTAGCCAAAGGTTAATCAATTATCTAGAATAAAAGCAACCTTGAGTTCTACAAGCTAAAGATTGGATTTTTCACATAGAAACACTTCTTAGTCACAGTAACAAAAAGTACCTGGGAAATAAACACACAATAGAATAAAAGTAATATTCATAAGAAAACCCAATAATTAGGAAAAGTAAATTTATAATTTAACACAGTGTTACAAGCAGCAAGAACTTTCTTCTCCTACTAAACTTTGGAAGTTTTGCTGCCTCCAAACTCCTTCCCAACTAGGTACATGAAAAACAACCAAACAAACAAACATTCTTCCTGTATGGAAGAATGCTTTACATTAATAAAATCGGCTATAGAAGCAAAGTTTAAACAAAAATTCAGGACTTTTCAAGTGTCCATTTAGGAGTCCATGTCTATTTTGGAGTGTACTCCAAGGGCATTTTACATAATAATGTAAAGCAAAATGGGCATCAAATCTTCTGCTTAATAAAGTCACCAGCTACAGCAAGTTTCTGCTTATTGACAGCATTTTTACAGCACTGACCAGGATTAAAAAGGCATCTCTTGTTATAAAAGAACATCTCTGCTTTCAACCTCTATTCCCAGATGTTTACACTATCTGTTCAAAGACCTATTAGATCTAAACTCTTTGATATATGACCAGCTACTTCTGCACAGCTTTTTGTTAACTGAGATCTAAATCCAGCAGGGAAAAGGACAAATCAGTTCTTTTATCAAATGTTTTCAGTATCAATTCACTACCAACAGAAGTGTTCTTTGCTTGGTTTTCCAGCACTCCAGTACATCATGAGTTTAGAAGGACAAGTGAAGAAGGACAAAATTCACCTCTTTACTAATATATATTTTAAATGTATTATTTCTGAGAAACATAAATATGAGCAGTTTTAGTTTTGAATAAAGATTCCAGTGGTAAGTTCTGGCTATACACCCTGAATACAACTATTTATTTCTCCCCTCGAGCACCACTGCAGTGAGTGCCAGTCTGTTCACACTAGAGTAAACTCTGACACTCCTTATGCCAAATATTTAATTCTAAAAACTGAGAAAAAACCTCCAGATTTAGTTTGCTCATACAAGCAATGAGAACCACATTAAAGCAGAAATTAGTGAATAAGATACATCCAGCAAATCTCAATTCATTTCTTGAGCGAGAGAAGGTTTCTCTTGCAAAACCCAGGAACTCAACCCAAACCACAAACAAAACAAGCAAATAAAGAAACCAAACACTTGAATCTTTCAAAACAAAGGAAAAATTATGTTCAGGAGCTAGGCAGAGCTGAGAAGAGGGTTTCTAACTGTACGTACAGAGTAATAAACCCAAATCACAGACAGTGTGAAAACAAACACTGACCAAAATAATTTTTCGCTATATTAAACTTAAATATTTTTCAGCATTAAATTTATTTTGTTTTTTTTTTTTTTTAATGCAGAAGAGCTCTAAAAGCAAACAGAGCACTTAATATTAATTGCTCATCTTGCCAATAATGCTAAACCACATCCACAAACCAGCATTTAAAGCTGTATTATTTCTTCAGGAAAGGAGTTCTCACACAGATCTCTCTCCATCTCTGCTCAGCATTGTAATTGAGCAGAGGTCTACAAACTAAATGATGCATGAATGTGTATAGATTCAAAGTTCAATTTCTTCAATCAAAAATCCAAAAAGCACTGCCAAAGAAGTAGGAAAAAAAAACCCACTAAAAAGGAAAAACAGCATCTGCTGATATTAAACTCTGACTTTGCCACTCTGAACAGAATTACAAAACCTCATGTAATGACAGAATAATTAGGCATCCATAAAGCAATCATTGGAACATTGTCAAAAGTCGAGTCTTTGGGAAAAATAGAAAAAAGATACCAATATCAGCACTTTCCCCAGCATTCCCTAAGTCTGTGCTTTTTGCTTGCCCTGACTGACTGCAATCAATGAGTCAGCTGCAGTGGGTCGAACACAACTGGGATAAAATGGCACCTTATGAAGTAACTGCCTTCATAGATCTCCCCAAATGAGTCACAAACCCATTCATCAATATCCCACCTCGTGCAGCACGGCTGGGCGGGAGGGGAACAAAGCTCACTCTGTGATTCCATTTGCAGCCCATAAATCAGGATTTCTTACATTCCGCGCCACCATTAAGTGAGGAATGAGAACCTCCACTATCATTAGTCGACAGCTAACAAGGCATTAACATTTTCATTAACAGTGTTGACAAATCCAAATCGATTTTAAAAGCTCATTTGCATCATATCCTAAAATTGTGAAGTAGAAGGGAACAGTCTGACAACTTGATTATATGCTATAGCTCCAATTTCTGTTTTTCTGCTCATGTATAGCTGTGAAGTGCACATCACATCTGGTTATGTCCTGGTGGCCTCAGACATTTACTTTGCAGCTGCTGTATTAATACTCTTGTGCATGCAGACCTGAAACACACAGAGGTGATGATCTTGGAGTGTGTTTAGTTTGTGAGACACCGCAGTCTGAGGTCTCATTTCATCTGCACTAGACCAGAGACAGCCACTAGATTCTCTCCCACTTTGTCTCCTGACCGTTTTTTTCCTGGAATTAGGAAGGGTCAGTCCCAAAAGAGGCTCAGTAGCCATCCAAAATGAAAGCCCATAGTGTACACAAGACACTGGTGATTTTCTTTGAATTCCAAGACATTATCTGCTATTGCTTTCAAATTTCATTCAAAACCCTTCAGCCAAATTAAGGACTGCTACAGAAAACTGAAATAAAATTAATTCTGTAATCGACAGCCTCTAAAATGGACTAATGAAATCATGTTTCAATATTCCAGATTTGGTACCTAAGTACAATTAATATTTCTTCCTTTTTGCAAAAAATTTTGGTATGAAAGAGAACAAGCAATTCTGAGAACCAGACTCACACAGAAGAGGAAGAATATTAGACAGTTTCAAATGCACCTTAACAGCAAAACACATAACATTTATTCTAGTCATTAAGGAGAATGCATTTCTCAGGTATACATTTTTGGCTTTAGTGAGAGTTATATGCATTTGGCAAGATGATATTTTAATTTTAAGTAACAGGAACCTATTACAGCCACAAAGAAAAATAGAAAGTAAAAAAAGAATCACTCTGGAGTCAGGCGTGCTGTGGACAGCCTTCATCAGCTGCTTTCATTCCTGTCTCTAGCGAAGCACACAAACAGGGATCAGTGTTGCATTTACCTTTTCCCATTTGCATCTGTAGTCACAGCTTAAAAATGAAAGCTAAGCTGCTGCTAATTAAGTGGGTTTGAATTAGACACTGCTTGCCCAGAACAACTGCTTCAAAATTGATCTCCTGTAAATTCATCTTTACAGTCTAAGCTAACATGCCTCGCCTTTTTGGCAGCAGGAAGATGAAGAGCAAGCAGTGCGTGATGTGGAAGTTGGTATTTTCCTCTCACTGAGTAAAAAAAACCTCTCAGACTGACTTGTCTGGCTCCACTGACAGTGACAAGCAAGGGCTTATCTCTGCTGCCTTGCAGAGCACACACAACTCTGAGGCTGTTCCATAACCTCTGTCCCTTAAGATGGACAAGTTCTTCTCTAGAGTGCAAGGCAGGACAAAACGAAAAAGCCAAAAAAAAAAAGCCACAAAACCCAGCAAAATAGAAAAACAAGCAAAAAACCCCTCCATCACCAGCCATAAAAAGTGTATTTAAAATATGCCAGCAGCACAACGCAGTGTTTGAAGATACTTTAGAGGATCGATGTCAAAAGCAATGTCCTTGATAAATATTAAGTATTCATTTAAAGTTTCTGATGTTTTAATATTCCTAAAAGCCACACTAGGAATTCTCTTTCAAGATCCCGACAGCTCTACCAGAATTGGCCAGTTTTGAAGTATTTGCCTTTTAATACCAGCTTCCTAATTTTATCAGTTTACATGCTCTCTTTCCAAAAACTAGTTCTTTAACAAAACCTAAGAAACTTGAATTTTCTATTTGCCAATTCTTCCACACCAGGAAACTTTATATACAGTGATATTTTAATAACTTACATGCCTTCCCTTACGTCTCCATAATTACAACTACCAGGATCCTGGCTAAAACTGAGACAAATAACATCATTTGTTAACAGAGGCTTTGCAGTGTGGGATGTTTTTATCCCTGAACATGGCAGGAAAGCTGCTGCTAATGCCTGTTCCATGGGCAGTAAATTGCCCGAGGTACAAGCAGGCCCAGCACAGGCTCCGTGCTGGGTTTACTTAGGCTCTGATCAATATGTTCTGTGCATCTTGTCTATATTGGAGCTCTCCTTATTACAGGCTCAATTGATCCTCCGAGCAACAGCAGAGATTGTACTCCATGGCTAGAGCAGATGTTGTTCTGACCTCCACCCACCAGCTCAGAGAGTTTTCTGTCTGCCTTCCGTGAAGAAAAATATCCCAATAAAGAAAAATATCCAGGCACACATCATGCCCTTGAACAATGGATGTTACTTTTGTTATACAAAAGTTTCTGCTAACGCTCTCTATTTTATTTTAAAAATCTCAACACCCACATCAACACCCACCATGAAAATCACAGTAAACTACTCGTTCCTAAGAATTTTAGAGAAATATCCTTGACTTTTAAAAACTTCAAATTTGTGAAAAAGTGCACAGCAAATTCTAGAAGGCAACACTACAGCAAAACAAAAAATCAATTTTCTGAGATTGCTGTAAGTCATAGATTAACACAGAAAAACCACCATTTACCAATACTACAGACTGATATTGGCTCAAGAAATCCTCTGGTTTTTTGAATGAATTGTTATCTTTAACATTAAGGCAGCACAAAACCCAGAAATAAACCCACCAAATAATAAACGAAAATTAAAAACCACCAAACCCTTCTTAGGAGAACAAGGAAATCTGATAAATATAGGGAAAAAAAAAAGAACCTCAAGTAGGAGATACAAAAGATCCTTAAGATAGCAGTGATAAAGGAAATGGAGGTACAAAGGGAGAATTGTTACCTGAAAGGATGGGATATTGCTTTTGAGAATATCTGATATAAGGAAAACCAAAGGGAGATATTGATATATCAAATATTTGTTGTATTTAGAAGCTATTTAATAGGTTAACCTGAGTACTGGGAAAGCTGAAGGGCAGATATAGAACACTAAACTCCCCCCCATACACATAAAAAGCAGAGGAGCTTTTGAGCAAATGACTGTGACACAATAATGCCAATTTCTGTGCTGAGGACCACCACCCTGTCTTTGAGTAACAAGCAAAACAGATTGGGGAGGGGAAAAGGGGGGTTAAGGCAATAATACACAAGAGAGGAAAATACACATAACTCTTTAGCCCTATTAGCATCACAAGGTTTAGTAAAAACCCAGAGAGCTCCATTACCTTTAGGAGTCCAAAACCCCTACATATCCAAAGAGCTCTGTTACCTCGAGGAGTCCAAAAACCCTACAAGCCCAGAGAGCTCCATTACCTTGAGCAGTCTGTTCCTATTTGCCCCCAGCCCCAGAGCTGCCAGGTATTTACCTGGTGCCCACAGCCAGTCCTAATCCACCTGGTGGGTTCAGCCAGAGCAGCCAATCCCAGGGGTGCAAGGCTCTCACCATCAACTGCAGGACGCCTGTGAACTTCGGCACTGCAGAAAAACTCAGCTGTCACAATTAGTAAAGTACTTCACACAATTCTCTACCAGATCAGGGTTTAATTCCTGGCAATTCTCTCTCATTTCAGGAATTTAGAGTATAAGGTGATTATTGTGCTAGAACCAATCCTAAGCCTTTGGCTTGTGGCCTATCTAGGCTGAAGAGCAGGACCAAGATATTTTCATTCAGGGCAGAACCTTGCATCTCATAAAAAATTAGAATAAAAACATCATAGAGATAGAATTAGGGAAAAAAAAACTTCTAGCTTCCTCATCCCAATGGGTATTGACATTGTATTCCTTTCTCATGTATTTTGATCTGTCTTTTATTGACCACCAGGTCTCATCCTTCCAGGTTCTGGAGTACAGACAGCTGATGTAAAGAGCCAGAGCATTTCCCTTGGTGTCTCTGCCAGGGACAAGTGCTCCTGGGAAAGGTCTGCCCCCTATTACCAGGGCCCTGGGCCAAAAGTGAAACAGGAACAGCTACAAACCTGGTTCTTGGAGAACTTTTTAGCAGGTAAACTAGGGAAAATCTCATGGACCATCAGATTGGCAGAAAGAAAAATTCTGGGCTTTGCACAGTAACCTGCCAAGGTACCATCCACATACATACCTGGGCTTAGAGGCTGGAGAGGGGAGAAAAATGTTTCTCTTCTCCATCTTCTATATGTTTTAAACCATGGAATTAACTTCTAAGTCTTTAATGCAAACCTCATCAGACCATAAAGACATGCAACTAGAGATTACTGAAGACCAGAAGAATCAATTTGGAACTAATGTCCTATCAGGATTTCAGTACATACTGTGCTATTAAAACATTACAATAATTTTAGAGAAAACCTCTAAATTTTGTTTGTGATCAAGGCAAGTGTTGATTTTGAATTAAGGCAGCTCACAAAAGCTGTGCAGCAGCAGTTTCATTTGTAATCCTGCCAGGGCAAGTATTAAAAATGTCTGGATATTGGAGCATTCCTTTTTGTTTGGTAGTTTGAATTTCACCTTTTTCCCCTCTACTTGTCAAACATTCGAGCACTATAAAGCCAATGGAAGAGGAAATATTATTTTAGGATCAAGATGTCTCACCAGAAATGGAAGGAAAGTAAATGGTACAATGTAACTGCCTGAGTCTTCCTCCACTAACCCCGTGCTTACACTTTATTTTTCTTTCCTGGACAGCTGCAGTAGTTTCATGGAGCCCTCAGCTACTGCATTATCAGCAAAGGAAAATGAAATAAACTGCTACAATTACTTGTCACTCCTGTCATTTCTCGATCCTTTTAAGTAGTTCTGTGATTCATCCAAGTAGGCTGGAGCTGGGATCAGGATGTGAAAAATAGCCTTGTCTTCAGCTTAAGATATTTCTTGTGTTTATAGGTAACGAGATCCAGGCTCCATCTCTGGAACACACATGTTACTCCTCATTAAATTTGAAAGAGAATGTCTATAATTTCATTCTGTTCCCTCTTCAGGTGTAGGTGTAGATGATCTTATTCACTCCAGTGGAGGATTGGAGAAAGAAGTACAGAAGATAAATACATAGCTGAAGACATTGCAGGAGTGATAGGCAATAATTACACAGCCTGATGGGATGTTTGTCACTGTTCTTGCCTTGTTTAATGCTGCTACGAAGACATAAATGCATTTTTCCTCTCTACAAAACATTTGGAGAATTGATGCTTGCTAAAGACCAAATGCATTTTGATTTAATGAAACCAAAAGAGTGGAAAAATGAGTCAAAAATCTTCATTCTTAATCTCTTGAACTAAGCAAGGAGAATAATAAAAAAAACCCAATGCAATAAAAAAAAATGCAAAGAAAAAACACAAACAAATAAATGGTTTCGAGAGAATTTTAAAACATCTATTTCTATATTTTGTGTAATGTAAAATTCACTTGCTTCATGTTCCCAAAGCTCTGCCAGAGCAGGCTCCAGGAAGAGCATGGGAATTGTTTGTAGTGTGAAAGTGAGGCAGGTGAAGCAACAAACCCCAGGAGGCAGCCAGGGCCTGGATTAGAAGATAAATTCCTAACCACACAAGGATCTGCTTTGCATTTTGACACCCCTCTGTGGTCAGTTTAGAAGGTTATGATTTACACCTTAGCCTAGAGAAGGGAGTTTTTGCCTTTCTAGGACATTACAAATACACGTGCTGCAGACAAGTCACAACCAAGTTGCTGCAATTCTCTTCATCCTTTAATCTGTTCTGCTTTCCCTGGAGTCTTTGTGTCCCTTGTTCCCCTTGCCCTGCTCATTCCATTATAATATCTCATTCCATTTTAATCTCTTTGTGACAAACCTGCTCTTCGAAAGCCAAGTCAGAGTTCAGGGAAAGGAAGGGCTGACATCTGGCTGGAGGCTCCTCATGTACCACATTTTAAATAACTCTGATAATAAGCAAGATCAGATATGCCTGGAAGAGACTGGATAATATTATAATAATTTATACATCCTATTTCTACACACCCAGTGTTTTAAATTACATTTATAGTATTTATATATTTGATATCTATTCTCTGGATTTTAAAAGGCATTAACTTGATATTTTTATTTTTTTATTCAAAAGACAGATGATGTTTTCCAGCTGGGGGTCAAGATGAAGAAAAATTTCTTTATAGAGCAAATGGAAGAGGAACTCCCAGATAAATACTTATTATTTTCTTGTCAAGTGCTATCATTGTCCTGCCTACAAAGTGAGTAGTGAAGCAGCACTGAAGTGTCATTTTATGATCAAATAATAACTAAAATAATAATTGATACAGGATGGGATGCATTCTCATGTTTGTTACAAGATCTGGTGATTCTGGGACTCTACTTCAAACCTTTAATGGTTTTTGAAACAAACTCTGTGTATACTTAATTATCAGGGAATTAGTAATGAAAACCAAAGTTTTTTTTCTATTTAAACTTTTAGATTTAGAGGATGCACTAAGCAAAAGAATGATCATACATAATTTAATGTAATTTAGGAAGCAAATTAAAATGTAATTTCTTTCCTCCATCTAATAACACTGCTCTTTCAAGCTCTGGGGATGTTGTTTAAGACAAAGATGGTGATTTCCTTGCCAATTCTAGGTAGGAATAGATACCCTCAAAAGAAATGAATAGACTAAAAGGGCATGAATAAGCAGGATTTACTAAATTGAAGGTTCAGGAAATTATAAGAGATCCCTGAAGAAGACTTAATATTGAAGATATATATTAGAATAAAGAATAAAATGAAGGTTAATCTTGATAATGAAGCACTTGAGCACAGAGAAAATGTCACTACCAACATGGGCAGAGTTGTGGTGAGAATTGGATGGCTTGGGACAGTCAGTGGGATTTGTAGGTTTTCATCTGCTGCTCACTAGGGCTGATGGAAAACTGCTCCTGGCCGGTGGCTGCTGGAGAGGGCAGCTCTGTGGGGTGGCAGGGAATTCCCAGAAAAACGGGATGGGGGAGTCCAACAGACCAACCAAAGGCTCCCTCAAAACACCCAGGGGAATTGGTCTGCCTTTGAGTGAGAGGTGAAATTTATTTTCAAGGTATTAAAAGCCACAACCCTGATGCAACAAACTATATCCTGCCATGCAGCTGAGCTTGAGGAGACCAATATTGACAATTTTAGCAACAGAGAAAGAACTTCACACCAGACTGGAATTCTTTTTAGTCAGAGCAAAATCTGAGAAGGAAAACTCACTTATAAAAGTTGGGAATTCAGTTCATTTTGCTATAACAATGCTTGATTCCATACTTCCCCCTGCCCTAAGCATAAACATTGGAAATTGTGAAAGCAAGACTGTTTCTGAGCTAAAACCGTCTGAACTAAATTTTCCAAGCTGAATGTTTTAGAATCAAGATAGAAGGAGCAAACCTGATGCACAGAAAACACCTAACATAGAAATATAAAGTCCATAACTTGACAGTGTTCGGTCAAACCCCATTGTGAGAGATTCTCCTTGGCATATTGCAGGAGATTTTCATGCTGCCCTTCTGTGCTCTTACCAACTCTTTAGAAAAGTTTCAGATAAGCCTTCAGCTGCTCAAAGCTTTTGTACATTGAACCTTTCTCCTAGAGAGTATTTAAAACATACAATGAAATTATCTGGTGAAAGACTTGTGGTTTCTTATCCTATTTTTATTGGACTGCATCTCTAAAGCTTGACTCATATTCATCCTGAAAAGCTGTTTATATGTGAAGGCAGGAAATGGATAATAATTCTTAGGATATGTGGTTTGTGCATGCAACAGTGTTACAAACAGGCAAAAATAAAGGTAGGTTTTTAGGTTTCTGTTTTGAATTGCTGTATTAAGTTTCTCTGCAGTTTTTCCTTACTATTTCAGCTGGAGAAATAACTACATTGTATTTTTCCAGTCTCTTTAAAAGGTAAGACATTTCAAAAGTCATTGACAACTTTATAGTTACATCCCCAATTATCAAACCTTTAAGATGCATACACACACATGTATGTAGGTTATTATAAAAGTGATTTCACTGTTACCAGTCAAATGAAGAACATATTCCTGCTGCAGGATGACATAATGTCTGCTTGCTTTTCAGACACTGTAACCTTAAAGGTAATAATAAAAAGCCTTTCAAATATTTCAACCATCTTTTGGCCTTCAATACTCCTGTTATCTTTCACAGCAATTTAGCTCTTGTATGTTCTAAATAATGCAAAACACTAACAGAACTCTATCAGCAGGGAAACCGCTTTGGTGGCTTTTATTTCTTTTTACAGCATCTCTGTACCTCAGAAGTGTCTTTTTCTTTCACTGCTGAAAGTCATTCACCATTGTTTCAGTGAAAAACCTTAATTAATAACCTCCCTGATGCAACAATCCTTTGCGAAGACAGGGAAGAACATGCCCTTGTCCTAAATGCCTCTCCACAACTGTCATCCTCAAAGATTGTGATATTGAGGGACTGGCATCATTTCCTTAGCATGGCTATTAAACAGATATGTTCAGAGAGAGTTTTCATTTAAAACATTTCAACTTTCAGGATCTGAAGGCATTCCTACATTTTTTTTTTTTTTTTTTTTACAAGTCCCACTTCAGACCAGTAGCTTGAAAAAGTACATAGAGGACTTTTGCAATATTGCAAACACTGTTCCTTCAAAATTTCAACAGCCTTCTATAGTTTAGTAGCACAAAAACAAAAGAAACAAGTAGCTCTTGGGAAGCTACTGAAGGAGAATTGACGAGGCGGTAGAAAAGGCTGCTCATAGATCTGTCTAATGAAACTACAAATTAAATGTGGAATGTGAGCTAAAACACAACTTCTGGCTCTCCTTGCTAACAGTAAGAAAAACAAACTTGGGTGCTTCTTTCCACAGAGTGAGGAGAAATGAGCAAAGCTGCATCTTTTCATCCCTGCTCCTGAATTCGGTCCTTGAGTGAAAAAATTCCCTAAGTCTGATAAAAGAAACACTGAGCAGGGGTGGGGTTTTTAATGTCTTTATCAGCTTTGCTGCTCTTCCACAAATCCAACAGGTTCTTTTAACCTTACTTTTCAAATTCCATGAGGTAGTACGGTAACATTTCTCAACCAAAATATTACAAACATCAGTATCCAAATTATTATACAAATAAAGAATTAGGTATTTTGGCCATTTAACGAGACAAGCAAAATGCAGGTCACAGCAGCAGGTGACATTCTTTAAGCCAGAATCACAGAATCACACTCAACTTCTTATTTTCCTTTACGACAGAAAAGAGCTTTTCATTGAGCTGTTTTAAAGAGGCTTCACTGTACAGATACCGCTGTTCCAGCTACAATCTCATCAGCTTGAGAGCTGCTCTTCAGACACTTCAACTGTTCCCAGTGTAAACCAGCTCTTCCCACATCTACCTGCAGCTGACAAAGCCTGAACACGTGCTTAAAATTACAGTAATTAAAAGGAAAAATTTATTTATGGCTGAATGTTTACGTGGGAAGAATAAAGTCCAGAATTTTCTCTAAACTTTGTCTATACACTTTGTTGTTTTCTGTACACTTTGTCACTAAGAGTCACTTCCCTGTTGCCTCACTGCCTAAAAAGGTGTCCATGAGAAAATATTTGGTATTTTATTTAGCTCTAATTCTGTGATAAGTTAGTGTTGCTTAATTGTGCAGGTGATGAACATAAATTTCACAGTGTATTTTAACTAACACTATTGAAATTATTGGTTTAAAAAAATGCAAACAAATATGCAAAACCTGCAATTCAATTCCCATTACTAAAATTACATTTGTAATCTATATTTTGGGAATTTCCTAATTGTTAAACAATTACCAGTGCATTTACAGATACTGCTGATGCTACTGGAAACTGATACGATTTTTTTTTCCCCAAAACATAAACAAGTATTTGTTTTATACATACAAAAAATTTGGGTTTTTCACCCTCAATTTATTTGTGCTCCATGGGAGTGAGTGGGTACGTTCTGATTTGGGTTTCTGATTTTATTTACTTCTGGAAAAAAGTAACATTAACTTCACCTGAACTGCTGAACACTGGTTTTGTAACACAATGTGCAATTCAAATTTAGCTCTCGGCAATGCCCTGGTCAGTACTGCCTAAAGGGTTATTATTCAGGGTCACATTAATTTCACAACTGTTCTGACATTAATGCACTCCTTGCTCCCCTACTTAATGTTTCCCCACATTTTATTGCTCTGAACAGAAGTCTGAAAATAACTGACTTTAATGAAGTGAATCACAGGGTGTCAAACCCTCATTCTGTATGTACAGATGTAAAACCCAATTTTTCCCCCCCTCTATATATACTGTGCTGATCCAGCTATCCAGAACTCTAAAAATAGCATTAATTTGCATGCAAAGCAGCTCTAAAGACTTCTCTTATTTTCACAATAAGATAAAGCAACTTAATGTAAATCTAGATTGATCTTTTGATTTAAATACATTATAAAACACATATTGTGGATATTTATTCAGCGCATGGTGCTTCTGAGCCTTCTCTGTGCCCTGATTTTTTTTGGTTATTAGTGTGCAGCTAAGCAATGTGCTTTGTGCTCTCAGCAAACATTCCAATGCTTTGCTTTCTCTAGGGAGATGGTGTTCTGTTCTGGTGAACTCTGGTAACGTCCACACTGGCCAGAGCTGGCACAATCTGGCCTCATCCACATAATGCAGGATTTGGCCACATTCTCAGTCCCAGATTCTATTCTGGAGTCCCCAAGACACAACATTTTTGGAGTGGTTTCTCAGGTGAGAACACCTGCAGGTTACCGCTGTGAGAAGTTTCATATTGGCTCTGCCATGTGCAGGTTCATCTCAGGGATTTAGCTGATCAGAAAAACTGGAAATAAATCAGCAGTAATGTAGAGCCTGAGAGTCAGATTTACAGCCTGGGCAGAGTTACATGGTCTGGGTTTGGAAAAGCCAGGGAGCAGACAGTCAAAGACAACACAGCAGCTTGGAATCCTGATATCAAGGAAAAGTCTTTTAAGAGCACATTTCCCTCACAGATCTCCCAAGTTAGACATTGGTTATTGACAAAACCAGCCTTAAAATACAGAAATCCTCTAAGATGACCTGATCAAGGGTCTCTGTACCCACAGCTACACCAGATGTTCTGATAAAGAACATTTCCTCTTGTCCAGCCTATGACCTTTAAATGATAGCATCAAAGTCCCACTGGAATTATTCCATTCCTCACAGGACACGAATGCTCAGCCTCCAATCTTTCTATTTAGGGGGCAAGAGGGGCATTGGTAGAACTGTTTATTTTAGCTTTTGCTTTAACCTTTTCCCCTGCTCAGTGTCACATGAAAACAGCTTTTTCCATGTTCATCCTGCTGTTTTGTCTTGTGTTAGTCCGGGAAGGGATTTCTACACAGCACCCTTCAGGGTTATGTGTGTTCCCAGGCTATAGCTTTGTCCAGAGCAAGCACTTTGGGGAAGTGATGACAAAAATATGAAGGGAAGAACAGAAGACACGAAGGTACAAAAACACCACAGTCCTTGAGGAACAGGTAAGTCGTAGGCATTTTAAACACAGCAAGGCAGAAATACAGAATTAAAAGGATTGAGGTTTAAGGATATTTTTCAAGTACATAAGGAACAGGATGCTGACAAAGGAGAAAGCAATTTCACTGAAGGACAACAAGAGATGCTTACTGCTCAACAAAATACATCTTAAAATAAACTTTAAACAAGGAAGATGTGCAACAGAACAACTGCACTTAGTCAAGTTTAGTTTATGTGAACACCAAGGGCTCCAAGCCCTTTAAACCTTCTCAATGTCCAATCTATAACACCTCCAAAGCCAGATCCCTTGCTAGCAGTGGGATCCATAGCATCCCACAGGAATTCAGAGGACTCATTTTCAAAGAGTTAAAAACTGCTATGGTCATCAGCATACAAATAAAAACAGCAGTGCTCAGAAAACAAGTAGAACCTGGAAAAAGCCATGTTTTTAAAATTATGGAAATTCACTTTCTTTTGATCTTTTATCTTTCTGCTTCACCTGTTTTTAAGGGTTTGTTTAGTCAGTTTTTTAACTTCAGGGTGTGCTTGGGTTCGTGCTTTTTTCTGCAGCCTTGACAGCCAGATATTTACCTGGAAAGGAAGCTGTGATTTATAGGCATTAAATGACTCCTGAAGGTAAGCCCTTAGGAGCATCACCAATTATTGCAAGACAAGAGCTGGGAGCCTCTAGTAGTAAACATGTATTTCTACCCTAACTCATCTAACAGATCTACACCAAATTCCTTCATTTTCTTTTCCTCTGAGAAATGCTGTTTGCTTTGTGTTACAGAAGTTGCTATAGAGGTAGATCAGAAGAGATAATGTAAAATGCTTGCAAAACTTTAAACATTCACTTCATTTGTGTTCCTAGCTCCAGTATTCATTTGTTAGAAAAACTTCAGTGTACAGATATGGAAGGAATATTTTTGGATGTGCTAGAAAATATTCTGACTATAAGTATGGAGTTGCTTTTTTAAGAAAACTTCATGCTATTATCCTACTTCTAATTGGAATAAAAATAAAACATGCAACATAAATAACCAATCTAGTTAAATATCCCCAAATCAGTTTCAAAAATGCACTTTTAACCAATAATTATTGACTCTAAAATGTATGGAAAATATTGCAAGCCACTTTTGTGAACAGAAATAGAATAGATAAAGACAGTTACTTCTCAGAAATTATTTTTCCACACATACTAGCATGTATTTAAAAATCCCTTACTTGCTGTGCAGCACTCAGAGAGTGAAAGGACAAAGAGGTTAAAGATGGCCTTGGAGCATCTTTTGTAAAAGACCTGCCACTGATGGGTAAAAAAGCCTAAAGCAAAATACAGAGACATTTTCCTCAGGGTGTAAGAATTTAGCTGGAAAAGGTTTTCTAAGATTGGAGCTAGGTCACTGTAATCTTCAACAAAAACTGAGGACAAACTTGAAGTGAATTGTGGTAGAAGAGTAAAATGTTGTCATAAAACCAGCCTAGGGAAGAAAGGATTTCAGACACAGGCAAGTTTCATCTGTGTAAAGAGAAGCACATGAAGTTATTAGAGATGTGTTTTAGACATTCTGAAGGTGGGAGGCAGGTTAAGTGCCTTGCTGAAATCCAGGCACAAAGAACCATAAACCTTAGAACAAGATCTGGTCACGTAAATAACTTTCCTTGAACTAGGAGCTTGTTAAACTTGCTATAATTTTCTGTAGAGACAAAGAATTGCTAAAGAAAACAACAAGAGTAAGGACATGTAATTGAGACTGAGAAAAACTACAAGCCAAGTATTGGTGAACAGAAGTTATCCTTAAATAATAACAGATTTTACGTTGATTAAGAAAATGTATTATTTGATTGAATCCTTAATAGCACTAACAGTTAACTGATTAAAGTTAACAAATGAGATTTATACACTTCTCACAACCTCTTTTTTCCTTTTTAATGAGAAAGAGGCAGAATTTCAAAATGCCTCATTCATCTCCCACCAAACTCAGAAATGGAATCAAAAACTACAAGTTATTCCTCTTCTCCCAAATGGCACAGTTCAAATTTGAGGGAGAGCCTCTGATCATTTCATGTTGGAGGATTAAACTAATTTAAAATCTTCAAGAGAAGTGTCTGGTGAAGAAGCTCTGAAATCTCAGAACTGCACATTCAGTCCATGACAGCACTAAAAGATTAAAATTTAAAATTGAGAAGACCTACAGCACAAAGTGTGCACATTTATCTGTGGGCATTATTTAAAAGCCTGTTTGAAGTCAACTGATGACTTTCCAGTTAATTTGATGAGTTTTAGAGTAGGACACATGAACATGATACAATAAACAATTTATGCAGTTACTGTCACACCTGTCAGTAAAATGAGACTTTAACGTTTGTTCCTGCGGCTCAAACCAAATCAGGCCTGTTATAAAAAAAATCTTGAAACAATCCAAATAGAGACAATCTTGTACCGATGAAGGCTTGTACCCTCTGCAAGATGCAGTATATCAGAAAAGTGTTAATATTGAGCTTTTGATGTAGGTGCTGTCCTGATTTTATGCTAATTAACAGAACAACTTTTGCTGATAAAATTAGGTCAATTATATTTAATTGGATCCATTAAACCAACTATAATCTCATTAATAATTTGTAGATCTCAGTTGTCAGATTTTTCTTCATCTTAAGGTTCCTCGGTTTTGTTTCACTGCCTCACCTCCCATCCTGCAATCCTATTCAAAAAAATAAACTCCTCTGTCAATATCTCTTCCAAAGTTTCACCATTCACATTGTGAAAATTCCATTTTGGTTTCCATTTCATAGCAGCAGCAGCAATGCCATGTATCTGTGCTCAGATACATGGAATTTAGCCAGCAGTTGTCCCCAAATTTTTTCAAAAAAACACTTACGTTGGTACAAAATTGTACCGATACAAATCTATCAGGAATTAAAGCGTTACAGTTCATAAACAGGAAGAGTTTCTTCTGAAACAATTTTTTTCAGGTTGTTTAAATTCAGCTGGAGTATGGGGCCATACATCACATGACAATTAGGTACCCAAAAAGGACATTTTTTGTTATTGGTGTGTAACATTTGATGCCCAGACACTTAAATCTGCCTGAATCAATGCTCTTCTCAAAAACAACTTGCATGTTTTTGTTAAACACATATTGTAAGTGATAATAAATTAAAGTTATTCCCAAAAGTTCTACTGCATTCCATTCCTTATTGAAAGCTCACAGGTGTAACTTCCCAAAAGCATTGTATATATGAGGTCCATGATTTAGTTTCAGAGATGTTTATATTACATTTCTAGCTCATAATTTGATTTTTTGAGCAGCTTTTCTCAAATTGATGTGACCTTACAGTGCACACAGTAGAAATGTTCTAATTTAAAATGCTCTAAGTTTCAATTGCTTTTTTTCCCTAATCAACCAACCATTAAAAATTAGAAGAAAAGTTGGAGATTTTTTAAATATGAAGATACAAGGGTAGATCTTCATAAAGTCTCTGGATGTTGATATCAATTCCTCCTATTTCCACCTTCCAAGAATGAAGCTTGTCCACAACTGCCTCCTAAAATGGGTAATATCTCCTGATGAATAATATTTCCTTTGGATAATTATCCTCTGTAATGGATCATGTATTTAGGGAAAGGTCTGGTCATAACTCTCAGATTTTCAAAACAAATGCTTTGACCATTCCATCTCTGTTCCACAGATGGACAAGATATTCACAAATGTCCATACTTATTTTGCAAGTGTTTTTTCACTTGTTCTCCTCATTCATAGCACCTTGTTAAGAAATAAAAGTTACTTGAGGGCTTTGAGTTGCACACTTAAATTATCTAGAGCACAGGGAGAGGAAGATTAGGGATTTTTTTAGTTACAATTATACCCTTATAAACTGATGTGCAGCATTGATATTCCTTCTTAGCAGTTATCAACTTGACCTCTAATGAATAGAACAGATTTATGGGAAACTCATTTAGGAGTCAGGTTATGACTTTGGTGATTCACACTGGCTGATAATTAACAGCATGTACTGAACAATTCATGAGAGCTCTAAAAATTGAACTTCTGCACTGTAAACTGGAGGGTACTACAGGGACAAGGGAGTTTGGGTTGGAATTACTGTTTGCTGGTCACAGGAATGACAGGAGAGAGCTGTGATCAGTCTCATTTCCCAGAAACCTTAGTTCTGCCCCATTTTTTACAGTTCCTACAAGTACCATAAAATGGTTTGTGTTGGAAGAGGCTCTAAAGCTTTTCTCATTCCACCCCCTGCCATGGGCAGGCAGAGACACTCCACCAGCCCAGGGTGCTCATGGCCCCAGTGAACACTTCCAGGGGTGGGGCAGCCACAGCTTCTCTGGGCAACCAGTGCCTCACCACCCTCACAGGGCAGAATTCCTTTCTAACATCTTGTCTAAATCTGACCTCTTTCCATTTCAAACCCTTCCATCAGTCTTGTCACTCCAGGCTCTTGTCCCAGGTCCCTCACTAGCTCTGCTGGAGCCCCTTTGAGGCACTGGAATGGGCTCTGAGGTCTCCCCAGAGCCTGCTCCAGGTGAAACTACCCAGCTCTCTCTGCCCGACTCCAGCCCTGTGATCATCTCTGTGCCCCTCTGGACTGACTCCAGCAGTTCCATGTCCTTATCCTTCCTCCCTCCCAGAGCTGGAAGGAATGCTCCAGGTGGGATTCTCATGAGAGTGGACTAGAGGGGCAGAATTGCCTCCCTTGACCTGCACAGAAAACAATGTAAGCATCAAACTTTGGGGGTTCACTATAACTGCTAAGTTTATTTAGTAATTATTACATAATAAAGGTATTTACTGTAGGAGTATTTCCAATACTGCAGACAAAGAGAGAGCCAGAATTCTAGTTCCCTACTTGTGAAAGCAAATCTAGTGTTTATCTCCTTTTTTTGGCTTTTTTTGGTGCAGATTGAGGTGTGCACACAGTGTTGCTGCTTTCTGTGCCCTGCTCTACCTCAGCTGTCCTGGGACAGCAAACCAAACTGTCCCTTCAGTTTTCCTCATACCTATCATTATTCAGGTATGTAAGTACACACAAACACAAGAGCTGCAAACAGACCTAAATACAGGTTTTTACAGATTTGTGGACTGTTTCCCCTGTTTTCCACATCAGCCTTGGCTACCTACGCACCACATCCCGTAGATGTCACCCAGGATCTTATTTTTTCATTGCCTACAAACATCCCTTGACAGAAGGGAGCTTTTGCTACCTTTCTGTATAGAAATGTGCTAAGAAAAAAGTAACAAGATATGACAAGCAAAAGGCTTCTGGTTGGATGCTGCTCCTCATGCTAACAACACACGAGCTTCTGCAAAAGGCCTTCAGTGACTGCTTCATTACAACAGCAATGTTTCACTGTGTTTCAATATTCGAACTGGAATAAGTATTGTCCTTATGCTGAGGATGAAGAGAAAGTTGGAACTTTTATGTTTTAGTTCAGTATTTGCCTCAGTTTCCTAAATGTCCTTCAGATTTCTGCACTATCCAAGACCTTTCACTCAGTTCAGGTTTCTCCTCTCTCCCTTTCTTCTCAGGCTGAAGTTTCTACTTTCACCAACAAGCGCCCTGCAATTCAAGATACAAATTTCACCTGCTCAAACCCTGGACACTCCCAACTGAGTGGAGACCAAGGTTTTCAGCAAAGGCTTTGATTTTTTCTCCACTGCATCCTTTCCTCAATTCCACAAGTAAAATAAATTCTACAAGTAAAAATAAATACATCCACTTTTAGCAGTGCAAATAGTCAGTGGCATCCCATGTGACAGCAGTGAACAGATTACAAGACAGGCTGAAAAGGAAAATTTCAGTTTCCCTGAAAATTGATCAGATGAACACTAAAAATTGTACAAGCACTGCTACCTTGTCCAGCACTCTGTGCTGCTGCTCAGTCTTGTAAAAATTAGAAATTGGTTTCACTAATGTGAACAATCTTATTGATGCCTAACATACAAAAAGCTAAAAGCATGATTGATTTTTTCCCAGGCAACATGAGAACCAATGCTAATTCACTCCTGCAATATTATTCTAGTTCTTGTTATAAGAAAAATACATTAAATAGTTCTTTACGTCAACACTAAGAGTAGAAGAAAATAATTTTCAGAGTTTCCTCCAAACTGCATAGTAAATTTATATTTGATCATCTTGCAGCACTTTTTCTTCAGAAGAAAATAGCAAGGTAGGCACACAAAAAAACACGTGCACCACATGAATAAAGAAAGATTATTCCAAGTACTAATGGGGGGGAAGAAAGACAGAGTCCGTTGGCATGAATTAGATAAACCTATCTTTCAACAGCTTCAGTTGTTTTCACTTCAGAGTGAGACAAAGGAAAGACATTAAAGATTACTGACAACCTATGTATTTGTCCTCCTTTTTTCTACTTCAAACACAGACTGACTCCTGTATTTATGTTTTCCTGAGTCAAGCTACGGATCTAATGAGCTGCTCTATTTTTATTTTCTTTTTCTGAGAACATTCTTTGAACAGCTTTTTTTAAAAGATAGGGATTTTTTTCTAATTTTCATTGTTGGAAAATGTGACAATTACAGTATGTAGACAACTGCAGCTGGATTCAGAGCAAAGTTACTTTGAATATTCTTTATATCCTGAATTCCTTACTTCATTACATACTGAAACTGCTGTGGGAAGATAACCATAGTTGGATGTAAATTCCAATTTGAAACCAAACGTAAAGCATGTTTCCAAGAATGCATAATTAAGCAGAATTTGTTAGAGTCAATTTGAGTGCATAAATTATTGAACATGGGTTAATTTTGGTTGGATTAAAAGCACCACCTGTTCACATCTATAAAAAAAACACCATAATTTCTGTTTCAGTGCCGTATTTGATTCTTACATTTTAGTTCATCCTTTCAGGTTGCAGTTGGTTTATGAATACCCTCCAGTACTGACAGACTCAACACATGCCCCATTTTTTCGTTCTTCCTAAGCTAAACACCACAAGTCTAAAGGAGTTTTCCAGGTAGGGAAAGCACCCTAGATCAGGGCTCTCAGCCAAGCATTCCAGAGTGTGTAAAGGTTTAAATGCTATGAGGCAAATTGCTGTGCATCAATGCAGTTCAGAGCAATAGTGGGAGTTGCTGTTCAGATCCAGCTTTTGAGACGCAGGACTCAATGGTTGCTGCAAAACAGCCACTTATTGAAGCCTTTCACAGCAGCTCTCCCATTCTGCTCCTCTCACTGGCTGTTACACTCAAGACCGCTGTGGAAAATGCTCCTTTCACCTTCTCACGTAGAGTTGTTTCCAAACGACAAGCTTAAAAATGGGTTTACAACTGTGAAGTTTAAAAAGGGGCTCGATAGACTGCAGTGAGCCACAAGCAATCGCTGCAAATCTTTCAATGCAAATCACTTCCCACTAAATCTTTCAACTTTGATGGTAGGATGAACCCTTGACTTGCTTAGCATCTGAGGAGGAGGCTTCAAAATTCACAGCTTTGGGAGAAACCAAGGAGATTACAAGTCAACTAAAAATCCATGTGGATCCACAGGACAGGACTCTGTGGTACTTGAACCCCATTGATATTTTTAAGCAGAGATTCGCAGCTGTACCTTAAAAAGAGACCTGTCATACGCTACTGTAGCATTTTTACCTTTAGTTAGTGCAGAGTGTCTGTCTCCCACAGTCCTGCGTGCCTGAAAGAGGCCACTACATCAAGGGACAGGGTTAGAAGTTTATAAGGTAACAGTTGTTGAAATACGCTGTTCAAGGACTATATTCATTAGATGCAGTTTGGAAAAAAAGGAAAAAAATACACCAGTGGAAGAATTTATCCAATAAGTTCTCCTTTTAAAAAAGTATTCTAGGGACACTGTCAGTTCTTGGAACAAGATAAAGTGAGTTGTAGACACTACAGAAGCATTACTGTTAGCAGCATCAGATGTTCAAAGGAGAGATACATTTAAAGCCTTTCAGTGTAGGGGGTACTGTGGGAATTCTGTAGAAGCGGGATCAGAGACACCCTCTCTCATCTTCCAGCTGTCAAATTCAAACCCCCAAGAGTTCAATTTCATCAGTAGATATGTTGAAAAAGGAACCCATGAAAACAAGCTCAGTGCAATAAAAGCAGGGCTGCAATACACGAACACGGTGACAAGGCAGCAACAAGATTAAAATGTTGTTCAGAAAAGGAAAAGGGCAATTTCCAATCCCCAGCAGAACTGAGAGAGAACACCAGAGACCATGCACATGTAGGAACTTTCAGAGTGGCTGGTAAGGCACCCCATCTCTCTCCTGCTTCTCTTTTCTCCTCCATCTTTACAACAGAGTTTAATTCTACATCTTGAGCGCTTAACTGGCAGAGAAGTGGAGCGCAAGGACAGTAAGAGCTTCACAAAGTATGTCAAGAGAGCTAACAGGGACAAAAATCCAATGACAGCTGAATTTTGAATAAAAGTGAGTACCTTTTTCTTTGCAGGAGTTTGGGCCCTCGTGCCTAAGTATATTACTGCAGGTAGCTTTATTGCCATAAGCTTAAACTTATTATTACAGCTCTGAGACCTCAGTCCAAATTCAATAAACTGATATGTAAAGTATTGGTTCCTCAAATCCCAGAAGTGTTGTCAGAATTACATATCCTATTCATAAAAACTCTGTTATCCCGTGGAATTCACTGCAAGTGATGAACTTCAAGCAAGTCACTCAGCAGAACACAGTACAGACCTTTCTTATGGTGTGTGGTAGAGACTGGCACCAAACACTAAAGCTCTGTGACTCCTGGTGATCTCATCCTGTAGCTGTTCATGCAAAAAATTGTTTTTCTCTTTCACTTCCCTCAGATCCAGACCTTTTGATTTTGGTTTGATGTGCGGATTCGAAAACATAACTGTGAAATCAACTTGGTTTCACCTGACTTAAAGTCAAAACCAGTCAGTTTTATACACTTCCCATAATACTTAGAAGCCTGTTCAGACCAGCCAATCTTTTCTTCGTGACCCTCATGCAAATTTCCATCTTTTCACTGGATGGAAAACAAACTTCCATTGTGTAGAAGGCCTACACAGCCTCCAGTTACCCCAGTCCTAATTTACCTAATCAGCACTACAGCTTACAAGCTTCAGCATTTGTAAAGTATTTACCACCTAGTTAAAAACAGCACAGGATGTTGGTTTGGAATGTTTTCATTTCTATATGGCACCAGGAGAATATGTTAGCATTTTGCTTTTGATGTCAAGTGCTATCTACCAAACAAATCCACTTTTTTTTTTTTTAAATTCAAGAGATTGCAAAGTAGGTGGAGAGACTGCATTTGTAGGTTTATGATTCTTATTTAAGCAGCTGCTTACATAAATCCTCAGGTATGTATGATTAATTATTTGCTTTCTAATCCCTGTTCAAAAGAATGCATCTGCTTTTATGTTTAAATCAGGTTTTAGCAGCCTTTTTTAAGCATTTGACAAACTAAAAACACAGACACCTGTACATTCAAAGGAGTTCTTGTAATGCTGTTGATACTCATCTGTTCCTTAGCACACCTTTGCAAGAGCTATGGTGAGCTATCACATATGATCTGCTTGCTCTGATATTTGGAGTTAAGTATATTTTCCACAATTGCACATTTCACAGAGGAGAGCCTGGCATTCCAAACACTAACACAGATAACGCATATTGGGCTAAAAATGTGGATATTGAAGGAAAACAATCTATGGGAATATAGCACAAGTTTAATCATTATGTTTAGTGAGTCACCTGACAAGTCAGATTACAAAAGTTGCATTTGGGGTAAAAAAAACTTTTCCAAGGCAAACTGATATGAACAAGTCTTGAATTAAATCCTTTTCAAAAGTCTTCATGTTTAAGCTTTGAGACTGACTATGAAACCTGAATAAGTGCCCTAAGAGCCTGTTCCTTTGGAAGGATGGTTCACTTGTCCTGTACTTGGATGAGACAAAGCTGAACCTCACCATTTCCTCAGCAGAAAGCTTGAGCCAGAAATGAACAGCCTATTGTAAATTATTGCATCACATCCCACAGAAGGTAAGAGGAGGGGTGCTGTGATGCAACTCCCTATGGCAGAGCAGCACCTTTACGAGCTTTTTTTCAGGTGAATTATCTTTCAGAGGACATTTATCACTCTGCTTCCTCCACTCAAATTCATGCTGGATGCTGATGAATGTTGCAATCAAACAACCACAGAACTGGGAGAAAGAAATTGAAAAGGACCTAGAAACACTCTCTAGCCATCTCCTGTAACAAGGCAGAATCAACTGTGTCAAAATTGAAACACTCTACCATAAACATTCTTTATATGGATACTTCCTAACTTCTCTCTAAATTGGGACCTTTCCTGTTAGATTTGGGTCATGTAGTTTTCTTTGGTACTTAATTACTCCACATTTTATTGTGCTTCATTATCTGAAATAAATGTAATCCTTGTCAAACCATTCAGTCTATTCATGGCACATGTAATACAAAGGCTTGTTACATCAAGCTCACTGCCAGCGATAACTCAACTATTTTCCATTCAATTACAGAACACACTGATTTTCCTGCTGAGTCACCTCGAATTCAATTTCTCATTGAGAATTCAACTAAATTACTTGCCCATGAATTAACAATGCTGAATGCTAATACAGACATTGAATTATATTACATTTCAGTGACTAGAAGATGTAATTGCAGCTGGCACGGTCTACTTCATTTTTTTCCTTCTTTTCCAGTTTTAGTGATGCTGCCCTTTAAACCCAATACTCAGTGGCAAAAACATCCTGTAACTATTTTGTAGGATTTAGAATGCATCCCATTGGATCACACAAACAATATTTCTGTTTCATCTACTGACTATGGCTCAGACATCTTTTTGGGGGTGGTCGGTAGGCAGAACTGTGTTAACTGTTCCTGGGCTTGCTCGCTAAGATCTGTTCTCCTGAACCAAATTTCAGTGCATGAAACATTCTTTGGTTAGCAGTCAGCTGCTGGCAAGTAAAGTTAGCAAATAGATGCAATCCATGCACAATTAACTTGCTTTTTCCTCAAAGAATAAACATGTTATCTACCATAGACTTTTTCACTAATCTCAAGTGCTTCAACTCAAGTAATAAAATTCTTAATCTAGACAAAATTAAAAATCCAATCCAAATTATAGAGTACCTCCCAAATCCCACCTGCCTAATCATCCACAATCCCAGATAGTCTTAATAACTAACCAAACCTAATTAGCTATGAAAATTAATCTGTAATTGCTTAGAACAGTATTTCTGGCACATGGAAATAACACAAAATTGTTATCTACTACAGGAATTTGAATATATTCACATAAGGAAATTTCAAATCAGCGAGATGTTTAGATTTGGAGCTTGAATTTGGTTTTATGTAGTAAAATATGCTTACTTGAAGCTAATTCTGTGTTTACTTCTCCAGAAAGATAAACCAAAGACTTTCTAGGTGTATGAATATTTCAGAACAGTTGAACCTGTGATGGAGCTTTTCTTCCCAAGAAATCAGAAGACCAGGTGTGGAGATGTTCTGCTGTGATCCAATGAGATAGATGAGGAACTGAAGCTGTGGAGCACAGCCGAGAAAGCCCGGTAGGGATTTTTTTCCTTTTTTTTCCTCTTTTACACTGAAATTACTGATATATAATGAGGATTACTTCAGTATTGATAGATGACACATATATATTGACAGCTTAAATAATAACAAATATACTGACACTGAGAGCTTTAAACATACTTATCCACTAGTATCTGCAGCAATGATGTCAAATTCAGGTACAAACAAACTCATACAAGGACTTTGCACTTAGTTTAAAAATTCCAGCAAAATACTTTGCAACAGCATTTGCTGTGTCACCAAAATTCAAACATTTTTGCAGAGTAGCTGAGTTTCAGGCAGAACAAACCCTACCTGGCTTCCTGGCAGTCAGCCCACTAACACAGAGTCTGTACAACCGCCTAGGAACTGTGGGCTCTGGAGTATTGGCAAAGAATGTAATGTTTTAGTTGTCCCAAAAATCAGACAAAATTTCAGAATACTGAAATCCAGGACAGATATATAGTACACACATTTAGACTAAGTGAATTGTTCTAACACAAATTTTCAGGTGCAATTACTGAGCAGTTACATTCACACACAGCTCCTCCATCTCTAACTGCATTTCCATGTATAATATATGCACTTCTAAATAGCAGAACAAACCTGCCCACAATTTACTGGAGTTATTCTTCCATGTAGATTACAAATGCAGATAACTAGTGAAAGAAAGTTAGAAATATTAAAATAGATTGTATTTTTTAACATTAACATCATTCTGGATTCAGAATGATATTGATATTCAGCCTCTAAATAAATTAGTGCCTGGAATGCCTTATCTGTTGTGTTCTTAAGCTGTAATGTTGCTATAAATGGCTAAACCACTATTTTTAATGACAATTAAAAATAGCAATATATGTCAAGAGACATTATTGCTAACTGTGATACTTCTTTTTTTTGTATATTTTCTGACTTTCTTTTCCTCATGGCATAAAGTCTCTTTTCTTGTTTTTATGTCTTTGTACTAATGGGTAATTTACTAATCTGACAGGAAATTTCAATCTGTTTTTATTGGGTTTTAATTTTTAATGGGGAGATCTGTAATTTTAATAGTTTAATTACAGTCTCCATTCCTTGCTCTGGTTACATCAGCTTTGCTTTTATCTTCCAGAATGGATAAGCCATTGATACAATTCTAGAAATGAAGTTAAACTCGAGTTGAAAGCTGAGTTACAGGAAGAGACTCCAGAAGCCATTCAAGCTACACTATAAACTGGATTCTTTAAGGAACTGCTGTTAATTCCAGAAACCAACCTGAACACTGAACTGACAGCCAACCATCTCTGCTCCTACCCTGCTGTAAAGGGGATGGCAAAGATTCCTGGAGGATCCTGGAGATCTCCAGAAAACAAAATAACGAACAAATACACAAGCAAACTGCTCCTGACCAAACCTGCAGAAGACCTATCAGAATGCCAGCTAAAATCACTTTAGTGAGAGTAACTTTCCTTCAAGATGTGCATTCCTGTGGTCTTTTTGTAGTTGAGCATCACAGGGCTATGAATTATTACAAATGCTGGCACTTGAGGACTGACTAAGCTTGTGGGAACGATGTATTCCTCTAGATGATTACCAACCATTCATCTGGCTAATGTGAGGCCAAATCTGGCCTGACTGCCTGGCTCAGGGGAATATAATTAACTCTGCAGTCAGGTTGCATTTGCCAAGTAGGATGAGCCCCGGGTGGTGAAGGCACGGGAGCAAGAGCTGATGCTGCCACCCAGAGCACAAAAATGGACTCGCCAGCAAAGTCAGGACAGGCACTTTTCACATCAAAACTGCGCAGACATCAAGCACCCCTTTATGGCAATCAACATAAAAACAAAAATATACATAAATAATTACATATTTTTTAAACTTCACTACACCTTTGACCCGTTAGAAAACGACTCCTTACACTCTTCCATCAAAATATCCACACCAGTAAAGGGTGACCTTAGGAAATCATGTTTGAAAACAGCTAAGTACATTTAAGTGTTATTGATTGCACAAGTAATAGCGCCAAAAGTGATTACACAGTGTGGTACTTACAAAAATAATTACACTTCAGAAAATCAAAATTAATTTGTACACTTCTGCTACACTTTTGAAGTTGTTGACATTTCATTGTAGTGCTCCTAATGAAATGAAAATTATTAATAATTGTTTCTACTTCAGTGTGACAAATGTCATTTAAGTTAGGATGTGAATTTGTCAGTACCTCAGCAGATCACTAAGTTGACTTTTGGCTCATGTTAATTTGAAAGGGGGGTTATTTATAATTATGAGTTTACACAATCCAACCATATTATCACTATGTTTGCTGGTTCCTAACTGTGAAACATTTTATGTGGTGTAGTCCTCTGTTCTTAGAAATCACTCCAAAGGTATAAAAACAATAGAAAATTAGGTTTCCTGGACAAAAGATTAAAAATTTTCTTCTTCAAAACACTTTACCAGAAAAATGACATAAAATAAACTAATGACATCAGCATAACCCCAGGGCCACTGTCTAAAGTACCATTTCCTTTTTATACCCCTACCAAGCAAATTTACTCCTATTTTAACACAGAGTGAGCTACATTGTTCAGTTATGGAAAATAATCAAATTAATAGCAGAATCTGTGTAAAGCAAAAGTTAAATCATATTATGTCTCAGTGCTTTTGTCATACAGCACATCACTCCTATAAAGTTATATAGTTAGCACAAATAAAGTAATTAATCTTCCAAAATAGTTTCAATAAAAATACTAAGGGCTTTTAGATCCCTTTCAAAGTATTAAATAAGTAAAATTCACACATGCAATATCTTGATACCCTTGCTGTTCCAATTTTATAGTCAGGTGAAGTGACAAGCAGATGATTTGTCTGGGCAATTACAGCAAACCAATAACAAACCTGCAAACAGAGTTTTGGAAGACCTGTCTCCAGGCTGCTCAGGGAGCTCTCATCTACTGCCCTCAGTTTTGACAGGAGTCTTTGCCTCAGGACACCCTATCAAGATTCAAGTTACTTTCCACTAGCTGATCTAAAAGTGCATAGAATGAAACATCTAGGTTTTGACAATTTTAAAAAAAAGAAAAGCCATGATAAGAATACAGAAGCTTCATTTTTCACAAAATGCCTTACATTTTTCACCATTACTGTTAATCCACGGATGGACAAAATGGGGGAGTTGCTATCCAAAAATCAATACAATTGTTCTGTCTAAGTGCTATGTGAGCAGTACTTTCAGTCATACAAAAACAATTATGTTAGGCTGAGACAACTGGTGGTTTCCCAAGAAAGAACTACTACCACGAGCTGGGTTTGTAAAACCCAAGCCTCATGCAATGATGGCTGAATTAACAGCTGAAAAGTTTTCTCACTTATCCAGAGCTTGTTTCAGTAGACCTGATGGATGATAATATCCTGGTTATAGAGGCCACACAAAATTCAGGAGCCTGCTGTTTGGGAAATGGGTGCTCCTGCTTTTCCAGTCCTTACCAAAAATCCAAATGGCACACTGGCAGGTTGGGAAGAACAGCTTGCATAAACCCACCCGTACAGTAAATCTCTCTTTGTTTACAGAACCCCAAGAAAACAAACCCAAAGAAAGTAACTGCATATGTGTTTTTCCTAGATCAGGATAGGATTTTCATTCCTTTGTTAACACTGAAGGCACATGGCAAACACAACACGCTTTCATCTGATTTCTATTGTACTTTGCAATTAGAGACCAAAGGAAGGGCTATTTAAGGAACTTGTTTTCTCAGAAATACAAGAGGATATCCAACACAATGACAAAAGCAGTTGAAGTGGTCAAACTACAGTAGCAAATAAGGGGCCAAACAGTCTGGCACAGCCAGAGCTCTCCTTTTCTTACAACCATGCCTCACTTCTTACCTACACAGATAACAAGCTGTTTCAATTGCAGCAGATAAGCATGAAACTCCCCAAATAAAACACTTGCCTCAGATCTCCCTTTACAGTCTCATCAGCAATTTTCTACTTTTTTTTCCTAATCAATATGTTAAACAGAAAATTTAAATTGACTAGAAAGGTACATCTTTATTTTCATCTCATGCTTTCTTCCTTTATTCCATTCACCTATAAATATCTGGTTTATCCCTGTTCAGAGTTATCACACTCATGATATTTAGATTGGTGATGTTTATTTCTCCTACAGTCCCAGTTCTCAGGCTCTTAAGATTATTTGAGAATCCCAACTTTAATTTAAAAATCCTTGTATTGCTAGCTCTCAGGTTCTGGAGAACTGTATGAAAGTATAACTCAAGTGTACTCTAAAAGCTCTATGTGAAAGGCAAAGAAAAGGTTTGTTCTGAACAAAACAGAAAACAGAGACTACATTTTTAATGTGTTTTCAGCATTGCTTGTTGGAGATTTTTTTAATTACTAGGATTTATGAAGTAATTATGGGTAAAGTGCCGTGTTCGGATCACAAACAGGTATTTCATATAAACGTCACAAATCCCTTGTAGTGTACAACAGGTCAAACATCTCCAAGGAGCACTGTCAGAATAGCAGAGGGTCAAGTAAATAGCAAGTAAAATCACCTCCTTGTACCACTTTCGCATAACTGTGATGTAAAATGGGTGACAAACTACAGCAGGTTTTGCCCTAGTGACATGTCCCACTTGCTCACGCTCATTTTGTAACCTGGCAGTACCATTCCCTATGGCGTGCCCCACCAAAACCATCCTTGAATTCTCATTTTGCACTTGAGGCCATTGGACACGCCCCTATTCCTCAGGCCAGCAAGCACCCCACAAGAGAGAACATTCCAGATAAAGTTCTCTCACACATTTCCCATCACAGGAAAATAATCTGCTCTGCCTCAGAAAACTTAACAAGACTGCCTTTACTATAGCAGAGCCCTACTAAAGAGCACTCACATGAACTTTCATACAGTGAATGGTGGAATATCACCTGAATTTTTGAATAATCAATAAGGAAAACACTGTCTGAAACTAGGGCTGGCCAGCAAGCCATGAGTGGGAAGCCTCTCAGACTTACCTCTGGTTCTCTGTGCAGGAATTAGCCTGGCTTCTCCCTCCAGGATGTGCAGCTGCACAGACCAGTCATAAAAGGGTGGGAAACCAGTCCCAAATGGCTCTGGGGACAGGGCAGGGAATGCTGGCAGCCCTGGCTGCTGTGGGGACAGCCAGCCCTGAGAGAGCAGCAGCCACCTTCCCTCAGGTGTGGCCGCAGGTGGGCTGAGCACCAGCTGGCTCCAATTTGAGGGAAAGGCGGTTTTTTTGTCCAGCACAGGTGTTGGTGTTTATCTCATTTTCTCCCGGGCTGTGAGGAGGTATAAAAGCTGAGAGAGTTGCTAGGAGGGCTTCTCTAGCCAAGCAGGCATTTCTTGTGGTTGCAGGCAGCCCTGCCTCAGCTTTGTGCGGCCTAGATGTTCCTTCGTACCCGTGAGGGGCCGTGTCTGGCGTCGCCTGGCTCCGTCTTTGGGCCCACAGAGGGTGAGTCTCTGCTCCTGGCTGGAATGTGGCACATGCCTGGGGAGGGGCAGCTGCCATGGGGCTCTTGGCAGCTCACACACTGCTGGGGGACACAGATGGGCAGACAGAGCCCAGGCTTGGTACATCAGGTGCCTGGTTTTTGGTCAGCCTCCCTTGTGAGGGAGCCGGTTTGTAAATCCATGGCTATAAGCTTCAGAGAAACAAAGGAGCATGGGTTTTGTAAGTCCTGGTTTCACAGACTGCCAGAGAGATGCAGGACATGGTGGTGGCATGTTCAGCCCTGTGTGACTTGCTCTGACTCGTGGGTCCTTGTTGGAGTTTGCTGCTGAAGGAGCCGAGGTGTGAGGGACGCTGCTCTTGTCTGTAGTTATGGTCGAAAGAGATGCAAACCCAGTTTATTCCGCTGACTGCGGAACAGGAGTGAAAATAAACCTAAGAGAACTGAGCTGTGTGAGAAATCTGAAATGTAAAAACTTTTGTGTTTCATTGGCTTGAAAGCTATGGCCTTATAAGTAAGAGGGACGGGGGGGAAAAAAAATCTCAATTTCTGCAAAGGGGAGCCAGGTAGGCAGGTGCTGCGTGTGGTAGTGCTGCTTCACTGGTTCTGAACTACTCTACTTTCTTGGAGTTGTTGCTCTAGAGTTTGCAAAGAAGCTTTGAACTGATCATAAATGTCTGTGTCTGGAGAACTCATGAGCTGGTTCACTAATTACAGAACAGGGTGGAAAGGTTACAGCTAAAAAGCTACAACATAGGCAGATCTGCAAACCTTAATTATACTTTAGTTTTGCTCCTGTTCAGGCTTCAGTTGGAACATCATTTAGAGGTTAGTGTATTGCTTGGAGGTATGAATACAAATTCTTAATTAACACCACAGCGAAGAACTTTGGTTACTTATTTGGGCTAAGATTTAAAAAAAAAAGTTGACTGACTAATGAGTGTTTCCCTGAAGTGAAAACTTTGCACCTTACTAATATTTCTTTCAAAACCTTTTGATTTTAAATTAAGAGTAGTGGTTTTGTGATTAAACCCCTGGATAGAAATTCACTGCATTGGAGTTCTATCCTCAGGTCTGAGCAAGACTCATTATGTGACCCTGGGTTAGGTGTTGGTCATCAGGGCTGGCTTTCCAGCACCCATCTGCTTTTAATTGCCAGGACAGTGCAGCTGAGAAATTGCCAATGGGACTAGCAGGACTTTTTGCATTAGCTGCAATTGACTTTGGCTCAGACTCATTTGTCTGTCTCTTTCCTAAATTTACATATGGAGAACCAGGCTCCGGTTAACCGGTATATTGGAATTAATAAACATTGTGCACTGAGGAGAAATTACAGATAAGAGAATTTCTGAAGAAATGTGTTTAGTACAATAAAATATCAATATTTTAATGCTTCTGTTGTGTTTTCCTAATGAAGTGTGTTAAGGTAACAATTCAGCAACTTTGTAAGTTGTCTCTAAAGTATAAGAAAGACATTATCACACAGTTTTAAAATGTCTAAATTCTATGCTATTGGAAGAAAACAAAGAAATACATCTTAATATTTCCTCTCGGGAAAGGCTGGTCCTGGTGATACACCTGTAGTTGTTTAAGAAAGGTAATTTGATTTGTGTGCCAGCATCAGCTCAGCACCTTCTAGGCGGTTTGTGTTCTTCTGACTATTTGGAT
The DNA here is from genome assembly GCA_013397155.1 of Irena cyanogastra. Classification (NCBI taxonomy): domain Eukaryota; kingdom Metazoa; phylum Chordata; class Aves; order Passeriformes; family Irenidae; genus Irena; species Irena cyanogastra. Next base: position 771,776 of record VWZV01001474.1, on the reverse strand, counting down.
GGGGGGAAAAAACAACAACAAAGAAAGCAAAGAAGAAACAGTGAAGTTGAAGTTCTAGGCTATGCATTTAACACTTGTTTTGGGCTGAAGTCAAGAACATTAGTTAGAAAATGAAATTGAATCTATCTTGAGGGGTTAATTGCTTTATTTATTCTCTTACGGTTTAATCTGCTGTTGTTTCTTCCTGTGTGCTGTGCATGGTTTTGTTATGTGGTGAGTATTTCAGTGTAACAGAATTAATTGCTACTGTCCCATCCATGCCAGACAAAGCAAGCATGAATTTTGTTGTGAGAAGCAAGGAGTAACTTGCAGGATTCATTCCAGTTCCTCCCATATCTAAGCCCCCATCAGTCTGACAGGCTGGATGAAGAGACATAAAGTAGATTAGGAAGTAATGACTGGAGGAAAAATTGTATGAAGTTATTTCCACATTGACATCAGGATCATTATAACTAGGATCTCAGGAGCCATTATTTTAAGCATTAGTGGATAATGCAGTACACTACATTAAGTTTTATCCACAGCATTTGGAACCTTGGGATGACTGCTGTAAACTTCCCATCACTGCTAGTTTGCACAATGACCTTTTATCTTCATTAGGAAATACTCTGAAATTGCTCTAAGTATACCAGTATGGATTCTTTGGTGGTGTAAATTAGGATATGTATTGATGTTAATGGGGCTGTTTGCATTTATTAGTATAAATTAGTTTTAGTGTTCTTTCACATCATAAATCACAATGGACATCAGGAAAGCTATTTGGCAGCAGTGATGTACAAACAGTGAAAATGAGAAAACAATTGACTCCATTATTCAATGTTTAGTGGCAGAAATGTGTCTGAAGCATGTGAGTGTGTGTATTTCCCAAGCTTCGCCCTTAGTTGATGTGAAGCAATGGATGAACAGGAGCAGTGACAAAGGAGGAGCTCTAATAAAAAAAGGTGTTGGACAGGAAAGAGTAGCCCAGATCTAAACCTTGAGTCCCTATTGTTACTAACAACCACATTAAAAATTTTGAATTTCTGGGGTGTTACCATAAAACAAATGCATAACAGAAATAATAATTCATAGGTAGGTAAATGACAGCTAGTCAGGCAAGCCTGAACATCTGTTTTATAGTGAATGACACTGAACACTTCTGGCATCTAGTGCTCTATTTTTACCCCAAAAATCCATACAATATTTAAACCCTTTTCATGCTGCATTTTGAGTCATTATTCCATATTGATATCATACAAAGCTGTGATTTCCTTATGTGGGAAAAAGACTTGCTGGGTTTATTTGTCGAGGGAATTTGTAAGGAGAACTTGTGTAGAATATAGCAATTTTGAGATAGCAGAAAGTATTTAATCATGACAATGGCTTTTTCAAGTGATTTTTCTTTATGACAAACCAAATATGTATTATATTATTTGTGGATCAGTATATCTAAAGTCAGCACACATTGCTGTTTATTGGCTCATTTTATCATGCTGAACTGTCACAAACTTCTTATTAATCTGTCTCTGAAGGATCAAAATGCTTTAATAAATATGTTAGTCCCTTTAGATCTTGGGCTGAAATGAAACTGTTAGTTAAATGTACTGTGACTTTGAGTGAAGATACCTTTAGAGAGACTTAAAATGGGAGCATGTTACATAACTCTAAGTGTGACAAAGCAGAATGTATCTTTTTCTTAATGGCCAATTAGGACTTAAATAAAAAAGTAAAAAGCCCTTTTCTAGGCAAAATGTGAGACTCCTTTATGTGATATGATTGTTTTATCAAAGGGATGATTAACATAGCAGTTTTATAGGGAAAGCTCTTTGGTTGTGTGGAGTGCTCATTTACCTGTACAGATCGATGTGCTTTACAGGCTGCACACATAATAAGTGTGTGTATGACACAAGGGTTTGGAAAGGTGATCACCTTTCATTGCTACGAAGGGATAAGAAGCTGAGTTTTTACTTTATTCAGGATGTGAAAACTCATGTACTTTATTTAGTTGCTGGTGCAAACAGGAGAGGGCCTAAAGGAAAAGCAGTTCCTAAAAGGACTGCAAGACCATTCTGCAGAGGGGACTGTTTTAATGGCAGAGACCTCATTTTTTGCAGAGTCAGAATAAGTGTTTGGTTTCTATGAAGGGATCAAAATGTTGTGCAAGGAGGAGGGGATGATGTACCACTGCCATTAAAAAGGGGGAATGTATTTTAATAACAGCATCAGGTTGAAGAAAAAGCAATTAAGATGATCCATGTGATAATGTCATTGGTCATTGCAATACAATTTCAGATTGCTTGGCAGCTCTCCCCAGATGAACCTACAAACCTTTGAGTATGAATCCTCTGCAGTGTGAGCAAGGGTTTTACTGGGGCTGTGTGCTATTAAGTGAGCCTGCTTTTCACTGTTTTGAAGGATTATACCAAAGAGCTTTCCTTCTGTTAAGATTTTTTTAACCTTCTGAAATCTTAATGTCAGTAGCATGATTTTTGATTTTCTACACGGGTTTGAAAAGCAAATGCTATATTTCAAGTGCCTAGATCTTTCCACGTCCCTCTTATTTGAAGAGCTTACAAGTCTTGAGTAAAACAGTGTAACAGAAGTTGAATGCAATGTTGCTTATTTCAGCTTTCAACAGGAAATGCTCCAGTATCACAGTACATTATTTTTGTAATAAACTGGCCTCTGATATTATGCTCACATTGAAATGTTCATGGCAATTAACATTTTAGATGAACACCCAAATGTGGAAACAGAATGTTATTGATATGTACAGCAGTGAACATGTTGAAGATGAACACATGGTTAATAACCAGGTCTGTAAAACTTCCTGGAAAACCAAGTCCATAGGCCCTGAAATTAACTGGTTTTCACATGGAAGCGTGTGTCTCTGTGCAACCACAGAAGAATGGATCTCATTTCCACTCAGGGTTAGTTTGCCCATCCATCAGTCTGCTTCCTTAGGAGTGTTAACAGTTTGGCACTACTTTATTTCCCTTAAATCTTAGCAACAATCCATGATATTGTTACAGTACATTACATGGCTTTTCCTCTGTGTCATTGTATATTGCTGTTGGGAAATGAAGCATAAAAAGGCTGCCATTAGAGCACATCATTAAATAAGACTGCATGAATTCCAACTGTTGAACAACTGATCAGTTCCATTTTGAGCCAAAGAGATGTTTTATCCCAGTTGAGTTATTTTAATATAAAAAAATCCATGTTTTAGTGGTGCCTTAAATTTCCTTTAACTTTTCTTTCAGAAATTGTGGCAGTAATATCTTGTAAAGGAAAAGATCAAAGCATACCAGAACTTATATACGTGTGCTAAATGTGAGAAAGTTAGAAATTAACTCCCAAGTGCTGTATGTTTTCTGAACTATCTGAAAGTAATTCATACTGAGGGGTTGTTTTAAGACCCTATTTTAGCTGGGTGCAAAGCATAGTCACAGTTGTTGAGTTAACTGCAGCCAGAAAGACTGGCTTTAGCTTCAGTGTCATTTTTTTTGGTTGTGCTGAAGTTGTTCAATTCTATCCAGTCTGCTACTCAGCTCACTTTAAAGCTTTTCTCTTTTGCTGTGGTGTATTTTTGAAGCTCTTTGGGTATTTCCCTGATATCTTATTCCACAGAGCCTGAAATGCACATGTGTAAGAGCAGATCAATAGGGACAGGGATGCACTCAAGCACTGACTTCTGTTTTCTCTTTCTCCTGTGTTCAAACCCGACCTGAGCCATCCGTATCCTCTGACTTTCCCTTCAGTGACCTCATGCCACTTCTCAGCCAATGACAACTAAATCAGTGGTGCTGCAGTGTGACAAACCAGCCAGCTTCATTAGAATTGTATGGGAGCAGAGCTGCACCAGCTCTGTGCAGTGTGACACAGCCCAGAGCAATCTGGAATTCTTGGATGCTCTGGGGGAGAGTTCACATCCATACTGGGAGGGCTAAGAGGGTATTTTCATGCTGTGCCTGATTAAAGGAAATTCTTGCTAACACTTCTGCACTAGAAAAGCTGGTTTCTGAGCTGGGCCTCAATGAAAACATTTTCTTTTCACAGAATAGTAGCTAAAAGGTAGATCCATAAGACTGTAATACCTGTGAAATGATTACAAGCTATGATGTCAAGACCTATACCTGATTTGCTTTATTTTTTACCTCTCCTTATTTCTGAGACACAGACATCTGCAAACAAAATTCTCTCAGAAGCCCATTAAATACAGATTTTGTGTTTCAAGTAGTTTTCCTTCAGGTATGTTTTATATCAACTACTTTAATTAATATCTATGGCGTTTTCAGTACTTGAAAGTTATTCAATGCTGAATTTAAATATTCATTTTCTTATTTTAGAATTTGACACCTATATGAATAAAATTAGGCTCTGTGGAGGAGGGTATAGCTTGCCCACAGTGCTACTGTAAAAAAGTAGAAAAGAAAAACTGAGAATGAGTACAGTCAAATGAGCACCTTCTATAGGTGGACAAGTAATTAATGTCTTACTTCACAGAATCATTAGTGTTTTGGCTAACAGAGATATCATGTACCCATAAATGGTTGTTTAGCACAGCTCATAGACCACGTATTTCCATCTCTGCTTTGAAGCAAGTAACATTGACCACACTTAATTCAGTCACCAAACAATTGCATTTCCAACATGCAATTTGAGCTAAACAAAAGGGGGGTTCAAGTGTTTGAATAGTTTAAATTAGCTTAAAGTTAAGTTAGATTAAATTTAATTACTAGGGGTGACAAATGTCTCATATTCCACACCACTAATGATGTTTAGATCTTTAGGTACTGGTAGTTATTTTGCTGTGAAGAGTATTGTGACATCGTTGACCATGAAGACTGAATTAGGATTCTTGGCAGAATTAGTGCCCTTTAGAACCCTAAATCTAACTTCTTTCATGCTGGGTGGCAGTTGTCTTGTTGTATTGTAGATGAGACTCAGTGAGTCAAGAAATAAAAGGAGGTAGGGAGCTATAGAATGTCCTCTTTATTCTCAAAAACTCCAGCAAGCACTTAAAAAAGCATCTACCTGTCACTTGGTGCTCAGAGTGACCTTGTCAGGGTAATACATCAGAGTGCACACTGGTTCATTTACTGGAGTGAATAATGTCACACAGCTGCTGCCCTCACATGTCCCTGTATCTTCAAAATGTCCTTACATTTTCTTTATCAGCATCATCAAAAAGAAAAACAATTTTAAATGGTAAAATAATAAATATTGAGGAGCATTCTGATGAAATACTGTAAGATTATGGAATTAAACTGGGTGAGTTGTGAAATAATGATTACCAGGGGCATAATCCACTCTACATTATTGGTTTCTGGCTAAGTGATCAACAGTAAAAATGACGATAGAATCTGATGCCTCTTGCTTTGTCCCTTATGGCTGGAGAGTCCAAATATTTTTGTGCATTGTCAGTGTTGCTGTGTTGTAGGAGTAGAAATACAAGCACTTTGTCACTGTGGGAGAATGTAAAAGCTGAATACATGTGAAGTAGTCCTCTTAAAGCCAGAGGTTTGAGTTCAAGTAAAACTACTTGGCTTTTTTGCTTTAAACTTGTCACCATTCAATTAGAGTCAAATTTGGACAGTTTTCTTTTGAAAGCTGCAATATCTGTCTCTGCTCTTATTCCAATCACAGAAAAAAAAAATCAAAAGCTCTGCCTGTGGAAACTCTATCTGTTCTTGTCAAAGCAGACTTTGCAGTTCCAGAAACCAGCATCCATGGGACTCGAAGGGCAGAACATCTGCATCTTGAACTTTGCAGCTCAAACAGCAGCAATGCTTGAAAAATAGCTGAAAGTTAAAAGCTGGTGAAACTGATGCCTTTTGAAGGCTGACCTAGAACAGAGACTATACAGAGTTAAAGAATAAAGCAGGGAATTATTAGAAGACCTCAAAGGATGCACCTTGGGCAGCACAAGAGCCCAAGGGCTGCACCCAAGATGAACCGAAATGGTCACAAAATGCATGCCCAGTCATGGGGTCTCTCTTTTATAAATTTTGGTCCATTTGCATATTGGATTTAATTGTCCAATTCCAGCTTTAGCTTGTGAAGTCCCATCCTTCTTGTTTTTCTCTCTTCATTCCACTGTTGTTTGTGCTCTTGGGCCTGAGGTTTGGATCATTTGTCCTTGGTCCCCAGCTAGAGAAACTAGACAAGTTTTGTCTCCCTGCTCTGTGAAGAGAGCTCACACTAAAGCTCTTAGAATTACACACTAAAGCAGCACAGAATCTGAAAAATATAAAAGCTAAAACCTGAGGCATCAATTATTTAAAAAACAGTTTTAAAAATCTCATTGGTGCAATGCAAGACCTAGAAAGTTGAGCTGGTGTGTACAATGAGCCTGACTGAGCAAATAAATGAAGCAGTGCTTATGACACAGTTTTTTCCTGGAGAGGGCAAGGGGAGCTGCCTGCTTTGTCAGACTGCAGCAGTGCTGGATCATGTGAGGCTTTGGGGTTTAGCCTCCCTTTGACAGGAAGTTCTGTGAACAATCTGAAGCTGGGGTAGAATCATCTTTTTTTCTGTTGCATTTATTGATGCTTGTCCCACAAACAGCAGCAGTTACTGAGACACAAAATGCATTTATGTGAAAATTCTCATTGCAATGATATTGAGGCAAAAGGAATATATTCCAGATTCACAGTGATAAAACATTCATGATTATTGCCTTTGTTGGAACAAATATTAGCAGAGGTTGAAGGCAAAAGACTGTAATTCAACCACATCTGTGATGTGTTCAAACCATTTAAATTCCATCTTTATTTTCTCTGAACGTTTTGAACTTTGTATTTTTGACTGTGTGGAAAGTGCCCCTTTAGGATTTAGAATGAAGCTGCAGGAGGAAAAAAAAGGTCCATTGTTATGTCTTCAAAGAAAAATATTCAGGGATAAAAGTAAAATTGAAATAGAAAAGATTTTTAAAAGTTATTTAATGTTTCAAAATGTGGCTCTGGCCTCTGCCTACTGGCCAGTTTCAAGTTTACTGTCTAAGAAATGAAATTTCAAAGGTGGTTTGGAAATGCCTTTTTTCCTGCATTAAGTAATGTGAGGGCATATGGCCCTTTAGTCTGAACACGTGGCACTAAAAATATACATGTGGGGAGTGCTTTGTTTCAGAGTCACTTTTTTCCTTTCACTTGTTTCTGAAATCAAAGTTTTTGTGTTCTTGAAAAGAATGAGCCTGTGTAATGTCATGCTTTGAAATGCTGTTCTCTTGACATTGTAAGACCATGAAAGGGAGAACTTTGACTAACTCTATTATTCCTTCACCTTAAAGACATTGTCAGGTTTGCTAAGCTCTAAATATGACCCACCTAGTTTTGTTTCTTTTACCTCTTATTCTGATACAAAGCTTATTTAATTCTTTTCTATGTACAGTGCTTCAAAACTTGCTTTTCTTCATAAAATTAAACAAATAAAAATCCAGAAACATAGATTAAGTGACTTTTGCATAATACAGATCAATGTAGGCGGGTGATTGAAGCATGCAAACTTTATTTGAACTAACTATTGCTTATCAAACAATGAGCAAAACTGGTTTGGAATTAGTTATGTCTTTTGATGTGTGGTACAGTGCTGATCAAAGTGGTTGATAGCCATTCATGTGAATCCCTGGACAGGCTTTGTCCCCATTAAAAATATATCCCATTGCAGTAACCCTCAGACAACCCTCCCCTCCTTTTCAAGTGAAAATAATTTTGACTTGACCCCTTTAACTCACAGATGTAAATCCCCAAATTGAGTTACGTACTTTTGTTTTATATCTGAGTGCCTCTGTCTAACAAAACTAAATCCCTAATGCTTTAATTACCTATAATGATCTCCTTCACAAATATTCTGCTTGTTATGGCCCAGAAAACAGTCTTATTGAAAACCAGGCACCATCTTTGTGCATAATAAAGTCACTGTGATATGTGTGTGTACACACACAAGCATTGCTGCTCAATAGGTTCTGCAACTGTGAAAGATATTAATTTTTAGTTCATTCCATTGTCATTCTTATCTAAATATCTAACTGAAAATGCACTTTAGATCCTGCACTTCAGATCCTGGGTTCACTTAAGTAAAGAGCTGTATACAGCTGAAAAATTGGCTTTTATGATCAGAAAGTTTTAAAAGCTCCATTTCGCTCATAATTGCTACATATTGAAAATTAACTTTGAAAACTTAATGTGATAAGAAAACTCCTGACCTCAGTAAAATCCATTTTGTGCCTAATAGAAACAGGAAACACCCAAGGCTTTGCTTTGAAGTCCCTGAAAGCCAAAGATCAGAATGAGTCTAAAATACCCAGAGCCCTGCATAACCAGAATTATTACCTCAGTGTCTGCGGTAGCTCAAGTTCGTGGTTGAATAAGTATTAGCTCAATGGTGAGCAAACACTGCATTTCTGAAAAAACGGGCATATAGGCCAGTCCATGGAATATTCCTTTCTCATTGCCCTCTCTTGAACTGACAGCCAAGAGAGAATTTAACTGTAATTTGCCTCCGTTTTTGAGGGGAGAGCACATGAATATTGTGTTTGATGGGGGAGCTCCAAGACTTGCTGGGTCTTTAAAACAAAAAAATAAATCCTGCCAGAGGGATGTGGATTAGAGAGTTGTAAAAGGCAGACAATTGAGAAATTAATCTCATTTCATAAGTTACAGATTTAGTCCCAGATTAGAGAGAGCCTTACCACAAAGTTTAGTGATGAATGTGGAAAAAGTAGAAACAATCTTCTTTGGTTCTACTATCTAAAGTAAAATTGAAGTGACATTTTTCAAATGAGAATACATTGTCTGCTGCTTTGTCTGATTCTTTCATTTCAGCTTTGTTAGATCTTTTGTTTCTTTGATGCTCAGAATATTGCACCATTTGGCTCTAAAACCTACATTAGAAGAGCATTAATTAAAGGCAGACACAGTGCAACAGAGACACTGTTAAAATTATGCTTGAAGGTACAATGTAATTAATTTTGTACAAGTGAAACATAAAAGAGAGAATGAAACCAGAGGAAATAGCAGCATATCCTCACAAAATGATAATGAGAAATACAATTGCAAATCAGGCAAAATGTGAAAGGACATATGGAATAATTAGATTTCAAGAAAGAAATCAAAACAAAGGGTAACCTGCTAATTGTTCTTGAAAATTAAGCAAAGACTATACAGCTGATGTTCAGGGCTCTTGGGATTTGTTTTGGGGTGCTTTTCTGTGAAGTGTAAGATTGGCATTAAGTACTGGTCAGTAAAATGAGGTTGTACATTTTATATCATCATCATTTCCTGACGGGTATGTAAAGAACTGGGCATACTGCTCCACTTTAGAGCAACTTCTCTGTTAAGAGTTATCTAAGGAGATAAGGGGTTGGGAACTGGGTTATGGTCCCCAGGTTGAAAATTCAGGGCACATGACAGAATTAATTCTAGTTCTATCTGTATAGGAGGAAAAAAGGCTTTAGGAAACAGCTTTGTTTTAATTGGTCATTTTAAGTAACAATTAAACTTCTGCAGTTCTTGTCAGAACCCCTGTGATTCACCCTCAGTTCTGAGTGTTCTTGAGTAAAGCACTTTAAAAGATCAAAAATGTGGCTTGAGCATTTATCCTGTTCTCAAGAGTTTAAGTGAAGCCCAAGGCTTCCACAGGTCTGTGGTGGCAGTCTTTGAAGATGCAACATAAAACAGTTGAATGAAAGTTGATCACGTGTTTAAAGATCTGTTGCATGTGGTGAACTCCTGGTGCTGGCTGGGATTACAAAATTATTGGGTTCCTTTGGAGCTGCAATTCCAGTTGTGTGGAATTGCCTCTGTGTTGGGATAATCATCGTTACCAGCTATGGGAGGATGGCACCACATGAGTTTTAGTGGGACCAGATTTCCAGCTGTCAAACCCTTTGTTTTCTTTTGATTTAGGGTTTAAAAAAAAATCAGCAGAAATATCAGCATGCTGTTTCACACCCCCACAGCATTTGTGTGGTGGCACAGAATGGTGTCAGAGTCACCCAGTATCCAGGCTTCTGTCATCTGGGAGAAATCTAGCAAATTCTCCTGGCAAGAACTTCAGTGTTTTCATTGCTGACAAACAAACATACTTGATGAGGGGAAAATTCTGAAGCTTCTTTTAAAACATGATGTAATTTTATATATATTATCTGTCTTCAGACTATAGATTATAACTTCTTGCCAATTTTAAAACTTTCCTAAGTGTGATAGCTACTTAACTAGATTATAGCAGTTGAGTTTTTCAGTTTTAAGTCATAATTCCTTTTTTAACTGTCTGGATAAGTCAGTTTATTCCTGTCTTCCAATTCATCAGAACCAAAATGAAAAACAGCCAGTGAGAAGGAATTCTAGGTGAGGAGCAGCCAAAGTCCAGGGCAGCTGTGGGTTAGGAAGTTGAGGCAGTTTTCTCCAAAACAGGAGTTGAATATCAGCATTCCCAGGTGGTCCTGAAGGCTTCTTGCAAGAACAAGATCATTAATTGCTAACAACCTGAAAATATGCACAGAAAAGCTTGATCCCTTACAAAAATATTGATTCCTTAACATTGTGTGTAGTGTTATTGGCCTTCCCACACTTCTAAAGCTTTCTTAATTAGTCACAAACTCCTGAGCTGGAAAGTTTTGTAATTCTTAGCATAACACACCTCCTCTGTTGTGTGCACTTTATCACCCAGTGGGATTTTGAGGAGTTTTAAATAAATTCCTTTTTTTTAGTGTTATATAGCACAGTGCAATAAAGTCCTTAAAAATATTTTACTTAAAAGTGATATGTTTTGCAGTAACTTGAAGGACAAAATAGGTTTCAAAACAAAGTACATCTTAAGGTAAAACACACTGAACTGTTTCTGGTGTATATAAGTATATTGGTCAGTCCATACTTTTTTCACTGAAATGTCAAACCCCACAATTTCAATATCAAACTATATGGGAAAACTGCATTTTTTTGGCCTCCATGGTGAAATTTTTAAATGTTACAATGCAAAAGTGTCTAATGAAGGAGAAGCCTTATGAAGTAGGGTATACCGTAGACACATGAAGATCTTTGATCTCACAAGTTGTCTCTTTTGTCACAGTTTGCACAAAATAGAAGAAATGTAGGAGCTTTGAAAGGACAGAGGCTGTTCAGTCATTAATTTTTATAGCAATTTTAGGGACAACTCATTTAACTGAAGTTTAAGCTTTATTTCTGTGTCATGACCATGTAAATTGTCTTGTGGTAAATGTGAATATGTTGCTGGACAGTTATTTTTATTTAAAAAGCACCTTTTACAGTTGACGATTACACCCAGAAAAATTTTCCATCTGAGAAACACACCCTTCCAAGATAGTGTATTCTTTACAGTTTATTTCTACAAATATGCTCCTGTTGTTTTGATAAAACATATGTATGAAATTGATTTCCTGATTCACTTCACCTTACAGGGGTTTTAAGACCAGTTTTTGTCTCTACCAATTAATCTTTGCAATTTTTTCTCTGCTGCGTGGATACTCAGAGAATCTTGATAACAAGTAGCTCTGATTCATTGCTTCATGAAAAGGCCTTTTAATCTGTTCTGTTTTACATTATTTCCCTGAAGAAACCTGCTGAATTTCAAAGCAGGTGTCTTTTAAAGACTTACAGATAATATTTTGAAAGGTAAGTATATTTTTCTGCTATTAGTGGAGGGGGAATATCTTTTCCTAATAAAGAAAGCTGCTCTGAGTGCTGCACTAAGAATCATGAAAGACCTCTGGTGACTTCAGAGCCTCCTTTGCATAGCACAGTGTTAAATTCTGTCCCTCTGAATACTTGAGTGATGCCTTTACTACCAATGGTTCTTTGTTGTGATTAAGCTTAGAATGGTTTACACTCCTGCATACAAAAAACCCCCAGATATTTCCTCATATAACAAACCCACACTATTTCGAAAGCCTCATCTACTGTGAAACTTGGAAGCAGATGAGTGGTTTTTGTTGTACCTTGTAGTTTTAGCTTCTTGCTCATGTAATTAATCTTCTCCTGTTTTGGCAATCTTACAGTTAAGGTAACAGGTTTTGCTGGAGTAGAATTTCCGAAGCAGACTTACTTTGGAAGTAGGACTGAAAAGTAACTGCTGAAAATGCATTTTCATGAATTCTCAGGAAAATGGGTGCTTGGGATGCTTCCTAACAGAAGTCTGGGGATGAGGGCATGGCAATGAAAGTCACAGGCAGGTGATGGTGCTGTGTTTACCCTAATTTAGCTTCTCAAGAGACCATGCCCTGTTGCTAATTGTGTGATGTTTTGTAGAACACCTACAATGAGAATTTTTGTTCATTCTCTTAAATTAACACAAAAAGAGTACTAAAAAGAGTCTTAAGCAAGCAGCAACATTACTGCTGTTGAATAATACACTCATTGCAGCAGGTTCCTGAGGTGGCACCAATGAGGAAGGTATAGCAAGCACAGCACTCAAAATTTACTGTGCTCTCATCTCAGTTGAATTTCTCACTTTATTCAAAGAAATATGCTTCACAGAATTCAAGGCTGTGTCTTCAACCACCCTTGCAGCTTGTTTCAAATTAGGTTGTGGTTCTGGCCACCTGTCATTACACTGCCAGCTACTATTAAACCATCAAAGCAGTATTTTAGTTGCTTTGATGTAGTCTGGAATTGTATCTACTGCTGAATGATGATTAGATTAAATGTTACAAATGTATCCAAAGGGAATAGACGCACTAGTCTGATCTTGATCCACTACAATTTAATTTTAAGTATTTCCTTATATTTCTATGATTTCTGAGGCATTCCTTTGTATTTATAGGTGCTAGTACAGCAGTAACAGCCTCTTGGAATAGCATTAAAAAGCTGCCATTAACAGTCTGTGTTATTAATGTGGTATTTCATACATCACAACTTGAGAAAGATCTAGAAAATTAATAGTCGAAGTGTCATTTCCCCTTTTTAAATGGCATTCCATTTTAATGGATATGGATAAGGTACTGAAGGAAAATGAAGTTCTTTTGTTCTGGTTTGGTGGAGAAGTCTGGCTTCTGCTTGAGATTTGTTGGCTGCATTCCTGCCAGGCCTGATCAGTCAGTTAATACTTAGGTGGTGTTTGGGCTTGACCCCAAGCCTTTGTTTTATCTCCTGACACAGTTGTGGTGCCCTTTTGCCCAGTTTATGTCAGATTCCCCGGAGGATGCACCTGCAGGGGTTGCTCCCACTGATCCTTCCTGGAAAGGATGGAGTGTCTGACCACTCAGACCCTCCACAGAACAGACAGGTAATCATGGCTGAGGAAAAGGCCAAATGTCAGCTGTAGCTCAGGTTTCTGCTGCTGGATGTCAACAGCAGAGCCCTGGGACCTCCTCCCAGTGCTCCCACAGGCAGAGACAGACAAGTGGAATTCTGTCTTTGAGACAGCCCTGGAGAACAGCTGTTAGTGTACAATGGCTGGTCTAATCTCCATGTTCTGGGTCCCCCCTCCTCACTGCTTTAATGAAAAATAGGGTTTACAAGTTAGCTTTCATAGTAATAATTAAATTAATTAATGGAAACAGCCTTTTAGCTGTTCCAGAATTGGTTTGCAGCAAAATAAAACTCACCCAAATCTTCTCTGATTGTGCATTTAATGTTTGAGAATGTGTCCAGACCCTGACCATGGTCTTAGAGTTTGTCTTGCCAGAAAATATAATTCAAAGCTGGATGCTGGCAGCTCCTTTTGGGAGTGCTACCTGTATCCAGGTTAATGGAAGGAAGGCACCTATTAGTAGCTAATGTTGGGCTGGATGCTTTTAGCAGCAGCTCAGTCTGAGCTCAGAGCCTGCAAACATCTGGCTTTATTTGAGAAGAAATTGATGCTGTATAATTACAGAAGGGCAAAGATCCAAAGAGAAAAAGAGAGAAGGAAAATATAACTATAATGAAATGTCTGATGCTGCATGATGCATTTTCTTTTACCTAAGCAAGAACATTTTTAAGACCAATTTCATGTTCCAGTTTTTCTGATTTTCAGCAAATTGCAATAATAGAAAAAGGTTAATTACAGGCCTCAAATGAAGGTGGTTTTATGATTAGAAGTGTGGAAAAGACAAATACGTTTTTCTCTGATTGTCTTCTGGCTGATTGCAATAAAATGTAGATATGAGGTTATTTCTATGTGGACTTTTTCATTTTGTTTTATACAGCAAGAGTTAAGTATGCTTCAAATCACCAAGCAGAACATCTACATGATGTATGGCAAGGGGAAACTTTTTAATTGTGGTAGGTCAAGGAAATCTTTCAGAATGGTACATGAATAGAGCTATGCAATTCATGCTGTGATTGTCCCAGTGAGTTCCTGTCCATTGAAAATGGTTCATTTTAAGTTGTGAGAAATGAAGAGTTTTCATTGATGTCAGTACAGTTTCAAATTTACTGTTCCTGATGCAGCACAGTCCAAAGCAGTGTGGATCTGATATTTAGGGGTAGATCTCAAACCTGCTGAAATAAAGGCATAATTTTGTCCAGACTTTCATATAAGCAATCTGGGTGTGCTTTTCATGAAAGGTTTTCAGTGCCTGATTCATGTGTTAGAAGAGCTTTAGAGAATCCCTATCTTTGTTTTGTAGAACTACATGGGAACTGAAACTGTATTATCACATTTGCTTTTGTAGAAGAAATAAGCTTCAATTAAAATGTGTATTATTGAAAAAAAACAAGTGGCAGAACCTCATCCCAGTTACATATTTGAAATTTCAAGAAGTGTGCGTTTAAAGTAGTTAAAACTTCTGTTTGGAGATCTTAAAAACAAATTATCTTACATTTCCTCAAGCTCTGCATAAAATTGCCATTGAAATTTTTTCTTTACAATAGAGAACTAAATTCTAGAGCAAAACTTAGACTTTTTACTTTACTCAGGGGTTACCAGAAATATGAAATTACAGAGAAAAGGTTTTCCTGCAAAGATTTAAGGATAAGTGTTAACTGCTGCTATTGTCTTTCCTTATCGTGAGAAGTTTTAGTGTGTTAATTATGCAAAGGATAATGATGGTTCCTAATTCCCTGGGGCAGGTTTGCACACTGCACTGGTAACTGATCTTGTGCAAGAATATCAAAATCCCGGGTCTGAGGGCATCACCACCACTACGGTGAAAACAATGAAAAATAAGTTGTGTTTGTCCTTGAATCAAGGTGAAATGATGCCTTTCTACACATAGGATGAGTTTAGCACAGCCACTACTGGCAATTGTTGCATGTATATATAAAATATTTCCTAATACTGCTCAAGTATTACGAAAATAAAAAGGACCTACTGGTGACTGATGTTTCATAGAGACTTAGGGAAGGCAAGGATGTGTGTCTGAAGTGTTTCTCATATATTTTGGTGTAGAACTCATGCTTCTCTCAGGAAGAATTAAAAATCCTTAACTCAGTAAAAATAAATTTTTTACATAATACTTAATTTTCCTAAATCAAAACAAAATTACAAATACCACTCCAAATCACACCTTATACAAAAATACATCTTAATATAATTTTACCTCAGTTTTACACGCAACACCTAACAATATCCCTTTACAATTACCACAAAAAAGCTTTCTAATTTATAAAAATAAAATTTAACCTACTATTCCATCAAAAAATCAAAAATAATCCCTATAACGTTAAAAAACTTACTAACACCCAACATAAAAATAATATAAAAAATATAAAAATCCATTAAACAATATAAACCTAACTATAATAATAACTTAAGCATCTGGTTCAGTTAGTTGTGGCTAGATTATTATATGTTTAACCAGCCACAGTGGGGCCAATGTTGCTGCCCAAACTGAGGAGTTACATCCCTAAACACAGCATCCCCTGGGCTCTCCCAGCCTTTACCATAGCTCTGTTCTGCTGGGTGCTGCCTCATAGCCAGGGGGATGTTTCACCTGTGTCTGCAGAATAAGTAAATGCATAAGAAAGTGAACAGTCTCAGTAGCAGTAATCCAGTGGGATTTCAGTATTTATGTAATTTGCAGATGGCAAAATAAAAATAATAGTTCATTATTTTGATTTGGGATAAAAGGTCTCCTTAATGAGAACTTAGAGGAGCGTTGGTTTCCTTCATTGCATTTGCTTTTCCTGCATAAATCTTCTATGGCTCAGCCACTGTTGAAGATGAGGGTGTCTTCTCCTTGTACTTTAAAGTAACACAAAAATTCAGTGCTTTCTTCTCATTTCACTCCATGAGAGGCGGTTTTTTTGTGGTTTTTTTTCACCCGTTTTAATGCCATCACCATGTCTCTGTAGCTAGTTCCAGTGTCCTTCACTTTAACAGCAGAACACAGCCTTGAACAGAGTGTTATCCCTCAGCAAAGCCTAACAAGTGGACCTGTGGACTGAAGTGGACATTTTCTCTCATTGCAGAAATCTTCTGTTATGCCCATCTCTCTTTTAAAATGTAAACACTCCTTGGTTGGCCACGACCTTGCCTGGATGACTCTTGACTACAACACACAGTGAATATGTGGCACAGCAGAAATAATGGTATTTAAAGGCTCCAATGTCAGCTGTTGTGGAAGGAGAAAGCCCTGGCTCGGAGCCATGGAAATACGAGGAGGCTGACACCATCCTGCTCTCAGAGATGTAAGGCTTCCTCCTTATATAACATCAGGTCTAATCCCAGTTGTAAAGGGAAAATGTGTTCTGTGGTAGCAGAGGAGCAGTTTGTGAGTGATGCATGGGCTCAGCATTGAGCTTTCTTACCCTTTTCTGGGATAATGTGGGTTTCCTAATTTGATGTGATCTCTGTTATAAAATATATTTCCTTTTCTCCCTTTGGATGGGAAAGGCATTTGAAAAGAAAAGGCCCAAGTGGCTGGACTTTAGTGCGTCTGTCACCAAGTTTGCCAGATTGTAATTGAGTTCATCGAACTTCAGGAAGGCTAAAAATACTAAGAATAGCCTTTTAAAACCAGCAAATCTGAAGTTATTAATCAATAATGAGAGGAAAAAAGTCTTATTGTCCAAAACCAGTGAAAATATGCACAGACCAGGCTTTAAAAAAGGAATTTTTGTTAGCTGAGCATAAGAAAAATAACCAATGGGTTGTTTATGTTAAACATAATGAGCAGAAAAGTAACTCTAAAAATGACAGCTTAGTGTCTTGCATTCATTCCCTCTCCATCACCTTCATACCAGATCTATAGGATTTACAAGTTAAGAATTTTTTGACTGTTGTACAAACTGAAATAATCATCTAAAAGTCAAGGTGTTTTGTATTTGGATTGATGGGACAAAGTGAAAAGTGATTTGTGTCAGTTTTTCAGTTTGCTGTGGCAGAAAAGGCTGTTTTGGTTTTTTTTATTATAGCCACAAGGTTAGAAAAGACTAAAAAACCTAGGTTTTTGTAGTCACTAAAACTAAAAGTCATACCTATAGAGGTTAACAGTCAGGTAGATTAGACCAGTTTTAATTACCTCACAGAGCAAAACACGAACCAAATGTGCAATTAAACCAACCAGCTCAATTCATGAATAAATCTGCTAAGATATTGGGTTTGGATTGTTTTTCTTTATGGGTGTGGGAGACAGTAAATAAAATCCTTCAAAAGAAAAAAAGGTCAGAAGATTCAAATGTTAGGAGATTTGGAGACTCAATTCCTAAAGATTTTGATCCCTGCTTCTGCAGGAGATGGAAAGCCTGCAAGTCTCCAGCTGCATTGCAATCATTGTCAAATCTGTAAAGCTTTTTACCTCTGCCTCATTCCAGACATTTTTACCACCTTGCATATTATAAACAGTTCATTTTTGTTCACTGAAACAGATTATAAATAGCAACGCTCAGCACTTTTAGTTCAGAGTAAATTGTTGGGGGAGAAATATTCAGAGCAATTTTAATCATATTGTCAAACGCAGAATAAGCTAATGTATCAAGTTGAGAGTTTTTTCCAGTTTTATGACATAATTACTTGTGTATTAGGACCACAATGAAAAAAATAGCTCTGCAAGAGCAATGTTTTTAAAACTTTATTGGTAGTGTTTGCCTTAAGATAAAATGAGTAATTACCAGCCCATTAAATACTGACAGGTAACCAGTTACAAGAAAGACGTTGTCAAGTTATTTCAGCTAAGTAAAATCAATCTTTCACTGTTATGCTTAATTAAAGTAATTCCAGCTTAGCTCTGATGTAAAACTCAGTTGGAATTCAGGAAAAATAAGCCTTGAAAAGATGGAATGCTGCTGTACTGTGCAGCATTCTGCAATTAAAGAGTTAATAGTTTATGTTCATTCCTCATGAGATGGGAGGCATCAGATACCAAACATTTCTGAAATTCCCACTTTATTTAGGCCAGATTTTTAGATCTGCTTGCAGAAGTAGATTGATGTCTGAGGGCTGCCAAATTCTAAACTTGTCAAAATCTGGTTGGAATCACGCAAAATTTGATTGTGGGTAGGTTTCTGTGACTGGAAGTGAGCTGCCGCTAACAGGTGACACAACATCAGTGACTTCAGGCCAGCCTTGCTGAAGTGGTCACTGAGAGAACTTCCAGCTTCCAAACTGCTGGAAATGTCATTTTGTGATGTAAATAACAAGACTTCAGAATCCCTTCTGAGTGCCTTAAAGTCTAATTTTCAGAACCTGCCACGGCTGTCAACTATTTAAAAATGAAGTTAAATTAGTTCATATCTAAGTAACTGTAAGTATGAAGATACAGCCTCTTCCAGTGGAAGTTTATGCTTTATTTCTTGGCCTGAATTTGTTCCATTTTTGAGATGTCTTACACTGTCTAAAATTATAAACAAGTAAACACCATCTCATTTCTTAAGTGCTGGGAAAATTAACATTATTATTATTTTAAAATTACTTTAAAACCTATTGCAATGATTTCTATGTAACTCGGCTGTTGCCTGGACTTGTGTGGAAGGATCAGGAAATTAATTGGATGGAGGGATGATTTCATGCAGTGCTTGGGGAACTGATTCAACCCTACCCAGCCTGCAAGGTGCAGTCAGGAGAGGGGACTGCCAGGGAATTGTTGCAGAAGAGTTGAATCAGATTTGGGGCTTGTTTAAGAATTTACATGAATTTTGGAGTATCATGGATGCAAAATAGTGTCACCCACTGGGTCTGCAGAGATTTCACAACTTGTTGGAGTAAGTAGAAGAGCTGCATGTATAATCTCAAAGCTGATTTTTTCCTCATGGGGGAAAAAGGTAGTTACACTGGACTTGAGAGTGTAGTGGAAGGTGAATAGCTAAATGCAGGTATCACCAGAAGCACTGTTTGTAGGACACCAAAGCCATATCACACACTTGAAAGGTTTGTGCAAGATGAACTTTTTTTCTAATATAGGCTCAGTGATCCTCTTTCACAATGTATTAGGTGTACAGGGAAAAGCATTTAAATATTTTGGGGTTTGGTAGTCAGTTTGACTCTGCCAAGACTTTACATTCAGTGTGTTGTTAATTACCTTGTAGGTTAGCTAAAGTAATTAGCATAGTGCATAGCCCATGATCTTCGCAGCAGCTAAGCAATGATTTTAGGTTCATACGCACAAGCATTTTTAACTTATTTTGGTTTTGCTTCTCCCCCACCCCTGGTGATTCTGATGTGTTTTTGTTGCAGCACATTTTGAAGCGCACGCCTTTATTCTGTTATTTACACAGCACCACCTTCAGCAGATGCAGCAGGTCTTCTGTGATGTAAAATACATCACTGCTAGGAACCTTTCTTTTCAAAATAATTACATTCCTGGATAATTGTTTATTTTCAGAGACTGTTCCATATTGTGTCTGCTCGCCCCCAATCTAATTTTATTTTGATGGACTGGAATATCAGCCGTGCTGTTCTCAAGCCTGAAGTTAATGTATTCATTAGTTATAATTGCTTCCAATGTGTCCTCACCAATCTTAGTCTTCTGCTTACTTAATGATTCTGATTGGATGTTCAACACTTTTATCTGGGTTAATTTACTATTCATAGTACAATGATGGATTATTCATTTTGTTACCCAGATTACAACTGTAAATGGAGTTATACATCATCAATGAGAGCACCACAGAATCATTTAGCTAAAAAATGCCTTCTAGTTATCTTGAAGCAGCAAAGATAGTCACATAAAAACTTTGTGGCTGGCAGTGCTTCCTGCCCAAAGATGGCTGAATGCATTAGCCTGCTATGAATTGCTATAAAATTCTGTAAATGCTCCTTTTAAACACTGTTTTATGTGCTTAAGTGTGCATGCATGTGTGTGAATTATCTTGAGGGAAACTTAATAAAATGTAAACTAAAATCAACGGTAGAACAGAGTTTGTAAAGTGCAGTGGATTGGAGCTCAGAACTCTTGAGCTCTGTTCAGTACTTTAAGGAGGTGAAAAAACTTTATAAAATCTTTAGATTGGTGCCACAGAAGGAAAAGTGGCCCCACTCTCATTTCTCTCTTGCCATTAATGTAACAACAGAGCTGGTAACTGAAGAAATATTTACCTTTAATTGCCTTTTTTTTAGTTTCCCAAGTGCTATTTTAAACCAAGAGATCATGAGTTTGTGTTTTGTCGTATCCCTCTCAATTTCTAGAAATCTGAAAAAGAAAAAGGATCAGAATTCTTGGAGTGGTGACAAAGACAGGACCATACCTCGAGGTGTTTTCCCCAGTGCTCTGTCAGGTGCTGTGGGTTTCTGGTTTTTCTCTTTAGACTCCGGCTTGGGACTAGTGTGGTTTAGTGGAGAAAGAAGCTGGAAACACAGGTTTATAAGTGACTCAGAGGGACCATAATTTTACAAGGATATAAAGGGTGTCAAATCTGATGGATTTGGGGATTTTGATCCTTGGCAAAAACGTGCCTGAAAAGCACCAAAACACAACAGTCTTCACTTTTATCAATGGTTCTTTTTATTCAGAGATAGTTCCTTTTTTTGGAGCTACAGAGGCATTTAGGATTTGTCTCCCAGATGTTTCCCTGTGAGGTCTTCTTGCATTTGTTTGTAGTACTGAGGGTTTTAATGTCTGGTGTCAAGCACAATTTTACTCAAATATGTGAATTACAGACATGTTTATGGATTTTCAGGATGAGAGCTCAGATAAGTAGAGTTCTGTTAAAACAGTAGCTACTTCTACTTTTTAGTAATCTGTGATCTGAAAAAGAAACACTCATACTCTGCTCAAGCTCAGAACATTTTTTAAAAAGTCTAAAACTCAATTGCTAGGGTTTGGCGACCTTACAAAAAGGAAGCAGCACCTGATTAACTGATGAGGAAATAAACAGCAGCAATGCAATGTGACCTTTAAAGAGCAGCTCATGAAAATCTTCTGAAACATTTCTACTTAAAGGATATGTCAGGAATACACTTTCTGTGGTTGTTCTCCTCATTCTGTGTTGCTGCTTATCTGACACTGAAGCATTTGGGGTTTGTGCCTCGGATTCCCTGCAACTCTGATGTTTCATGGGCTGTGAATCCAAACATGGACTGAGATTGCAGGAATACTGCTGCTCTAAGGGAGGTTGTGGGATCCCTGGATTTTTAAATTAAATTTGATTGATGTGGTTATTTACCTCATGAAATATGCAAGGTTCTCTTCGCTTCCTGATTTGATCCATGAAATAGTTTATTATAATGTGAGAGGTCACATTAATGGACGTGTCAAAGAAGTGCTACAAACAGACCCACAAGCTGTGATTAAATTTTCAGATCATGTCTTTGCCTATTATCTTCTTAATAACAAAAATGGTGTTAAGATCTTGTAGTTTCATTCAGCCACATTTCTTAAACACAGGTGTGCAGAAGAAAGCTGAAAATCACTTTGAATTCTTGTATTCTAAAGGGTTGGAATGTGGATCCACGAATGTAATCAAAGTAGAAGTACTAGAAAATATTTTAGAATAATTTTTACTATTGGATAAATTACTGTACATTAAATATGGCTTGGAACTTCTTGTCATATAAATGGTTTATCAGCATTCAATTGTGATATATAACCAGTTCTAAGTCAAGTAAGAATTTTCTTATAACCCCTTCAGCTATGAAGTAAATGAAACCATTTTGCCCATAAACAGTAAATTAATTTTCCCATTCTAATTATATCATTTACAAATCCTTTCTATATTGAAAAAAACCAGAGGAAAATATAGATCTCTCAGATATTTAAACACACCCTTAAAAACTTGCAATTTTCTTGTAACTTCTATATTAAAAGTCAGCTGAGTCCTGTAGAATCTATCTTCCACAACACTGTTGTAGTTATGTATCAATGGTAACATTTCTCTTTTATTTCTGTTCTTTACACTTCCATTACCTCTTACTTTTTCTCTCTCAGTCACTCCACCCCTGCATTCCTCTGCTCCTGGGCTGTTTCTCAGAAGGAATGCTGACAGTCAATACTTTCCTATCAGAACTCCAGAAGCACCCAAAACTTCAGGAATAATTTAAAGCCTCCGAAGGTGCAGCCACCTCTGTTCCATTTCCTTCTCTTTGTTCACATAGAAACAGGTGACACAACATGACCCAAATCTGAAATGCAGGCAGGTCCTTCCCTGAATTTGCATTTAAGAATAAAATTTTTGTAGATGAAATTTAATTCCATTAAACTTGGAAAAGTGGTTACTATCTCACAGATTCCCTTTCTCAAATCAATTTCTTTTTCATGTTGGAAAAGGATCCAAGAGCTCCTTATTTCCCTGGATGTTGCTTTTTTTTTCTCCCCCAGAAAAAAAATCCTTATGTGGCCAGTACAAAGAGAATTGTTTATGCTTTTCTGAGTGAATGCCAAGAAAAAAAGAACCAGAAAACAAAGACTAAACCCTTCTTGAATTTGCTGCTTTAATTTTCTGACAGTCTGTCACACCGAAGCAGAAAAATCTTAAAAATTCAGTTTATATATTTCCTTTAAAACTATTTGGGAAGCTGAGTGTGCACCAGCCTTTGAAGAGACTGTAATCTAGGTTGAAAGCATAAGAGGAGGCATATTAGAAACTTTTTTCTTCCTTTTGTTTTCTCTTCAAAATTGAATGGGACAAATCATCACAGTTCTGTTCTCTCAAAAGCCATTGAACATCTGCCACCAGATAAGGATTGTCAGCCTTTCTGCCTGTGTCTGCTGAGCTGGTGCACAGCAATCACTGCTCTTCCCTGACAGTTGCTGCTCAGAAGAGGATATGAACTCAGGTTCCCCTCATCTCTTTTGTCCCTCCTATCATCCACCCTCCCTAGCTTCATTCCTTCTGTCTTTCAGAGATTCTACTTTTTTCCAAGACTTTTTTTTGTACTGTTTTGACCCAAAAAAAAAAGGGCTGAGTTTTTTTAAGAAGTTTCTTCTAGTGCTGCCTTCATTTTTGGGTCCTTTGCTTTCACATGGAAATTAGGTTTGTACTGTCAGCAGTCACTTGTCTCTGTCAGGTTTCAAAACTCCAGTCAGGTTTCAAAACTTCTCAGCTGTTTATTAATTGTAACTAAAGGAAATGAACAGGTGTTTTAAAAACAACTGTAAACCCATGCTTTCATTTTGGCTGAGTAACACACAATTATTCACCATTCCTTGAGCCTGCTTGTAGCTCCAGCTATGTATTACACATAATGTTAGAGGTGTGTGTGCTGGTTTATGAGGTGTTTGTGCTACAGACATGGACCCCACCACTGTTCTCCTGCACCAAGTATTATAAACAGGTAGTCAAAGAATAAAAATATCCATGACAAAATTATGCAAAATAGATGCTGAAGTGTAATGAGAGTTATTCAGCCAAGCAGACATTGCTTCAGTGTGTTCTCAGCTCACCAAGAGACAATGGCTAAAAAACTTTGCAAAAAAAAAAAAGAAAAGTTAATGGTATCCCCAAAAGACTCCTCTTGGAAATGTTGCTTCCTGGAATGAATTTGCAATAAGGCAAATAATTTAGATATCTAGAGCAAGCCTGCTTACAGATATGAGGTACAAATATTAAAGTTCTCTGCTACTTCTCTGTTTAATCAAAACACGTTAATTTAAAATATGCATTTCAATCCTAGTCATTTCATATTGTATATATATGTCTTGATAAAACAAATATAGGTCTAGTATTGTTTAATAAAAGAATAACAAAATGATTCCTGACATAATCACCTTTAAGCTTATCCCCGACCTCATATATTTTAATTATGTATAAGAGTTAGAAGATCGCCTGTGCAACAAGGAGCCCTTCATTACCTGTAATTCCTATTTTATAACTTTTTTGTTTGATCTGTTCCAGGATTCATTCTGAAGAAATTCAACAGAATAAATTATCATTCTCCCCAACCATTTGACTGTAGCTTTGAATATATAATGTACCCACCCATGTATATTATTTATGAAAGATTGATTATTCTTTCATCTCAATATCCCTTTTATGTCAAGAGAATTTCGGGTTTAACACTTTCCTTCCTAGACATGAAGAATTGCTGTCCAAATGTGCTGCTGCATCCCACATGGGCACATCAAAGCCTGCTGAAAGCTGATCTGGGTACGTCAGCAGGAGCTGCAGTTACACTTTTGACTTCACAGACTGCTAAAGATAACTCGAGGGGTGGGAAGAGGAATAGGTGAATGGACTTCATCATCCATGCCCTGAATGATGAAACACGCTCTTTTAAAGCTGGATCAACATGGAATTTTAAATGAAGCTTTTGGCTCTAATTTAGTGCTCTGCTGCATCAGTTTTTGACCAGTGAGTGGAGTAGTGGTGAGCTAAAACTGCAAAAAAAATTCTACAAAAGTGGGTATAAACATGAACTGCAGGTATAGAGTTGGAAGCCTTTTGTGTTTCAGTGGATTTGCTGTGTTTGTGTACATTGGATGAAAATAAATAAACCAGTATGTTTGTGCTGGGAAAATGCTGCATTTGCTTTTACCTCCAGATTTTGGTAAACCTGGAAGCTTTGTGTTTCTCAAGGACAGATGGCTTCATCACCACTTCCCCTGCTCTGCTGTCAGTGACAAATCTCACAGCAGGCAGGCTAAGATGGTGTCTCCTCAACAAACAGTAAGGAGAACTTCTGTCTGGAGAAGGCATTATCCCTCCTGAGACTGCTCTCAGGATGGTATCATAGGAGAGGGTGAATTCAACATGCTTTCTGTTGGTGCAGCTTTTCCAAGGTGTGCACACAGTTGTCAGCAGCCTGGATTATCAGTTCCTTGCTCAAAGAGGACTGTACTGGCTACTGATTAGGGACGGATGTAAGGGAATCAAAGCTAGGATTGCTGAGAAATCCAGGAGCACTCTTTGGATATTACTTATATTGTTCTATCAACCAGAAAAATCTTCACTGTGACTGCAAAGTATTCACAGGCCTTTCTTCTGTCCATCCTTTGTACAATTTGGATTAGCTCCACCAATTTTTTATGGAGAAGCAGATCCTAAGCAGAAGCCACTTTGGTGACAGTGAAATGAGTTACATGAAGAACATGAATGGGTATTTGGGTCACCTAATGCCCCTGGTGTGAGGTACAATTATTGGTGAACTTGGAAGGGTTTTACTGGTATATTTTATACCAAATTTTATCTCCAAGTTGTCGAGCTTGACTGGAAAATGGATGGTCAAGGAATAGCTCATCTTGTAACTCTTGGGTTAAGGTCAAGGATATCCTTCACACCATTACTGCTGCTTCTTAAAGTGTATCTGTTCATCCTGCTGGGTGTTTTCACAGGTGTTCTGTCATGTGATGATCTCTGCAAAGCATGCAGCTGTTTTGATTACTTTTCTGGTGGTCAATTGTCTTCACTTCCTTTTTATCTTTTCTTTCCGATAAAATTACACCTTTTTGCTTGCACTTTTTGTGGAAATTGTTTCCTTGTCCATGCTAGGGGAGCTGGAACTAGATGGTCTTCAAGGCCCCTTCCAAACCATTTTATGATTGAGTTACTTGGCAAAATATTTGGATTTTTGATCTCAACCCGATGTGAAAAAAGATCAAATGAAATATGGGTTTTCTAAATGATGACTTAAAACCTAAACAATATAAAAGTCATAAGAAATACATTTTGCAAATGGTGAACTAATATTATGATTTAAAGACATGGAATCAAAGTAATTTCATCTTATGCATTTTGAGGAGGGAGGAGATTATTTTGGTCAAAATAACTCTACATAGAAAGCTAAAAGACTGCTGCAGGTTTTGGTTAAAAATGAATCAAGTTTCACCTAGACTTGGTTTTGCATTTTATGATAAAAATGTTGTCAGGTTGTCCAATAAGGTTATCTTTTGAAATGTGTTGCCTAAGCAATGAGTAGAGTAGAAATTATTCAGTCATCACCCTGTCAAGGACTGCATGATTCCCACTGGCATTTGGAAGATGACATGCAAACCAAGGCCCTAATTCTGGAAAGATGGCAGAGTCTCCAGTTTATGCACAAAAACAGCCAGCAACTTTCGTGGGACTGCAGTGGATATAAACTGCATTTGCTGGCTGCTTTCCTGCAAGATGCTGTAGGAAAATTTACTCCCATAAAAGCTCCCCAGATGTTTTAACTCTTGTTGGTTCTGAGATCCATGTTCTTGCCAATGAAAAGGCTGTGCAGGTTGTGAGTCTGAGTGATCTCTAGCAGTCCAAAGGAACACCTTTGCCTTCCAAACCTGCCAAGTATTTGTTGCTTGGAAACTGTTCCTCAGTTTCTTCTTCTTTGAAACTGCTCTCAACCTCTCTTGCACAAAACCAGAGAGCATTACCTGCCAAGAGTATTGGTTTGTCACTATTCTTCTACAGAAATAATTCAAAAATGTCTGGAATATTAATAACTTCTGTCACAGGGAGTGCAGCAGTATTGCAGTGCAAGGGTGAGCATTTACCTTTCATAGCTCAATTGCACCAGACTATGTGTAATTGGAGAATTTCTTGTCCACCAGTAAGCTTGAGTTGGATCTAACTTTGTACAGCTCTGGTAGCAAAATACTTTAAAATCCTATTTATTTTTGATATTTTGTGTCCCTTTGTTTCCTTATTCCGCCAGTCTAGAAAATTTTGTCCCATTTGTGTATCCATTCATGTAACTTCATTGCTTGGTGTTTTGACTGCTTGGGGTTTGGTGGGCTCTTTCTGAGGGGGCAGAGATGAAGGAATAGTTTGGAGGAGGTTAAGGGTCCCATTGAATTTCTTACCTCCTTTTCCAAGAACAAGGAAATTCCTTTCTTTCTCTTTCTGCAACATAGTTTTGAGTTTATTTAAAGAAAAATTTTTACAGTAAGAACTAAAGGAAGGCACTGGGCTCCTTTCATCAGTAGTGTGACTTAATCTGAGTCACTGGAGTCGCACTCTGCCAATGTGGCTCGTGGCTGGAGGCTGTTTTTGCTCCATCACAGGGAGATTCTGAGTCTCAGTGTTTGACAGCGCTGGCTGGGGATCTTGTCTTCAACAAACAGTTGATGCTCAGACCTGGCTTTGCATGGCTGTGCTGATCCCATCTGTTACCATGGCACTGCTCCTGCTCAAGGTGAGATGCCAGCTCTAATAGGGCAGAAGTGCCAAGGAAAGATTAGTTTGGATAGCAGGACTCAGTTCTGCTGTAAGATCTCTGTCTTGTGCAAGAATTCCCCCCTCCGGAACTGTGTCATGCAGGACCTGGGCTTTTTTCCATTTGCTGTTGCTTGTTTCCCTCTGAGTTCCCTTCTCCTCCTGAAGGGTGCTCTCCCCAAAACTCTGAAGTCAAGACTGGCCCCTGGCTTCAGTCTGCCTCCATCTGCGCCCCCAGCTGAACAGCAGACTGTGCCTAATTTGGCTTCAGTGAATGATTCCCTGTGTTTTAAGAGCTAGCCAAGAATGCTGTGGTTGTTTATGATATCCCCTCCTGTTAGTTCTTTGTATATCACACTATTTCTCTTATTATACGATCATTGTTCTTTTTCTTAAATAAACATTGCAATACTGAGCAGTTGGTGACTCAAAGAGTAACTTTGTAAGCATCTCTAAGTAAAGGGCTTTCTTTTTGTATTTATAGTTAAACTGATGTCATTGTTCTAAGGTCCTCAAGCCATTCTAATTGATCTGAAGCTCTTAAGGTTAGAAGTTCTCTTCTTTCAAAGATATCCATTTAAATAATTCATCTGTTACTCTTTTATTATACATCTCTTCTTGAACTTATCTTTCAGGGAAAAGGCAGTTAACAATGAGAAAAAATATATTTGCAGTCTCAGGTTCATTTATCTACTGGTTGATCGGGGTTTTTTTCCTGAAGTACTTTCTATTCTCTCTGCCCTTTTGGGGCAAAGCCAGAAGAATTGTCATTTCGGACCCACTTTCACTAAAGCTTGTCAGCATGATATTTTAGATGGCCATGCTGAAGTTGTGTACCTAAAGTTTTAAGGTGGATTTTGTCTGTGTCTGGATATATTTTTAAGCTCTTGGGAGGTTTCCTGCAGTTGTCATAGCCCTGGTGCAGCCTTCTGTAGTGTTTTATCTATGAACATGAGACTGGAAAATCGGCAAGGTTAGACAAATTTTATAAAAGGATGGAAGAAAAGATTGGCTGGAGAAATTGCTATAAACAAAGTGAATTCTTCATTACAGAAGGAAAATGAACTTTCTATATGGAAGATTAACTGTCTATTAAGTGCAGACCAGGAAGGGAGAGCAGACAGTTGCTCAGGATATATTAATTTGCAGTGGCTCAGTATCTCTGCCTCCCACTCAGTTAACGTCACTCTGTCTCTTTATTTTATTCTTCTCCAGAGATTTTTTTAATTAGCTTTTCTTTATCCTCTGTTCAAAATTAATGATGGAGTAATTATTAGTTGTAAATCAGAATGCCTGAAGATGAAGAGACGAGCACTAGAACTCAGGACTGAAGCAAACCAAAAGCTCCATCACTTTCCCACAACATTCCTGGAGATTTCCAGTTGAGCGAGTTCTTAGTCTCAGGAACATGGGTTTTGCACAGATATTATTTCTACATCCTGGGATCAGCAAAGCAAACTACAGCAAAGCAAATATCTTAGCTGAGACACCAAATCATGGAGTGCAGTGTTCTGCCATGGCCCTTTCTGGATGTGAAAGGAAACAGCTCCCCTGGCATGACTGCCTGGGGAGATTTGGAGCAGGTATTGGCCCCGAGTTCAGACAGTTTTGAGTTTTCTAACCTGTCTCAGGAGCTCTGGGAAAGTGGGGCTCAGCTTAAATAAATGGGCAGGATGGAGTTGTTGGTTTTGTCAGACATGGAGGCAAGGGCAGATCTCAGCTCTGTGCCTCCTCTGCCTTCTGTGGTTTTTGCACAATATTATCTGTATGCAACATACAGCAGCCTGAACAATATTGAAAGTGTTGTGAAGGCAGAGGAAGACCAAGGGAGGCCCATTTAACTCCAGAAATCAGAACTCTTAAGTGCCACATAGGAATAAGTAATGGGTTGAGGTTTGGAGAAGCTGCACTGCACAGATTTGCTCTGAGGCCTGAGCTGTGCTCGAGCTCCCTGACAGGTGTCTCCTCTGCTGAGTTCTGCTGTCAGGTGTCAGGCAGGAATTTGTGTGTGCCATGCACACACTCACCTATAAATAACTGATGAATTTGCTGGAAGGGATCGTGGATGATCAACAGAACATGGAACAGCCGCTGCTGCATGGCTTTAATAAAACTCCTCAGAGATGGGCACCAAGTGCTCAGAGCAGTCCTGGTGCCCTTCCAGCAACAGAACAGATGACTTGTGTCATTTGCTGTTGATTTTGATGCAAATGTTGGCATACAATGGCATTTATACTTTATGTTTGTCATAATAATTTATTATAATTTAATTAATTATTGGAATTGTTAATTTCAAGCAAGGAAAGAATGGCTCACACAACATCTTCCGAGCACTGCCTGCACTGCAGAGTGTAATAAGGAACAGGTTTTAAACATGTCCAATTCACATCAGCTTGCATTTGTAAATTATCCATTTAATAATACCAAAATAGGAGATTTCAATTAATAGCTCACATGCTATGCACCTCAAATGCTTTCTGTGGAGGTTTTTGGGATTTGGACAGCTGAAATACCTGGCAAAGAGGGGAAGAATAATCAGATGGCAAACCAACAAATGCAGCAGCAAGAAATTATTTTCAAGTGGCACATTCTGCATTTAGAACTGTTCAAAATTCAGGTTACATGCAGAAAAAAAAATTCAATGGATTACCATTCATGGAGAAATTATAAATTCCAAATGAGTTGGAATATTATGCTCCAGCCATCTACATGTAGCGTTCCTATACCAGCAGGAATGCTGGAATAGCATTTTATTCCCCACAGTGATGAAATCGGCAAATTCAACACTTAATCTAGTTTCTGGGAGATTTTTTTCCTCCATGGCAATTGCAAAAATTGTGTTTTTATTTATTCTATCAGAATTTAGTTGCTGGTGGTTAACAATTATATGACAATGTAGTAGCCTTAACAGAAATTTCAGTACATGTATTTGGGACGAGAACATTAATACAGCGAAAAATGCCAATGGAATGTTGTAACATAAATTATTAAGCAATAATAAATGAAAACCAGAATGAATAACTGAAAGCCTTCTGAGTCAAGGTGATGCTTGCAATAAATATTTTCGCTGAAATATTTCTCCTGTGGTTGGTAGGATGTGAAAAATCCAGCTCCATAATAGCAGAGCATTTAGAGCATTGAATATCTGAAGCTGGAATTCTGATAATGAATTGGTTTAAAAATCTCTGGGAATTTCAAGTAAAGAGGCCAGAACGGGCCACACTTGAGCCCCTCTGTGTGTCTGGTGGGATCTTTCCCAGCAGGGATTTAACATTCTGTCCTAAAGTATTTGCAGATCTCTGAAGGAAATTAATTTATTATGTATTTTATCATAGTTTGGTAGCATTTATCTCCCTAACTATCTCCTCCACACTGCTATGGCTATTAAACTTTAGATTCCAAAGAACTCCTAGAATATTTAGAACAGGTGTAGAAAATCAGCCAACCTGGAATATCATTTCCTTCTAATGACATTTGTGCTGTATATGTGAATCAAAAAGTCAAACAACATATTTCATTTTCATCACAACATGAGTTTGTGTCTGACATTAATACAGGGTCAAATAAACATTGCATGGGAAGGAAATAAATCCGAATTTCAAGTCTGAAAGGGCAGTCATATTTCTTGAATGTTCTGAATGTCAGCTTTCTGATAGGAAACGAATACCACGGCAAGGAGCAGGGACATTTGGAGTCATCTTTTGTATTCACATCCAAGTTTAATTTCTTTGAATCCTTGGTGTTTCCCATGCAGCAGTATCTTACGGCATTTCTAATGTTTCTCTTAAACTGCAGCAAATGAAAAGCTTTGAAAGGTCAGACATTCTTTGCCATATCAAATAAAATAAAACTAAGTTAATAGATGTTATTTAATAAAACAGAAAATGATGTCTCACACAGATGTGTTGTTAAAGATCGACTTCCCTTAGAGTTCTGGTACCACAGAGTGTCTCATAGATTTTTAGTTCTTCTAAAAAAATTATACTCTATGTCCTAATAATAAATGCATTTTTTTTTTTTTAATCTTGAGCTCTACTGTGCCCTGTGATTATAATGGGAAGTTATCATTTGGGGACAGACAGATTAATACAATTGTCCTCTGACCTACATGTCCTGGAAAACAAAATCTAACGTTAAAAATAAGAACACTAAATTAATATTCAATAGCTGAGAGTAGGCAATACTCTCTCACTTAGTAATGCTAGAGTTTTGTTTGATTTTATTTAGTCTGTATGATAGGAATAAGTAAAGATGAAGTTCAGTGTAAGATAACCCCAAAAGATCTCGATGTAGGGTTTTCTTAAGGGCGTCCACAGCTATTTCTGATAAAAAGCTGAAGCCCTCATTCTTCCTTGACAAAATGGGTCATAATCAGCAAATTTAGCTGCTGTTCTCTATAGTTACATTATAATGGCCTGAATTTTCTATACCTAAGGATGAACTGTAGTGTGATTTTATTTTATTATTTTTTTAACTTGCTTCCTTGCTCCCAATATGCTTGGGGCATATTTTTCTGTGTACTGTGTAACAGTTTTCTTTGAAATAATCCTCCTAGACTGAACTACTGTGTTCTTGATTATAAGTGTCTGCTCTGAATAAATAAATAAGAGAAAAGTTATCAAGAGGAGAAGAAAAGCTGTGAGCAGTGCAGCAGTCAGGGTCCTGTTCTGCCTCCAGTCTCTCACTACTCTGGGGCTGGGTGTTAACAAGGCACTGCTGCTGCCAAGGTTAAACCTCACCCTTGTTCAGCACACCTTAACAGAGTGACCATTCCAGCCTGGGAGTGCCTCAATGACTGCTGCTGGAATTTGCAGACAGATTGATCTTTTTCAGGGTGGTGCTGGGGGTCCCATTGCAGTGAGGGGGCTCATCCTGCCCTCAGTGTCCTACTTGGGCCTTGGGGGAGCAAAGAGAAGGGTTTGGAGGATGCTAATTTTTAGGTTTAGCATAAAGCAATTATTATTTTTTAAATGTGTTTCCTACCTCTGAAAGGATAAAAATTATATGAGCCATCTGCTTATGATTTTAATTTTTTCAAGTTTTTTTTATATAAGCTAAAATTCTGATAGAAAGAAGCTGCCATTGTGATTTGTTTTCCTGATTAATCAATCAACTCTTTTAATTGTGTTCATTGTTCTGAAAGCAGAAAAACAACTGTGAGTGGAAAGGAAAATCTTCACAAGCCCTAGTTATTTTTTTAAATAAAGACCTAGATCGGAGGAATTTGGTCTCATCCTTTTCCATTATTGCCTGTGAAATGAGGTGAGAATATATAATCCTCATACTTCTACCAGTGGTTCAGTCAGGACACTGTGCAAGAACCAATTGTTATAGTAATTGAATTTCAGGAAAATTTATGAATCCTCTTCAATAATGTCAAGTTTATTGAAATCTAAAAATAAAGAAACAGAACAGTAGTCGGTCTAACTAACCATTATTAATAAAGAAAACATACTGTACTTCACAGGAAATTAGTTTTCTAACTATTTGTGCTATTGTGAAATCTTACTGCATGTAATCATTTGTAAGGAATAGTTCCCAAAATGTATCTTCAGTGCATCATCCAAAACATTAAATGAAAATCAGTGGAGATTTCCACACACCAAGGTGGCAATGAACAAGTGTAGCTGAAGATAGAACATTAAAGCCTTTTTGTCATAATCTTCTGGTGAGGGGCTGGACAGGTCATTGTGCTCAAATACAAGAAATTTGAACATCCACAAGTACAGCAGGGTTTCCATATAGATTATTAAAATTATTATTATTATTATTATTATTAGCTGTTGTGCGTGGATTTGCAGAGTAGGAAGACTGAATCGTGATTTGCACATCGTTGTTCTGTTGAGCCAGAGTCTTTCAGTGGCAGGTCCAGACCATAAGAAACAAAAATTGTTTTGGGAGATGGCTGTTACACTCCTGAAGCCAGGCTTAGGCTGAAGCCTCATCCAAAATGAGCCATTTGTGAACCCCTCAGACTGAAGCTGCCCACACAGAAACCTCAGTGCTCTCCTGTGCTCCTGGTGCCTGGAGGACAGAGCACATCCTCATTAATACAGCAGTGTCACCTAGGATTGGATTGAAGGAAATGATTTACAGAAGATTAGAAAATCTTGCTCTGTTTTACCAATAAACAGTGTTACATTATCACATTTCAATAGCTAATTCTATCACTGGGCCTTTTCTCTCAAAAATTAACATGATTTTCAGAGGGAAAATAATTATATGTCATTCATTATCCATTAACAGCATAAAAATAAAATTGGGTGCTTATTTTCAGAGGGAGAAGTCTAGAGTATCTACACTTCCCTCATGTGGCATGTTAGTGTAAAGGCTTCTAAGAACCCTATTAGTCAAATAAAATCTGGTACCTCATATTCCTTTTATTGGAATAGAATTATTTAGGAGTATCAGAATTAGACTTTAAGAAAAGGAGCTTTATTTAAAGACTTTTGCCTGTATTAGTGCTACTGAATATTGAAGGAGTTTAGGTACAGAAATAGAAGAAAAACACATGGACATTGATTATTATTTTTTGCAATACAAGCAAATAAGCACTAAAAAGCACAAACAAAACCACTGAAGTTTGCCCCTTATACTGAGATTTTTATCAGCACATCTCATACAGAAAATGAGATTATCATCAGTGCCTTTTACAGACCAGAAGCTGAAGCACTGGAAAGGCAAATATTGCTGGCATTTAGGTAGGGACAATTTCAGCCTGTTTTGAGACCTCACTGTCAGTCTGTTCCCCAACCAGGCAACTTTTCTGTCCCTGCAGCAGAACCTGATACTCGAAAAGAGACAGCACAAGTTGCTGGGAATTTTTTGTTGGGGACCATCTAGTTGCTTTTTTTTCCCCCATGTTTTTGTTTTCCAGCTCCCAAACACTCTAGGATACAAGAACTTTTTTAGTCTTTTTTTTTTAACTCTGAAGGAGACAGGCAAAACTAATGATTTTTCAAATGCATTTGTTGCTTTTAAGTGGCACTTGCTAGAGAGCCATTAGAGCCATGTTTAATTCCTTCTGTCACAGCAAAAAAAAAAAAAGAAAAGAAAATCAGCCTTGAAAAAGCTGTAAGGCTTTTAAGTATGAATAATTTGCTGATGGTCTAGGAAGGGATTATAGTGCTGAATACACATCTCTATAAATACTAAAAAAGGGTTTTTTTAAAGAAAACTATACTTCAGGACATGCTTACAACAGCTAAAATAGCTATAGAATTGAGTTTTATTCTTATCCTCTGTCAACTTTTCAAGAATTTGATGTTTCTGAAAAGCCATCATGCCAAGATATTTAAACCAACGTAACCTACTTTAATTTTAATCTTCAGACATCAACCAGACTTTGTCTGGTTTCTGGCTTTGTGGTGAAAGGTTTACATAACTCTGGACTGTTGTTCTGTGCTCCATTTCAGCTCAGGTGTTGAACTCTGAGATCTGAGCTCTGCTCCCCCATGGCTTGTGGAGAAGGACTCCCAGTTCGAGGGTACCAGCAAATATTTTGGGTTTCCTCTCTGAAGTCCTGACCCACTGAAGTTGGTGACCCATTATCAGTGATAGCAGCAGACCTTGATCCTCTCAGGCTTACACCATGCACTGTTTGCAGTCAGGTTGTAAATACAGCAGTATAGAAGCAACAATAGGAATTTGGCAGGATTTTCTTGCACAGAGATGGGATCTGTGATAGCAGAGATGCAAGAGTCCCAAATAGGAGAGGAACAGTCAGTATTGCTGTTTAGATGATAGTGTGTGTCACAAAGCAGAACAAATGTCTGGGTACTGAGCGTGGGCAGGTGTTAATTTCCACCACAAAATATCGATTTACAGCCTGTGTTCTGGGGATATTTTTCTCTGATATTGAAATGCTTTGCTTTCATAGCTTAAGGTGCTGAAATTTTACTTCCATCTCCTTCAAAACTGTGAGTTATGCCTGAAAAATAATGCAAGACCTAATGTGTGAATAGTTCTTGGTTTGGTGTTTGGCTGAGGCTGTGAATAGTTGTGAGGTATGGAGCAGAGGCAGGAGAACTTGTCTTTATTGCTGGATAGGGCTGTAATTGTGGTTTCTGCACACTGAAATATGTTGTCTCTTGCAGCTAGTTTTGAGGTCTGGTAGGAACATAAACAAATTTTAACTACAGCTCTGTAGCCCAAAGCTGGGTTTGTGATTGCTGTTTCTCAACAATGTGACAAACACTTTTAAAATCATTTACCCATTTTCCTCACCTGTCTCCCTTGGAAATCAGTTTTCTTTTCAGGCAAAGTTATTGGTAAAAATAGGGTATTTTATCCTACTGCCTCCTACTTTACAGCACCATATGGATCATTAAGGCCTACAAATGCTTAAAGTAGGGCTCACGAGGAGAGTACAAGTCAACATCCACACTCACCAAATAGACATTACTCCTGGAATATTGTCATCCTGGGGATTAGCTTGTGAAGAACAGAACTTTACAATGAAAGAACTAATAAAGGGCCAGCAATCAACTGCAAGCCAACACAGATGTGTTCACTTGATAAGAGGAGGTCTATTTAAAAGACAAATTCTAATAGTTCATTATAGGGAAGAAAAAAACACATTTACATGACAGTATCTGATGCAGTTCCCCATTCCACTGCAACTCCCAAACTGAATAAATCAACATGATTGCAAACTTCATCTCCTTGTGCCTTACAGACTGTGGCACTCTGGGATTCATCCTGCTGTAAGTGGGATTTGCTGTGAAATTTGTGTATCTGATGCAGCTGCTGCCAAGAGGTTGCTGTGCAGATTCCCAGTATCCAGCATCTCTTCTGTTTCTTGCCCATTTTCACATCTGTTGCTGGTTTCCCAGTATCTCTGATGATGCTGTTTCCTGGGCTTTTCCTAGTACGGCGCACACAACTGAGGTCTAACCAGTGTGGAGTGTTGTTTTATTTCTTCTCTCTGACTCCTTAGAGTATCTGACTTCTGCTGAGTGCTCTGTCTCAGCTCCATATAAACCCAGTGCCAGGGTGACACAGACAAAAACTCCTTTTATTTATACCTGCAGCCATCCTCTTTAACCAGTTAACCTCAGGCACACATATTAAGCTTTGTGATTTGGGTGTACTTAGTGACTAGAAGCACATGAATAATACCCTAATACAATAATACATAATAATAAACACAATTTAGTAGGGCTTGGATATTGGATTTGTTAATTATGTTGTTTATGTGACATTCAAAAGAACTGAATCTTGGCTAGTTAAGGCAGAGCATGCAGAATGACCTGTTAATTTGGATTACCTAATAGAAAAAAATTAGACTCTGAGAGAAAGAGAAAGTGTAATTACCATTGTGTTGCTAAAACCAGATATTGAGGTAAAATCATGGCAAGCAGGTCAACATTTTCATTTTTTAAAATATTAAAAAATGCAAAATTGTAGCTGTTAGCCCTACAAACTTCAGTGGGGTTTTAACTACATTTTCAGTCTGATCTGCAATGCATTGAATTTAACAGAATTGTTCCATGAATTTTGATGGCACCTCCACTGAGTTCTACCAGTGCCTTGTACAGTCAGTAGGCAACAATTTGCAGGTACATTTTTCACAGGATGCTGAAAGCTGTGAGCACTCAGTGACCACCTCTCTCCCTCCAGAGAATATTCCTGGGTAACTCCTTTGAGCCAACAGAAGAAACTTTGGCAGAAACTTTTAGGCTTTTAGCTAAAATTATAGGAGTGAAAGACTTTGAATAAATTACTCACATACATAATTCATGCTCAAAATACGTTTTGTTCATTCCATCTCCACCTTCTGCAATCTCACTACGTAATATACATACAGTGCCTTCTGAAAGTGGAAAATTGACTTGATGAACAGGTGTGCCACAGATGAAGTCTGTTATGAGCCTCCAATTCTGTGTGTCAACATCTTAATCATGATTCATGACACTTGATAACCTATAGTTAGGTATTATCATAATCAGGTACAATTGTATCATAGATCTATGTACAAATTATGTTAAATAATTGTTTTGAAATCACATCTAATCATGAGAAATGGCTTTCTGGAAAATACTTCTGACACAGCTCAGGTTACAATCCTTGCAGCTACCTAATCAATGATGAGGTTTTCCAGCACCTAAAGAAATTCTTTTCCCTGAAAATATGAAGGCCACATAGGCCTGGTAGACTTGCAGTTAATCCATTAAAAACCCCTCAATTCTTCTGTAAACAGGACAGATTGTTATTTTATCTGTTCAACCCTAACATTTTTCTTGATAAAAAAATCACCAAGATAAGGGAGAGCACAGGGGCTCCCCAGCACAGATCAGGCTGAGGTCTTAGTGACTCTGTGATATGCATCATTCCTTAACGCAGCTAAAACTTTTGGGGGTAATTTTTGACTTCCAGATATGTTTGAGATAATGTTGCACTTTTGGAATTCAGTTTGTGATCAGTTTTCATATTTTCTCCATCTGCACACTCATTTCCTGGTGACAAAGCTGTGATATGGGAATATCCCATACAGCTTTTTTAAATAAATCCCAGTTATGACTGAGGTTGTGACCTTCTACCCACACTTTCCCATGATCACTTTTGATTTGTGTGCTTTGACAGAGTTGGTTGTGCACGCACAGAAGTTTTCTGACACGGACATAGGGCTTTCTTTACTTTTTTTTGCATCCATTTTTTAATTGGAATGTGCTTTGTCACAAGCCAAGTGGATTTTTTATGGGACTTTTCTAGAGTAATTACTATTGTGAGGGGCTTTCATTGTGCAATTAAGACAAACGTTCTGCCACGTTTGTTAATTACTGGAACACTGAAAACACCAAACAAAACAAAACACTCTGTCTTGAAAATAATTGAAGAATCACTTAAGCCAGAGCACCCTGCATTGGAAAATGTAAGGTACAAACAAGCAGGCTGAATATCTGCCATCATTGTGACAACCTTCTATAAAAAAACATGTGCAAGATAAGATATTATAGGTGCTGCCTACATCCAAATACATCCTTCTTCTGAAAAATGTTACTTCTCAATAAAAGTTAATGGTGTTTCTAATCATGGAATTGTAATAATGAGCTGTATCATTAAGAGAGGTGGTTTCTGTGATGAGGTGGCTCAGTCACATGGACCCTTCTTTCATGTACTTCCTACTTTCCCCAAAGCTGGTGTCCTAAAACTGAGTTCACCCTCCATCATCCAACCTCAAACAAGACTATTTAGCACCCTCATTTTTCTCAGCCAAAGCCAAAACGTGAGGAGGTGTTGCCTCTCCCCACTCCAGCAGTTTTTGTGAAGCCTTGAAAAGCTTATGAATGCCAAATTTCAAGCTCCTAAAGCTGACAGTCATTTCTCACTGCCAGATACTTCGGTTTTCACACCAGAGTGATTATCAAATTTGCAGGAACCCTCAAATCAGCTTTCCTCACAGGATTGTTGGGAAGATTTTCAGTCCTTTCGCCATCTTTTGTCCTTGCAACTCATCACACTGTCTGTGCAGCATTTGATGTTGGATGTATTCACCACCACACATCCCTAGTGAGGTGGGGGGCAGTGCTGAATGCAGTGCAGAAGTAACTGAGCTTTTAAACACTGCACTGGAACAAAGCTGAAATTCTGAGGTCTCAGAGCTGTCACCCCAACTACTGGATCACTTCACTGCAGAATCTGAGGCTCCACTGCTGAGATCTTAATCATAGAAACTGTTTTAGTTAATTGAAAGCTGGGTTTCTCTCTCAGGTCTCAGACAGAAGAGACAGTGGGAAGGTATTTCTTTGTGAGCAGGAATCCTTTCCAAGCTTTTCTCTCTACTGTTCTGCTTCTCTCCTTGCTCTTCATTAGCTGCATTAGGCGTCATAATCCCATTATGGAAATGAGTTGGTGATCTAGGAGACATCCTCCCCAAACATCATTCTCTCTGGAGAGATAGAGAGGGAAAGACATCATCTTAAACCCATTTCAGCCAATCAGAATAAGAATGTGACCAATCAGTGACCAAAGTCATATCATAATTAGGGAATTAGAACTGAAACCACAGTGTTTGGAAAATCCGTTTTCGGGCTTTAGGAATAATTCTTCCCTGATGATTCCCACTTTTCAAGGCTTGTTTGGCTGATAACAATGAGAAAATTCACTCTTGTGCTGCATAATGGAGTGCCAAAGCATACAGCACGTGCAAAAAAATTCATCTCAGTGCTGAAATCATCTGTCAAATGCCATAACATCTGTCTTACACAGCTGAACAAATTTGCCAATCTTCTAGTAGAATATGATAATGGTGATTAATGCATTGACAAGGTGACATGAGCTCCCACAGCAAGCAATATTTCAGAGAGGGGTTTTCTTTCTAAAGCAAAGTAAGAGATCACAATCAACCTTGTGGAAAAATTGCAGCACAGAAATTGAGGGAGATTCTGGGTGACCCTCTGTCACACGTCCCTCACCATGCCATGGCTGATGCTGTGGCAAACAGCCAGCCTGGGAAGCTGTGTGTTCCTGAGTCTGCTGTGCACCCGCACTGCCCTAATGAGGATTTTATTGTGGACAAGATTACATTGTGGAACTTGAAATCAGGATTTTTATGTTCCTCCTGGGCTGAAATAATGTCCAGATAAAAGCCTTGCTTATTGGAAATGGCTGATGTTTTGGTTTTCAAACAAAACAAAACAGAGTGCTTCAAACATACCCAGTTTCTTACTGAAAAAAAAAATCTCATTGTGGTTTTCCTAATACAAGCTGTGTGGCAATCCTGTCATGTGCATATTTGGCTTTACCAAGCATCAATCCCTGGTTTGTACCAATGAGGAACAGGGGGAGCATTTTCCCATTGCAGAGCATGATCACCTTCAGTGACAGGTGAATTTGGACTACTGTGAGAAAAGAGAAAGTGACTTACTGCCAGTTCAAGAGGATTAAAACCTTGTCATGGCCTGAGCTACTTTCTTCCGTGGGTTATTCTGGGGTCCTGCTTAGAATTTGTGCTGCAAAGTAAATAATTCTTCAATCATTGAAGATTTTTTTCTCCTTGAAAACACCTCCTCCTCAGGGTAGGGTATAGACTTTAATATGGGAATAAACTAGAAAAGGATTTCAAAATATGCTGATAGGATTGATTCTCTAGCTGCTTTACACTGGGATTATTGAGTGGATGAATTTGATTCCAGCCAAGAAAGTGGGATCTCTTTGTGGCAAGGATACAAACTTCTCAAATTCAGTTACCATTTCATTAGCATAAAATCTTTACTAAAAAGGGTAAATCAGATCAACAGTTTTATCACAAATGACAGTACCTAGACATCTTATTGGAGTAGTTTGATTTATTAAGTTTTTCTGCCAATCCATAATTTTTGCATATGGGAACTACTCATTTGCACATCATTGAAATAAGCAACTGTTAGATAAGAGACAACTTGAGACCCACTTTCATTTGCATTTAGCAAGTCAAGCTGATGTTTTTCACATAATTTATTAAATGAATTTCAGAAAGATACACACATTTTAATATCCCAGGAAAATACTTATGATTCATCTTGTCTGTCTGTTCTCACAGGTTCCATAGAAAAACCCTACATGTTGCATTTATAAAAATCTAGCAGTAAGGACTGGGAGGAGAGCTGTGTAAAATATTTGTATTGTGCCTTCTCTGTGGGCTAAATGATGTGAAACTATCCTTCCTTGAGGTTTTAGTACATGCTTGAAATTAATTATAAAATACTAATCAAAAGGCTTGTTAAAGGAAAAGCAAAGACTTGTTAAAGGAAAAGCAGAATTTGATGGTTTTGGCTTAAATAAGTTGAAGATGTAAAGATGATTTCGGTTGCTGCCCTTGTGGAGCCACTGCCCCCTCTCTGCTCACAGCACCAGCCAGAGCCACACACAGTTCCATGGAATTGTGGAGACACTTTAAAAGCTCTAAATTGGCAGGTTCAGAGAGTAGTTTTTACACTCTACTTATAATTTCACAGATATTTCTAGAATAAGCAGCATAAAAAGGTTATTATTAGTAGTAGGAAAGAAACAGTTTCCCCAGAATAGATGCTGGGTGTAGAAGTGTTTTAGCAAAACCAAGGATTTGGATAAATGTGGAATGTGAGGGAAAAATTCTGACACCTCAGGCGCTAATGGGTTCTGTGGCACCTATTCAGCAACACAAGTGTGCAAAGGAGTCAAGGGCAGGAAAGTTGATAGAGTTATTTTGGAAAATATGATCTCAAAATAACCTCCCATTGCTAAATATGAATTTTGCAGAGAAAGTTCAGCTCGTGGTGATTTGGAAAGACATGCTTCTGATTTGTCACTAGGCTTCTAGACAGAAAAACAAAGTAGTTGGTGACGTCTGTTTTCTGGAACAAATAAATTGGTAATGAAGCATTTCATTCTTGCTTTGTTGTGACCCAGATCCTCAGAGAATTTTAAAAGATAGAAAAAGACTTAATGGTAAACTGGCAAACTGAGCAATCCAATGAGAGAAACTACTTCCAAAGTTTTATCCTTTTTAACTTAAACAGTTAATTCACATCCATCAAAAGCCTTTCATGAGATGGATTTCATCTCTGAATACCATTTCATGCTTCATTTTACTACACTGATGGGGATTTTTGGGTACTCATTATTCACTTTTTTTCTTTCTTTTTCTTTAAGGAATAGAAATCATAAATCCAGAGGATGCTTTTCTTTCTTCCTCACTTGAGACACAATTCTAGGGCCAAATCAAATATTTCAGCAGTGTACAACAGCTGGTTCTTGCTTTGGCTTGTGGACATTGCTCTTGCCTGGTTTTGAGAAACACTAAATTTTCGACAAGGCTTCAGGCTGGGTTCTCACAGTCCCTCGTGTCCCAGCTGGCCTTTAGGAGCCCCAGCACAGCTAGACAGAGGGCAAGAAACTCATTTATATGGGTGGAACTCTGGCTTCACCTGGATGGAGCCGGAATGGCTGAGTTATGTACCCTGTCCTAAGCCAGGGTGGATTTCTAGAGAAAGGTGAAATTCTTGCATTGGTGATGCTGTAAGTTGGGATGGTACAGCTGCTTCCTAAGTAGGGCCCAACCCCACCAAAACATACAGAACTCCTGCATAAATTGTTGCTTTTAGAGAGCTTGTGTAGTTCAGACTAGAGCTAGTTTTGATCATCCTTCCTGTGAGCGCAAAGCAGACATGACCAAGTGGTAATTAACTTGTTAGTGATTTCTTAATCAAGTTGTCCCTTTGTTAAAAATAGGTTCATGTGGGGGATAGCTTTTCCCTCCAGACAGAAGTATCCTCAGCCTGCTCACCTCAAGGCACCTTTCCATTTAACCTTCCTGGAAAACTATTTCCAGTTTTTATCTATTTTTCTAGACCTTTCCAAGAACATCCTGACCTTCTGAAAGCCTTTTCACCTACGAACCACTCTCTGAAGTTTACATCTCTACAAGTCAGCATATATCTGCCAAAATTGTTTGAATCAGAAGCAGCCTGATCTGTACATAGAATTACCCCAAGTTCTATATTTGTAAATCAAGAAAATGAAATATGTGCACTGAGGCAGTAAGGAATGTATCCTCAGTGCAGATCACTTTTTTATAGTGAATATCTTTGAGTCACTTGTTAATTCTTCTGGTTAACTGGAAGTGACTTTTGTGAACTTTCTCCTTCTACAAGAGTAGTTACTGAGTAGGA
The DNA here is from genome assembly GCA_013397155.1 of Irena cyanogastra. NCBI lineage: Eukaryota > Metazoa > Chordata > Aves > Passeriformes > Irenidae > Irena > Irena cyanogastra. The sequence goes on along the minus strand of VWZV01001474.1, from coordinate 728,779 downwards.
GCTACTGCCTGTAGTCTTCTGAAGATTTTGTACCCAGGGTTTAAAAAATTCCCTGTGCATAAGGTGAGAAAGAATTTGTTTTCTCTGAGAACAGCCATAGTGTTGGGCACCAGAGTTTATGAGCAGCGTGGAGGTGGAAACCAGGGATGTACCACAGGAGAAAAGGTGTTTTGTTCTTTTGCCTCTCCTCATAGAACCCAGAGGCAGGAGAAAATAACCTGAAGGAAACAGCTTCCCTTCACAGCCACTACGACTGGGGCTGCTGGAGCATGTAATTACACGGAGGGGGAAAAGAGCATGCAGTGAAAGGTTGTCAAAAGCCTCAGGACTCCTAATTCTCTGTCTGTTGTTGGGAAGTAAAGCCCTCTGTGGCAGAACATGTTTGGGTAATTGGAAAAGGGACACCTACTGCTTTCATTAGGCTGACTGTACCTATGTAAAATAAATGTATATTGGCAGTATTTTCCTTATGCCCATAAAGTTTTTATCTTCAGAGAAAGGGAAAACAAAGGCAACATGTTATAATTTGTACAGTGTACTTAGAACTATGGATATAATAATGGTGCAACTGAGAATGAAAGTGTATAATATTCAGAGGGTAAAGCTGGGCAATGCTGTTTTGAAGTTCCAGAGAGGATAAGTGATGGCAGGGAAAAGGGAGGAAAACCAGCAGTGGAGTAATGTCAGTGCATGCTGGTCTCTTTGTTCTAGAAGGGAAGTTAGAGAGAAAACTGTCTGTCATTGTGCTGGGTAAACAGGAAAGTTTTGTAAAACCAAGAACAGAGGGAGAATTTGTAAATTAATTCCTTTTTCACCAAGTTCCCTGACCTTCAAGCCAACAGAGAAATTATGAAACTATTCTATTTTGTGTATTTCAGATATGTAATGAGCAATATACTGCACACCCATGACACCAAAGGTAAAATTGAGATGTTTCTTCCTGACCTGAGAAAGGAGATAGAACATATAGAACCCAGTGAAAAAACAAGAGCTTCCTCTTCCCTCCTTCAGTGATGGAATTTGACACCACTGCTTGGTTTTGGTGCATTCAGAGAGGGAGAGAAAGAGTCATAGTTTAGATATACCAGACCTTTTCTTAAAAATAAAACTGTAAAATCTTGGTAAGCCTGCATACTATGCAGGAATATAAATGGACACAGAACATGTTTTACACACTCCTACCAAATATCTTTTTATAAATACTAGATCAATGTTTTCTCAGATACTCAATCAGCCTTTCCAAGTCTCTAAAAAGGGTCATAAAATGTTATTCAGCAGAGTCAGCAGCAGCTCTGCTCCTACAGGGCAGAAGAGTGTGAACAGGCTGTTATTACTGGCTTCAAGTGTTCTCAGTAGTCAGGGCCCTATTAGCTATCATTAATTGGTGGCAACAGCTCAGGCAGTTGTACAAAGACAGATGAGCTGAGAGGACATTGCAGGGGCCAAAAGCTGAAGAATCACAGCGTCAGTCAGAGCAATGGACCCACCTGGTCCAATTGCAAAAATAGCCCAAATTCTCCCAAAGATACCACCTGGTGTTTGAGTCAAATCGGCCTTTTCTAAAGGAAAGATGACAAGAAACTGCATGTTCCTTGTTCGTTGAGTTCTGTTTGTGTGTTCCCCAGCTGGCCCCAGACCAGCGAGGCTCTTCACTGAGAATTGGAGCCTCCTGTTCAGTGTCACAGAGTCATACTCAAACAGAATTGACTCAGACAAGTCCCTTGATCCCAAAATTGTCACCTATTGAACCCGTGACTTCCGAGGACAAGAGCACAGGCACTGAATGTTCAGTGTCTGGAAAGTGAAGGACCCTTCAAGCCTCTGTCTGGCAGTGTTACAAGGTCATTGCCACAGTTAGTTGCTATCCACTGCACATCTTTTACACCTTTTCTTCCTCACTGTCTGTATCAGCCTTTTCCCAAACAGACAGGATACTCTGTTCTTCCATTTGACTGACTCAAGCTGACAGTGTCAATTCTCAATGCAGAATTAAGATTAATTGTAAAGTTACAGATAATCCATGACACAGAAATAGAAATTATCGAAGATTCAACCTGCTTACATCTTGTTTCTTTATTTTATAGCTCCTTAAATACATTCTTTATTGTTACTTTATTGTAGTTTTTCAAAGGTTTTACAGTCATTGGCAAGATTTTCCAAAGACAAGTGTTGTAGTCCATCCATGATGAACAGAAGCTCCCATTAATGACAGTGAGAGCTGTGGATCAATAGCAAAATACAGCCCCAGGGTCTCAGCTCTGCTGGAATAATCACAGTGTCTGCTCCCTGGGGCTTGGAGGGCTGAAGGAGATGAACTGCTCTAAGTAGACAGCATTAATACAGTCAGAGCCTGTATCACACTGGTCAACATGTGACCTTGGGTCTCCAAGTGACAGAAAAAATTCTGCCAGTACAAATGTTAGCCAAGATTTTAACAGTGAACTTGAAAGGCATCAGAGTGCTTGGAATTTCTAAACTATGTAGCTTCCTAAACTCTTTCACATTATCCCTTCAATCTGTCTTTCATGTCAACCTATGATTCAGAAAGTCTTCTTCATGATCTCTTTTCTTGCATCAGATATTTTTTGAAGTATTCTGACTTCCAAGAATTCTTTTTTTTCCCCCTTTTTCTTTTCTTTCATGGTAAAAAAAGGATTTTCTTCTTCTAAAACATCATTTCTTGCTTTGGCTTTTATGTCTCAGAGTGGGCATGAACTCAAGAAAGCTTTGCCATTTGCTGCAGTCAGGAGAAGAATTGAGGTACTTGAATGATCTCTTTGGAAGAAGGAGTCTATTAATCTAGATCTTACAGAGCTCTTTATATATTTATGAGGCTTTAAAATGGATTATTAATAAAGTCTATTCAGATCTTCATGTTGTCATCATATTCTCCCTTTGTTTTACCAACAATGCCAGTTTGAAGAGATTTTTAGCAGAATTTCCCTTAAGTGTCTTAGCTCCTTGCATGCCTGGAAAGTGATCCCTGTGGAAGTGAATGAAGTTTCTGTAGTGCCCTTTTCCAAGTGTTCCTCATAACTTCCATCTTCTTTGATTCCTAAAGAGCTCAGCCACGCTGTCGTTGCTGTTACTAAACCCATCACTCTTCTTTGTGCAAAGACTATCTTGTCATTACATAAAAGTACCTGAGGGACTGGGTGGTTTCAGTCTGAAGGAGAACCATTACACCTTCCTAAAATTGTGATCAGTGTTGATTTTAGTCATCAAATTAATGTCATAGTTTATTAAGCTTTTCATCAATATGCTATTCCATATCTTTGAAGAGTTTTAAAGCAGTTATTGGTGTACTGTTTATTCACACACATATTTTTAGGAGAACCAAATGAGTGCTAACAGCTGTATTTTATCACCAAAAACTTCATTGTTAATAATTCCTGAGTTAGTTTAAGAAGCATCCAGTACACCCGTGCACCTGAGAGCAACAGGAATCCTTCATTTCTGATACTCTCCCTAGCACCTTCAACAAACCTTTCCCTGGGACACAGGGAAACAAGGAAATAAGGAAAGGAATTCCATAAGGAATTCCTTATGGAAGGAGGAGATTGAAAAAAATTCCATTCCATAAGGAAAGGAATTTTCCCCTCTCAAGTAGGGAGACAAAAAATTTCAGAGTCCTTCATCACTGGGAAAGAATCATGTCCCCACCCTCATTAACACTGGGAAAGCTACAAGTGTTTAAATTGACAAAATAAGTTCAGATTGTGGATGTTGTCATGGTCTTTATCTACAGCAGAGCCTGGGGGCAGCAAGACCACTTAGTCAGGCTTAGCCCAAAAAACCTGATGGTCCTTTCCTGATTAACCCATAGGTCATTGCTCAGGTAAAGTGTTTAAAATGTCTTTCTCACCCATTTGCTACAAGCAGAGGCCATGATTTGTCTCAGCTTCATGTCCCATTGAGAACAGAGAAATGTATCACAAACACCTGTGAATTTCTGAAACTCTCATCTAATTTTTACCTGACCTTTTCCTGAAACATTATCACACAAATATATTTCTCTAGTCAAGCCTTGGTTCTAAATGGATAAAAGGACCAGAGAGAAAATAGGATTTCATTTTGGTGCTTGTTTGGGATTTTATATATATAAACCTCCAGTAAATAAACCTCTGAATGAAAAATTGATGCAGGTTTTCTTTTTTTACCTTTCTCCCCTTATCAGAAATGCACTGAGCCTTATCTCACTGAATATATTCCCTGATCTTGGCTATTCATTAAAAGTAATAGAACAGCTAAATGACTTTGGGACGCAGTAACTCCAACATATTTTGTTTAGTTTCTTCAATAAATCATATTGACAGAGGTTCCTTTATTTTGCTATTGTGTCACTGTAAAAGAATGAACTATATTTTGAAAATTTCCATCCCTGTTGCTTAAGCTCTGCTCTACTAAGTTTAATACCCTGACAATTCCAGCCATAATTTACTCCTTGGAACAGGTCATTAAGTACGCATTGCTGCTTTAGACTTCTTCTTTGATCCATTGCCTTTTATAAAATACAGAAACAGTCTAAATAGTCTCCATAGAAAGAATTTTCTTTTAGGTTGGTGTTTAACTATGAATCATAATGCATAACTCACCCATCCAGAAACATTTCTTGCACCACGCAGACACGTTGCTTTCATTCTCCAAAAGCCATATGGCACTTCATCATTTGCCACAGTGGACTGATTCAGAAATAATCAGGTTAATCATATTACCATAGCTAAGTGAGCAGCTATGCTGGGAGAGCAGGGAGTGGTACCTGGATGATACAACTGCTCCGTGGCAGCTCGCCAGGAATTGTCAGAGGCACTTCCAGGAGCTGCTGGGATTTGCTGTGTGAAACTACCAGGGCAGCTGGGTTGGGGATGCATCACAGAGCTGTAAGCTGCTCCCTTGGGCAGAGCAAAGGAGCTGAGAGCACCCCAGGGAATGGTCACAGCTCATCTCCGGGGAGGAAATGTCATCCTTTTCCTCCAGGGATCTGTACTCAATTGCCATGAAGTAAGAACATTTATGAATTAAATAATCATGTTGCAATTATGGGATCACTCCTGTCACTTCCTGAAACCTTCACCTTCAGAGAATCCCATTGGGGTCTATTAAATTACCTGAAGTGTTTGCAGGACCCTGCACAGAGAAAGCATCTATTTCTGCAGTGTTAATGGATCAAATTGCATTATCCTTATTACATTGATAATATCTCTGTCTGGAACAGGTCAGTTTCAAATAACAGCACTTAAACTGTCTTAAGGGATAAAGAGTTTTTTAGTTCAGAGAGATTTTTCAGAAAGACCAGTATTGTCTATAAATACATACATGATAACTGCACAGGTAATTTCATCCTCCTAATGTATAGACAAATTTTGTTATCTATCATCTAAATAATCAATGGATCTTCACCCTACACTTGTAGTTTATCCATTTTTCATGTTTGTTTTTTTTTTTCAAAGATATTAATCATTTAGACCTATTTATAAAGGTAATATATTTACATGTCTAGACATCTGAATATTCAAGCTCCATTTCTCATTCCATGCAGCAAAAATTGATTAGCTGTACCTAGAGAAAATTTGTCAGAGAGTAACTGCCAATATTAACATCTGCCAGCCAATCTTCTTTATAATCAGCAGTAAAAAGAAGTGATTTTGCCTCTTGGGAGAGCTTTCATAGTTCCCTGTCTCAATTTACAGTTTGTAACTCTCAGGGGTGTGAATATAAATAATATTTCAATTCTCCAAAGCTTCATCTATCAAATGTTTAAAGTGATGACAGGACCCGAGTAACAAAACATTGGGACAATGACATCCCCAGGCTGCTCTATTAAGAGAAAAAAACCAGAGTCAGCTTAAAAGGTCTGTGGTCTGAAATGAACTCTGGCAGTAGGATTGACCCAAGGTGTGCAGGGTGATAATAAAGAAAAGATCAGTGCAAATACAGAAACAGCTCTCATGCCTCAGTGAAAACAATGTCAGATCTCAGCAGCATCTGCAGCTCAGGGTCTGCACACTTCAAACAACCAACAAACAAACAGAATGTTACAGCTGAGATATCAAAACCACAGGGACGTGCTGGATGCCAGTTCCTATTAATTTTAATGGGCATCTAGCAGCCAGGTTCCTTGGGATGGTTTGAGATTCAGCACAAAGCATTAATAAATGCTCGTATTCCCCCTGTCCTCATTCACCTCAGCAGGGACTCCTGATGTGGAAACTAAACCCAGCATCTGGTCAAAGCAGGATACCCAGGGAGTACCCAGGGGAGTTCTGGGGATGCCTTGTTGTGCCATGGGCAACTTGTGTACTCTAAAAATGGCATCATTCCTTTCCCTGTGCTGGGAATAGGAATCGAGCAGAAGCTGATCCCTTTTTCTGGAGCATTCCCTGAGCTTGGCAAGGGGAAACCTTTGCTGAGCCCACAGCAACACATGGAAGCACCTGCAGGCAGGTCTCAGTGCCCAGGATGGCTGTGGTTACACCATGTTCTCCCTTTAATATCCTGAGTGCTGGACTATTCACCAGGAAATTTGATCTGTAAATTGAAAAGGTTATTTCAGAATTCATATTGATGTCTCAAATGGTACTTGACAAAACTAATGACAACCTACTTAAAGACTGCATCTGCAGTGCTTAAAGCAACTAGCTTTAAAATCTTTTACAAAAAAAAATTAGAATTGTTTCACTTTTTTGTACGAATTTTCTACTGTTTAATAGAAGAGCAAAAATCTTGAGGTAGTTATTAGTCATGTACAGTACTAATTAAGAAAATGTGGGAGACAAATTTGTGTTCCTTAGTTATTTTGCATTGCCTGAAAAGAATTTTTCATCACACTTGAGTTTAGGTTATTGGGAGTAATCAGTGAATCACAAGAGAGAGCATTTTCCTTGGCTGTAAAGTATATTTGCTACCACTGTAATGCACACCAATCAGAAAGGTAGAAAACAAGTGAAATGACTGAACCCTCCATAAAAGAGAATAGCTTGTAGACCAGCCATCCCCATCAGAAAGTGACTGAGCAAACATCTCCTCACAAATAGCTGTAAATTAACAGAGCCTCATTGCCCACAGTGCAGCCAGCCAGGTTTACAGCAGCATCTGTCTCTCTGTACTTAGACACAAAGCAATTATTTTATTCCTAAGCACTTTTTTCTCAGAGACAAAAGGCTATCTTTCTACTTGCCCTCCCCAGATATTTTTAAACAGCCTGTTGGTAGGTTATTTGAAAAGCTAACAACTGCCTGATCTATTCTCAATATAATTTCATCATTTGTATTTTGACTTGGAAATGTGTGCACCCAGACTGAAATTATTTTACTCCCACAGGGGTAACACTCTATTTGAAGTGCCCATTAACTAATCCTGAATAGTGGTGGAAAATCAGTGTAAATACATGTCACATCTACACGAATACCAAATGAATTCATAAAGATTACTGCTGAATGCAAAATTATTCCACTATAGAAGGGGTACTTGAAAGAAAAAGTTGCTGAAATAAGGAGCTAGTCATAGAAAAATATGTGTCGTTCAGTAATAGTTCTTTTATATTATGTGGTTCTATTTATTTGTGTGCATTTCTATCCTGCATCCCAGATTTTGGGGGCTTAAATTTCATCTGGTAAAACTAAGTCCATGATTTGGACTAAATTTTGGATTTGGGATTAAATTTTGTCTTGCCAGATCCAATGTCCTCTGAATATTCACATCATTACCTCACAGGCTGTGGGGAAGGCAGAGCTTCAACCCCCAAATTTAGCACTATCAGCAGTAATCAGAAAGAGAGGAAAACAAATTTGCACACCAGCTTCCACGACAGGGTTCTGAGAGCACTTGAATTCTGAGTGCAGAATCCAGAATATAATATGCAACATGGTAAAATGCAGATTTATAATTACAGTGAAACCAGAATTGCTGTAATCTAGAGATGTTCAAAATGATGAAACACATTTAAAATCTGCATTGTTATTATCTGCTAGCCCAATTTCCTACACGAGCTGATTTTCCAGTCAATTTCTCTGAGTTAAAATGACTAGGATGGAATACTTGAGATATTCACTCACATTTATTCCAATATTTGTGTACAAATATGATCAGTTCTTGTCTCTGAAATTTAAAATTATCTCCCACATTCATTCTTCTGTATCCTAAACCCCAGTACAACCTCTTGATGCACTCTTCCAAAACATCAGCTGATATATTGATGTCATTTCTCCATTCTAGACACCCTGAGATGATCATGATTAAGAGAGTAAGTAAAGCTGAAGCTCATAAAGTTACAGGAAAAGGGCTTTTATGGAAGGTTAATTTATGCTGGCATCATCTGGGGCAGAGACAAAGTCTTTCTTGCAGTGTCTGCACACTAGGAGCAAAGGAAGGTCCCAATTCAAGATCAAGGAACAGCATCCTACCACAGCATAATACAAATGATCTTCAAAGTCACAGTAAGAGCTGATCTGAGAAGAGCTGATGGGTTTGTTCTGCTGTGGAATAGAAATTATTTTGTCTTTACTTCTTTGTTAACTGAGGAGGGAGAAGCTAAATTTTTTACTTGCCTGAAGCCTGCAGAAATCAAACTGTGGCTGAAGACAATTATGCAAAATTGCTTTAAATTTTGTGCAAGAGTTAGACTAAAAGAAGATCAATTGGCCAATATTTTCAAATATTATATATCTGCATGATCCTACAGGCTTTGAGGGCTCAAGTATATTATTTAATACTTGTTCAAGGACAAATGGAATCAGAGCACACAACCCTGTGTGGAACAGAACTCTTTTGGAAGCAGTCAGGGAAAATAGGTTTGGGTGATCCCTCCGTGGCACTGGTGCTGTAATTCCCATTCCTGCTGCCCTCCAAGGCAGGGACACACAGCCCCACCAGTGCAGCAGCATAGGCACAGAGCTCCTGTGCCCACCCATCCTTTAGATTCCTTCTTGTGAGGGCAGGACAAGGTGGTTTCTGGACTCATCATCCAAATCAATAGATATCTCAAAATTACATTAATGTAAAGGTGAATGCCATTACTGAGACCTCCAAATTCAAATACCTGTTTAACACATAATTTTTAATCCTCTATTGCAGCTGAGTTCTGCATGGTTTATAAAACTGCATGTGATGTGGAAACACCAGATGCCCTAAGAATGGCTTTTTTCCCCTTATCTCTTGGTGTTAGGGGTGTGGGGTTTGTGTGTAGCCAACATAAGAAAGGTCCATGCTTGTCCTCACTCACTGCTGAGGGAGATGTGGTTTTCAGCACACAACACCCTGGATGTTTATTTATTTACTTCCAAAATATCTGAACTGCTGTGCTCTGGCTGTCCTCGATTAAAGCTGGATCTGATGTGTTTTGTCAGCAATCTACACAAGGATCTGGGTGTAGCTCCAGCCTTTGCAATTCTGGGACAAGGTGAAGCCCCAGGAAATGCAGGATCCCATTACACACAGAATGTTGAATCCAGCTTTTGAAAACCCAGATTCTCTTCAACAAAAATTTAGAACATATTGTGGCTTTCCTTTGCCTATTGTATTACACCCCCGCTTGTGAAAAGGAAGCGAAATTGCTTTCATGCTGCATTTTTAAGGGGTAAAACATTTTTATAGGTGTCGTTGTGATAAAGAGTTTAGTTAACATTCCAAGCAGCTTTTAGGGCAACAATACATAAGCTTTAAATCCTTCTTCAGCATGTAGGCACTATCATCTGTTAATATCTGTTAGTGCATTATTTTTATTTTTCTTCAGCATTTACCTTTAAAACCTATGGTAGATTTTTGTGTTGGGGGTCATGGTGGTGGTGGTGTCCAAAAAGATTTTATTTGTTTGGTATTCTACACGGTTTATTTTTCTGAGGATAGATTTCATCCTCTTCCAGTGCAGGGGCAGCCATGAGAATAGAACCCTGGGGCTGCTCTTTCTGCAGTGTCTGTTCTCTGAATCCAGCAGCAAAGTTATTGCAGAGCCCTGTAAAGATTTCCATGGCAGTTACCTGGCAGCTGGATCTCCCTCTGTAACCCTAAGCATGGTTAGAAACAATGGGATTATCCACCCCTAGATGAGACTCCACATCATTTTAAGCAGTTTCCAATCTTGAATCTTGCTACTTAATGCATGGGAACAAGCATGTAATGCAATTTAGTGATCAAAGTCAACGTTTGCTGCATTGCCAATGTTATTTATTTTTAAAAAAAGGAGAGAGATGGAGAAAAATGGCAAGCACAAAGGGGATAAAATGCCTTCTTGCAGAAAACTGAGTTACTGAAGGAGATCTGAAGACTTTGGTAATTTGGTTTATGTTATACTTGATATAACCATAACACATCCATCAAGATTAACCCAGCCTAGAGAAATGGCAAATCACATTAACTTGTTAGGCCACTAGGTGACAATTGAGGGAGCAGAGTAAAGAAAACATAGATAATTTGTTTGTATGTGTAGCTCTAAATGTTTCTAATGTGAACTGTAATGCCATTATAGAAATACTGAGTAGCACACTCAATGCTTGATTGCTCTCTGGCTATATGCAATGAACCTAAATAGCAAATCTTTTATTAACACTGGTGCTAAGAAATGCATAAAGAAGAGATTGGCCATGAGCAGCAATAGCAGGTTTTAGTGAGATGATGAAATTGAACACACTTCTAAGTGCCATCTACTGGCATTTCTTCAATTAAGTGCTACATGCATTCATATGTAGGGAAATCTTCTAATGTTCCAGAAGTCTAACCCATAATCTATATCATTAAACCTTTTAGCTCTCCCTTCATTATTTTCATTGTGGCCTTCTTTTCCCAGCATATTTCCTAAAGTATGCAGGTTTCAGCTATTGTGGTTGTTTTTTGTTTAGTTCACCACACAGGCAATAGAGGTGGAAGAAATTAATCCTGTGACTAAAAACTAAGAATGAATTATCATCAGGGCTGTGTCATTACCTTGCAGTGTTTCAAGGTGCACGAACACTGCACAGAACAAACTTCTAGTTTGGCCTCTAGTTCATCATTGTTCTGTGTCAATAAAGCAGTCAAGAATTGGAAGCTCACAGCTGGAAAAAGCAGCTCTCAGAGCCCAGTTTCATTTGCAGAGGTGTAATAATTTGCTTGGCTCATATACTCAGCACTTCATATTTATGCTCAGCGTGTCACTGGGAAACATGTGGGAATACAGATTTTTCTGGCAAGGTTGGACCAACTCCAGTATCACTTTTCCTGTGGTGATGAAATCTGCTTTGAAATTTCTGTCCTCAAAACGCAAGTCCTGTTGGAAGTGTGGAATGATGTGTGTGCAGGGGGTGCAGGAGGGCTCTGATAAAGCAATTTAACCAGGGAACTCAAGGCCCAGCCATGCATTAGAATCATCTTTGCTCCTTCTGGAAGGCAGGGAAGGTATAGGAATGTTTAACTTGTCATGTGTTAGCCTGTAATCCTCATCTTCTCTTCAAACAACCAGCTGTGATTTAAGGAAGGACTGACTGGATGTTCTCTTACACCACAGCAACCCTGAGAATGGGTTGCCAGGGCCAATGATAACCAGCATTTATTTCAGATTTTCCGTTGCTCTGAGATCCATGTGTAAAACTTCTTTGCTAACTTTTTTGTAGCTTTACTCTAGTATAATGCTTTTATAAATATCAGTGCCTATGACAAAGAAAAGTATCTTTAAATGATAAAAAATAACAAAAAAGTGTGGACAAAAGAGCAGGTTCTGGTAGATCTCCTCACTATGGCTAATATTTTATTCATAAAAAGTTCCATTTTCGAACTCCAGCAGGGATTTTTTTCCTGCTATGTCTTGACATAACCTTTGCCATTTCATGGTCTCAGCCATACTGGTGGTTCACAGCCGTTCTGTGATCAGGTAATAGAGCCAGGTCCTTCTCACCCTCTGTCATTTCCAATCTAATGAGCTCCCTGCTTGTACCAGAAATCCTTGTTACTCATTCCTGGGTGAATGGTTGTGCATTTGGTGCTCTTACATTTTATCCTATTTCCATTACTCCAGTTCTAAATGTCACCCAAATTGTCCTGTAGGGTATTCCACTTTTCCTTTACATTGATGATATCTCTCAACCACCTTTCAGAACCAAATGTCACAAGCATTGTCCCAAACTTTTGTGTCAGCTTAGTAATTAAAATGTTAAATAAAACAGGCCCTAGCACTAATCCATAAAAAATTCCACCAGCAGTTTCCCTCCCTAACAGACATTTAACCTGAGCAGAGGGACTCTCTTTGGAGTCAGAGGAATGCATTTTTCTTATTGGCCATTTTTATTCTGTTGTAGTCAAAGTAAATGACCAGGGTTGTGAGAAGGGAGAGCTGAAATCAATGGTGGCTCCTGAGATGCTTAAAGTGAAGTATGTGCTCAACTTTTCAGCTATAAATATCAGGGGGGAAATTTCCCTCTTAAACTTTTTGCCCGGAGTGGAATCTTGTTGTCTGTGCATCCTGTTGCCAGAGCAACCTGTACCAGCTCAGGTCCAGTGGCAAAGATCAAGCTGCTGCTTTCAGAACAGACACAATGACAGAAATGTGGGCATTAGTTCTGATTCTTAACACTCAGACCAATATTATCTAATTCCATTTCCCATATTTCATAAAAAATGGGGATTTTTCTCCCCACATCAGAAATTAGTTGGGAAAAGTGAACAGAATTCCTCAGTAACATCCAATATTACAGCTTTTGCTAATTGTTTAATAATGACCATTTTTATCTGAAATATGCAGTGAAAGGCAATGCAGTGGCATCAATCTGATTCCCACATGCAAAATTGTAACAGATCCAGCTTCAAGAAGACTTGAAGGAAAATTTGCAGAAAGCTTTTTCAATTCAGCCTTTGATCCTCAGCTCTACTCAGATCACAGGTCCTACATGCCTGAAACTTCCTAGGTTTAACTACTCCTGGAAAGATAAAGGAACTCAAAGCACACAAAATAGATAATTCCCATCTGAACAGAGTTCAGGGACTACATTTCTGTCTTCTGCAGCTGAGTCTCCTCATAAATACACACTTCCAGTGCCTCAAGGAGATCCTTGCTTAGACTTTTCCTTTGCATAGTTTCTTCTGCTGCTGTAGATTTAAAAAATTAATAAAATTATACCCAACAATATCTAGCTCTGTTGGGTTTTGTTCTGTCCTTTTGCAATAACAATAACAAGTACTAAAAATTGTCTTAAGCAATTGCTGCACCACAGAGAACAAAAAAACCCCTCACACAAAAAAAAACCCCAAATAGTGAAGGATTATCTTCACTTAAAATACAATGCAGATTATAGCATAACGTATACAAGATTTTAATGTTCAATACAATCAAGCATTCTGCTGTGCTCACTGAATATGCTGTGGCAAAATAATGCAGAAGTTAGTCAACTATTCCAGGCAGATTTTGGATGCTTTTTTGTGTGTGTAGCTGCATAAATTAGAATGAATTTTGTTTCATTAGAGGCAGCAAAAAAAAAGATTAATGTGGAAATATTTTGGTGAAAATTTCTATCAAGAATATAGTAAACACAGTGCAATGTTGAGCAGATAATCTAAAGAACCTCTTGGGTTTTGTCATTTTTGGAAACACTCTGGGTTTTCTTTTCAGGACCTCTCACAGAAGTTTTCTATTATTGATAGTATTTTTCAACCAACCTTCTACTCGATCCAGAGCAATCAATGCAGAGATACCAGCTGATATTTTTATCCTTTTTGATGTAAATTGTGTAAATCTCTGCTCACGAAAAGTTTCATGGAGATAGCTTTTCAGCCCGGAAATTGACACGTTTCTCTCCCTAGGATTAATCCCATTTCCCAGCTTCTGGTGAGGCAGGAGCTCTGTAAGCAAAGCTCCCTCACATAAGGTACAGAACTGGTGGCTTTGAAGTCCAGGTCGTGTCTGAGGGGACTCTTTCCTGCAGGACCATGCTCAGACCAGAGCATTTCCCCTGAGTGAGCAGGGAATAAACAGCCCTCAGTGCTGGAACACTCCCATGCAATGTTATTAATTTTTATTAATTTTCATCAGAATGTGTTACCTCGATCTAATGGCAGATATTTAGAAACAAAGCCAAGCACTTATCAATAGTTTTACCCATTTCTCCTGAATCAAAACTATTTATCTGCTTTGCTCAATTTTCCACCTGCACATTTTCCCCTTAAATTATAAGAAACACATTTTCCCCGTTCTACTTGGAAATTTACAGTCACATGGTCTCTTACAGCTCACTTTGTTCAATATTTCATGTTTTGCAGCTTCTCGGGTCTGAGATAGATGCTCTTCCCCACAGCATGGTACCAGGCAGTACTAACCAGAGACCACTCTTGATGCTGATAGGCAAAAAATAGAGATATTCTCCCTTGTCATCCTTATAGAGTGATCAATTGTGATGAAAAATAAAAACAAAAGGAATGCATTCCCACTCTACATCCTGAAATGCAGGAGAATTTAGGATTTATTCAAGTAAAAGACAGTCAGAAAATTTGCTTCATATCTACCTAACCTAAATAAAATGAATTCTCTCCAGACTGTTAACTACTGATCTTCTACATCTTACTGCTTCTTCTCCATTCATTTATTAAATACATAAAAAAAATTTAAAAACCCAAACCCAAAGATCTGAGTCCACTACAGCTCCCTGGCAGCTCTCAGGTGTATCACACTCCTTCTCTTAGCAGGGCTCACAGCCTTGGTCCTCACCTTCCCCAGGATTACCCCTGGAATGAGCCCAGGTCAGTCCAGGGCCTGCAGTCTGAGCTCCTGGATGGGTTTGCTGAGCACTGAAACTCGTGCAAGCCTGGTTTGTGTGCTCCCAGCTTCTCACATCATGCCTTCCATGGATGTTCTGAGAATTACATTAAAGGTCCCTTGAAAAACCAGGTGCAAACATTATCTCCAAGTCTGAGTGGTTCTGTAGATTCCTGTGAGGACTTGTCTAAGATTATTCACCACTTTAAGCACAGTTGCTGAGGTTAATTAGATTTATGACCCCTAAAAATTTTAAGTGTCTCTGATGGCTGACTTTCCAACTGATAATTTTGTGTGAGAAACAGAAAAAGAATAACAAATTGACTATGAATAAATAAACTCTTGATATTCATTCACATGAGAACAGAGAATATGTTTCTGACATTTAATTAAATATCCAAACGTCCAGAAGATCTATAATAAACCACTTTGCAAGACATCTAAATGTCAGAGAAAACACATCTTACATGAATGTTTTTTTTACCACTGAAGCTGTGAAGAAGATACAACATCTTTTTTAAAAGACACAGAAACAACAAGCACATATTTTATCTTGAAAGTACTTTTTCAAAGGCTTCTGAGCAGCCTAGTTTTTGCAGTATGATGAGTAGAATTATTTTAATTTATCACACAGCAGTTTGAAACATTAGTTTTACAGATATGCCATGCTGCTCTAGTATAGTTCAAGTCCTGAGACTCACACTACTCAATGCATGGCAAAACACTGGAAACATTAAATTGAATTTTTTCCCTAAGTACACCTGATACCAGGATCTGAAGATCTTTTCTTATACTTAAATGTTACAGAAAAACTGTTCCAACCTGCTCCCCTTATGCACATTACTTCTTCTTTCCTTTTGTTATCAAATTCTTGATAACACCCTCTGACATGCTCAGGGGATGTGAGAAGTGCTTCACCCTTCCAAATGCCCCCTGAGGCTGAGGTTTGATTTCTGTCATTGCAGTGGATGTAGCAGGATTCTACATGGGCCTCTCACATCCTGGGAAAGAAGGGAAAGCTGCAGCTCCTTCCCTTCATTCATGGCTCAGCTGCACATAGGCCATTGTCACAAAGGTGCCTTGCCAAGCACTCCCAGATTTGCTTTAACCTTTCCCTCTGCCTTTTTTTTTTTCTTAAAGATAAATAAAATGCAAGGAGCAGTTTGTGCAAAAGATGGTGGAATTATCTCAGAATGAGCTCCTTTTGCTGGTCTGTTTTTAGGGAGCTGTAGCAATGCTGTTGAAATGCTGGAAGTTTCCCTTTCTTGAACCAGGAAAATCATTGTGTCATGGCTATGGGTTAACTGAGTGATCTGCAGAGAGGCCAGACCAGCAGCTGTAGAAGAAATAAATGTGTCATTATTTTCAGAACAAACTGCAAGGGAAGAGGCCATGAAGAATCAGACAGGAATTAATGGGGAAGTCTTAGGCTGTCACTTTGCTTCTCTGGAGTACTCATTTCTGAGCAAGCACCTTCTGTCCCCTCATGAGGTATCAAACCTAGAACCAAACCCATTAAAATTATCTATGTCCCACTCGACTCCAATACAGATAACCAGTATTTTTCATGGCTTCAAAGTGACCTTCAGGCCACCTTTTGGTGGCACTGGCGCTGGTGGAACTGTTGATAAATCCCTTCCCGAAGTCTCCTGTAAAGCAGCAGGTCCAGGCTGACAGATCAGCTCAGGTCCCTGATGCTGGGGTCAGATCCCCCCCAGAGGTGTCACCCCACTGCCCTGCCGTGACATCGCTCTCGGTGACATCCCGCAGTGCCTTTGGCCCTGGCAGTCACTGCTCAGCCCTGCCCAAGGGCAGCAATTGCCAATGTCACTCACTTGCAGCCCAGGCCACAGCAAACGCGGCTGTTTTCACTCAGCACTGAGTGTCTGCAGTTACCTGGCGTGTAAATGGGCAGTTAATTAAATCACCCTCCCAGAGCTTTGTAAGAAATCTATTAAACAAAGAATCGCTGCTATAAACAAACAAACCTGGGTCACAGCTTCGGCTCTTTGACCTCTTCAGTGGATTTTCTGGTTTTATCAGAAGAGCTTCTTTACATTTTTCCTAATTTGCAACCAATATTTTAAAAGTTGTTAAAAAAAAAAAGAAAAAAGAAGGAAAAGATTTGGCACTGATAATTGTAAGTCTGTTCAGAATACAGGAGGAAGGTTAATTAGCTTTTCTGACCTGAAGAGTCTAGGAAAGTATCCCTGGTGACTCACTAATTGCTGCTCAATGCATAATAGTGTCTGTGAAGCAAAGTGCATGAAGGCAGACACTGATAATAATGTTACTTTGATTTAAAATTCTCTACCTGCAAGGACATAATGCTGTTTCAGTACAGCATGCACTCCACTGATAGATCTAAATATTCCCCAACTATTCATTAATTTTATTGGCAATTCTGGTCACTAATCTTGATTTGAATTTATACCGGGAACAACTGTGTTTCTCAGATTGAAAGTAAAATGCTGTTTAGGGAATCACTAGAACATATTCTGGAAATGTTTTCTCATGTGTAGTAAACAATTCTATTAAGACAGTTATATGTGCTGGAGCTGGCTTATTTATTTTATTATGAGGATGTGTCACACAAAGAATGCATCATTTTTATAAATGCAAACAAAGAATTAGTCCGTTAGAAAAAATATTCCTCAACTACGAGAAAGAGACCTCATGTTGTCTTTTAAAATTGTGTGAGACCATTATAGACTAAGGAATTTTTAGGAAACCTATGGAATCAAGCTCACAGAGTATCAGAAAGATGTTCAGTGTATATGTCCTTCTTGTGATATCTATCAATTGACACACAATGATAAGGAATTAATAGGCAGAATAGGTGTGTACCATTAATTCAGCTAATCGGTAGCTCTCAGGTCTGTGTTTTAAAAGTCCACCAGAGAAAAAAATGCAAAATTTGCTCTTCTTAGATCTTGTAGTGTTTGTTTCTTGACACCTTTTTGTTAAGAACTAATTTTTAAAGTTTGTTTAGTAACTGCAAACACATTTTTCATGTAAAATTTCTCTCTGCTAATGGTGCAACCTTCTTTAAATAGGTATTCTACAGATCCTCACTGGATCAGTTATAAAACACTTCTTCAGCAATCTGTCCTCCCGTAATAGATTCCTGCAGGAGCACGATCATCCAAGTCTCATTTGCATTAAGCCTATTACTCCCAGTTTCCAGGACAGTGTTGGAAAAGCAGGAGTGTCATTCACAGCTTTGACTGCAGAAATCTGCTACACCAACAAGCAGCATGCACCCAGCCACAAGCCATTGATAACCTTCTAATATATAACCAATATTTTCCTTCTCAGAAGCTTATAACACAATTTAGGGGTTTTTTGTAGTATGTCCCTGATGCACCTGTTGGTTTATCCACCACATTCCTTCCTTGCATCTCTTCTGTCCTGAGCCAGGTGATAAAATTGAGACAGACCTGTACTTGAGGAGGATGCTGACCCAAAGGCAGCCTCAGGTACCACTGGCAGCAGGGACAGGGCCTGCAGGTGAAGCAGGAGGGAAGGAATGTCAATGTTCAGACATTTCTCCTGCTAAGGCTGCCACATTATTGCTGCTCTACTTTGGAACAGTAAATGACATTAAATGGCTGGGAGGATAGATCTGCCCGCTGTTGGGTTGTTAGAACAGCTCACCGTGGCTCAGGCAGGGAGACACTGCAGGGTTTAGTTTCCTCAGAAGCTCCATCTCTGTCACACAACAGAAAACCCATTCTGGGAAGTTTTCTGCTCTGTCTGGGCAGCCTGTGAGCCTCCTGCTGCATGGACACGTGTGGACATCCCATCCCTAACACTCCTGTTCTGCAAGGAGCAGCATTCACTGTGTGTGAGGGAATGGGAGACATCCCTAGGGTGGGAGAAAGGGGGAGCAAACAGCAAAGCAGGGCCCCTTTCCTTTCTGTTCTCTGTGTCTCTGTACCTTGATTCCAGACACAGCCCCTGATGCTGTCTGGCAGCTCCTGACAGCAACAGGAGCAGCACAGGTTTTCTTCTGTGCTTTGGCAGACTTAACCTGCACTCCCACTGCCTTTGCCTGAGCAATCTGCAGGTTGATATTTACTAAATCAGCATTATGGAACCCATATCTTTGTCCTACCCTCCTCTTTTCCCTGTCATTTCTATTTCAGCTCAGATATCCAGCAGCTTGACAGATAAGACATTACTAAATCACAAAAGACCTTACGTATATCTTGAATTTCCTGACTTAGCTTATTAAGCTGCAATCTGTTGTACAGAATCACACAATAGATGTGTTAGAATGTAACCTGACATAATAAGTTACTCCTATGATAAAAGACAGAAGACATGCAAAAAGTGACTGTTTTTCTTATCAGTGGAGCAGCTCTCAAAGCAAACAGGTGATCAAGTCATTTAAATTCAGCATGTGTTTAATTTAACAAAAATTATACCGGATGTCTATTAATGTATGGGATATTATTTTCAGGCCTTTTCTAAAAAGTATTCTTATATATGTAATATAACCCTTTGTTCATTGCATAATCTTGCTGCTCATTGAATGTGAATTCTTTTCATTGCCTAAAATGAAATCCTGAATTCTTGTCCAGGACAAGCTTTCTTACCCCTATTCACCTCCTAAATATCGTGCATGATTTGGCACAGCACGACTCTCCTGCCCCTCTGTGTAGGAACTTTACACACACCAGTGAGAGGGCCAAGAAGGGAGAAAATAAGAAAATTTCTTACTGCTGGAGCACTCTGGGCAGGAGCTGAAAGCAAACAGTTCCTTTTCTCTGTATCATTTTGGACATATATACTTTATCTACACCTTGTATTTCACCACAGCTTAAATAGTTCACTAACTGTAACAATTGAACCGAGACTCGAGTCACCAGGAAGAAAGGTAGTGGGTTTTGTGAGATAAATTCCTGCCAGCTTTTCAGAGAAGTGTTCTGCTGCTTTGCTGCTGCCAATTTGCCCAGTGCCATTATGGAAATGCACAGTGAAGAAGTTAAAATAATATTGGCCTGAGACTGCCAGCAATCTCTGTGTTCAAAGGATTTATTTGCCAGTCGTGTACTGGGAATATGCTGCGTTGATTCATTGAGATGGGAAAGAGAAGCTGGAAGGGTGAGGCAGAGCGAGGAGAGTTCCAGCACAGCTCAGGCTCAGGGTGGTTCTGCATCACCCACGTTGTGCCTGGTCCAGCAGCTGCAGCAAAATCCAGAGGCCAGGTGGAGGAAGAAGAGGGGAAGCTGCTCTTCCTCACCCCCTTCCTGTATTCTGGTTTTGAGGCACACGTGGTGTCTTCTGTCCCACTCCTGCTCTGAGTGCCCTCGTGTGTACCCTGACCTCGGAGTCTCTGGAGTGGGCAGATGATGGATAAAGTCAAACACCTGGCACAGCTGAAGCTTTTGCTGGGAGCCTCAGTACGAGCAGAGCCCTCTCCATCTGGGGCAGGAGGGGTCAGAGCTGCCTCCCCACAGGGACCTTGTGGATTCACTGCAGGCCAGGCTTTCAGAGCTGTTCCAGCCCCACAGAATTCCTGCAGTGCAGGGAGCCCAGCAGCTCTGCAGGCCAGCCATGAAGGACTGACATTACAAATACCACTTCATTGTCCACTCCAGCGTGTGGGAAGGGTGCGGGGTAAAATCGCAGGCAGGATCCTCGAAGGAATGCTGGCCTTCCCTAGAGGAAATTGCTAATTTTTATCCATAGTTTATGTGAAATTTCATTTGTTCTCAATCCAGCATGATTTGTTTTAAATCTGTAAAGCTGGAGCTTTCAGAACTATTCCTTGTCAAGGGTACCTGGGGGAGGTAATTTAGTTTTCTCAGGTTCACTGGGTGGGGGCTTATGCCAAAATTGTTTAGTTTCTCCAGCTGGAGCCTGTGGGTAACTGAACCTGACAACACCTGGCACAAGGGTTCCACGGGGTATCTCATTCATGGTGGAGAGGCATTTTTATGTCACCTCTCATCACAATGGCTGAGTAATGAGGACACAGATCTTCTCTGGGGTTTCTTTTTTGTCTCCTATCTTCCCAAAACACTACCATAATCCTGAGGTAACAACACGGCAGAGGCAAAAGATATGCACTAAAATGAGGTTCTTATCTGCAGTTTTATTATCCCATGCAATATTCTTGCAGAAAATTACTTTCTGAAATGTGCTAAGCTGCTCTTTGGCTCTCCAGGGCTCTATTCACAATTTTCTGTAAGTGATTTTTGTTTAATTTGTAGCAGTGGAGGGATAGATATCTTTCACCCTGACTGTTATCAACTTAATTGTAGCTATAGGAAAAGTAAAGGCTAGCTGACTTTTTATTACTGAAAGTAAAATAATGGGGCATTGTTTGCTTTTCTGTTCTGTAAAGCACAGTGGCTAAACTCGTACCTAAATTCACATAACTTTGTCCCAAATAAATGCTTCATTTTAATATTAATTGATTTTTGTCTAGAGGAAGACTGTGTCACCTGTAATCCTTGTTCCTAATTGCTAAGTTGCTTCAGGCAAACCTTTAGCAGGAGGTGAATGAAGGATCTTTGTGGCTATGGAGTTGCATGTTGCTGGTTTGCTGCTTTTTAGCAAAAATTATAGGAACAGAAAGTGTTCCAGCCCACTCTGTGCTTCTGATGTAGAGACATCCTGTTCTGCTGTGGAGAAATGCAGGTTTTGCCCTTGTCTGCTGCATCCTCAAGCCTCTGCCTGAGAGGCAGAGAGGAAAAAGAAATGTTTGTATATGCTCCCATATGTGTTTTGATGGAAAGCCCAACTGGTTTCACACATTGATACAGCACTTCAGCAGCTTTTACTTTAATAAAGCCTCACCTGGGGCAACGTGTTTAACTTGGCCACATCGCTTCAAAGGGTAGACAGGCCAGAGAGGAGCAAGAAAAACCAGAAGTGTACAGGAAAAACTGAAAGGTTTCGTCTAAAAAGTGAAGTTTTAACCTTAACATGATGCAAACTGAAGATAAGTAAATTGTTTTCCAAAGGCATGTTGGAAATGGCAAGAAATAATGGCTTAAATTGTAGCACAGAACAGATATTAGGAAGAACTTTTTCAGTGGTGAGAACAGATAAGAGTGGCCTCAGTAGGAAGGTTACAAATTCTCTGTCTCTGGCTGTTATTTTTAAAAAATACACTGTACAAGTGTCTCTTGGCAATGCTGTGTGTGCCTTCCCTCGTCTGTGAGAAAGGACAGTGCCTGTTCATGTTTTGCAGTTACTTCACGTCCCATTTCCTTGTCATTTTTCTCCACTCTAATAAAGGGGAAAGCAGGCACAGAGAAGTTTGCTCTCTGGCTGGCAGGCTGGGCTCCCTCCTTGAGAAATCTGCTGTTCTGACCCCTTGTAAACAGAGGTGCTCTCCACACCTGGGAAAGGAAGACCCCAAAAGAAAACCCTGCTGCCTGATGAGATTCTCCGTTTATTCCTTTAGAGATTTAGCAATATGTGAAGGATCTGTCAGTGTCAAAAATGTGAATTCCACTGTTTCAGGATGGTTCTGCAGAGGAAAGGGAAGATGCCTCACCTTTGCCATCTGCCTTGTGTCTGTGGCATTTTTGGGTAGCATCTTGCAAGTTTTAATCTCATTTCCTGTGTAGGAAGTGGCTTTTCCTTTCCCCTCGTATTGCATCTTCAAGGGTAGATTCTCTGTCACATATAAAGAAGTAAAATCTTCCTGGCTTTTGGAAATTCTCTGCAAGATTTCAAACTAAAATGCTTTTACACAAAGATACTGGCATGTCTCTTTTTCATCAACCCCAAAAGAAGCACATTCTGATACTTCTTGGGTGGATTTTAAAACAAACCTCGCTTGTAGCTCTGAAAATGTTCCCTTACATCCAATGAAAACTAAAAATACCTATGAATAAGTTAACACCTGAAAATGTAGGTTTCAGCACATGGCTTACATAAACCATAAAAGCAAAATTTTAACTATGTTTAAATTTCATGCATAAATCTCCTTGAGAAAAAGTTCCATCCCAGTGACAGAGTTTTAAGCTAAAGTAAACATTTTTCCTCTGCAAATGGCATATAGAAACCCCAATTCAAAATTACTAGACCAATATACACAGCTTTTTTTTTTTTATTTTTCTCACAGTTAATCTCTTAATTCTCAAGTAGGCCAGTGCCAGAAGCTTTTCTGGCAAACAAATTATTTTCTTTGTTTACTTTCATTGTAATTACTTTCAATAAAGCAGCCTAATAGTGGTTGACATAAATGATATTTTTTCCCTCAGGTTTCTTAGTTATTCTCTGATTGATTATATCCAGGGTAAAAATTAGTAAAATCATAGCATTCTAAACATTTATTAAAATAAAAGCAAAGAAAACAAATAAAAAATACAACCCTCCAACCCCAGAATGTAGTCCACTGTAAAGAAATAGGAGATTTTATTAATGCTTCTAGAATTATTTTATCAAAATTGGACATAAACCAAAACATGTTTAGATGTTCTCTGCTTTTCCTCCATGGTAATTCATCATAATGTATTAATATATATCAGCTTTTATACTCTTAAGGCTCCACACTGTGACAAATCTTATTCATTTTTGGCTCCCTGAAGGAGCCATTCTATTGTCCTCTGTGAAAGAGCCTTTTATAAACATCTCCACAGGGCAGACTGGCACAAACTGCCCTCATGGCTGCTTGGACAGGTCTGGAGGCTGTGCTGGGGCTGAACCATTTAATGGCTTCTTTATGCTGTGAACCCTTCATAAAACGTGCTGTGCCAAGGATCTGGCAGTGGCATTTCCATGCTGGGGCAGGCTGAGCCAGGATGTCCTTTGGGATAGTAAAGAATTTCTTTGGAAATTTCAGTGTCCTGGCCATCAGCAGAAGGGGAATGGCAGGGAAAAGGTGCCAAGAGGAATTCCTGCATTCTTCATTGATGTTAGTTGAGCAGTAATAATGAGAGAGAAACCAGCAGGTGCTCCTCTGAATTCTCTGGTGTTCCTTTCTTAGTCCCTTGAGCAAGGACAGCCCAAGAGGAGATCTGTGAGAACCCCTTGGGTGGAACATCTCCCTCCTGAGGGCCCTCTGTGACTTCCCACAACCCAGCACAGCTCCGAGACTGCTTTGATTTGTACGGCCCACGCGTTGGCAGGAAAGTGATGTGAAATTAGTAAAAGCACCAGGAAATCAGAGAACTGTTCCCTATTTTCATAATTCTTCAGCCCAGAAAAACATTATTATTAACACCTGTCAAAAAGGTTGTTGCAGATTTGAATTCTTGTTGACTTCTCTGAGAGCATGGGTATTGTTTGCAGGAAGTCTAAGAATGATCTTCTCCAGCCTGAACCATAGGAAGAAATACATGTAGGGCTCAAAGGGCAAAAGGAATTTTAAAAACCCTTACAGACTTCACTAGTATGTGGTCTGTTCTTCATCTGAATTATTTCCTTCTATTTATTCCTCTACTTTTTTTTGATAGGATTATTAAAAAATCCAAGACTCATTTAAGCGAATTTGATTTGGTGTCTAAGCCACTCCAAAATCACATCTTAATTTGATTCTGTTGATTTAATATCTGACCTTGCTAAAGCAGACAGCACAGCACATCACTTTTGGCATGCTGAAAGTATAATTATTTGCCTGTTAACATTATTTCTCTGCAAAGAAAAGGCGATAGATCAAATAATGAAGTTTCAGAGTCTGTAACAGGTGAACTTGGAAACCACACACCTCACATGATACTTTTGGGAAGATAGCATCAAAATCTTCCAAGCAAAGTCACATTTTCCTGAATACTCCCATCTCCTGGCACTCTCACAGTCATTTCTGGAGTAAAGGCTCTGCACACACAGAGCACTGACTGTGGACTGAATCTCTGAGTAGTCATTGAAAGCTTTTGTCTGTGTTTACAGCTCTTCAGTGAAGCTCCTATTTTTGTCTTCAGTGGTTTTGGTTTCAGAAGTGTTTCTGCAGAGAATCAAGGGCTGAGTTTGACTGAGCTTCCATTTTCAGCTCTCTGTAGGACTTCATTCCAAGATTCCCTGATGAGACTCATAAATGATTACGTACTTGAAATGTTTCTCTCTCACATATATGAATCTAAACAAAAATAAGTGGAAAAGTAAGAGGAATGAAATGTTATTGCTGCCAACAGCTGCCTGATGGGGAGGTAGAAGGAGATGCAGCCAGACTCTTTAAGTTATCTGTAAGTTCTGGTGAATAATATGATCAGTCTAATGCTTCTGACTGAAAATATCTTACCAGATAACTTCTCCTCACTGAACACCATGGGAACTTTGCATCCACAGCAGAAGTTCCCCACCTAAAGTTATCCAGTCACAACATAAGCAGTTGTGTGAATTCTCTCCAGTTTCTATATAGGATGTGAAAACACAGCTTTGCACTGTTTCTTCCAGAAAGAAACGGATGTATAAATCTTGAAAAAGTGAAATATGGCTTTAAAAATATTCTTTGACCTAGTCCTCAATCACTAAATTAAATTTCAGTGACTTGCTAGGAAAATGTGTTCTTTTTATGTGCTCTCATAAATTATGCATTTCAATGCTGTATGTATATATATTTTTTATTATAGGGAAGGCAAAAAAAAAAAAAATCCAATAGTCAGACAGCTCTTTAAAGCTAAGTCTTCCAGACACTAAGCCTGCATCAGGAGTGAATCTTACTGTGAATTCATAGGTTAAATCTTGTTAAAATTGTTCTTTTACAATGGATGTGAGCACATATTAAGAGTATTGACAAAACACTGATATAACATTTGTTTCTTGCAGCAACAAGGTATTAAAAGACAAGTGACAATCTCTGACTTGTGTGGTTCTTTGCATAGTTACTTGCCATAATTTTGAATAATCTACTGGGTTTTAACATGACTTTGCCATACTCTTTAGTTGCAAGTTTCATACCACAAAACACCATTATTACAAGACATTCCAGTCCCTTGAACTTACTCATAACAGTCTCAATGGGACAAAATTAGGCAATTACCTGGTTTTATGCAACTCATATTTTTATAACTGATTTTCATCCTTCCTGGTTTTCTCTGCAGGAGCTGTGAAATTGCATACAGATGAACATAAATCATGCCCCCCAGCTCCACACAGCAGTTCCTCCCAGCTCAACAAGCAGGAGCTCTGAACTTTGGGTGACCAACGTTGTCCTCCGTGGGTTTGCTGCAGTGCAGGAACATCCAGCACCAGGTAGGTCTGTCTGGAGCTGCCTGTTCCCAAGGAAAGGTTCAAGTCACTGCCTGGAGGGAGGTGTGTGAAGGGGCTTCCTTTAATTCAGGTTCTTCACAGTATCAGAAGGCAGAGGTTCACAGAAAATCCTGAAATATTTCATCTTATGTTTGCAAGTGCAGTGCTGGGGTGAGAAGCAGGAGATGAGTCTCAAAGTGGTAGATCAAAGAACTGGGCAGCACATTTGAGTGGAACGGCTTGGTAACTGCACTGCTGTTATGGCTGGAAAGTAGGCTGAGATCTTGTTGCTTATTAGGGCTTTAAAATTTTGCTGGACTGTTTCTGATGGACTCGTGTGAAAGTGCAATCTTTTATCTTTTCCAGCCTCACAACGTTTTTGTGCGTAGCAGAACTGTATGAGCAGAAATGTACATCAAATATAGCTCAAGTAAAATGCATTTTTGGTACTTACACATCTGTAAACACATTAAAATTTTTAATGGTGGCACTCACAGAAGTGGTGGTCTGGGAATTAAATGTGTGAACAAAGGGGATGAAGTATTGATAGCTCAGCACAGAATTTCCTGCATGCAGTGATTTGTTCTAGAAGGCCACGTTGCTGTGACAGGTTGTATGACTCAGTACCTTTTGGTAGCAAAATCATTAAACTTTGCTTTTTTCCTTGTTGTTCTGTGGTTAAACAAATTAATAGTTAAACTGTCAATTATGGTAGCTATTTAAATGTGACAAATTAAGTTGACTCTATGGCAAAGTCACTCAGTACCCTTGAGAAGCCCAGCCTTGATTTCAAGATATTGCTCTAAAAATGGAATGTTTAACAGCAAGCTCCATCCCCTGCTTAAGCTGTGAATAACAAAATAAGTGCTTCACACAGCACAGAGCTGCACATCACCTCTGCCACCTCTCTACTCTTCCCACCTTCCCTGTTCTGCATCTTGATGGAGGTTTTGTAAGCCTTTCACACTAATGTCTTACAGCTATTTTAAAGGCACGACCATGAGTTCTAATCTCCAAGGTTAGCATACTGAGAAGGTGACAGCCACATGAAAATTACTGTTAATTAGGCCAAAAATAAAATTTCCACCTGTGAACAACACCAGATTTTCATTTCTTTTCTTTACAGACATTCTGACAATGTTGACAGATCTCTTCTGTGTTGAGAGCAAAACTGGTAGAAATGGCAAAACGTAGTATTATCAAAGAAACTTCTAAAAATTAGATTTATCTTCATATTCTTCTAATTATTTTTTAAATAGTTCTTTCATTTCTGCCTCATTTAAAGTTCAATAAAGCTGTTGAGACAGACAGAAGGCTCCTACTTGGACAACAATCTATCATTCACTAATTGTTACTTTAGTGAAAATGCTGATTATATAGAACTATCTTATATACCGAAGTCAGAGGGAAAAGAAATCTCTTAATAAGTATGTGAAGAGCTCATAAATAAAGAAGTCTGATAGACAGCTACAATGTACGTCACATTACAAATCTGGTTTCTTTCTAGAAGCATCTCATGCAACCATTCTGCTCAAAGCAGGGTCAATTAAAGTCACTCAGAACCAGAGATTCAATATCCAGGATGGAGACTCCACAACCTCTCTAGGGAAAAAAAAAGGTTTTCCTGTGTTTAAATGAAATTCCCTGCATTTCAGTGTGCTCCTGTCCTTGGGGAGGTGAGAGTGAGTGGTCAAAAGTCCCTCTGATCCTTCTCCTTGTGTTTCTTGCTTTCTTCCCACTCTTAGCAATCTCCCCTGATCTCCAGAGCTCTGCGTCTTCTCTCCTTTGTATCAGCAGCCAGCTTCAGTTTGAGATAATTTCTCCTGATTGATTAAAGCCCTCTGGCACTCTGGGTACTCATCCCCTGCAATCAGGCAGCCTCTTGATCTTCACTTGGAAATCATAGTTTCGAATTTCAGGAAAATTCATTCTCTCCCTGAACAAGTTTGTCTCGTGTTGTCTCAAAATCTGGTTTTTTTTCTTCATCCTTTCAGGGGACATTGTTCTGAACTCGAACTGGAGAAACGTTAAGGCTGGTTGTATTCAGCCAACCATTGTGATTACAAGTGTAATAATGGTTCATCATCCCCCAGAAACCTCTAACACAAACATCTGTCTGTTAATGAATTCTTTGGCTGAGTCACAATGATGTGGAGCCTTTTGTGGTCAGCTGAGTAATTAATTCCTTTGTTCACTGCCCATCCCTCACTTAATTTTTTCACATCCCAAGCCTAAGAAATCCCTGCAAGGAAATGACCTCTCAGAGAAGGAGTAGCCTGGTGCAAGATGGCAGTGGGATGCAGTGTTTGTTGAACCCTACATAATAGTCACAGAAAAAGAAACTAAATAATTAGAGAAAACATTTCCATAAAATAAAAGCAGAAAAGGACACAGTTTGAGGAGTTGATTGATTGGTACATGCTTGGGGCAGTGAGGGTGAAGTAAGTGACCTGTTCTTTTCTGTGGTGGAAGCCACTGTGTGATATGGATCACAGCAATACAAAGTAATACCATCATCTCTTTATAGGCATTGTTTGGGACTCTCTTCAATCCCCTGCAAGAGCAGAGATTTGGAGGTTTTGGTAACAACGGGGTAGAATCCTTTGTTGGGGTTTCTACAGAAATGGGTCTAAGGGGGCCGGAGATTGTGAAGCAATGAAAACAAACACAAGGTGTGCTTGGAGAACAATCAAACACCAAGTGTGTGATCCTCCCTGAATGGCAAATGAAAATGCTGTGTGCATGGCAGCGAAGTGTCTGGCACAGGAATGGTGATGCTTGGAGCCACATAATGGCACGTTCCCTGATCCTGCTGGGGGGGAAGCTGCAGAACTGCGCGGGATGAAGCTCTAGTGGCCCACGCTGCTGTCACAGCCACCTCTGCTTGTGCTGCTGTCCTTCACACAGGTGGCATGTTTGATTTAGGTGGCACTTTCTGCTTGTACACTCAGCTGAGCCACGAATAAAGAGTCTGCGTGGCCAGGTTTGGTGTTTACCTGTGTACATTTCACCTTTTAGAAAACCCCTCTCTACCACCACAGCATGATAGCCATAACTGCAATCTCACTCAAAATGCTGCAGTGATTAAGTTCTGCTGGATAAATTGCTGTTAAACTGAATTTATTTAAATTTGCGAAATAAGATATTTCAATCAGATATACATTACTTACTTACTCATCCATATAGTTTCATTGAAGAATAGTGGATCAAATTATCTTCTTAGGGAAGCAGTAGCGAATTAGAATAACTCCATATAAAGCTTAGGAATAAATAAATTTAACATAAATAAATCCCTGGGCCAGAAATACATCTGTGAAACCTGAGCTCATTCTTTCTTTCCCTTGTTCAAAGTAAAATTAAGCAAATGGTTGAATGCCTTTCTAAATCAGGGGAGAAGATTGAAGTCTGATCCATTTAAGCTACTTCCTTAAGCTGGGGTAGTAGTGGAACACAGCTTCTTTTTCAAACTGATAACTCTATTAGAACAGGGAACAAAAGCTTTTTCTTCCTTCTTTTTCCTTCTTAATTCACTGTAGACATTTCTACATAATATATTTTTAGCACAGGTATATGTACGGAAGTGAATGTTTATATCTGTGTTATCCTGCTCAGTAAGAATGGGCTTTTATTCCTAATAGTGAATTATTCTTGAGGGAACCTGACATCTTCTAGGAAACCTGACTGGCAAAAGTAATAAGTAGTAATAAAACAGAAGGAATCTTTGTAATCTCAAGATTAATGGATAAAATGTTTATGCTGAGGGGTCTCTTCATCAACAAACTGCTGTTTGCACCTATTTGCATTTTAATGGTTACCCTAGTTCTGAAGTTAAAATTACAGACTTCTCCCAGCTGCTCTTTAAATGCTACATTATAATTTTGAGGAAGCATCATACGTAATTATATTTAATAGACACAGAATTGATTGAAACACTTAACAAAAACAAAAAGCCCAGACCTAATTTTGTAAACATGTTATTGTACAGTAACCCCCAATGATTTTGTTCTTAAATCTCCTAATTAATTTTTAATTAAAAAGCTCAAAGATGCTATTATACTTCTTGTTGTAAATGGCAGCCTTATGTAAGCATAAATGACTTAGCTGCTCAGACAAATATCTCCCATTAAAATCCATGTTAATGAGAACTCCTGAAGACAGTATTTCAGAGATTTAAGCAGTGGCAGCACTAAAATAGTCTAAATATCACATAGGGGGTTGTTGTTTTTCATTCCTCCTTTCTTTTTTGTTTTGTGCAGAACACAGTAGGTTTGCAGTGAGAAGCTCTCCAAATTTCCACTCAGGTGCATCAATCTCCTCCATTGCTATTACCAGACTGTTTAGAGCATTTCCTAATTAGTTATAGGGATGGGCCAACTCACCTCTACTTATCTGAGGGCCAATGGGCCCAAATTACCAAGCTTTGATGCAGACCTGCTGCATTAAAGAGGTGAATTCCTCTTGTTAATGAAGAAGTGACCTACTGAGGAAAAAAAACCAGGGGCCAAATTTCCAACCGTACATAGAAAAGCCATCCAGCTTTCCATGTTTTTAGTCCATCCTCTGGTTAGAGGCAGCCAGAGGATCTGAGGCAGGAGCTGAACACAGCGTGTTGCTGTGGGGATGGGCTGATGTCACAAATTGAGGATTATTAATAGCAGAAAAACAGCAAGTGCTCCTTTCAGAGAAGCATCTTTAATAGCAGGGGAAAAACACTTGAGACAAAATCTCATTTGCTATGTTTTTCTTACATTTTTAACCAAGAAGGAATGGGAGGTGGAAATGCAGTGATTTCTATGGTTTAATTATCTGTCTTCTCTCTGGTTATTAACACTGCAAGGAGAAGCAGCAGAATTTAGAAGGCTGGAAGTTGTAAGTTCAGTTTTGCAAAGCTGCAATTTTCATTTTCAAGGATGCAAAGTTTTGGGGTTAAGATGGAGGACTAAAAATAGTGATGTTTCTTTTTAAAACAAATTTACAATAGTTTCCCTCTCATAATTTTATCAAGTTCTTGATATTTTACAAATGGAAGCTTGTACAAAAATCACCTGGCCTATTTAGAACTGTATTTGTTTAACCACACCAGGAATAAATGATAATACATTCCTTTGAACCAAGGTTTGCCTTGAAGAGAGGTTGACTATGAGAGTGTATAGCTCATCATACTCCAAAGTAAAATTTGTCCTCTCTTTTTCATAAGTTGCTGCAACAAATGCAAGAAAAGCAGTAGCAACAAAACATGTGCTGGAGCTTGACTATATTTTATATATTCACAAAATAAAATTGAGTTACATAAGACAATTGAAAATTTATCACTTCTTATTTTATCCTGAGCTTCTACATCCTTGGAGATTTGTAATTCCCTTCCCTTACAGACCACAGACAAAACTTTTTCTGTTGGCAGAGGGGTAGAACAGGAGTCTCACAGATGCCATGGTTTGTGCTTTCCAAATGTGATGAAATCCATGTTTCCCTTAACACTTCAGTATTATTTAAGTGCAGTTTCTCAGAGTTCTGCTCTTTCCAGTCCACAGACAGCTCTGAAGAAAACAAGGGGGATCTGGGTGGTGTACTTGGTTTTAACATTTTCTTGAGATTTTTCTCCTATTTCTCCCAAAAGACAGACTTCTGTCATTTTTTTCAGAAACCTCCCAAATTCCACAGCAAGCCAGCTCCAAAGGCTGGTGTACCCTTGTGTTTTAGACACTTCCAGGTGAAACTTGTGTACCACTGTTGTTGTTTGCAGAAGGGATATTGAGTGTCCAAGGGAAAGCTCTTGTACCAAAGCCTTTTGCTAACCTGAGTAAGAAAGTTCACCCCATCTTCCCACCAGAGAGGCCAGAAAATGTTGGTGAAAATCACAGCACAGGAGCAGCCAAAATACTTGGGCTGCTGTGTACTCACTTGAGTATCTCTTCTTTGCCAAGGCTTAGAGTATCCCACAAGAACACCAGCTGTGCAACTTGTCCACCCAGCTGATAGCACTTCAAATCTGCTTAGCTTCAGAAATTACTTGCCTGTGTAATCTAATTTTACCCAGTGTTCTGTTTAGAAATAAGTCCATTTACCACTCACAGATTGTTAGTTTCCTGATTTAATAGTGAGATGTTGAAGAAAAAGCAGTGTTTCTCCCTCATAACTCATACTTTCATCCCACTTGTTCATACTCCAGTAATTGAAATTACAGTTTTATAATTGTGCAGACATTGATGATTTTTCAAATGGAGGATTATTAATAGCATAAAAACAAGAAGGACCTCTTCTCAAAATGTTATTCCAGCAAAAAAAGAGCTAGAAAAATATGCTTGATTATTTCTTCACTTTTTTTGTGCATTCTTCACATTTTAATTAGGCAGAAAAAGTAGATAAGATTTTCTTTCATCAGCATGAATATTGGTGAATCATAGCAGAAAAGAAACTTATGAAACATATTACAAGTCGTAAACTTAGAGGTTTTTTAGTTCTATGGACTTTTAGGTTTAAGAAAACTTTTGCAAAAAGAAGCACAAACTGGAACTAAAACTTCATTGGTGCTTCAATATAAATTGCTGGGGGGAGGTTGTGCCTTTAAGTGTATCTGCATTAAGATGTCTTTCCTATTCCTTTGCCAAAACTGACATTCCATACTTTGCAGCAGACAGGATCTTTTTTGGGATCTTTTGGTCTTATAGGTGTTGCAGCTCTGTATTTCCTAAGTATTTGAATATATACTTTCAAGTGAAGAGCTGGTTAGGAAAGAACTTTGCACCTTACTTTTTGAGAGGAGTCTGGGGAGTTTTGGAGTTCCCATTTCCCAGTGGTGCTGCCTGCTGGAGGTCCCAGGCAAGGATCCCTCCTCTCTGCAGGGAAGAGGTGGAATCACCATCCCTGGAAGTGTTCAAAAATTAGTAGATGCAGTATTCCATGACATGGTTTGGTGGCCATGGTTGCCCTCAGTCAAAGGCTGGGCCTGATGATCTGGAGGTCTTTTCCAGCCTCTGTGATTCTGTGATCAGCAGCACAGATGATCCTGTGCTTCCTTTCCCTCCCCACACCCTGCTGGGGGTTAATCCCATATCCTTGTCCACAGAGGGGTTCAGGGGAGATCTTTTGTCAGAGCACAGTGCCTGAAGCACCAGTTAGGAGAGGGTGAATAAGGAACAATGAAAGGGACAGGGACAGTGAGATCACCAGGATGCAGCTTCAACAGAAACCGTGCAAGTATTTCGAACAGATTCCATAACTACACTGTGAATTAGTGGAGGGTACTTCCATGAGGATACAGGAATGACATGGATGCACTGTGGGGCTCAGCAAGTTCTGAGCTTGCTGACACAATTGAGAGAATACCAGGGAAATTACTACTTTTCATACTTGCCACATTTCTTATACTCTCTTCCAGAATATTCATTTGGTTGGGTGCCTAAAGCAGAGAGAAATGGAATCTTTGGCCTCAGTAATTCCATTCTTAGGAATGCAATTTTACTTCTCCTTTGTACTCAGGGTGGTTTTATCTTAGTTTTGTATGTGTATGTTTAGCAAAAGCTTTAGAAAACCAACCGTGCTATGAGCATCTCATTGCTAAGCAACAATGTATTCTTCCCTCCCACGTACCTTCTTGCTGTTCTGTGAAAAATAACAAGGATAACAAATGTGTAAAAAGCAGGGTGCTTTCCTCCTTGTGGAATAATGCAGCGAGAGGCTCAGCACTGAGCAGCTCTGGTCACTTATTTCTGAGACAAACTATTGCTGCCATCTGCTTACTGACTAAAGCAGCAATGGTCTGCATCCTGCTGCTTCATTCCTGAAAATTCCTGCTGAGATTCCTGCTTGGCATAAATTCTGCCACACAGAACATTTTGGGAGCTTCTGTGCTGTTAGCCATGGACAGATTGGGATGATTTGAGATTACAATGGCACAGGATCTGCAGGACAGGCAGTGGACCCCACTGCAGTGGCAGAAGGGAGGCATTTTAGTGCATTATTATAATGCTATGTATTGCTTGGGGCTCTCCTTGGGGAGTGCCACTGCAAGCTCTGGTGTTTTCATGTTGATCAGAAGACAGTAACGTTGTAGAGGGGAGAGAATCATGCTCTGTCAGCTAACTGCACTTCTGGAAAATGGTTGTCAAACCAGCTGTTGTTTCAGAATCATTCTGGACTTAAAGCAGTTTTAAAACTCTACAGTTCAACAACCTTAAATGCGGGTTTTTGTTTGTTTTCTGTGGTGCTGCTCTATTGTCTCAGTGTTCTTGTGAGTGTCTTCGAAAGCTACCAGTGTGTTCATGGATTATAATTTCACTTTGTAATATCAGTGTTGTCTGAGCACCACAGAAACTGCTGCAGCAAGGTCACTTTGTAAAACTAAGTGCTGGCTAAGTGTTAACTATGATCATGCAGCTGTAGAACAGATTGAACTAGAAATGCTCCCTGGCTTACAGTTTGTGTCTGTACTCCTCTGTACATCTGCTTAGGAAAACTGTAGCAATTGTAGTCAAGGGTCTCACAGCAAACAAGAAATCCAAACAGCCTCTGTTTGGGGACTGTCTCTTTCAGAGTACTTGGGGTGCAGATTGATCTAACACCTTACCAAGGCTCTCCTATGTTAAGTGTAACTACTTGAATTTTCAGCAGATGCAAGCTTTCTTAATTCCCTCTTTATGATAAAACTATGTAAAGGCTGTTTAGTTACATTAATCAGAATTAATTCAGCTTACCTGTGTGAGAAAGTTGTGAAATGAGCTCAGGTGTGAACTTGAACAAAATATTGCACACTAAGCCTTGCTGTGGATGTCCTTATTCCTCCTCCAAGGAGGAGAGCCTTTAGGCTGTTTATTAGTGTAGTGAAGGATGGCTATCCCAGATCTCTGATCCTTTTTAGATTGGTTTTTATAACCTTAGTGTGCAGTTCAACAAACCATTGAAAAGACCTCGGTGCTCCCAAAGATGGCAGCAGAACTGCTCTGCAGGTGAAGTTACCTCATAGAGGATTTCCATTCCAATACTACCAAAATTACAACTGGAACATGTAATATAGAAGTCAGTGACAAAACAGGGATCTTTTCATGCACTGGTTTCAGATCAAATTGATAAATTATTGAACACTTGCATATGTGTGAAAATATTGCAAGCTGTTCTCATGTCCAGTTTCCACGGAGGGAGAGGAGCAGGCAGGCAGTGAAGGAGTAAAGAGTTGTAGCTCCACCTAAAGTACCAGATAACAACTGAGCACAGAGTGGAACTGGCTTTCAGACCAAAAGATACAAAATTCCCTTCCCCTAGAGCGAGGGAGAAGCAGCAGTGACAGTATTGATCTCCT
This sequence comes from Irena cyanogastra, assembly GCA_013397155.1. Lineage (NCBI taxonomy): Eukaryota > Metazoa > Chordata > Aves > Passeriformes > Irenidae > Irena > Irena cyanogastra. Next base: position 693,620 of record VWZV01001474.1, on the reverse strand, counting down.
GTTCAGAATTTATTCCCCTGTTGTTTCTTCAGTGCAACAACACAATGCACTTCAATCAGAGCAAATAGTTAATATTCTGTTTAACCTACAGCAAAGTAAAAAAAAAATTTAAAAAAATCCACATGCCAATGAGGATACAGTCCATTTACCCAAAAGTCTTCTATTCACACTCTTCTCATTCATTTTTAATGATCATTTTATGTTTTCACCTTATTTCTTCTTCCTGTATTATTATATACACAAGGGGGAAGAATGAACAAAGTTAAATTGTTTCTTGGGTTTTGCTGAGCTGCCTGGTGGGTAGATAAAAATAGCAAGTGCCAGTGGCAAAGTCTCCTGAAAAGTGCTAGCACATTGTGAAAGTGCTAACACGTTGTGCCATTGAATCAGCACTGAGAAATCAGATTTTCCTCACTTTCTTTAAACTTAAGGTGACCTTTAGGAATGCATTTGCATCGATGTAGAGAACCTTCTTACTTTGTCCTATCGAAGACTAAGTCATCCTGAAAAGAGTTCAGCTGTGGGTCCTGGAAATTCCCTTCATTTTCTCCTAGGCTTGATAGGACGTTATTGATTCTGGTACCAGAATAAAGCAGCCCCAAACACAGTGCTGAGAGGTTTTGTCTTTGGGAAGATGTTATCATACAGTAATGCATAGCTCAGTACTGCAGAAAGATTCTATTTATTAAAGACTCCATTGTATCATTTCTGAAAACCATTTCTATAGACTGGATAATCCCAGCTGTTTTCCTGAAATTCCACAGAGCCCCAGGTTATCTACAACACAGACACTGATACAATTTTTAAGCAGGGTTTAGGGCAGCAGAGCTGCCTTGGATATGGCTGTGGTCTTACACATTGATTATGTAGAAACATTTTGCCTTATGGGGTCAAATTCTTAAGCTCTTACTTGTGGTTCAAATAAAGAGAGATTGAGAGCTGCTGTGCCATTTATTGATTTTGAAGTAAGCAAGAATTGCTCAGAACTTCTTACAGTCAGGCCTGAATTGATCAAAGTTCACATGGGTTGGAAGTTATGACTTGTTAAGTTACTTAAATTATTTTAACCTTAAATTATTTTATACATAACCCTAATCCAAAGCTTAGTGAACTCAATCGAAACATTATCTTAAGGTTCTATAACTTGGACTGAAGGTTTATTTTAGCAGGTTAGACACAGAAAGGTCATGATCAGTACAACTGGACAAATACTTAGAAACTTGGTGCTAAACATTAGAGCATTGAGCCAAACACAGAATCAAAGAATGAAATATTCACAGCAAGATAGAGGAGCTCTAGGCAGGCAGTGACTCTGGAAACAGTGAGGCTTAAGTAGCTGCTTAAATGTGGAATTTAAAGAAGCCAGAAACAAGCTGGAAAAGTGCATTTTCTAATGCATTGTGACTGGCTTGTCTGTGATCTCTGCAGACCAAGGGCAGCAGGAATATGATTTTCAAAAGGCCAAGACAGGTTTTCAGCAGAGCAGGGAATGGTTCAATCCCTGTTGTTACCCAAGGTCTCCACTGCAATGTATATGTGCTTACAGTGTACAGGGAGAGGCACAATACCATCAAAGATTAGCATAGAAACAGCTACAGTGAGCTGGAATAAAATTTTCTCCAACTTTTATGAGACTCTCCACACAATATTCCATTACTCAGACTTTTTATTAGTATATTTTGAGTTAATACATAGAGCAAAACTGATCCTGAAAATTCACTGTGAGAGCTGTATATGCAACAGTTACTGATTTTATCCCAGTCTGATGTATTAGTTTAAATAACCAAATAATACTTACAGAATTTTAAAGCAGATGGCACCAACATTTCATCTAATCTGTGGCTATGAGCCACTGCATTTTTCATTCTTATTTAGAATGAAATAATACCATTACTGACTTGTAAGAAATATTGATGTCAACAAATCATTATTCTTGTTTATCAAGGCATTCATTTTACACTGATCAGGCCTCTTGGTTGACCTTGATTATGCTCTCTCCTTTTTTTTTTTTTGTAGTTTAATTCTAACATTAAAAAATTACTATCATGCAAATATATTAGTATTTTTCAGTATCTATCATTTATTCAGGAAATGGCAGAGATATTTAACAGGTACTTAGCATCTATCCTTGCAAAGTAAAAGGTTGATTACAAATAAGAATTAAAAGGTTTATTGAAGACAGAGGAGGTGTGAATTTTCTGATGATCAGAGCAGCTGATGAATAATTCATTATGCCTCCCTTTTCCAGGAGCCAAACTCCCGAGCAGTGGCCACTGTAATTGTGGACATCAAGTGTCACATTATTAGGTTATTAATCTGATTATTCAGTGTCATGCCACATTCTATCACAGCAGCTCTCTGTGTGGCCCAGCTAAATGGGGAGTTTGAAGTGTAGGAACGTGGTACAGCACAACAGAGACCAACCCCAGCACTCCAGGAGATCAGCTGCTCCAAAGTGTGTGCACAGGCTGTCCTTGCAGCAGCCCCTGCAATGACACCCTACCACAGCAGTGGGATGGAGAGAGCTGTTCCCAACATCTCCACTACACCCAGGTGCTTTGGCACATCCCTAATCAAAGGCACTGAGCCCTGAGCTCCAAGTGACAAAGCACTAGATCCAGACAACAGCCTCTGGAGAGAGTTTGGAGGAGCAATACAGAGGTGTGAGGTGCGAGTCTCAACAATTTCCTGGGCCTTTTTCTAATTAGCTCATCCCTGAGAGGTTGACTCGCAAGGCTGGTAGGAAGCCAGCCAAAGAATAATGGAGTCTGCAGCACCACAAGTGCTGCTTGGCTGACCTTACATGGATTTTATGCTCCTGAAGAAGTGCAGCCTGCCAGCTAAAGAAGGATGCCTTTGTCTGCTCCCCTGGATTGATCAGGAGCTGCTGCTCCAGACTCAGCAGCTGAGCAGGGATGGTGTGCAAGTAGTTGTTGTTAAAGAGGAGGAATAAGACCAAACAAAGCCCTCGTTCATGACCTAGTAGGGAAGGCAGAGAAGAGCTCAGGGTGTTATTTGGCTCTGTTCTCTCACAATCAAAACCAAGCCATCTTCAATTAGCACAAACTTGAAATGGGTGACAGAGCTCTGCAATGAGCACACACAGGCAAAACGTAACTGAGGAGCTGGGTTTAGCTTACACAAGTATATATAATCAATAGGAATTGGAATGACATTGCCACAGATATAGTTACCTAGCACAGGACTTCCAGGGACAGACTAGATATCACGTGTAAATCCTAGAACATGGTAAGCTGCAGGTAGGAGTTTCACCCTCAACTCATATTTTGGTGTGTTTTTTTAAATTATTATTTCTTTAGAACACTAAAGAAATAACACACCTCATGTAGAAACCTTTCAGATTTGAGTGAGAAAATAAAGGCTTGGAAAATTGCAAGAGTTGTGAGAAAAGTTTATTCATGCTAAATTTATTGTCATGGGGGAAAGGAGACTTTATTAAAGATTTAAATTTAATAAAGTAGTAACTCAAGGAAGAAATAAAAATTTTGATAAAGTTGATCCAAAAGAGCCTAACAATAAGAGGACTTAATCTGAAGGCTTAGAAAATCAGGAGTCAAATACAAACTCTGCAGAGCTGGTTCATGTAGCAAGTAATGAGCCTGCACCCCTGCGTAACAATGTGAGAGAATATAGTCAAGAAGCTGAAAGAATTAGATGAGATTCTTGACACCAGGGATTAAGGGTTGTGGCATAAAAATAAGGAAAGGATCTGAATCAGTGAACACGTGTTGTATCTTGAGATGATGACTTTCTGTTCTTAAGATTTTATTTGGTTTTTTAGTGCTCTCTGTCTTGGAGGCACAACACGACTGTGGCCAGGCTTAGCCTGCTGAGCCTTTTGCTGTCTGTCACTCTATTTCTCTGATTGTCTGGGGCTGAGTTCACAATTCTGCATCATGAGATTTCTTACTCTCTTGAAGTTACCGTTCAGGGAGCTGTCTCTCAGTCTGAGCACACTGAATGACATTTTCATTGCATCCAGATCCTGTAGGAGCGAGGCATCAGAGCTTCTTTTGCAAAGGAAGGTGCTGACAGCCAGAGAGATCTAGTTTAAATTTTTCCACACTGAAAATGGTTATTGTGCTACATATTGATTGAGCAGCCCAGGTCCCAGTGACTGTCCATTTCCCTCCCTGCATTTCTCACTGCACTCTTTATGTTTGCCCTGGAAGGGCTCGAGTGCCTCTGTGGCAAGGCTGAGCCAGCGTCATTTTCTCTGCGTGCGCCTGGGAAAGTTTACAGAAAATACTTGACCTTGAGATAGGAACATGTAAAAGGAGTGGATGAACATGATTCACTTTGATTTAGATTACAGTAAAAATTTCAAAGCTTCCTGACCCTTTTGATTCCTTCTAGTGGCTCTCCCAGCTGGGAAACGCTGGTCTGCAGGAGCCACCTGAGACATGCTTGCTGCTCCATCAAACCACCTTGCAGGAGTGGCAAAGCACGGCTAGAGCAGCCTAAATCAGGCCCAGCTCTTCTGTGCTGAGTGAGGCTGAGAGTTAATTAAAGCTACTCTTTCAATGGACATCCTTTCAGTGCATTTCTGCTATCTGCGGGGATGGTGATGGATGGGAACGTAAATCGGCAGATTTTACTGCAAGTCATTAACATTCCAGTGCTGGCTGCATCCCCACTGATCCTGCTCAGCAAAGACCACTCTGGAGTGATGTCACTGCATATTTCTCTGCACAGTCAAGAGTGGTAAAGACTATGATCATTGCAATTACTGCTCTGGTTAGCCCACTCTGCTACTTGAGGTAGTAAAATATAGATGCTTCTTTCACCTCATGGCAAATCCTCATTGCCAGGCTGTCAGGAGCAAGGAAGCAATATTTATAGTTGTCTTTAGGGAGCTCTATCCCATCGTGCAGTTAATTATGATAAACTGTTTTATTTGTAAGAGCTTAAAACTGCTTTGTACCATGGCAATGCACGGCTATAAAGGAGCTGCTTAATGAGGATGGTCAGACCAGCAAATGTCTCCTGTAATTTGACAGGAAAAACAGCAAGATGTGCTTGCCCTGAAAAATAAAGTTTTGTCTGTAGCATGCTCTGATAATACAATTGTGTAATGACAAGTGAAGATGAAAGCAGAGTTTTCAGTGTATCAGCGCAGGCTCAGGTTTTCTCAACACTGTAGGGAAAACTGGATTATGAGACCCCAGAGGAGCCAGGGCCCTGGCATGAGTGTCCCATGGGAGAATGAACATGGCAGACTCACCTGAGAGGAGTAACAGGGAGAGGGGAGCCCCATGGAAAGCTGTTTTGTTTGCTTGTATGGAAATGGAAACATTTCTGGTGAACTGGTTCCCAGTACAAGTGGTTGCCCCACGGTCCAAATCCATTTGGGACTGCCTGGCTTTGTGGGGCTCTAACAGGTAAAATAGGCAGCAGCATCCCAGGAATTTTGCTGCCTCCCAACATCCAACTCTTGCCCTAAGCCTGGAGATGGCCCTGCATCTGTGTTAGGCTGGGTGTGCACAGTCCAAGTTCAACTCCTGTCTCCATTTCACCAAAGGTTCTCTGTCATTTCTCAGGCTCTGCACAAGCCCTGGGCTGGTGTAGAGCCCATGGGCCTTACTGCAGGACCAGACACGAGCATGGACTCACAGCAAGATGATCCAGGTGTCAAGGACTGCTCCAGCACCCTCTGAAATCACTGTGAGACCTTGTGTTGATCTCAGCAGATCCCAAAATGCTCTGAGATTCAGCACAAGCAAATAACTGTATAATTTATGGGTGCTGTGATGGAGGGTCTAGCTGAGGAAGCTGGCTGGGGCCTTTCATTGGAGGAGATTCATTAGCATTTACATAGTAATTGTTGGGAAGCCCTGGCACAGCCTCTGCTGGCCCACATCAGTGTCTTTCATCATGGCACTGCAGAAAGGAGGACTTGATAGGCCATCAAAATTAAGGCTGCATGAGCAAAAATATTCTTTATCTTGGAGAAAGAAAGAAATTATATTAATATATAATGCCCTACATTTAACATTCCCTCAGTACCCTCCCACTTCTGAGTTACTGTACTTGGAGATGTGATCATATATTAAAAACTGTGAATTCAAGACTTTCTTCTTCCTGGCAGTTTGTCTAGAGCTATTCTATAGAATGTGTTCAGCTTTTATATTCATCTCAAAACTGAAATTTGTTGGAATGATATATTGGTTAGCATGTCTGGGAACATCTGACAGTATTGTACTCTTACTCTTCTCTTTTGTGTTTCCCACACCTGTCAGAGGAGCACGTGCATTTTCCTTTGCAGTCAATAGAGAACTAATTAGAGGATAATTAGAGCAACTATTGCTTTTCATGCATAAAATCATGATGTCTCGACCGTGAGTCACAGGCTGTCTATAGTGTGAGATGTGCAGGTAGGTTGGCCTGTGGTTACTGGTACTTTTCCTGAAGCTTTAATTAAAGCTTTTTGCTGGCTCAGGGTTTCAGAATTGGGAAAACAGAGTTGAGAGCAGAGGAAATTGTTTTTCCTGGTCAGGTGCTACATCAGGACAGAGCCACAAACAAGGCTGTGAACTCAAGGAATTCAGCCTACAGCCAAATTTCCCGGCCCTTCAGTTACAGGCAACACAAAATTAAGAAAGTTTATAATGCTGCAAAAGAGCATTTTTTAGAACTCAAATAGTTGCATTTCCCAAATGCTGTTTACTTTGTAACACTGATACAAGTTGTTATGAATCCAAAAACATTTATAAATAAATAGCTGAAGAGTTTGCTTTTAATGGAGAGGTCGATAGACCAGGAAAAGTTTGGGCTCTTTCCTAAAACTGTCAAAGTTTATGAGGCTGTCTGTCTGAGCTAGATGGGATTTGAGGACATGTTACCAAGCTCTCTGTACAGGACAAAATCTTAAAAATTCCACAGCCAGAACACATTTAGAGGACGTGTCTCTTCAGGTTACAGTGTCAGTCTGGCTCATGATACAGAGGGAGGCAGTGCAAACTCAGGTTAGATCAATGTAGGACAATCTTTCACAAGGCAACAACCACTTGCAGGGCTGCAATGATACAGAAAAAAACCCACCATGCTGAGATAGTTCAATTAAAAATGGTCTTATATTTAGTGAAGAGGGGAAAAAAATATAAATCCAAGGCAAAAGAGGAAGAATAAAGAGAAATTAATTTTTTAGCTGCATGGCGCTCGAATGTGCTTTGAAGGGCTCTGCGTGCAGAACAAGAAATTAATCTTACCTGGCAATGAATATTTACAGTATTGGGAATTCCATGCAGGGCCCAGCTTTGTTCTCCTGTGGAGACTGTTTGCTGTAACAAAATAAACAGTTAAGTTGTTCTGGAAAGGTATTTCCTTTCAGTTCCAATAAAAATGGTATCGGTGAGAGCTTGAAGGGGTGGTTTGGGACGAGTGGGAAAAGCCCCAGTTCAGCAGCCCAGCCCTGTGAGCAGCCTGCAGGACTTTGGGGTGAGCAGGTTTCAGTTTTTGCTCAGCAAAGGTAGATGGAAGAATTTACTTAACCAGCTGAATGTCTGGGGTTTAGTCACTTGGAATCACCCTTTCATGCAGAAAAGGTGATTTTTAAACACTTGGCTAACAGTGCCTGGGGTAAAATCTCCGTTTGTTCAGTACTCATTCCGTGTTAAATATTAACCTTTGGAAAATGGATTTAGCTTCACAAAAGGGTAAAATAGTTCCCTTTTATTAAGAGTGTGCTAATGCATTTTTGCAGCAGATGTATGCAGGACTAAAACTTAGCAGATGAGTTTTTGAGGAAAAATTAATATGCACTGAATTGTAAGAAATAACATTTTGCTTTAGTACTTGATTAAGGAGCTGAGCAAATTGTATGTCTTAACCAAACATAGGCATTTCTCTTTTTATATATCCCTTGATTTGGGGACAATGAAAATGCACTTAGGAATCTGCCTTTTAAATTGAAGCACAAATTAAATGCACCCATTAATGGCCAGTGTGAAGTTGTTACCTTGTAAAATCATTATTTGTCATTTCTATGTCTTCTTTCTGGGCATGCTTAAATAACCTGATATCATTTCTATGAGTTGGATTTTATTATAGCTGATTTATGGATTCTTGCACACAACCTGACGTGCACAGGAAAATGACAGGCAAGGGAAAAGCTAGAAATAATTTTTTTTGCTACTAAGCAATAAATGATATTACTTTCTTCAAATGAAAAATTCTCTCCTCCTCTGCTCTTTACCTTCAAAATACCCTCTCACACCAAGTATGTGCTTCCTAATTACAAGCACAATCAGTTTAGTTGTTCATTAACTACTCTGAATCAGCATGTTGGACCTTTCCACTGGAAAAAAAAATTCTGTTTCTGAACATGTCAAGATTTTTCTCTTTGAAGCTATGAGATGCCTCTGTAAAGATTTATTTTAATTTTTAGATTTATTTCCAAGACATCATTATCAGGAATGCAATTGCACTTTCATGTTGTTATGTAGATCCTTAGAGATACCTATGTGAGATAATTACAAGATCATTTAATTAACATTATTATCATATAACCACAATTAAGAGCAAAGATTTTAGTACACAATATTTTCATCTGGAAGTTTCCAATTCATGAGATTATGGGCATGAGCAGCTCTGCAAATGTCTTCCTAAAACATAAGATTGCTTGATTATTATATTTCTATTTTACATGTTTATCAGACCCTGTCTTGACCAGAATATTTACCACTTTCTGGTAAATCTGCTTCTTTGCATATTTTAGGATTCTTGCTGATATCCTGTATTTGAACAGTTGTGCAGGTCATGGAATCTTTAGATTCTTCTTATGAGTTACAGAAAGTTCTATTACAGCCCCATAAACCAATGTAGGATATGCTTCCCCCTCAACTTGCCACGATGAGCCCTCACAAAAATTAGCATTATTGTAATCCTTTCAGGCTACAGAGAATAAGAAATGATGCAAAGAGCTCAGCTGGCTGCATCATTTGGGATTCTCAGTCTCCTTTTTTGATTCATTTTCTCGTATTTGTTGAAGATGCTCTTAAACCAGCCTGAGTTCCAGCCTGCCCAGCTTCCACAGGGGAAGGAGCTGGAGCAAAGGGCACGGCTTTGGAGATGTCTGTGGGGCTGCAGCCTTCTCTGGAGATCCCTGATTCCCTTTGCTCTTAGCAGTACAGAAATCCAGCTGGAGATTATCATATTGGAATGTAGTTCTTTTCCTTTCCATCTTCTTCCAGAGGGATGGATCACAGGGCGGGAACCTTTATAAAAGAGAAGGATGGAATTAGTGACGGGGTTTGGTAGAATAATGCAGTCACCTGCAAACTGTGTGTGTTTCTATTTTTGTGTGTCATTTGTCAGAGTCTTCTGAAAGGAAAGTTCAGAAGTTTAAATGCTCAGAAACTGAAGCTGGCAGAGGCCAAAGGTAAATCCTCCCACAGCCACTGGGCACTCGGTGCTGTAGTGCAGGTCATGGCTGAGTTCCACAGCCACAGCCATCACTGGCTGCAGCCAGGGGGCCAGTGAAAGCCCACTTTGGAACAGCAGTGCTCCAACTGCATCCAGGAACAGGAAATTCACTTGACAAATGAAAAGCACGTGGGGTGCACCTGGACTGAAGTCCTGAGCCAGGCTGCCGCTGCAGAGGTGAGAACTGAAAGCATTCTCTGCTTTACACAGTTAGAAGCTGTAGATGGAAATAGTCACCTTTATGAATAGATGTGTTTTCCTTGGAAACACTTGCTTTTCTACCTGTGAAATCAATGTGCAGCCAAGGCATTTTTATATATCTATACTTCCTTCTTACAATGAAAAGACTCTCCCTTTTCTTTAAAATCATCTTCACATCTTTCTCTGTTAATACATCACTATTCATGTTCAGTTTAATTCTAGAACTGTTTGTTCAGACTGAATGTGTGTGTCTGTGTATGTATAAGCATATCAATATACATAATATAGAAAAAAAAACAATATACATAGAAAATATAGAAAAAAACAATATACAGTTTTTGACATTAGGAGAATAAACACAAAATTGGACCACACATTAATGTATTTTTTTTTGTATGCAGTGACTGTTTCCACCTTCATAATCCTCAGTGTAAAGTGTAAATAAGAGTTTTTCTATCTCTTGTAGCAACCCATAAGCACAAAAGGATTCAGAAAGTAATAACAAAGATAAATAACTTTGCAATAAAATTTCAGCTCCAGTAATTTCCCATTTATATTTTCTCACTGAATCATGTAGTCCCAAGCAATGCACTTTTTTACGTCTGGGCTGCATCATACAAAGTAATTTTATATCTAATACTTCCCAGTGTGTCCAAAATATAACATCACATGCACAATGCATGACAGAGTGGTCGATGAATTATACAGAGCCTTCAAATAACATCACTGGGAATGTGATTTCACAGGCCTTCTAAGGCAATCAATCCTACCATATTATGAGGAATGAATTGTCAGTCAGCGGGTATTTTATTCTACCAGGAGAGTTTCAGAAGCTGTTACTTAATGCTCTTTATTGTTGAAGGCTGCTTGCTGAAGATGTTTTTCCTGTGTGAAATTACTGATTTTTTCTGTGTGTCTTAAAAGTTAGATCTCAGTTAGCACAGCATTTTGCCAGAGTGCATTACCTGAGGCTGTAGGAAATGTTATCCAGTGAAAGGAAGTGGAAACTTCAGGGAGGAGGAAGTGGGACTAGTAGGAGCAACAAAAGAATAGCTTTTGTGTATGAAAAGCTTGTCTTTGTCTTATCTAAGTGTAAGCTCTCTCGTCTTCCCTCCGTCTCACGCGTACTCCCACGCACTTATTTAAAATATGATTTGCAATGACAGCTTCACCATGGCTTCTGAGAGCAAACAGATGAACTTCCCTCTTCTTTCCAAGAGAGTGACTGGGATGCTTCTCCATATATGTTTTTTAAAACAGCTGCAGCAAAAAGAAAAACCATCCTGGCAGAGGAGACAGGGTTTGGACTTAGTTGGGTTTTTCTCTGGTGTTGCTGCAGCATGCCCAAGTCATCTGAGTAAGTGGTGTGAGGCACCTGTGGATGCCTGGCAGTCAGGAAGCCTTCTGTGGTTACAACAGCCCCATTTTCCTTCCCAGGAGTTTTCTGAAGGTGTTTTGAGCCGTTAGAGCTGGGTTTCTCTCCTGAGTCAGTTCCGACAGACAGCTGAGCAGACAGCTCCGTGCGCTCCATCATTCATGGCAGCTCAGACCCCGCCACGTGGCACCAAATGCAGCAAGACAAACACGCCAGCCTTCAAATGGGGCTCTTACTTCTGGCCATTGATCATCTCCGTCACTTCTCATTCTCTAACAGGTTTTTCACCTGGAAAGACGTGAGGGCTTTACTGCCCACTGCAAACCTGACAGGTTCACAGGGAGATGGGAGTGTTCACTCCCCACCAGCTGACTTCAAAACAAGAAGTAAAAGTGACAGAGATGAACCAGCCAGTTCTCTCCCTCATGCCATCTCCTGGAAGCTGATGTTTCAATCTCCTTTTAGATTCTTTCCCTGAATTTAAAATTGAGTAGTTTAAAGGCAGGGGGGAAAAAAGAGATTGCACAAACAGTCAGAAAACTCTTTAATAAGAATTTTTTCCCAATGGGGTAAATATAATCTTTAGTTGGTTACAGCAAGCTTACAGATTACTGAGACAGAAGAATCCTGAGTGTGAAGTTCTGCTGAGTATTTACCTAGATGCTGTCATCGTCCTCTTTCTCTAGAGACAAATGCAAATGTGTCACAGATTTTAAATATGCCATTAATTACTGCACACTGCCTTCCTTGCACGCAGTCAGTGAATTCCATAAGTTGCTTCCAGTGTAAGGGATATAGAGAAATTGTGCCAACGTTTTTCAGTTTGCAACTTACTGTCACTTATGGAATCAGCTTGTGACAGCAGATGTTAATTCTCTGCTCACTAGAAGCCTCAGCACTGGTAAGCAGCAAAGTTAGCAAGAACAGCTGTCATAGTTCAGTGCAATCTTAACATTTCTGAGACTTTTATATTCCTGCTCTACTGTACAGAGGGAAATTTAACCTTGGAAATGGAAAACCTGTTGCATCAGCACCAGAGAAACAAAGATAATGCTTATATGGGTGGATGTGTGGTATGCATATGGAATCAAACAAACAGGAATGAATTTAAAAAAAAAGAAAAAGACATTCACAAATTTAATTTATTACATAAAAAACAGGGAGTGCTTCAGATCAGTATACTACTATAGTATTTATATGTAACATCTTTCAGAAATGCTTTCCCAGCTGTTTTTTATTCTATTTTGAAGACTTCTCCCTCACCTGCTTCCCAATGTTTGTCTCACTGTTCAATCACCACATATCTCCTATTTCCTGCCAGAAGAAGAGCCTTTCCACATGAAGGCTTTCCTTTCAGCTTGCATCTTCTCTGTTGTCACTTCCCCAGACTGGAATTACCCCAGTGGTTTCAGTCCTTGCACCATTAAGTTGCTACATTGAACTGGCTGCTGCTGACAATATAACGTGGAATTTGAGAGAGGTTTGGAATTTTCCCAGCCTCCAAAACCTGATATGTTTCACACTAATGGGCCACAGCCACAAATCTGTTCAGAGCTGCAGTTCATAAATGAATTCTGTTGTGCCCACTTGCCATATGTTGGTTCAGTTGCAGAAGGGTTCTGGTAAGTTCAGAGCAGATTCTTTCCTGAGAAAAATCAGAATCTCTGCCCCTGAAGTGTCCTCAGACCACCCAGCAGTGAGTGGGGATGCTGAGTCCAAGCCAGCACTTGCTCCTTTAGGCAGCTTTGGTCTGTGTGTGATGGGTTCCTAAATTCAGACTAAATCCAGTCCAAAGGAAAGCCTCAAATTACATAAAAATTCAACAAATCAACCTAGACACCGCTGGCTTCATTCTGCTGATCATTTCCTTTTGCAAGCAGTTTTTTGTTGTCTAGACCCTTGGAAGTAAATAAGCTTTACTGCTGGTAGAGGGGAGGGGATGGGGAATTGCTGCAGGAAATTTGGATAAGCAGCCTGGTCTGCAGAGTCTTGCAGACCCTCTCTAAAAGCTCAGGAAATCCCTCTGACTCCAGGGCAGCAAAAGGGAGGCAGGGGAGTTTCCTCCTTTACAGCTGAGATGCAAATGTTCCTCTCTGCAGTGCCTCCTGACATATATGTTGTGATATAAAAAGCTATGTAACAGTATAAAATTGGACTGCATTTTTTCTTTCTTCCTACATTTCCTATAATCTGATTTATGCAGTTTACTGGCAAGTGTGCATTTTCTCTGGAAAAATGGCAAACAGTAGCTCAGCAGGTTTATGTTTAAGACTCCTTGTTAAATAGCCAATATTTGTGAGTGATGTTCTGCCCCTGAAATAATGTTATTTTCTAACACTGGAGAATGGTACATTTTGCCTTTAGAGTGCAGTGTGCAAGAGACTTCTGTTTGTGAAGCAAACCAAAAAAGACCAGATTATTGTGTGTAGAATTAATTTCAGTGGCTGGAAATTGGGACCTCTATTTTCCCAAAAAAGCAGAAATAGTTGCTCATTTCCCACAGTTACACTATGCATACAAATAACCAGGAAAACACACTGTGTGTCATTTGAATTATTTTTCTGCCTTGTTAAATAATCTTGCAGATGTGCATGCATTGAATTAACACTTGGCTGCTAGAACACAATGAGGAAATATTTAGTGTATGATCTAGTTAGAATTACATATACTGGAAACTTTTAGTCGTGTGCTATAAATTTATCTCAGGTTTGTAGACTGTATTTTTAAATGCTTAATCTTCTGTGAGGATACATATATTTCCGGGCTTTTTAAAGAGTGGTTCTGATTTCTTAATTTTATTGATCTTTCTTCAAACATTTTGTATTGATCTAACATATATTTAAATAATTTGCAATAATCACAGGAACAAATGCACAGTTATGATGTTAGAATAGTTGCATAAACATCCAGTATATTCCAGTAGCCTGAATATTTCATACTCTTATTATTGGAATAATATTTCATTCCTAGAAATGACCATTTGCAGCATTTATTTTATAATGTATTTTAAGAAATTTTAATATGCACTGGTTTTCTTAAAGCATAAAATAAGTTTAAAAATTACTAATTTGAACATCTGACATGGGAATGAGTTCAATCCAAATAATTTAAATTCACTCAAATTAATTTAAGTTTTCTTTAGGGAAAAGGGGAGAACAGACAATTGTACACATACAGTTAACTATACATATGACAGTGGTTAATCTTTCCGAAAGAGAGACTGTCCAGGGGTCAGAGATCATTTAGCACTTTAATAAATATTTTTAAATTTCTATTCCTGGGAAGTGATTACAAACAAAACACCAGAAATCATCTTTGCACAACGAAGTGGGAGGTTGCATCTCCAAAACAGTGCCCAAGATACATAGACTGAGACCTGCACCTACCAGATTTGCTCTCACACCTCAGTGTTACTGGGATTCTCTGATCATCCTGTGTGACCTGGGAATATTCTGAATACTTGGGGGTGTTTTGAAACAGCTGTGCCCAAGCACTGACTCCATCAGCCACCCGACTTTTCCACAAAAATTGGTCTTTCATTCTTTGCAGCCATAAAAGAGCGCAGCTCACTGAGCCAGCTGACACTCCATCAGCTGCAATCCATTTTGCAGGAGCTGTTTGCTTGTCAGATTTATTTGTGGCAGTATCTCAGGCAGACACCTCGTACAACTGCAGTTCCTTCCAGGGACGTTGCAGGAGAGGATGATGAATCTTCACGGGGATTTATATGGATCCAGCTGCTGGGGATTTGCACAGCATGAGGGACAAAGCAGTTCTTCATGGCAACACCTTTTAAGAGAACAACTTGTGTGTTTTTTCACTGGGGGATTGGGGAGTTTCTCTTTGTCTGTTTATATTGTGGTTTCTCGTCATAAAGTTAGGGAATCCTGAACTTGTTTTCCATTAGATTGGAGTCATTCCTAGATTTCAAACAGAATTCATTACCAGAGATTTCATACGCTAAAACTGATAGAAATTTCAATTTCAGCAAAGCATACTTATCACTTGATTTTTAAAATGATGAGCACTGCTGAAAATCTGGGGCAAAGTATTTCCTACTAAACACTTGCAGACTGCATTGGAAAAAGAGTTCATTTATAAACTATTTCCACTGCAACATCCAGCATTTCATGCTCCACTTTAGTTAATCAAAAATACTTTATACGCCTTCTTCCACGTGGAAAAATTTATCTTTATCTACACTTTTTAGACAAGAAGAGATTGGAGTACGTGCAGTACATTGGATTTTTTTTCCCATTCTACAGTTATTTACTTCAATTCCAGAGGTAAATCCTCAGTTTCAGAAATTCCAGGCTTTGCCTTTGCCAGTCTGCACTGAACATGCATTCCCTGAGAGCTGGGCACAGCTGCAGGGCCACTGTGTCTCTGGAATATTTGTCTGTACACTGTTGAGATTACTGAACAAATTCATGTCACTTGTGTTCCCTGGATTCCTCACTCCAAAATTGGAACTGTGCAGTGTAGGATTTGTCAATACTGTGCAAAGCCTTTCTGTCTCACAGTTCTCCAAATTAACTCAAGCACCAGGAGCCTGGTACTTGATGGAGGCTTTGATAAGACAAATTATCCTGCTCCTGACACCATCTGGCTGAACTGCACTGCTTTTGTAGCTACACCATAATATTCTGCAGGGCAGAGGTTTGTTCTCAATCCTAATAAAATCAGGTGAGGCTTCATGGGATCTTGCACGAGATGGTGGTTTTGCCAGCACAAAGCATGTTATAACAACCCTTCATTAGCTGAGCAATGAATCTATTTCAGTTCAAACACCCAGCACCCGTCCTGACCTCTGCCCCACTCCAGGGCTGCTGGCACTGAATGGCACGGGCAGTGCCCAGACCTCCAAGGGTCACTCAGTCATGACAAGTGCTGCCCAGCCAATTTATCAACACTTCTTTGCCTGATTATGGCAATGCAGACACTTTTGTCCTTTTTTTCCCCCCTAACAAAAACCATTTTAACCTGAGTCCTGAATACAAAAAGTGCTGAAAATGTTTCACCTCCACTACATGCAATACCTTCTAAATAATAGTCCCTAGACAGACACTTGTAATGTGATTTTAACTCTGCCCAGCAATTTTACTAACAGGTATGGTGCAAGAAGGAAACTGGACTAGTTAAAATTATTTCTAAGCAAAAGAAGAGTGGGAAATAGATAAGGCATATTATAATAGAATTGCTGTTTCCTGCCCTACAAGGAGTGTCAATACAGATCATTAACAAGAACTAGCAGGACCTTTGCCTTGTTTTTTATAGAATTTAATTTTTTTCCTGGATGCAGACGAGGCAAGGAGACACTGAGTAACCTATTGTGGCATCATTACTGGATTTGCACCGATTCTGAACCCAGCTTGAAAACATCCCCTATTATTTTTTGGGTTTGCACTACTCCTAATCAAAACATCCCTGGTATCCTCCATGGACTTTGCATGGACTGTGGTAAACTCTATGGAAACCATATGGATAACAACTGAAGTCCTGGGGCTAACAATTAATAACTTGTGCTACCAAACTAGAATAGTTTATCCTATAATAGTTTAATAGCTTTATAGCAGGCACTCACGTATTTACCTTAGGAGTTCTTAGAGAGCTATTTCCCAAAATTTTACATCCCAGGCTACCCTGGGACAGCTCTAGTTTTACCACTTTCAAGAATCTCTTCAAAATGGAGAGGAGAGAAAAAATTACATGGTCACTACAGTCCACTGGATTTCACTCTAACTTCATTCTTTTTAAGACTGTTAAAAATTTTGTTCTTCAAGCAGCAGCATGTGGGTGGTATAAAATGCAGTTTGAGCACTTGAGTGAATTGCTGAAGTGCCCAGAGGTATGAGCATCCAATGTTGAGAACCCAGGAGCAATTCTGACCTTTCTGCCTTGAATTGGGTATTTCTTCAGTAATGGATTTTCCCCCTACTGTTCTCCTTGGGTTTTTATGATAAAGGGAATTCTTTGGCCACACTGGCAAACATTAGTTGCTATAGAAATGTGTAACTGTTCACAGGTGCAATATTGAATTGTGCACCCTTCCTGGGACTAACCAGTGACTTGTGTTTATTTGTTATGGCCAAAACAGCCTTCAGCAGTGAGAGGAACAGGGGCGCCAGGGTTAGAGGGGCAGAATGCCTCGAAGCCATTCACCTGACTTTGTCTTTAAAGGGAATGTCTGTCAGCTGCGGTGTCTTAGACAATTCATTATGAAACTGTGGCTGTAAGCTCTGCTAAAATGAGAGCATTGATCTGCAGATGTGAAGGGAAGAGCACAAACTTTTCTAACAGAGATGTTATTTGCTGTGTTCCCTGCTCCACCCATGAGGAGAGTGGGAAGGGTCCCTGTTTCCTGGCACATGGAATTGCTGCTCCTACAGATGTGGTCTTCCCTGAACTCCTGGCAGGACACACTGCTCAGACAGATCTTGTGAACAAAATATTCCAAATTTCGTTATAATGGTACTGAAAACATATCAAAAACATGTTAGTGTTATGCTTTAAGGCCCAATAATGTTTCAGGGGTCCTCATTTGTTACCAAATGCAGTTTTCCAACATGAACATAGATTAAAGGGCACAGAAGGATCACCTGTTACTTCTGTCTGCCAGAAAACACAGAATGTTTTCCCACACCTGCCTACTTCATGATGCATTTCAGCTTTAATGACAGAAGCTCAATCTCACATAAAAAAATACTTTTTTATACACTCATTCTTCTAAGTTCTCAGGCCAAAAAAATTTGTTAATTGGCAAAGCCATCACTTTTTCAACACTCTGTTTAATCTCCTAGATATATGTTAAAATTATCCAAACCAACCATGTATAATTCTAGCATTGCGATTTTATAAACAAAATTTTAATAACTTTAATTTTGTAAAACTTTGAATTAATATTTTTACTCCACGGGAGCTACTTCTTTAAAATAGCATGAAATGAGGATCTGGTCCTGCAGAGCACTTAATCAGGTATTTAATTTTTCTACACTGAGTTGTAACCAAGAGCTGCTCTCAGTCTGTAAATGCCCCATTAAATCATATTTTGGAAAAAAGTAAGAATATATGAGCAGGAACAAGGGTGTCCTCCAAGGATTTCAATACTCTAACAGATTTATGTGCTTGACTTGGCTGTACAAGGTCACCTCACCACTGGATTCCATTTTAAACATAAGCCTCCAATGGAACCTTTAAATAAAGATGTTGCAGTAGCTGTACCTGTTCAGACAGCTTGGCTGAGGTGAGGCAGTTGTGCTGATCAATTCATGCCCACAATTCATCTCTTCTTCTTGGCAAATTCAGCTTTATCAAGGTCACTTCCAGACAAGGGACAAGGTCAGATGTTGCCTTCTCAACAAGCAGACAAAGGCAGGATTTCCCAGGACCTGCTCTGTTTGTTTGCTCTGCCACTTTTATTCCTGTAAGCCACAGGCAGAGGGCTGGGTTTGAGCCTTCCTCTTTCTGAGGAAGCACTTTGGGTTTGGGGACTTTCCCCACCATTGTTATTATCCAGCTCTGGCACCTTTCCTTGCCTTAGTCAGCAAAGTGCCCGTGAAGGAAATCTGGGAATGAGCAGGGCACTTCCTAGGAATGCCTTGGTCCCACCTCACTCAGAGCAAGGACTTTGCTTTGTAACCACCTGAGGAGATGGCTCCTTCCCAAAGGAGAGTTTCCCACTTTGGGGCAGCTCACAGAACAAGAACCCACTCTGTTAAGTTTGGGATTTAGGGGTTTTAAGAGCTGAATTTACAAGTTTTATTTCTGCATCTCTTTACATCTTCTTCTGTCAGGCACTAAATGACACCACCAAGGTGGGAAGCTCCAGCTCCTGGTGTTCCTGGGTGTCTCATCCTTCGTGTGCTCAGTTGGTATTGCTCCCAGAATGTAACACTTACATGTCCACTCCCACACATGTACAAAAATAAAATGGAATGCCTAAAGCAGTAGAACAAACGTAACTGGAGTCTTGGTATTTGAATTCTTCTTTCTAAGTTTTTCTTCCATATAGACATTAAGATAGTTATTTGAAGAAATTCAGTTTTCAAAGAGAAAAATGCCATAGTTTGTTATACAGACAAATAGAATCTGCTTTTATCTCTGTTTAGGTAGACCAACAGAGTTATCTGAGTTTAACAAGAAAAAAAGGTGAGAGGATTTTGATCTTTGGGAGCAAGTTAACATTAAAAATGCTGTAAGATGACAGCTGATGCATAGATTGATTTCCTTTTTCCCCAGTTAGGAGCTTTCCACTGCCAATCCCCCAGTAATGACAGAAATGCAACAGTGCCATCTCTAGGACAGACTCACTCCCCTGCCTTGTGGGATCTGTGCGGGATGTTCAGGAACGGGTGAGGATGGGTGGGATTCACCCTTGGCTGTCAGAAAGCGGAGATGTTGGACACAGAAAGGCTCATTGAGTGCTTGGGGGTTCCCCCATCGTTCTGCAGTCTGATCAAAGTGCTCAAGGCTCACCAAAGCTGAAATTCCCTTCCCAAAGCCCTCTGGGTGAGCCCTGGGCATTCCCTGGGAGTTTCAATCAGGAAGAACAGAGCTGCAGCTTTCACAGCAAATCCTTCCGATGTCTCAGGACGCAGCCATGGGTGACACAGAGAGGAAAGCCCAGGCTTAATTTTCACATTCAAATACTTCTAAAGCACCAAAAATATTGTTGGACTAACATGACTGTACATCCTTCCCATCCCAGTTTTGGTTTCATTAGTTTTTCCACACCATCATTTTCTTTTTTCAATTAGAAAAGCAAAATATTTGCATTACAACAACGAAGTATTTGATCAGTTCTGCTAGAATATTTTGAGTTCATTTTCTTCTAGTGTGTTTTTAATTTTACTTACTATTGGTAAAATGTTATTTAAAATATCTTTTTTTTAGAAAACAAAATTCAGAGTTATGTGATAATTTTTATTACATGCATGTTTGCAAATATAATCTGGGACTTGATCTATGAAACAAAATTTTTTAAAGAAAAAAATTTACATTAATTCAGTGAATGGAAGTATCTGCACTAACTTGGTTAGGTTTGAATTTTCAGTTTTCTGTGGTGTGCATTATATTTCAGGACTTTTGGCATAGATTTGGGAAAGTTTTGACATTAGTTATCTATGTATGTCTTCAAGTACACTCTCAAACTGCCCTGCCATGTTCTTTATTTAGGAATGGTGTGGATTTTTGCTCTAGGCACTGCTCAATTCAAAAGGTTCGTTTGCTTGAAAATGCAAATGCATACAAAAAAGAGTATTTGTACCTAAGAAATGTTTTCTACAGAGCAGGTGATCCAAATAACCTCTCATTTAATGCTTTTGGGAAGAAACAAACTTTGGGGGAATTCTCTTTGAGGAAGATAATTTCTTCCTTGACTCTGTGGCTGAAGAAGTTGCTCCTGGCAGCTTTACAGACAGGGTGCCCAATGAAATCCTGGAATTTCTCTTTCATTCCCTACTCCTACCCACACCCAAGAACAATATGTATTCCTTGCTGTGCCTCATCTTGTTGTTTTTATTTCCATAAAGGTCATGAGAGAAAGATTAATGAAAGCAGTGTTGTCTCAGAGACCCTACAGAGAGTATAGAGTGAGTATAGAGAATAGAGAATCAAAGGGTGAGACCAGGGAACTATTTCATAGCTTCTTTTAAGCTGCAAAATGTCTTAAGAAAGAATGAACTGTAAATGTTGTATCAGACATCTTCTATAGTCTTAATATATACAAAATGTGCTTCTGGATCACTCCCATTTTCCTTTCAAATCATGCCAAAGCAACATTTGCTGCCTCTGCTCTTTACAGAAGATTCTGTTAATATGTCTGAGGAGTAAAATTTTTTTTAAAATTGAATGAGTTTGTTATATAATACTTGGAAAATTTGACGGCCAAAAGCCTTCCTATTTGAAAGCAAATACTACCATATCTGCCTTCATTTTAAACACTTTCTGTTTTTAAAAAGAAAATATCTTAGTCATTTCAGCTCATCATAATCATTCCCCAGTTTAACAAGGACTATAGAATATTCTTATAGCCTTTCCTTGGAAATAAGAAGAGAAGGAATTGTTTATGCTTCACCTAAATTTTCCCTGCCCTTTTCCTTTAGAAAACTACAGCATATTGTTTTATCTTCAGAAATTTCTATTTCTCCTCCCTCCTTTTATCAACACTCTCTTTGGTGAAAAGGTTTTTTATTTTCTCCCATCAGCTGAGCCAAAGACTACTTCAGTCTTAATTTACTCTTTCATGTTGAGCCTTGGGGTCACACTTCCTTCTCTTTTCTTTTTTTCTTTAATTTTTTCCCCCATATAATCCAAAGGGAATACATTTTGTTCCTGGTCAGTACCAATACCAGGTTGCTGGATCAGAGTGCTGAAGCCCCTTATTAACTCATCTCTTGTTTAAAAACACCATAAATGAAAGAAAAGGCAGGAAAAGTGCAGTCTTTAATCTTGGATCTTCTACTTGATCTTAAGGAGGTTGGGAAAGATAATTCAGTATTATTTTGTTGTAGGGAGTTCTGGTTTCTGGTATGGTGACTTATGACTACAGCTCTGTGTGACAGAGTGGAACTACCCAGAAAAATCCAGTCTTGTGCCTTCAGCCAGACCTAGAAACAGGTCCAGGAGTTTATTGTGGATATGGAGAACTTGGAGGACTTCAGGCATTGGAAAAGGACAATGCTGATTTCCTCTGCCTGGAGGATTACATCAGTATCTCCTGCCAGTAAGAGATTAAAGTGTTGGGAATACAGATGTGCCGTAATGAGCTCAATAAAACAAAATTACCCTATGCTGCATTAATGTATTAGAACCACTCCTAACTACCATTTTAGTGCTTCCCAGGCTATATGCTGACAAGACTTGTCCACAAAACGGATGAGTTAATTGTTCTTCTAATTGTTTTATTTCTGAACTGGAGTTACTTCCAGACTTCACCACTCTTCCCTGACTTTGCTTACAGCCCCTTGCTGACCGATGTGTGTCTTTGGCAGCCTCGTGGCTGATCTCTGTCTGTAATCTCATATCCTTCCCAGCTGACAGTTCTGCTTCTCCTGTGACACTCTGTCCATTTATTTAAACTGTCTCTGCACAACATCTGTCCCCGTTTTTCCCTTCATCTTTTACTCCAAACCAAGTGCTCGTTTGTCACTTGGTTACGTGCCATGTTTTCGTATGCATCACAATGATTAGTGGTGCATGCAGAGGCAGGAGCAGTCAAGTTGTACCTGCAGGAAACATTTGTCCATGTCATTGATGGTAAAACGCTGTTTGGACAGCTCTTCAAATATATTTGTGCTTAATTGCCTTGAGAATTCTATTTCTGCTGTCAGCTGGCACCTGAGGAGCTGCTCGAGGTGGTGGAGTCACCTGGGATTGCAGTGGGGAGCTGATGAAATCAGGGCTCCTGTGCTGAGGGGTTCAGGTGTGAGCTTTGCACTCACCTGGAGCCCCACTGAGCTCCAGCTCTGCCCTCGTGGACTCTGTGTGACACCACAGCAGACTGAGCTCCCCTGCCTTCCCTGGGACACTGGTTTTACAAGAGTCTGGGGCACGGGATGGTGCAGCTCCTTTCTGGCACTGTTGCAATGACTGGACGAATGAACATGGATTTTTAAATACTTTGGTCATCCACATAATCTTGAACTTCAGGAAAAGCAGTGAGTGACTGTGATATATTTGTATAGCATCTGTGGGATGATCCTTTTAAAATCTGAATTTTCATTATCTCCCTCTTCTCCAGGGCTTCTAGGTATTGGTTTGAAGGACAGCGTACCAATTCAAGCACCTAAAAAGTGTCATGTGACAGTTAATTAAAAATTAGCTATAAATGTTAAGCAGAACACAGAGGAAACTTGGTGAATAGTGTTCCAATCTCTTTGTGGCACCTGTGTGATATTTACAGTATTATATTTGCAAATCTATGTAGTGCTTATCACCCTGCTGTGTCCACTCAGTTTCTTCTACACAGGAATTTATAGGTTTTTAGTGTATATAATATTTCTTCAATATCAGGATATTCTGCTGACATAATGCTGATACTCTCAGGTGAAATACTCATATTCTGTAAGTAATTTGAAAGTATAAGAGAAATACATCTAAAGCATTGCAAATAAAGCTATACCAGTGCATTCTGCTGACATAGATGAATGCAAAACTCAATTTCTTGCTCCTTGTCTTGCATGCAGCACATCCTACATTGGATTCCACAATAATATTTCATGTTGTCAAGTTCTTCTAAGGTCTTGCAGGCCCTTCAAAAAGGAGAGGGAAACATTCTGTACTTGCATTTATGTTTTACATGTAGGACATGCCTTCGAAACCTCTACGTTTTAATTTTAAAATTTCAATACACATAAGAGACGTCATCCATGAAGGGTATTATGTGTCTTTCAAAAGTGTGAAGGACCCATAACTCAAAAGACCCTCAGGTATAAATGAATTATGAAGGACTTTCTCATGAGTGAAAGAAATGTAATCACTCTTCAGGGATGAGATATTTTATTAACTCCACAGATATCCATTTTAGTCTCTTTAAAAAACATCAAAAATCATATCTATTTAAATCCCAGTGTGTGTCCTAGGGGGAAAAGTGAAAAAATATGCTAGAGTCATCAAAATATCTCTTGGTCCCTTTATTTAATGTTCACTCTCCTGAACACCATGATGGAAAGAGTGGATTAAATGTGCTTCTCTACTGAACTGCTAAAAGCCTGGGGTGGGCCACTGAGTGACATGGAAAAGAGGAGCTGTGTTTTAAAAATAGTTCTCTGTATCTTGTACCAGTCATGAAAATGTAGGTATTGGGCTACTTTCTGAGCTGGATTAAAATTAGCTATTAGTTGGTCTAGATAAATTTAGGAGCAGTGATAAATTTACAATTGATTTGGTTTTATCTTGGCTTGATTGTAATTTTGTTTGTTACAATAATAGGGGGGCATACAACTATCTGTAGACCCAAAAAGATCCCTGACCTTATTGCACTGAAGAGTTTAAATGATGATTTTAAATGTCATTCTACAGACAGGGAATGTAAAGAACATTTGATTGATGGGTGGTGTATTGGTGTCAGAGTCAGAAATAGATCTCAGGTCTCATGTATCTTCATCCAGGACATCACCCACCAGGCTACACTTTTAGACCTTAAAACTGAACTCGATCCTTGCAGATACTAGGAATTTTACATAATGCAGAACATGTTCCAGCTTTGACATTAGTAGAAGCTGACTTTGCTCAGTAGTGGCTGGAACTGATCTTTAATTGAAAAAAAACCCAGAGAAATGTTAAAAAAAAATTGGACGTTCAAACAAGTGATTTATGAAGGCCATGAGTTTCATAATCAGAGTCTCAGGAAAGATCTTAAGGAGTTCTGCTGTTCCTCAGTGTATCATAAATGCCAAGGTGTTCTGCAGTTTGGGGAATCAGGCCCTTACATGTGCATCCACAAGCGGGGAATATTTTACCAGCATTAAACGATTTAATCCACGCTGTGAGGTGACATCTCCTTCAGGAGTGTTACCAGTCCTGTGGAAAAAAATTCATCCTACTCCGTTTTATCCAGCACTTTGTACATCAGCACAAAATAACACAGAGAGAGTGTAAACCTCTCAGGCACCTGATCTCCAGCTGATTTGTGGTACAAACAAAAACACACCAGAGCAATGAAATTCGTGCCAGCTTTCAGAGCGTCCGTCCTTCGTCACAGCCAGTGCCCACACTGGGCACTGCTCACACGTGCTCCTCCTGCCTAGCAGCCAACTTGTGCTGCATGATGGGCCACAAAATCCCCAGAAAAGGCATTGAGCATCTCTAAATCATCTCTTTATTCTCAGGCTGGCTATGGCTGCGTAGCAGACATGATTTACGACATTTTGTACAATCTGTGCGGATTAGGAAGAGGAATCTTCATAATTATATAGGCTTGCTGTTATTTAAATATTTACCAACATTAAACACCAAAGGGGCTGTGCAAATGATCCAGGGGATTCATATTGTTCTAAGCTAATATCCGTTGTACAATATTATGCAAATTGTGTAAACTTTATTCGGTTGTCTCTGCTCTGAGCAGTGTATCCCAAGGCAGCTATTCACTAACTTGAAACAGATAAAGTTTTAATAATAAATAGTGATGATGAATAAGTTAGAAAGTTTGTGCAATGCTAATGTAGTTGTTGGCCCCAGGGTAGTTTATTAGATAAACAAGTAACATTTTATAAGTTGCCTGCACGTAAGTGGCTTTTGTTTTCCAGGAAATGTTTGTATGATAAATTATTTCAAAACATGAGGTGTTAACGAACAAATCGTATTCACTTTCAATTTGCCACCACTTTCCTGAGACGTGATTTAAACACCAAAATTTTACTTTATCAAAATGACAGTAACTTGAGAAATTAAATTTTGCTATGGGATGAGGGAGAAATGCAGTATTCCTAAACCAAGGGATAGAGCTGTAGCTCTTCCATTAGTATTCAGGGCATTTCCAGGTCTTAGGCTCTTAGAGACAGTAAAAATTAGATAAAACAGTCCAAGTATACAGGAGTCCCAGCATGCCCATGTTATACTTCTGGCCACTTGGCAGTATGGACCTGTGGTAGATCAGCTGAAAGCATTTATATGATTGGGAAAGAAATCCTGCTAAACCAAAAGGGAATGAAGCATGAACAGGTTTATTTAAGCAGCACACTGCAGTGAAAAACCAGCCAAATGTATTAATGACTCCTTCCACTCCATGCAGGGCAGCCCTGACCCACATAGGGCTCTCTTTTTCTAAAGTACATTTGGAGCATCTGCATTGTAGCTATGTTCAAAATCCCCCTGATGATACATCAGCTCTTAATAAACTCAAATCACCATAATTTGGATCTTTGCTGTTGTGTTGTTGGTTTTTTTTAATGTAAATAACAAAACCATTTGATATCCTTGCAGGGAAAGAACAGATGGTGCACTGGTGAGAAGGGTCTCTCACTGCATTTCCCTGGATTTTGCAGCACTTGGCTGTGGCCTCTCTGATTATTGCTGCACTGCTGTGAGCCACTCACAGAAACGTTCATGGCGTGGCACATGGCTGCAAGATTTTGGGGAAAAGCCTGAGTTTCTCTCTGTTTGCTGTTTTGCTTGACAGCATCAGTCACAAATCCCCTTCTTTTCTCCATCCCCATGGCTGGATAGATTCAGAATTGCTGCAGAATTGTCAGGAATATAAAGCCTCCCAAATAAATCAAAAAACTAAATTTCTTGGCATAGGGTTTAATGGTTAGAATTTTTCACTACAGGAGACAAGTTTCCCACTTCTGCCTCTTTCAGTTGCTCACCACTAGTTAAGTCACTGGAGTGCTGGCGGGTTCAAATAATTGGGGGTATTTTTAAGAAATATGTAGCAGAAATCACATTTCAATTTTAAAGAAAATACTTCTAAACTCTTGGATGAGAAATAACATAAAAAAGCTTTTTTTTGGCTGTACATCAGCACACCTGTGCTCAAGTTCGTTTCAAAATGAAGAATAAAGATAGGCAAAAAATAAGGAAAACACACAGATTAAGGTTTTAACACTCAGGTATTGTTTCAATTTCACAGAGTTTGGGCATTGTTTTTAGAACAGTGAAAAGGATGAGGAAAATTTCATGAGCTAGCTGCTCTCTTTTCCCCAAAATTAATTTGATTGTTTGATATTTGTTGTATGGGATCCCACATGCAGTCTGCACCCCAACTATGGGAAAACTCTTTTCTCACACCCCTATTCTGCACTGAGGTAAAATCCCTGATGTTCAAATTTTTGTTTACTGAGAGAGAGATGTTTCCCTTAGAATTTAGCTGTAAGATTTCTATGAAAGTAAGAACAGAAATTGGTTTTTGAAATGTTAGTTTTTTAAAAAAACCTAAGAAGTTGAGGAACTTCCTGCACGGTCTTCTAGAATATCACTTGAGTCCTTGTCAAGTGTCTTTCTTCTGTTTGAATTTTCCACATTAGTGGTTGTTGCTATGATACATCAAACCCACTGGTAGCAGCAGGATTCACTTCATGGGCAGGAGATCCCATGGCAAAGGCTTCTCAGAGCGGGAAATTAGAGAGATGCTGAAAGCCATCAGCATAAGAATGCACTTAAATATAATTTAAAATAATTTCTCTTCAGAAGAAAACAGAAATATTTCAGATAAAAGTTTAGCAAAAAACATCCAACTTGTTGTACTTTTAATATTAGTTGTGGAAACCAACTTTCACTATATTTTTGCAGTAGATGAGCATTAAAAATGTCTTTTGAAAAGGTTACATGTAAAAATTGTTTCAGTTCAGACCTTCTGGAAGCTGAGTATCTGCTCTGATGAAAATGGAAACTAATTATGCACTTCCCCCTACATTCCTGCAACATTAGTCTTTGTTGGTAAAAGACGTATCACTTTCATTCATCCATCTTCCACATCCTCCCAAACACATTAAAATACTCAATTAAAGTCCTTTATTTCTAGAGTGAAAGGTCCATTAGTTTGCAAATTTCTGCAGAACAGCTGAGCATACTTTTGTTGTGACATTTGAGAAAAAGATGTTCTTCAGGAGATAATGAACCAGATCCTCAGCAGAAATATATCAAAATAATAGTTTGGGATGAGCAGAGGAGAGAGAGAAGGGGTGACATGGCTTGGCCGTTAAAGTGAGGAAAACAGCATTTTTATTGAAATTAAAATGGAATTTAAAAGGTTAAACAAACTGAGTAATGAGTTTGCAGCAGAACCAGCAGAAAATTACTCAAGAGAGGGCCATCCATAACAACCTAAATCTCCACCTCAGAACCCCTGCATTTTACAAAAGTCCTCACAGATTTTAAGATGTGGTCTCAATGTTTGGTTTCTGGTTTGTGATCTCAATCCTCCACAGTAACACTGTGTGTACTGGAGTTACCCAGAATTGCTGTTCTAGGAAACACGTTCTTTGGTAATGTCCAGCAAGGAGTTGAGTCATCCCTGGGTCAAACCATAAATCTCATGGCTTGTGAAGGTTCTAATTTCCCAAGAAATAACATAATTATGTAAAGTAAACATATGTAGCTTATATGGGCCATGCCACGACCAGTGTGCTTAGAGACACAAGATGAAAGTAACAAAAAACTGCAGAGCTCTGTTTCACTGTAATAGTTAATTAATTCCACTTTCTTCTTGCAGACAACAAAGTTGTTTGGTTTAGGTTTTGGGGTTTTTTTATGTAAAATATTCCATTCTCTCTATAGTCTCAATGGTAGGAGGTTATTTAGACAAATTCTCTGAGTCCTGGTTTGCAGGAGGCTGCTGAGCTGCACCAAGAGAAAAAGGGAGTTTACAATCTTCTTCAGAGGATTTACTCAGTACTCCAGATTTGGGATTAAAATTTGCATTGTCTCCACCAGTGAGGTGCACTCTTGGAATAACTGATAAAAGATCAGTTAATGCTGTATTAGCTGCAGTATCTAAATTGAATAAATCCCTTACATAATTGCTCCCTCCTTTCAAACAAAGGGAACATGCACACCCCTCAGCACCCTGACACGTGCCTCATGGCTCTGTTTTAACAGCTTGCCTGTAATTTGCATTTAGCAAGCATCAGCTAGGGCTGGTTTTGTATTTGGAAATACCACAAGTGCACTGGATAAAGGATCCAAGCTAAGGTAGCCCCTCTTACCAATGGCACTTCAATAAAATCTGAGTTGAGGCACTAACCTACACCACAAGTATTTAAAACCATTTTAACAGGTACAGATGTTTAACTTTCTGGTCAAATCCTTGTTTTCTGGGGTTTATACATGTAATGTAAAGGAATAGATCTGTGCATGAAACTGGTTTAAATTTACTTTACAATCTTAGTAAGTTTAATTATCACAGCTGCTTTCGTAGAGTCCCTGCTGCAGAGGAAGAAGTTCTGTAATTTTTTACTGAGATCTCTCTCAAAATACACTGGCCTTTCCAAACATGCCTTTACACTCATAGAGGGGAAATCCAACAAGCAATGTTTTGTAAGAGAACCTGCTGACGTTGTGTTTGGAAAGGTCAAAGAGAAAAAAAAATATATTTGGTAACTTTACATAGGTTTCAGCATATACTGGATAAAATATTGGTAATGTGAACACTTCTATGAGTGTTTCATTACAGCTTCTTATATACAAATAATTCTGTTTCTTAGAAAGCCCTTTTTTTCCCATTGGAAGGTACACACGCATTATTCCTCCTCCAATATTCATTCTTCTGCTCCCATGGTGTGCATGAAAACAGTGGTCTGGCACCTGGAAAGTGCTCTTGTGGTTGCTCTGGAAAAGCCCAGAAGGGCCTGCCAGTTGTATTCCCCACCAACAGATCATCCATGAGTAGATTAAAATGAAAATTATCCATTACAAAGTTACAATGCCATGGTGGAAAGGACATCCTTTTGTGCACAGTAGGTTTAGAGCATGTATCTGATGTGGAAGCTGCAAGCCAGGGACAATCACTGCAGAAATCTGTGCTGAATATTAACCAAGCCCAACTGCTTCCTCCTGGGCTATGTGTAAATAAATGATCACAGTATTAGGCTTCAAACAATCCGACTTTAGAGAAGAGAAAATAAAGGCCGTGTAATGCTGACACACAAACATTACAAAAGGCTCTTGGCTCAGCTCAGACACAGCCTTTTTACTATCAAACCAAAATAACTCACAAAAAATCGTTAGTGGAGCACTGGTCCCTGGTGGCTTCACTAATGCTCTTAGGGCTCTCTGAATAATTGATTTTTTTTTGGTTTGGCTGCCAAACTGAGGGAAAAATAAATTCTGCTTGAATTGAGCCTAAATAAAACTTTTTTTTGCTAACATGGAATACTGAAAAAAAAAAAAAGTTTGATTTCCACTCATGAATGTTTGTTCAAGACTGCTCATCTCAGTACTTTAATCTCTAGTCTGCCTCCAGAGCTGAGCATGGGGCAGGACACTGAAAAGGGGACAAGAAGAGGATAAGAACCATGTCAAGAGGATTTTGGAATGATGAGAAATGTGAGTGTAGGCAGAAAAATGGGAGCAGGCCTGTATGAGCCTACAGACAGGCTTAGACTGAGCTGCACAGAGGAGCAGCTTAATATTTCACTATTATCTTCTGTACTTTGCTATTATTTTTATAATTTGAAAAGCACGAATTACCTGCAAAAGAGGCCCCTTCATATTTGGCTGTTGTAGCAGTTTGTTCTCAATATTAACTGACTAATGCTTGCTGCTGTATTGATCCTGGACCTGAGCTGATCCCAGGCTCCAGCACGCCAGCCACTGAAGTATTGTCCTTGCCAAAAGTGATGGCTTTTGTGTACTCAGAGCTATAGGCACTTATAATAACCTGAAAATGTCAATGCAACATTGCTGTGGAAAAGAGGACTGCAATCAAGTTATTGATTAATTTGCTGTATAATTTTGAAGCCAATTCTGAATAGATTTGCTCAGTTCATTATTTCAGGTACAAACTATGACAAGAGTATCAAATAGGTCTAGATGTGATTGATTTCTGAAAACTCCTCTACTGAGCACTCAAGGTAGCCCATTACAATGACAAGCTGTTTTCTAGGGGTGTCTAAATAGCAGAAATGATGGCATTAACAGGATACCTTCATTTACCAGGATAGCTTAATGATATAAAATTTGCTCCCAGACAGTTTCTTTTAACCAGGTGATCAGAATTTCATGGCCTTTGGTGTATATTGTGAAAATGGTAATAACCAAAATCAGCTCTATCAGAGGATTGCATGGTCATATTCTCATTTTGATGGTACTGGAACAAAGCAGAGACAGAGAGGTGACCACAGGGAGGTGAAAGTGGCACTGGTTTGGGGCTCTGATTGATCAGAGACACGTGGCAGCTCCTACCTGCAAGGCTCTTCTGTTCCTAGCAGAGAGAAAACCTCTTTATCCTTCAAAGTGTTGATCTTCTAAAAAAAGTGACTCTGTAGGGAAAACTCTACCTTCTTGTTTGAGGAGTTCTGAAACTAGCTGAAAGGCAAAACATCTCTGCCCTTCCTTTTTAACACCAGCTTTGAGAGAACATTACGTGGAAAAATGCACATTTCTGAGCCAGCAAACAGAGAAAGGCAGATTATCAAGCTGGCCTGGTTTGATGCGAGTCATAAACCTGACAGCTGAGAGGGACTTGCTGTTCACTGCCTCACAGTGTTTATCTAATAATATTTGCATGGTTAGGGAGTTATAAATTAATATCAAGCCTGTTATGGGATTTTACAGCGCAGTCCTGCCTGCCTCCCTCCCTCTCACTGTTGACTCTTAAGTCCTGATAACTTCCAGGCACTCCCAGAGAGGATCCCCACCCCTGCTCCCAAACCTCTCTGGGGACACCCCCCGTGTGCCTGATCATTCCTGTCACGGGTTGGTGCTGTCTCCTGTGTGCTCCTCTGCCCCTGATCTCACACACACCCATTTTCTGCCTGCTGGGGAGCATGGCCACAGCGCCAGCAGCACCTCAGGGACACGTGAGCCAGGTGTTCTCACCAGGCTCTTTCCCTGCTGGGGCTTTCCCTCTCCCACCTTCCTGCACTGCACATCCTGGGGGCTCTCACGGTGGGACATTTATAGAAAATTTATAGAAAATTTATAGAAAATTTATAGAAAATACAGAATTTGTAGAAAATTTCTATCTATATCAAATCAGGAGCAATAAACATTTGCAAAATGCCTTCTTTTTTACAAGGGTAAATGTTAGAGGGTATATGTTAAAATAAAACAAACACTGTCGAGGGAAAAATTAATCTAGAAACAAGTTTCGAAAGATAGTCTTACAAATAACATTAGATACATTACAGAAATTAAAGATACATTGTAGTAGGACCCACAAAGAGTAATTTTAAATTATTAGCTTTAAAGCATTTACAACATAGTGTGAATAAAGCTGATAAATCAAGAAGCATTTATAGTGTATTGTAATTAAGAAATAGTTAGCTTCTAATTGTGATAGCATAAATCATAACATCTGTATTGTCTCACCCTTCTCATAAGACTGAAAATAGAATAAAAGTTTTCAAATAGAAATAGAAAATAGAATGAATGTTTTTAAAACCTCTCAGTTGCCTCTCGGTTGCCCCATCTCTGGGTCAGAAAAGGGTTAAACCCAACATCTGACCACCCTCACCTGGGCTTTGCAGGCTCTGCCCCTCTCCTGCTCCTGGGGGAAGCCAGCACAGAGCTGAGGGCTCCATGTGCAGCTGCATTTCTGTGCCTTTGATGCAGAGAAGCTGACAAAGTCTCCCTGACACTGATTTTGGCAGACGGGAGAATTCTCAATCTGTAAGAGCAAAACAAACCAACAGATCAGCAACTGCCTCATTCCAGACACATCAACACTGTAATTCTTCTTAGGGCATCTGCAAGGTGCTGTTTTAAACAGTAGATAAGCCTTTCCCAAGGGCTGTGTTAGAAGGGAATCTTCCTGTGGCCAAGCACTGTCACAGGGCTCACCCCCATGAATATTGCATGTTGCTGCTTTTAATTAACAACGTGCAAGACTTAAACAGCAAAACGCTGCTGTTCCCCAGCATCCTGCTCTTCCCCACTCGCTCTCCCCTTCCTCTTTTGTACAGAGAAACAAGAAAATGAGCAAAACCACAGCACTTAAGTGAGACTGAGATAAATCTTTATACTTAGTTGGCTTATTCCAGCTCTCTTACACAAACAAAATGACTTTTTGGAAGTTATCTATGAAACAATCACTTTTTCTTCTCTTACAAGATTCCACTTGAGCAAAATTAGGACTAAACGCAACATAGAAAAACAAATAAACTGGAGGGAAAGATGTAGCTGAGAATGGAAATAGGAGCTGAGATTTAGACCAGAGTCTATGTTTGTAGGCTGTCATTCTTTTGTTCCCAAGCAGCTCAAAGTAAATGTTACAACATTCACGTGGCTGCCCAAGAAAAGCAAATATCAAGAGAGAGTGGAGGGAAGGGAGAGACAAAGGCAAACCCAGCCTGTTTAGGTTCAGACTTCTAGGACATGGGTGGTTTTTCTACACTCACACAGCAGCTCACGTGATAATGTTGGAGTCTCTAGGGATAATGTCCCTAAGAAGTCCTACCCCAGCACAGATTGTTAAACAGTATTTTCACCAACCTTTTTACCCACATGGGATTGTCTTCTCATTTCCTTGAAATCCAAATTTTACATATCATTTCCCAGACTGTAACATCCACAGCAGGAACTGAGCATCAGCCAGTCCTAATTTCTAAATTTACTTTTCGTTCAGCTGGTATAAAGTTTTGCATGGTGGCCTTTCCATGTCATAAATATTAAATGTTAATGTGTAAGCTCCATCTGGAAGACTCTTCATTCTCAAATTCTCAGCTCTGTTTCCTCACATAACAACCAATAACAGAGATCATTAAATAAGATTTTTATTTAGGAACGTTGAGAATGAAACTTAGAGTAGGAGCAATATGCAAAAAATTAAAAAGTAATGTTTTATTGACCATTTTTTCTTTATTGCTGCTTATCTGTGAAGAAAGGAGAAGATCAAATCAGTAGAGTAGTAAAACAACTTCCATACTAAGTGTACTGTTGTAAAAAATTTACTTTTTTGTGTGCTTAAAGTATAATAAGGAAAATATGAATATAAAACATTTCCTACCATCCTCTCCAGAGCTGCTTACAGTAATATGGAGCTTTCCATTTCTTATGGTGCTGTTTGACACTGATTATTCCCCTCAGAATGTTCCATTATGCTCAGTTTTCTTTGCATGTGTGAAAGAGATGTAAAGTCTGTTGTTATTCGCTGTAAATTTTATTCAAATTCAGCAGCATCCATTTATAATCACGTTTACAGAATGACTTTCATTCTGGGTGATCCAAATGTGCTTTCCAGATTTTTATATCAAGAAATGCAGAATGCAGCCACCTTCCCATGGCTTATTTGGTAACATCCAGCAGAGTCACACGTGTGGCTTCAAACAGAAAGTGAGGGTCCAGTGCTGTGCCCTGGGAGGATTGGGAGGTGGGTTTGGTGCCTCATCATCTCCCAGAGAATGCTTTTTCTGATAGAGGCATTAACAAACCTTTAGTTCTGATGGCACTGAGGGTGAGACCTCACAGCAAGCTCCGAACTCTCCCACAAGTCACTCCCAAGAAAAGCAGAGACCTGATCATGCTCTGAATATCAGCTGCAATTTTTTTTGTTTTGTGAAGGGGCTTGGGAGATATTAATAGTGATATTGTTTCCTTATTGTTTATAAAAATATATCCATAATTCTAGAAGGTTTCTCCAAGCTGTCTTTCAAAATATTTGAATATACAAAATATTTGTTATATACATGCCTATAAACAGTCCTTTTGAAAGAACAGGGCTAAGTCCAGGCATATGCTGTCTGTGGTAGCTGCTGTGGTGTGGAATCCAGTCCTACCATCAGTCATCTTTTTAATTCCTACATTTCCCATCTATCATTAGTTACATTTTTTGTAAATGTTTTCTGTTCCTGGCTGGACCAGCTGTTGGGTTTAAGTTACATCCCTTTTCCATTAAGCAGGACACGTAACTGTGGCAAACCACAGTGCACTCATCAAGCTGATGTTTACCTGAAGGCCTGTGAATAGATTTTGTCAAGATCCAAAGTAATTACTTTGTAAAGTTCATTTCCCACCCTGCATCTCTTTTCTGCTGAATAAATATTGCAAGAGGATGAAATATGGACAGGTTGTTTATATCCATCACTTTTAAATATTAGTGCTGGGCTTTTGCAGCTCTTTGTTGTGTAAAAATCATTTGGATACATTATTCCAAGTTGAATAACAGAGTATTTCAGATTAAGAACCAAAGGAAGACTCTCTTTGTTACCTTGCATTGAATAAGGCAAAGGGAAGGGACAGTCTATTAGTTTTAGGGCTATTGTATCTTCCCTCTAAATGGCTACACCTTGTAAACATTTTTGTTAACAAATATTATTAAATTGCATATCTGATTCAAGCGCCTATTATGCTTTATTAAAGCAAATACACTAAATTACCTATTATAGTAATAGTAATAATAACATAACATATTTCAGTCAAGTAATAGCTATTTTAAAATTACACTCTCTTCACATTTGAAGACTACTTGGGAATGTTACTTTCCTCCAAATTTTTGGTTGTGATTTCATTTTTGAAGGCATATGAAGGCATCCATGAGCAGAGTCCAGTGAAGTTTTCCTTGTGCCATATTATGGAAAAGCAGAGAGAGGATTGGGGAAGTTTAATTACAGCAACTTTTTTCCATCTTTTTGAAGTTTAAGTCAAGTGGAAAAGTATCTCAAGAGCAGTCACAAAATGATCAGAAACTATGTGGTAGAAAAACTTTCTCACAAAACACTAAGGATCAAATTCATTGTGCTGTTGTTTTGCTTTCTCTACCTACTCTTATTCTGATAAATTTGGAGTTTTCTTAACTCCAAAGGAAGTAGCGTTTCTACGTATTTGGAAAAGAAAGGTGACTTATCTGCTTTTTCCTTTTTTTTTAATTCAGAATTCCAATATGATTTCTTTTCATTTTAATTGAGATCTAAATGGATGTGCCACAGTAAAACTGATCCTACAACGTTGGTAATGAGCTGTCCTTTATTTCTTCCCTTCAAGCTAGACTTTGGTATCTAGGGTAAAAATATAAATGCCACTGGGTGAGGGCCAGGAAGATCTTTTATACATGAAATTGCTTCATAAACAGTCTCAGAGATTTTCAAAAACCCAAATCATGGAGGATTTTGCACGTGTTCTGTCTTATAACAAAAGGTTCATCCATAACATTTGTTAACTTAGACTGGTGTGACAAATTCAAAGTGTTTGAAAGTCTCTCAGGACAGTTCTTTAAAGTGTGTTTTGCTTTCTTTTTCATTAAAGAACCAGGCTTGTGTTTGAAGATGAATCCTCAGCTGGAAAGTTGCTTTCAGTTTTAAATGGAAAATTGACACTTTTTCTTCAATTAGATTTTGGCTGCAATCCATCCTTGTCTATCAACCTTTCCAGAACTCCAGTTGCCTCATCTCTTATCCTTTTCTTTTGGAAGACAAGGGTTTTAAATTAAATAAATAATGCATGACATTCAGGAAAAGGTGGAGTAATGTAAATTTTACAGCAAAGAGAGAGAATTTTTTAATTGGAAAGTGAAGAGTGCTGAGGAATGGTCTATTAGAGCACTCTGTGCTTTCAGTCTAAATATCCTCAGGGAAATTTGGAGCCTTGCCATGTTAGATATCCATATCCAGAAATACAATTTTGTTTGCACAAGCATTAATTAGCAACTTTGGTACTGCTTTCAACAAGGCCAAGGATTGACTGGAACACTGAATTTATCCCTTCCCATGAAGTGCTCTGTCTGGGGGAAGGAAATATAATATATACACTTTTTACTGAGCTGGACAGGAACCCCCAAAGAAATTACAGTTTTCAGTGGACCTTCAGTTCAAGGTAGGCTGGATCTGGTAGGTTGTGGTGGGACTTTCCAAGAAATGAGATATTGGGCAACAACAAACTTCAAGTTTGTGGGAATTCAGCTCAAGCTCCAAGTGCCTTAGTCAGCCATTTCCTGCAACTAAAGGTGTGGAAAGAGCAGTTAGTAAATTGCCAGGAGGATCTGGGTCTTTCTTCAGCAAAATTTTTGTCCTTCATTGTTTTTCTCTCTCATATGGGTCAGCACTTCTACAGAGACCAGGAGCAGCACAAATCTAAAAGTGCCAACTCCATGGAATCTTCTCCTTTGTTGTTAAACAGTCCTGGAGCTTGTTGGATCGTGCAGTTTTGGCTGAACCTCCTTCAGAGAGTTCCTCACCTCAGCTGTAGATTCATCTATCACCTGCTGTGTTTTCTGCTGACATATTCATCTGTCCAGCCTCAAATGAAAAGGTTTATCTTTCCTCATTACCAGGATTCTTATGGCAATAACATTCAGAGGAGTCTTTTACTGGGAAATAAAATGCAGGCTAAAATGTCACAGAACTTTATTAGACAATCTAAACTTAATTGCAGATGAGTTGATGCACTCATAAAAGATGATGCAATGTTTCTATTAACTCCAACATATGGTAAGTATTCATGGGAGGACAGCAAATAGAGATATCAGTAAATGTAACTCTAAAATGGTCAAATTAGGAAGCTGGCTAATTTTTTTTAATAGTAGCTTCAAATGTGTTACCAACTAGTGAGAGTTTACCTAACATTAGAAGTATTCAGAGGACATGGCTTATATAAAACTGTGTTAGGAATTTGATTATGCCTGTGAAGGCACTTGGTTATTTAGAATATTTCCCCATGCTCCGTGATGGAAATGGACAAAGCTCTGCTTCCCTGAGGAGTTACAGGTCTTGAACACATTTCCCTTCTTTCAGTGAGGTTCATGTGAGGTTTATTTAAATCGTTAATTCTACAGTAAGCGATATTTGCTGGTAGAAGACATTGCAGATAGCACAGTTTAATTATTTGTGCCATTACTGTCCCTAGTTTAGAAATTTTAGTGATAAGCCCTAACAATTACATGATCTGTGTTAATTACAGTACACACTTCATTCCATCCTGCTCTCAGGCTGAGTTCTGTACCCTCCCACTTTGCCCTGAGGTGCAGTTTGAAGGTGCCACGGTGACAGGTTAACTCAGGAGCTGCTCCCAGTTAATCACACACTGCACACAGACAAGTCCTATGCTGCCAGTTCCAACAGAGCACAGACAACTGGATTTTGTGTTTGCCTCAGCTGAGATATCAGCTAAAAAACGAGAACTAAAGCCAGCTCCAAAGGCTGTAATCACTGGATGGTTAAGTAATTTCAAGGGTTTTCTTTCATTGCCAAAAATCAAGATGGTTTCTGAAGGCATTTGAAGTCTGTAAAGACTTGGCTAAATTACAGTTGTTCTGCAGCAAGTGTGACATGCAGGAGAGGACTGGAAGGGATCCAGGGAGCTTGTTTTCACACCAGAGATCCTCTCTAGGAGATGAAATCATGCTGGAAGGGCAGCGTGCCCTGGAGGATCAGACACCCTGGTGTGAGTTCATATCTGACTCTGTGAGTAGTTTGACGTTGTGTAACATTTACATAGCCACCTCTTCAGGAGTTCTGATTAAAGCTCTCCAATTATATCATTGATGTATTCAGCAGAGCTGAGTATCCCCAGTCTGAACAGATTGTGACCATGACACACTTCCAGATCATTCTTTGCTTACCTAAGTAGCCAAAGGACACCTTTAAAAGGTTTAGTGGAGAACACCAGTAATGTCACTATGGAAACATAATGTTTTAGAAACTGCTGCTTTAACAAAGCACCATCTTCTCTCACACAGCCAGGATTTACAAGTCTTGGCTGGAAATCCCCTGTAGTGTCAGTGAAAATATAGGATTCAGGACTGTCATAACCTTACAGAGTAGGACAAGCTCCAGAAACAGGGCATCAGTGAAAAAGAGTACTAAAGAATGTTGTTTCTAGCTGAATTACCAGATTGGTAAAGTAAATAACATAAAATAATTTTTAAAAGTGAGTTACTAAAGATGGGGGGGGAGGGGCGGAGTTAATACAAAACAACCAGTTCAAAAGGCAAAAGAGAAAAAAAAATTACAAGTTAATGGATGGTGCAGGAAAAATATCTTGAGAAGTTATGCTGAGAAAGGAGATTGCACTCCCTCAGGCAGATGGTCAGCACAGAGGACAAACAGCCTCTGGCAGTTGCTACCTGAAAGATTTATGCCCTTCGCTCCACAGGTATCATTCTGTGGCTGCCAGGGGCCAAGAATCCAATACCCACTTCCAAAGCCTGTTTGTGTTGTCCCATGTCTGTTCTAGTAATGCTATTTATCATGTTATTTATCATGTCATCCTTCTCAAGAAAGACTGTACTTGGAAAGCTGGTGTAGCTCTTGAAAAGCACTTTCTGGACTACATCTTTTTTAATTACTGTAAATAAACCTCCTCAGTGTTCTCTGTTGCTGTGGAAAAAGATCAGAATTTTGTAGCCACTTTTTAAAAGTATTACCTTTGAGTTTATAAAAGAATGCCCTCTGTGTAAGGTATGATAAAATATTATGTGACCTGGAATACAAAGCCTGGAGATTCTACTTCAGTTCACATGTGTTAGGAGAGGTGAGGCTGTTCCTTCTGACTTTGTGGAGGTCCTGGGAAGGAGCTCATCTGCACTGGAATGAGCCAGGCTCTGCAGCTGCTCTGCTCTGTGCTGCTGGGAGGGGCTGGGAAGTTGTGTTTAATGAGGCTCTGGTTCATAAACCCACCTCGGGTCAATCAATGAGAGTCCAAAGCACTCAGGCTCAGGCAGGCTGAGTTAGCTGGGAACCAAACCAGGAGCTGGAGCTGTTGTCAGTTCACTCAACTCAGCACTGCAGACAAACTCTAGAGCTCCTGGAAAAAAAACCCAGCAACAGCAAACTCATTCAGACAGGGAAGTCACTTGAGACTGATCCTTATGAATAACAAGCAATTTTCCTCGTGGTGCAGCTGCATCTCTTCCAAGCTGTTGTTGTTTCTTATCTTGTGTGCTCCTGGGGCATGAAACTGTGCATCACCACCACTCGGAGCAGATCAGGTTAAGTTGCTGCCCCAAATTCTCAAACAAGTACCTGCAAACAGTTTGCTTGAAATGGGGAGTTCAGCTGCTCAGGAAAAACAGTGACACATATACAACTTGGTGACAAGTGATTAAAATCAGCCAAGCAAAGGAAAGGAAAAAAAAAATCAAGCTGTTATTAATTTAAAGTGACTTCAAAAAGCAATTGCTAAGTCTCTAGTGATTTTTTTGATACCTGTCCAGGCTACAGGTGGTTGGTAAGTGCTTAATAAAGCACCTGCTCATCAACTCAGTTCCTCATGTTTTTAACAAAAAAATAAATTACTGCAATAATTTTAAAATAGCAACTTATTTGTTAAAATGTTGTCCTGGTTTCAGCTGAGATAGAGTCACTTTTCCTCTCAGTAACTGTGATTTGGATTTGGGGTAAGAAGAGTGTTGACAACACTCAGATGGTTGAGTTGTTGTTGTTGTTGTTGTTGTTGTTGTTGTTGTTGTTGTTATTATCCCTTTCTTTTCCATCCTATTAAACTGTCTCCATCTCAACCCATGAATTTTACTTTTTTCCCCTAATTCTCTCCCCATCCCACCAGGCAGGGAGGGAGCTGTGTGATGCTCAGCTGTCTGTAGGTCAAACCATGACAAGTGTCCTGCCAGATGTTGCTGTACAGTGATGCCCAATTGCACAGAAACTATAACAGGCAAATGTTCAGAATTTTCAGCTGGATTGTTTTATTAATGGATTAATCATTACAGACCTGAGGTACTGTGAGAAAGCAAAAAGAATAATGGATCTTGATGTTCCTCTGTGAGACAGGTGTGGGGCTGTCTCTGCCTGATATGCAAAACAGTGCCAGCAGGATGAACACCTAGAAAAGTGTCTCATTAATACAAAACGTGGAATTAGAGTTGGTCCATTTATTTCAGGGAAAAAAGCATTGCTCCTAACAAA
This sequence comes from Irena cyanogastra, assembly GCA_013397155.1. Lineage (NCBI taxonomy): Eukaryota > Metazoa > Chordata > Aves > Passeriformes > Irenidae > Irena > Irena cyanogastra. The sequence continues at coordinate 653,147 of VWZV01001474.1, read as the reverse complement.
AACATATACTGCAGAATCATTTTTTGTCAGATGTTGAAATTAGCAAAATAAAGCCTAGGAAAGCCCCCAATTACTTCCCCAGTTTGCCTGCTTTCCACTGTGAAAATGCATAAATCAGCAGTGGAATCAACAATTTTCATATCATCTGTAAAGATAATGCAAAGTTTCAAATTAAACAAAAACATGATTGTTTAAAAGATAATTAGAAGGAAAGATATTCCAGAAGTTTTTCTGAGCATTAGTGCCAGATTGCCTCTAAAATAAACCTTCTCTGTTCCTGCTTCATATCCAAAGGGTAGAACACCCTGGCAGCCTCTACTTGCTGAAGAAATAAGAGTTCACTTTTTTCCCAGGAGAAAGAAAAGTGGAACAATCTGTGACACAATCATTCAATGCATTCTCCTTTTCTCCTGGACAGAACCATCCATTTGCTGACCTGTACTCCAGCCTTGTTTGCCTTTATGCTGCAGGAGTCAGCAAAGCCTTCCTAGGGGCAGGGTCACATCCTCAACCCAAATTTAAATGTCATTCATAAATGGAAAGGGCATTTCACTGAAATGGAAGTAGGAAATGGTGGAGAAGAAGGTAAAACCAAGAGGAAAATAGAGCTTAGGAAACACCAACTATTACAGCTTTGATATTGTGCCAGGATAGGAAATCAGTGTCTACATGACTATTTAAAACATCACTAGGTAGAGGTAAATTGAGATGCCAGAGCTAAAGGCAGCAGTGGAGTCCTGATAATTGCTATTATTGTCCTCCTTCCCAGTCGTGCCTGAGCCAAACCCACACTCAGTAGAGCAGCAGGAAACACAACCTGGTGTGGATAAACACACTTGAAAAGAGCACACGTGCACCTGGTGAGCATTTTCCACAACTGTTTGCAAATGTTGCTAAGTTGTTGTGTGTAGTTTCCAAGTGTGGCCCTTTTGTTCAATCCTGTTGTGTTCTAAAGATATTGTTATGTCATTAAATTGACATTTCTTTGACTTACTTGTAGAGCATAATGATTATACTCTTCCTGGTGAATTGAGTATTTTCTAGCTGGAGTTAAGATGCAGCCTCCTATCCCAGTTGTGCAGGCAAGCACAATGAACAAATATTCAGATTTGAAGGTTTTGGGGAAGTGAATATTTGAGAGAAGATGAGTTAGAACCTTGAGGTGGTTTGTCAGGTAGCCCCACCACCAGACCATCCTGTGCTTCCATCACCTCTCTTGTAAAATGGAGCTCTCTTTTATTAAGGCTTTAGAGATCTGTGCAATTTTTATTTGGTGTTGCTCTTCTGCCCTTCACTTCTGTTATCTTTTGTTGTGTTTAAGAGGAGAAATATTAGACCTATGTTACTCAAACATCCACAACTTGTAAAGGGTCCTTCACTTGCTATTGATAATAAAAGGGGGAGCAGTGGATATTTTGGTTCTGTTCTGTCTTGATAAAGTGGCTGTGATGGGTGAGTTAATACAAAATAAGTAGAGCAGATGTAGTAATAAATTACTGTCTTGACAGATCTGACATGTCTCCGCCCATCTACTGAGGATGAGTTGAGAGATGTGTGTATGATTAATGTTGCTTAAATGGGTGGTGTCTGAATTTGTGCTGTAGGTGCTGGAAGCTTCTATATTTTGTAGCAATACTTAGCAATTAAATTGCACTTTACATCATGAAAGTACTCAGAACATGAGAGATTATGTTCCATTAAAAGCAGGGACAGGTTTTCTTTACATGGGAGACAGAGAAAATGCCTGATGTGACCATGAGCATAGAAGTGTCAGTGGCAGAGCTGCCAAAAACACACTGCAGTTCAATATTTAATCAGAAGATATTTTTGATAATTAATATTGTTACCTAAGAGTTGCCTGGCTGAGAACTTGAACGTACTGGAGGAAGAGCTGCTTATTCTGTCAAGTCCAAGGACTTGCTCCTGCAAACATTTAGGTTTGTACCTGGCTTAACTTTAAGCAGAGGACTACTTCCCCTTGATTCCCACAAATATGAACATGGATCAGAGGCAGAAAGAAATGTGGGTTTTCTTTTCCTTTAGTATGTGCACTAAATGTGACACATGCAACTAGACCTAACAGAGTCTGTTCATAATTTTTCACCTCATCTTGATTTTATTTGGTATGCTTTGTAGTTATTATTTGAGTTTGTTTGGTTAGGGGTTTTTCTTTGCAAAATGTATGTTTCTTAATCGTTTCTTCATGTGGTCTCACCCAGTTTCTTGATCTATGAGAACAGGACTCCAAGGGTTCTGCCAGCTTTTGCAGCAGCCATGCCCTGGTGAGGAGAAACATTTTGGTAAATTTAAATGGCAAATCTGAATGCAAACTGGTAGACCAGGGAAGAGATAAGGAGAGGAAGCAGAAAAAGTGAGAGTGTAAAAGGGATTTCAGATCCTTTACCTCCCCTCGGATTTTCTTTGTGTTTTTAACTGGACAACACTGAGTGATGTGGTGCTGCTGGTGTAAAGTGAGGTTGTGTCTGTGCTGCTGTGCCTGTGCCAGCAGAGGAGATGTGGCAGGACAGACCAACGGGAGACAGGCCAGCACAAGCAGAGTTTCCCCTTTTTCTATTTCATTTAGGGTAGATACTCTTTGTTAACATATCAGATTTTTTTTAAATAATTGCCATTTTAATAATTTCCATTTCTTTTTGAATACTTCCTATTGGCAAGCATAATTTCAAAAAATATTGTGTGACACTAAACCTGAACAAATGAATCAGTGGACAAGTCCTGAGTGATTCTAAATATTTGCTAAGAATCAGCAGCTCTGAGTGCACAGAGCAGCACTGCAGGGGCTCAGCTCTTCATTCTGTTGGAGATCAGCTGCCTTTAATCCAGACCTATTTCTGACACAGTTTTAATAGCAGCAGTTACTCTGATAGAAGAATGTGATGCATTCTTTTTTTCTTTACCATTGTTTCCTATTTTTTCTTCAAAGAAACCTTCATTTTTATATTTACAAGAGAGAAACTGAAGTCCTTTGATCTCTACAATGTATGTACTATTTATACTAGAGATGAGGAAACTGTTTTTGTCTAATTATTTTTGACATCTTGCAAATATTCACAAAATTCTTCATGGGGATTAGAAAGATCCACAGAGTTCAATCTCTTTGTGACAAAGAAATGTTGTTCTCAAAAGGCAAAACAATTGTTTGTTTGTTTTCTCTTAGAGAGATCCTAGACATTCATCTTCCAACATGGCACATTTTATCTGAGATAGCACAGAAACACATCCCATTTTTAGAATATCAGTAAGTTTCCATAAATAGAGCTGTACCTTAAAAGATCAAAATAAAATAGTGATAAAAATGGAGTGCATTTGAAAGGCATCAAATCCACCTTCTTAGAATGTTATACCTCAGCAGTAGAAACTGCTCTCTGCAGAAGCTCCCATTTTAGAGTGTGATTTCTTTGAGCTTCTGTTCAGTTACTTATTAGAACAAAGTTTGTGAGGTGGTCACTGCTGCACTTCCCTCCATTGTCTTACAGAGCATCTATTAATTTACATGTCTTTATTTATTTATTATGCAAAGTGAGTGCCATGTGAGTAATTACACTTCCACTTCAAATGAACAGCCAGGGCTACCAACTCTCAGGAAGACTGACACTCATAATTTTGTTTCTGTGGGCTTTCATAGTGTCAAGTAAATCAAATTAATATGAGTCAAGTGAATGGGAATTCATCCATTTTCACCAGAAAAGTCAAGTCTTTAAAGTTTCAGAATCTGGTCCATATGGTCAAAAAAAGGAGAAGCTGAAGTTCATTATTTAAAGATCATTTTTACTACTTGATGGAATATGTAATATTTGGGATAAACAATAGTTATGAAGTCCACAGAAATCCCCTAAGAATTAGCAGGAGGGAAGGAATTAAATAAGTGGTCCCAGTCAGGGAATACCACCAATGCCAGGCAGTGGATTCTGTTTTGGTTGAGAAAAATTCAACCATTTTGGAGACTTCTGAGCACTTTCTCTAGTGGAAATGGAAAATTTCTGTATTCAGCTATGCTCTTTGCTGAGTTTTCCGAGCATTTTTGTCCATTTATGCAAGTGTGCACAGACAGATCAGGATATTATAATAACATAAAGTTTCCCATTATTGCCAAAATTTTCCTTTTTCAACAAGCAGGGGAAAACGGAGTCATAAGTGGTTTTGTACTACAGAGTAGATATTTTACTACCTTTTTAAAATGTATTTTGAACATGGAATTGAGAGAAGCACTATAAAATTGAGACACGTAATGTCTTCAATAATACAGACAAGTAGACATTATTTCCTCAGTAAATCTCTTGGAGGAGTTGTATTTCTCAGACACGACATGAGTCAGACACTGCAGCAAATTCCAGGCAATCCATTAAGGATGTCACACCCTGCTCCTCACTCCATGTCCTTCCCAAGGTGAGCACCAGTGTCACCAGCAAGTGGTTTGTGAAGGTGTCTGTGAGTGCTGGCAGGTAAATAATTTTTTTAAAGCCAAGTTAACAGTCCATGTAATCATGTGCATCAATCTGACTTGTGGAGAGGCAGCTGCTCTGCTCAGCATGCTCTGGTGAGGAGCTCAGGATGGGTGAGACAAATGGGAGCACGAGGCTGGCAAAGGGGCACAGAAGCAGAAAGGAAGGGCTGTAAACCCCCAAAGTGTGAGAGACAGAGGAGTTATGCTGGGCCTGGGCAAAAGGAATGGAAGTTATCACAGGTTTGTAGGTGACTGGTTAGATAATTCTTCTAAAATTGCTAGAAGAGCTGTAATGCTCCTTTCAGAGAGAAAAAAACAGCAAAATACCTGAGATGCCAAAGCTGTGTACAAGAAATCTGTGTAGCTCCAAATGCCTTTCAGGTTTTTGATGATATCTACATCAGCTGCTTCATCTGGGCCTGGACAGGAGTTAGGTGCTAATGGTTGTGGGGCAAGCAGAACCTGATCCTGCAGAACAATCTCAGTTCTTTTCTGTTTAGGAGGGTTCCTTTAGGCCCTGACAACTTTTGTGAGTGTCAGTCACCAAAGAACGAATTTTCCTGGATGTTTCAAAAGGCCTGGGATAAACCACATGGCAAAACCTGACATTTGTGTTACAGGGAGATGCTGTGTCACATCTTTCTAACAAAGGCCAGCTGGAAAAATCCACCATTCCTCCTACAAGAGGTTCCTTGAGCACCAGACTGAGTGCTCAGTGTTGTGTTCTGTGATCAGACAGGTCCTGGTGGCAGCCCATGGCTATGGATAGGTTCATTAGGTCTTCCAGTGTGTTTTTACAATAAATACTATTTTAAAAATACGATTTTATGTCTCCTACTGAACCCTGATACATTGCACTAGGGACCACTCATTTAATTAAGTTCCTTTTTCTCCTCTGTGCTACCTTTGAGTAGCAGAGTCCTCCTGTGCTTAGGCCAAAGAGACCACGAGCTCCTCGTGTCCTTCTGGGGGACTTGGGCATCTCCCCCACCTTCTCCCAGCACTCTGCATGAAGACTTGAAACCCCTCACTCTGCTTAGAATGCCCATCCCTCTGCACTTCAGATGACTTTTCACTGCTTTGCTTCAGCAGAACTGCAGAGCTTCCATCTCCTCTTGCAGCCTGTCAGAGCTGCAGCTTGTGTGGCTTTTCCAAGGGAGTGATGGCCCAGTGCTGTCACTCTAAGGATATATTACTCACTCAGGGTATTTGCATCTTGAGCTGGACTGACAAGAAGATGAAAATCAGGCTTGGTTGTGTGGCCAGCTTTTGTTTTATAATTTAAAAGAGTTTTTGTATTCATGCACAGCATCCCTGTTTCAGAGTGTCCCTATTTCATCTAGAAGCTGGAAAAATTTATTTATTTTTATATAAAATTTTAATCCCCAGATCTGACATATTCTTTAAAATACTGTGTAATAATCACAATCAGGACACTGATGAAGAATAATTAAAAATCTATTTCTTATTGACCATTTATAGTTTAAATCTATTGCAGTAGTAGGATAAACCAAGCATATGGTAAAAAGAAGACAAATTAATTTTCCAACTTTTACTGCAAGTCCTCTAGGTCAAATATTTCATATGATATCAGAAGGAAGTAAAATTTTGCACAGATGCTTCTATGAAAAGAAATAAAATGCTTGGAAGACAGCTACCTAAAACCAGCCCAGATTCATGTTTTGAGAAATCCAGTAACTCCAGCCTCAAGAGCTTAGAGATCGTCGAGGCCATTTTTAAAGGCATTGGTTTAATTTTAATCAATGTGAAGAAACCCTTTTAGTCAGTCCTTCCTTGTCCTGCAGGAGAACTCCAAGGGTCTGCCAGTGTTCAGCCTCACATGTGCTGTGAGTACACAGGGAAACGTGATCCACACACACAAAAAAAAAAGGTTGGTGTAAATTAAATAACAAAACCTATCACTTTCTGCAATGTTCTATCAGCAACTTGCACATTTGCAGATGCTCCCCAAAAGTCTCCTTGGCACAGGCCACACAAACACAGGGAGCAGCAGAAGGCACCAGCAGGTTTCTGCATGAAATCCTGCTCCTGGAGAGATTTCCAAAAGCAATGCACTGCCATACCTTTGGTCTTTTCCCCAACCAAAAGCATGTTGTGGGTTTGTCTTTTTTCTTTTTTTCTTTCCCTTGCAATCCATTCCACAGCCACAAATGCATTTTACAGAATTTCTGCCCTGCATGTTTTTCAGCTGCCATGAGGTATTTGAAATCTGACTGGCAAGGCTAAATATCTTCCGCTCTTGTCTATATACCAATTATTTAAAGGAATCTCCCATTCTCAAGTCATATCACATGGCTCTGAGTTTTAACACAAGATCTCAAACACCACATCCACCTCCTGTAGCTGAGAAGCAGAATTAGCTTTCATTTAAGCCTTTAAAAATCAGGTAGACATTTGGAATTTAGAAATTTTGTCTCATGAATTGATATGGATGCCATGCTAGATCATCAGCTGACCAATATAGATATATATAGGTTCCACTAACAAAAATAAATACACATTCCTGCATACTGAAAACCCTGAAGTACTTACACAAAAACATATGTCTTGTGGTACACTTTAGGTGTGCCATCTGTCCTGCTACCTTGTTAGCAAATACAAAGATGCAATATCTGCTGAAAAACATTTACCATCTGAAGTGAATAAAGAAATTCTGGTGATGTTGTGGAAAAGAATTTTGGAAGTAAGGAAAATCAGGTTGTGAGCACAGGGAATGACAGTGTTTCTCCTGTGCTATGGATGTCTCTCTCTTCCCACAGCAAGGGCAACCTTCCTGCCCATGCTTCCATAATGAACACAGACAGAAGGACAGGGTTTCAATGCCCAGCATTGAGGTTTGTGTTTACAATGAGTTGTTATAAAGGTTTTTAAAGCCTTATTCTTGGTGATGGTATTATTTCATTTGTTTCTGTGCTTTTGTATTTGCCATGGCAATGAAAAGTCCATTTTTTTAACTGACACAACTGGATTTGCAGAGGGACCTTCTGGGCTGCTTGTTAGCAGCTGCTGCAATTGCCAGAGAGATCTGGGTAGCATCTTCCCAAGAGGAAGGCACAAGGTAGTCCATGATGGGATAAAGAAAAAGAAGTGGTCCATCAGAAGGTTTTCTAGCAAGAACTGAGCCGTGGTATGAAAAATGTGACAGCACCCAGGATGGAAAGGGAGGTAATGTTCCAGACGGCAAGGCATGCAAATAAGTTTCTCATGCTAGAAGGCACCACAGCAATTCTCATTGTAGGCACCACAGTAATTCTCATTTTTTAATCCAAAAAGAATTGTTACATCATTTCCTTCCGTGGCAGAAAGCTGACTTGATAACACGACCTTGCGCTGCTGCTCAGGGTCACACACTCACACGGGCGTGTCCTTTCTCTCTTGTTGAGCCCTCCTGCCTTGCCCTTTCCCCCTCAGCAGCAGTCCAGGTCACTTTCCAAGTCCCTTCCTCCCCTGAGCTGCCCGGTGAGCCGTGGACTGCAGCTCCTGCTTCCCCCAATTAGCGCGGCTCCCGCAGCATCTCCTGTCAGTCACTGCCGTGCCAGGGGTGTTGCTCCCAGCAATGCCAGTTCCACAAAGAAGAGACAAGCAGCCTAATGGTTGCCAGCAGCTGGAGCAAGGCTGGGGCAGAGTAACTCTTTCAAGTGTTGTAGGCATTTCTGAAATATTCACATATACAAGAACAAGTCGCTACACGTGTACGCGAGCGGCAAAGCGACATCTGAGTTTCCCTCTTTGGTACCAGCTGCAGCTCATCCCTGTTGCTAGCGGCAGGGATGTTCACTAATTGTATGGAAGGCTTTGGGACTTCCCTGGGCATCCTCTCCCACTTGGAAAGCAGAGTCAGCCAAGCTGGCCCTTCCCAGCTCCTCAGGATCAGCACCACGGACCAGGAGGAGCCGGCACTGCAGGCCCAGCCCACGGAGTCTGCAGGGCCCCATCCCTGCCATGGTGTCATTGCCAAAGAGGGGAAACAGCTGGGCTGCCTTTAAGAGGCAGGAATTAATCATTTTTGGAAGGGAGGGAAAACAAAAGCATCTCTGAAGAACCCCACCTGCAGACACTGCTAAGTGCTTCACACAAGTTCTCCTTCCAAGCAGCCTCTGCCACAAAGGAGATGCTCCCTTCCCATTCCTGCTGCTGCAGCTCCACAGCAGTTTTAACTTGTCAATTTACAGCTACAGCACCAACTTTTGATTTTGATTTTTTCAGAAGTGCTGGATGAGAAAAAAGTGTCTCCTACCTTACCAAGACTGACTTTGACTCTCTAACCTGATATTAAGGGCTGACACATTGATTTCTTCCTGCATTGTTTAAAATTTCCTGATCATAGACTCTCTAACTAGGACATAAATTCTGGAGATGGGGTGGTGGTGTTGTACATCACATGCTGTTTAACACTGACACAAAATCCTTCATCTTCAGGAATGCAAATTTCCTGCAGATATATGATCCAGTTTATGTGTGTGCATACTAAAACCACACAAAATAGTTGAGTCATTGCTTCAAAAATCCATTCCAAAAGTTAAAAAAATTTAATCCCCACTGCCAGTTTGCTGTCCTAACAAACATTTCCAGTTCCTGATATTCATTTAAACCTGTGTCATAGTATTTAAATGTATATGTGAAGCTGTGTTCCAGCACATAATGTTGTAGTTATACCAGTATGAAGTTGACTACCCATGAAAAAAAAACTTTGCATTAAAGGACATCAAAAAGTCCTCTTCACTCTGGGATTCTACACTTCCTTTAAACCACTTGCAGTGGCCTTGCAGATCACAGGTGGGTGACAGTGTGGGTACCTTTTTCTAGTCCAGTCTCCTCTTGATCATCAGGAATATTTTTGCCATTCTTTCCACATGTGTTTTAAATTATTCAGTGATGATTCCTCTGTATCCTTAGGCAATCTGATCCCTTACCAACATTAGAAAACTGGCTCTTTTCATTTTCCCTTCGTAAAGGTGAAATGCTACATTTCTTCTCCTGGTCTCTATACACAGGGTGACATATTTGAAATATCTTGTAGTCCTCATTTGTCACTCAGTGTTGTCTTTGCTTCAGCAGAACAGTCCAGGTGTTTTGTTCACATCTGCTGCCATTTCAGTCCCTCTTCTCTGACTTCATTTTTTCAACAGCTTTCCGAAAACATGAATTTCACATCCAGAGATAATTTACTTCAGCTGAATGAAACAAATAATTACTGTCTGTATTTTAACAAGAATGTACTTCTTTTACATTTTTTCTGCAATAACACAGCCTTATTGACTGCCACAGAGCTTATGGTGGCAGCCAATATACAGAGAGAATTCATTACAGCTCCCACAAAACTTCTGCATTATGGTGCATGTTTCTTTCCTGACTACAGTATTTAGCAATTATTCAATTTCATCTTGAATTTGTCTTGTATCTGGTTGGCCAATCATTCATGGAAAACCTCAGCCTCATGATGGAAAGGGGTAGGATATATAACATTTCACATGATCAGGTTTGCTGAGGAGAGGAAATGGGTTCTGAAATGCTGACATGAAAGGCTTTGGATTTGCATTCCAGACCTCTTAGTAGTTTCCTATTAGAATAATACTTGAAATGAAGGAAACAATAAATGTTAAATGCTAAGAGAAAGTGTTGCAAATTATTCAGGTGACTGTGGCTCCTAGACCTGGCTAGATTTACAGCAATGTCAATATGTGAGGGATTTTTAAGCATCATTATATACTGTATTCCTGTTGCTGCTTCTCCACTTATTGCTGTGGTAATACATTTGGCACAAGGGACATATATAATGCTAACATTTCTATGATATACATACCCAATAAAAGCTTTTTCAATTTCATTATTTTGACAGGCAGATTCCATTAATACATCCACAACAATAATGTTCCTTTTATTCAGGATGTAAGAGGATTATTAAAAATTACAGACAATGCCCCTATACACTTAATCTCTCCAAATTCACTTTACAATTGCTGTCAACATCAATAATGTCAGCCAATATAATCAGGTTTGTATAAAACATCAGAACTTGTATATTTTCCAAATGAGATTTGTTTCCCCATCTACCAACGCAGCTGGTTTGGTTTGGGGCTTTTTTTGTGGTTTGTTTTTATGTCAGAGAACGATGTTCCCAAGGGCCTGGTGGAGAACACAAGTGCTGTGACACAGCCAGGCTGCAGCTCCCTCATCTCATCCCATTCTCCATCCTGTGCCCTTGCTCCACTTTCAGCTTCAAAATCCATGTGGTAAATAATGAGAGGAGCAGGGAGAGGAGGCAGCTGCAGCAGTCCGTGTCCCTTCCTCAGCTGTCACAGGCTGCACGTGAGCAGCCAGAGGCACAAGGGCTTCCCCACAGCCCAGTGGGCAAACTGCGGCAGAGTTTCCTGAAAACTCATTATTTGTTTGTACCACTTTGTTACTTCTCAGGATAAAATGGAAGTTAAAATAATTTCTGTGGCCAAATAATGCAAGTAATTTTTCCCCGGTTTAGTGTGGATTTTAAAGGATGTTTGTTGACCTGTTATTAGGCTTGGTATTTCCAGTGCATGAGAAATATTCTCATCACTGACAAGACAAGGATGCTGCAAGTCCAGTTGCTCTGGTGGAATTCTGAAATACAGCTACAGCTTGGGAAATTCAGCTCCTACTGATTTCAATACATGGAGCAATTGAATCCTTTCGAAATCCACATTTTCATTAAGACATTCTGGGAAAAAAATCACAGTATCTTCATGTGCAGTGCTCTTAAATCAAACTACACCTAGTGATTTAATCTTTATTTTCTTTTTTTTTCCTCTATTTTTTTAATCTAACCTTGTATGTAACCTTGTATTTAATCTCCCTATGTATGTAACAGTTCTAACATCAGTTTCTCTCATGCCTTTGAACAAAACAACTGTGTGCAACCCCTTTCACGCCAGACTTATCAGCTAATCTATCAAACAAAATACAATTTATTTTTTCCATTAGGTTCCTGGAAAGTCAAGCTAAGTGAGAGCAAGTGGAGTTTGTTGCTGGACTCTGATATGTTTTCCAGCAATCTAGGAGTTGTCAGGCAACGATTGCTAAGATACAGGGGCATTTGTGTCTTAAAGTTGAAGTGTCTCACACACCTCTGAATGTTGTCTGTACAACAGGTTTCCAACAGCGTGTTGTTAATGGTGATTGCTTATCAGCAGCCACTTTAGATGGGACAAGGGGCTTTTATTCTTTTATATTCTGGTGTAGTCTAAATTTACTGCAAGTATCCCTGACTGGGGGAAATAACAGAGAATGACCCCAGTGTTGGAGCAATGACACGTGGGTAACACCCGTGTCTGGTGGGTTTCACAGCCATGGTGACCCCTGCTCCCAGCACAGCCAGGGCTCCTCGTTTTGAACACCCACTTTGAGACAGACCCATGGGAGATGTGTGCGGGGACAGAGATCCAAAGGGGGGCCGCCCACGTTGACAGGACACTGATTAAATCGATCTGCAGTTAGTGATCACAGATCCTGAGCAGCTCATTCTGCACATGGAGAGATTGGCTGCCTCCTGTCTCTGCTCAGAGAGGCACCACCAGCCTGTCTGCTCCAGACACCGAGTGCCACCTGCTGAGCTGCCACAACTCCTGCCTTAACACAGGATGCACCTCAACACACACACCCAGGGTCTCAGTTCTAAAATGTGCAGAACATGCAGTGTGACCTAAAACGCGCAGAACACCTCTCAGAATAGGCAGAAAATAGACTGAAATCTCTATGCAAGTGTATGGGTGTTTGGTTAAGTCGTGGTTATACCCTCAGCTGTCCTGCATGGTTGAGGAAGTGTTTTAATAAATAGAGGTTCAGGGAATCTAAAAGGCACTTGGTATTTTGCTAAAGGTTTCAGAGGTATGTTCTGGTCAAATCTTGATTAAGATCAGAAGCTAAAAGTAGTGAAGCAGTTGAATGTGTTGATATTTAGCAAAATAAAGCCTGTTTACATGTCTGATAATCATCTCAGTGAAGCAAAGCACAAAAAAGAGAAAAAGCATCTCAAAATTTTCTTACCCAGAGAAACTTTGTGCTCAGCTCTCTGAAAATGTGCTTTGTGGGGGACCAACAAAGCTGTAAGTGACAAATACTAGAAGAACATTGTCAGAAGTAGCTGGATTTAATAATGCATTTAATATTCTATCATACACCAGACAGAGCTATCATTTTGCATCCTTAGAAACTGCACTGTTCTCTCAGCGAGAAGGAGAACAATACAGAAATAACAGTGAGAGGGATTCTTGACAAACTGCTACCAAAGAGGTTATGCAAATACACAGAGTGCTGCACGCAGTTCCTTTTTTCACAGCAAAATGGCATCTCTGTGCCAGAAGGAGCAGGCATGACCTCTCTGATGGGTGGGACAGGACAAAGGGATTCCACTCAAAAGGCAGAAATGCTGAAGTTCCACTAAAAGCAAAACAAATTCAAGAAAGGAATCCTACTCAGTCCATTGTGCTTTGAATTCCACTCCAGCAGGAGATTAGAGGCTGAAAATGTGCTTCAAATGACTACACAGAAAACTTTGCAACTGTTCTGCAAGAGGGGTTTGCCTGTAAGCAAAAAGATACAGATTTGCCCACCTTGCTTAGAGCCAGTGAACATAGAATTAAGAATATGACTTTCCTTGCTTCAGAGAGCTCCGATTCAGATAGCTGGCAAGAAAAAATTAAGTGAAATTAAGAAGTAAAAACAGTTCAAGGTCAAAAGATTTTGCAAGTGATGAGCTGACACTGGAGATATGTATATTGATCAGCATCTCATGAACAAAGGACTTAGGCTGGATCTATACTTTATTGCAAACCTTTCTTTCAAACTATTAGATTTTTTTGTTTATAGACCAGATTTGTAATTTAAGGGAAGGATTTAGGAGCCTAGAGGATGTAAGCACTCAGCTGTTTATGAAGTTCAATGGCATTTGAGTGTCTGACTCCCTCAGGCTCTAGTCTGAATTTGTAACTTATTGACAATAGTTTTTCAGCTCAGGAAGCACAAAATGGTTGCCCTTCACAGTAACAGAATATTTCTATTGTTATGGCTTCATAGGCATAACAATAATCTAGTCTGACTTCCAGGGACTGCTTTGTGGTCACAATCAGGATGACTGACAAAATGTATCTCAATGGAAAATTCAGCTCTGTGGATATGGGAATGATGACTTTAATACAGATTTACAATCACAAGTTTCTGCCTAAAAGATAATATCACCTCCTCCAGCTTCTCACACTCAAAAAAACTTTATGCTTTTGTCTGCTTCCCGGCCACATCTCTTCAGCAGACCTTCAGCCCAGGCCAGAAATGCTTCCTCAGCATCTCTAACCTGGGCCTGATCCAAGGCTTTATTCCCAGCTCCCAGGAGTTGGTTTGATTCCAGAAATCACCCCAGTCCATCATCTCAGTGCTGCTGTCCAGCTGTGGGAGCCTAAATTACACCTTAGGACATAAACCCTAGAGTTGGGGATGGTGTAGATGGATCTGCAGTGCTGGGTGAAGATTCAGTTTGATCTGTGGGCTTTATAGGTAGATATTGCAGGAGTAAATTGCAGTAAATATCTGCATGTGCACAAAAAGCTCTGTCCCTTTGCAAGGGAGCTCACTTGTCTGGAGAGCAAACAGGGCTGAGAGACACATCCTGCTGCCCTGAGAGTCAGGCTGGCCACGGGGAGGGAACTAATGCCTGCTTTATGATTCTTCATGTTAGATAAAGGATATTAAAGTTCATAGCTGTCACTGCATAACATCCCCTGACTGCTAAAATATCTGTTATAAAGTGCAAAAAGACAGCAGGGAGATGGGAAGGCTTTGCAATGGGGCCAAAATAAGGATGGATGGAGCTCTGATGAGAGTGTTTAATAACGTCTCTGAGCTGCTCTTCCAACACAATGCCCACAAACAGTGATTACTGCTTGTCTGAGGGTGTGAGGAGGGAAATTCTGAGGCAAAGTTAATTTACATCTTAAAATCGTTTCCTCTTAAAAGACACACCATGGTAACAAAATTTCAGTATTGTAATGATTAATGCCACCACACTGCTCTGACTCTACTGCCTCATAATTAAATGGAAGGTGTTCAGTTGTATAGCACTTGAATATGATAATGGTTTATGTATTAACTCATTCACCTTGCAATTTCTTGACCTATTTTTCATTTTTAGAGGCACATAATGATGGAATGTATACAGCAGCATAAACTGAAAACAGTCTCTGAGTTGTCCTGAGGGAAGGAGAGACACTTGCCACTGGCTTTGCATAAGCCCTTCTTGAGCATTAAAAAAAAATCCCAATAATGATGTACCTCTGCCATGTTAAAACCACCTACATTGAAAGATCTTGGGATTTTAAATCAGATGTGTGTGTTTGGGTTTTTCACCTGTTTCTGTGAATGTCTCACTCTGATGTTTGCCAAGTATCTTGCACAAACTCTTTGAATGCCTAAAGTTAGCACCCAAGTTCAACAAGATACTGAAATAAACCTCGATTTTTCATCTCCCACACTCCCCATTCAAGTCAAGCAGAGGATTGTTTCACCCTCATCATGGTCTTGTTAGCAAATATCCAGCAACCTCATAGCAGGGTGTCACTTTTCCTCCTCATTTCTCATATAACTGGCTTCTCTACATGAAAGCACAGACTATAAATAATATTGGCTCTTTAGCTTAAAAAATGCATGTCCTGATGAATATCCTGATGAATATTTATTCAGCACATTAAAAATACCATCCATGCCTGGCTCTCATTTGGCTCATAAACCTGAATATTGCGAAAAACTAAAGACAATATTTATTCAGCACATCAGCACAGCATCAGCTGAAGAAACTTCATATTTCTGTTTAGAATATGTGCACACTTCCTATTACTTCCCTGCCAAAACACTTCAGAATCTCTGGAAGTATTTCTTTGAGACAGGAAGGATGGTTCCCATTTCACAGCTGGAGAGATGTAACAGATTTATGACATTTAATTTCCACTATTCCAGAGCAGGTAGATGCAGAGTAGTTTATTAAAATCTGGCTGCACGTCACTTGCCCAGGGTCAGAGAGGAGTCTCACAAAGTGTTATTGTCAGAGCTGTGGGTCAGCAGTGAACCTGCTGGAACACAAACCTTCCATGGTTAAATGGTTAAATACCACGACCAGGTGCATACAGCAGCATTAGCTCAGGTTTTCAGTTCAGTCTGGAGCCAAACCTTCCCCATTATCCATCATACCACAGTGGTATTTGCTCTCTCTCTCTGCTTTTGAGCCACCTGGATCTTCAAGCAAGAAAACTGAAATAATTTCTTAATTACTGGCCTTGGCAGTGCTTCCCAGCTGCTGTGATGGATGCATGCTCCAGTTACCTTTTCCTGTTCTCTTGGAACAAGCTGCAAACACAAACTGTCTCCTGCACCTGAGGTCCTGATTTCCTGGGGGGGAGCCAGTGCTGTGTCTGGAGAAGGATTCTGCAGTTCTGCTCTTCCCTGCATGGGGCAGTGATGTCTGTGTTTGCTGTTACACCCCACCCATGACAGGCTCTGCTAACAATTAACATCAAACCTCTTCGGCTTTAGTGTTGAGTCACTCCACAACTCTTTCTCCTTGTTTATTCCAGTTTGGATTTGAAGAGATACTCCTTTCTACTGTGATTTCTGAGCATCTCTGAGTAAGGAGTTGCCCAGAATCTACACTGCAGACTTTCTCATGCTCCAAGATCATTGGGAAAGTTAAGCTTGTTTTTTCCCAATTCCATGTGTCTCCCTTTGGATTTAAACTTTTCAAAACATCCTCTCTTCAACAAGACGTGGCTCCTACTGTGCCCTGCTGCCCTACCAGTGAGTAAGATGTCCTGGTCACAGTCAGGGATGCTCTCACCAAGAAATGTGGGGGGCCCCATCGTCTCCACTTTCTTTATTCCATCACTCTGGCTTTGCCAGAATCATCCCCGATTTTCTCTAAAATAACAAAAAGAAGAATCAGCCATTGGAGTGGGAAATTCTTTCCACTGTAGATGGAAATAGGACTTCACTTGTCACTACTGCTTTCAAATGAATTTCTAAATGAAAAAAGCCTTTTACACTGTCAGTACTGAAACATGGGGATGACAGGTTCTGTTGGTTTTCCATCAGCTACAGCCTGTGTCAGCAGCTTTGCAGGATCCAGGATACACTCCAGTTTCTACACTAGAAGCCATTTCTTTATGTTGCCTTTCTGCTAGGAGCAACTGTGAGTGCCTTGTAATATGTTATTATTTTTTCCATATAAAATTCTGTAACATGTTCTTCACAAGATTTGTTGGTGCAGCTTCCACAATCACCTTGTATTCTTTTCCTTATCTCTCCTAAATGCAATTCAATTAAGTAGTTTGATGGTGTTTGTATTAATCTAAGCAGCATTCTTGGCAAGGTGACAAGCTGAACTGGACTGAGATTTTGTGGGTTTGTGATAGTCCTGGCTATAGCTGATGGTTTTTAAACAAAATGTCTGAAAACAAAAACACAGATTTTTTTAAACATGAGATTCCTATCTCTGGCTATGTAGAAGCTATTCTGGACAAGAAGCAAATATTACAGGAAAAAAAAACCAAACCACCCTTTCACAGATATCCTCCAAAATATGTAAAAAAAAAATCAAAAGCACAAACAGTAGTTCTGTGTCTGTCTGTTACTGCTTTTCTTGCAGAAGCATCTTGAAGCCCTAATTAAGGACTAAAATATCTTTTTTCAGGCTCTGTCAAGGACTAAAAGATGCCACTGCCCACACAATCCATGGATAAGATTCACTGATGTTTGATGGAGATCAGGAAGGATGATGAACTGGTGATCTACAGTTCTGAAAGAAATAGGCAAGTTTAGTATTTTTTCTTCTCTTTTATATTAATATGCTCATCCTCCCTAATCCTAGACATGGTACTTTTATTACTCCCTTGTAATTAAGTCAGAACTTAGAACTGTGGTGCTTGCCTTGCCAGCTGTTTACAAACCCCCCTGCATGACTGAGCTGCTGCATCACTGAGCTGATTTGCAATAACTCCTCTAACTCAGCTCCTGCCCTTCCAAGAGGGGAGGTTCCAACTGTGACATTCTGTGCCACCTTGCAAATGCCTAGGGGGGAAAAAAAAGTGAATGCAGAGTCTATCAAGATCACTTTCAGCATCTGCATTCTCAGGGTTTGACCCCAGGTCCAAGGAAGGGTTTCTTGTTTAATTGCATTTCTCTATGGTTTCACTTCTGGACAATAACCTCAGTGTGACAGGCAGCAGATTTCAAGTTAGGAAATTTCACACTAACCCCAAGTACATTTATGTCATCAGGAACTGCAGTTTGACACTATCAAATGTCTCCCTGAGCCATGAATTAGACATTCTGAAACAGTGAAAGGGGAGAGGGAAACTAATCTCAAATTTTTGTTTCTTTTCTGAGGTATCCATTACCACAGTGTGCAGAGCATCTGTGCCGTTTATGAGATTTACTTGTTTGAATAGTGAAAATATTTATCAGAATATGTAAAATGCTCATATAGAAAGTTACATATTGAAGGCAGATGCAAACATTAATTCCTTCTCTGTGCATGAAAGTGTTTATTTGTTGGTTTAAATGGATTCTACCATGTCCTCTATACTTTCAGAAATTCTTTAGATAAAACCCTTTGGAAAAGCAAACAGGATGGAATGAGGTAGACAGAGGACAATGCAGATATATTTCTTATCAATCATTGCTGCTGCCTCTTCATAAAAAACAGTGGACAAATAGAAAGTTTTCTACATAAAGGACATAGCTTAAGGGAAAAAAATCAGACTATCTGCTTAAGATTTTCATATTGGCCTCCTCTCATCCCTTTTCCTCAGTGCTGCTGTGTAGCCTTTAAGTGACCCTTTCCTTGTGTGATGCTGATGAGGAAAGGGCTTTTTCTTGAGGAAAAACCTCCTCTTCACTGACCATATCAAAATATACATTTTATAAGTAGATTTGTTTTCAAATAGGGTATTAATAATCCTTCCTTGGTGTAACTCCTTGGTACAGAGAGGTCGATAACTGGCCTGCTTATGCCATCTCCTGGGTAATTACAGAACTGTCTCTGCACAGGGAAAGCCTCTATCGAGCTGCATTAATAATTATCAGTGCCTTGAAATAATTTGCTAATTGAATCCCTGAAGCATTTTTTATTTTATTTTATAGAATTTAGAACAATTCAAAAGCTACAGGATTATTAGTAACATATCTTATTCAACTATTATAAATAATTAGTGGATTGTATCAAAAAGATCTTTGTAACTGCAGTCCCCACAATACTGATATATTTAGTGAAGTTCTGTTTTATAAAAATATACTTTTTTTGTACTGATATTTTGCTAATGGGAGCTCCATTTGCTCAAAAGACTGGGGTTCAATCTTTTGGGGATGATCAGAAAGAAGGAACAGATGTTAGCTGTGTTGAAAAATATTTTAGTGGACATAACTGTGCTGTGGGACACTCCATTTCTGATGCAAGTACTGGAAAAACCTACAAAGAGCAGATGATGCTGTATGAGCTTCTGGAAATTTTAGCTTTGCTGTTCTATTCATTGATTTCATCACTCCTGCCAAGTGTCACATTGAGTAATTACACCTGTCTAGGGGATGGGGTAAAGGCTGAAGGGCCCTCACTGTCTTCTGGAACCTCATTTTGCTTCATTTTCCATAGAATAGAATGCTTTTCTTGCAATCTGGATTTTCCTGCAGCATCCTCAGTGGGAGAGGTGGCACAGGCAGAGCAGAGAAAATGGTGGGATTTATCCTTCAGAATAAAAAATACTTTGTGAATTTGAGTTTCAGTTCACACCTCACAGAGTAACTTCAAATATCTGATTCCTACCACAAGTGTTAGGGAAAACAAAGTGGGCATCTGAAATACCAAACATTCACATTTTTCCAGTGCTTTCTGTTTTTTGATAAATGTCCAGTCCCTAAGAATTGTGCATTCAGTGTAGAATCTAGTAATTAGGGTAGACATTGAGAGTTGTTATTGCAGGCATCAAGGAGGGGTCCTGGGCAGGCCCAGGTCAAGGGGCTGTGTTTCTCCAACAGGAGCAGATGTTTCCATTGTGAAGGCTTCTCACCACTTTTGGAAAGTATGAAATGATGGGATTGCAAAGAGCAGAAGCAGCACAAGGCAGGGATGTTCAGCACCCGTGCTTTGCATGTGTCTTCCCTCAATTTTCCCCAGTTTTCTGTCCAAGTGCTATTACAGGCTGAAAAGGAAAGCCATTGTAATGGCACAAATCTCTCATTGTTCTCAGTTGTCAGCATCAGCACAAGTTAAAAAAGGAAAAGCCTATTTCCAGTTTCTTTGAAGGTGATCATGGCCTTTGAACTGAGTTGGGAAACTTTGCCACTACCACAGGTGCTACAATGTCTGTTCCCTGTTTGTGCAGAAAACCTTGAGAGAAGCCTCCACCTCGGTCTGTGAGGTTTTTTTAACACTAATCCAACACTCTGCTACTAAGTGTTTAATTATTAGGATTGTGAAATACAACAACACCTTAGGCATTAATAGCAGGAACTAATTATAACCCTCTCAGCAGGTGGTTTCCCCTTCACTTATAAAATCTCTTGTCATTTATCTGTCCTTTAAGTGACTTCTTGTAAAACCTTAATCAGGACAAATGGATCTTTCAGAGGGAAGAAAACGACCCCAAACTGGCACAGAAAGATTTGATTAAAACTCACAGTCCTTCTGTGGCAGCCCAAAGATCCCAGGGGATCCTATTGCTCAGCAGAGTAGAGGAAACAGCAGACAGGGAAGAGCTTTCTGTCTGAGACAAAAAGACTTTATCACTGACGTGCTGACATCCCCTTTGTGTAGGACCAGCCTGTGATCAGTGTCTCTTGTTTCCTTTAAAACCCAGTGTCAGAACTTTGGTTGCAGCCTGATTAATTTCCCCTTTACTGATTGTGTGTCATTTGCTTTTAAGTAAGATCTTTATAAACGAGGCAAAACAAAGACAGAGATGAAGATTGTGCAGAGATAAACATTTGTGCTGCTGGGACTCCCACTGGCTTGGGCGCAGCAGGGGCCAGAAGTAATGGGGCTCTCAGGAGTCCTGATTAGACCTCTCACTGTGAACAGGTAATTGAAAGACCACAGCAGTGGGAAAACAGCAAGCCATGGAGGTACTTGGTTTAAAGCAGACCCTGTTGGAGTCAGAGGCTTCACACGCTCCCTGTGCTGGAGGGAATGAGCCAGGCCTGGGCTGAGCCGTGGATAACCCACAGGGGCTGCTCCTGGCTGATCCTGGGGGCTCTGCTCTGCTTCCCTGCCTGGCTTGGAGATGGAAAGCACAGGCAGAGGGGTCTTGGGAAGAAACGTGGCACCTGCCTGTGCTAAAGGTGAAATCCACAGCCCAGCTTACTGTGAGGCACTGCAGGGATGGTGTGCATCCAGCAGGGACAGAGCACCAACCTCCAGGTGAGCCTCTGAAAGCTCCCTGAGTGATGGCAGACTGATGGTTCCCCCTCACCCCTGCAGACAGGGCAGCAGCTGTGAGGCCCAAACTGTGGGCAGCTTGGGTGCCATGGCAATATTCACTGTGAGGTAAGGAGAGAGCCTGCTGCCTCCAGCTCTTCCCTCTTGGTCTGTCTCCTGGAGTTGTCTCTCATGGTTGAGAGCCATTCACTGAGCAGCTGCCTGCAGTAGTGCCCTCAAAGTGTGATTGCTGCAAATGTGTGATGGAGGGGTGAAATGCGCCGGTTTATGCCTCACTTTCACTTCTTAGTAACCATTGTTCCTCATGAAAGCCTCTAAACAAACCTTTTTGGTTGTAGTAATTTGTTAGTGAAGCTGTCCCTCATCAGCCTGGGCCTCTCTTCTGCCAAATGCCTCTAAAAACTTACTGGTGTCTCAAGCAGAAGTTTCTAGTTTTTAAAACAATGGGAGATTAATAATTTAATTTAGGTTTCCTTCACTCCCCGTTGAGGAAAAATGTCAACTCAAACCCAATGCACAGATGGAGAAAGAAGTAATTGTCGTGTGGAGCTGACACACATACCTACAAACCCAGCCTCAGTGCTAGAGTTTTGCTGTGTTCCAGATCCCCCCCGTTGATGTATGACAGATTTCCTGTCCTTGCATTGGCAATAGGATTCGTAACAGCTTTCAGCAGTTTGAGTGGTTATTTGAGTGTTTGGACCATGTTTTGTTGCTCCTACATAAAAGTATTCAGTGATCATAAACAGGAGTTCTAGTGTCACATCACCAAATTACTGACTGCAAATGCTCAGTGAGAAAAAAGAGGAATATTTTTGGCCAGGTAGTCACATAAATGACAGGGCTTGATAGGAATTATGAATATAATGATACTTCAGTTATTACAGTGACAAAAGGGGATTCTGAACATCTAGATCCATTCTACAAGTCTCTTTTTAATTACAGGAACTGAGTTAGGTAGAATTGCTGTGCATCTGTCCCTTATCTGTAAAATGAAGGTTTTAATTCTTTGCTGATTCCATCACTGTTTGCTCCCAGACTCTAGAGATTTTGTACTAGTTTGATGTGACCACAGCAGAGCACATATCCCTCAGGTCTGCTCAAAAGGAATGGGCTAAAAGCTGCTGCAAAAGTCAGCAACGTTGGTGAAAGGCAAGATACTGGTGCAGCACCATTGCTAAGTGCCACTCCTTAGTTTGCCACAGCTTTCTGTGACTGTGGTCAACCAAGCAGCTCCTTCAGCCTAAATTTCTGCTCTTTAAAGTGTAAACATTGCATCTTTATCTCACAATGCTGCTGGGAAGCTGTGTTACCTTAGTGTGTGCAAGTCTTCAAATCCCTGAAGAAGCTGAAACACTGAATGTTACCACCTGTGTGGGCATGGGCTGTGCAATTGTCAGAACCTCCAGGGAACATTCTCATCTCCCAAGAAACAGGGTTTCATTAAAACAGGGGGTTTTGTCCCATGTAAGAGAGAACTTGACCAACCTTAGCAAGCATGGGTTTGATCACATCTCACGTTTGGGTGACTGCAGCATGGTGTGCTCCAAGCCCAACGTGAGTTTACACAAGCAATGAACACACAGAACACTTCCATGATTATTTTCAGCCTTGCATAATTTCCAAAAGAAACAGCATATCTCTAATCTTACCAATATGGTTATTATCTGCAATAAAAATGTCACCTCAGGTATTAGCAATGCTGCTAAATCACTGGCCTGACTGGAAGTCTTCCATCTGGAGTTGTAAGTTAAGGACAGTTTATCACAGGAATGATTTATTGTGTAAACAGATCTTGCTGCTGGCATTTAGAAGAACGTGGCTGCCTGCCACTCAGCCAAATTCTTTTATCACACTCGACTGAAGTTCTCAGCCTTGAATTATTAGTTAATAATATCCAAGTGAAAGCATAATTTATTGTTTAAGTAAACTTTGAAACATAAAAACAGTGTCTTAGCTCCCAGACTTAGTGCTTGCCTTAGGCAAAGCATTTTTCTTTCAGCACAAAATTGTAATAGAGCAGGAGTAAGATTTGTAACTAATTACAACACTTCCTGCATGTATAACTTACCTAATGGCAGAACACAATCTCCTGAGCTGTTCTTCCCTCATTTCTGTATTGTAAGACCAACAGCCTTCATGAGCAGAGGTCAATCACACACAATCAGACATGTCCAAACCTCAAAATTTAAAAGTAACACATCTGTGGTTTCCTGATAGGGATATTTGATACCATCCCTTTATTATCATTTCATCTATTTTATCAGCAGGGCTTGAGGAAAGCCACGAGTTTCCCCCCCAGAGGCACTTGTGGCTAATTTAGAGCAGGAAGTTGTTTCATTGAAAGGAATAACCTTGTCTGACAACAATTCCTTAGCATTTAGGGTATTATTTACAGCAGTGCCATGATACCAACAGCCAGCAGATGCCAGCACACACACAAGCACCAAAAGTGCCTCTTTTATGCTGAAGAGAAAGTGCCTCTTTCATGCATGAGAGAAACGAAGCCCACTCCTCAAAATTTTGAGAGTTTAATAAGGGACAGATCGATAAGGCAAAAGTAACAGTTCTGGGTGCATGGCAACAGCCAGAGGCACCCCCAATTCTTTAGCCTCAAGACTGGCCAGGATTTTGGCTGCCCACATGAAATAGTGCAGGCAGGAAGAATGCAGGCAGGTGCTCATGCTGCAAACACTGCAATGCCTTCAAGTACAGATGGTTCCTTTCTTCTGAAATTGTCACTGCTCCTGCCAAAAGCCTTTGCAGCACCACAGTCACAGCCTTCTGACATTAACTGAGTGATGCAGATCACTTCTGACAGATCTCTTCCAGAGCAGAAAACATTGATCCCAGAGTGTCCAAAAAATCGTCGGGCAAGTCCTCACTGCCAGGGGAGATGGAGCAGGGGGAGTTTCTGGGCTCTAACTCTCCTTCCTCAGTGTATCTGCAAGGTTCACAGGTGTCCCCATAATCTTCCAGTGTGCTTTGGTAATACACTTTCTAAAGAAGAGAAGAAACAATGCAAGCCAGCACAAAAGCTCCTACTGCCCTTTTGAAAATTAAAGGAAATTATGGCATGCAAGTTAAGCGGGAATTTATAGAGGAGAATATGAGTCTTTGACAAGGAAGAGTTCTACGGGAAGACTCAGCTGCATAAGTTGCAGAGTGTGAACTTTCCCCAGGGTACAAATGGGGCAGGAAAGGGCATTTGATCTGTCCTGGACCAGAAAGCTGGCAAGTGACCTTTGCTGGTAGGGCCTGCAGTCTGCCCAAGGAGGGCAAAGGACAGGGCTGTAAACGTGCAAGGTCGGACAGGGCAAGGCAAGAGCAATTCGAATTTCCCTGACAGCACTGAAGTGCAAGAGCAGGTGACATAACTTTAACCCTGCTATGGCACAGAAATCATTTTAGCCCCACTTCTCCAACCTGAAAGACAATTCAGTCAGGGAAAAAAGGAATTTTCTACAAAGTCTTGAATGTTTTCCAATCAAATACATCCCTTGCTTTCAATTGCAGTGCTTCTGACATGTGGGCTCAGAGCAGCTGTCCAGTTTTGCAAGCCCTTTCTGCTGTGCTTACAAAACTTGACACAGGAGGAGTTCAACACTCATTTCTTACCTGAGCCAGTGTTCTGTCCACTGTCTGCATGAAGCAATCCAGGTGTCTTGCTTGGGATGTCTTGTAACCAGTGAAACAGCCATTCTGGAAGACAGCCACACTATCTCAGCTGTGACCAGCATAAAGCCACCTTCTGACATTTCTTTTACTTACAGATAACTCCAATTATCTTTCTCTCTGTTACATCCAATTGTGCTGCCTTCTCCAGTTACTCCAACAAGTAACAGTTATTTTCTAATTGGATGATACTGCATTATTCTTCCCACTGTTACTAACATCAGAGAAGAGTCTCAGGAATACCACTCCCCTTGGTATAAAAAAGGACATTTTCACCAAGAACCAGGCAGTTACCTCAGCAATCACTTCTTTTCCAGCCTCCACAGACACAGGTGCTGGAGTAGCACTGTGTGTGAGATCCAGCCCAGCCTGCACACAGGGAGAGGGATGGTGTTAATAAGGAACTGAACTAAATGTGAAGGATCACACCTCTGCAGACTGTTCCATTTGCCACTCTCATTTGCTCCCTTGCTGTGCACACCAGGATGTGTGTGTAGTAGAATGACAGGAGATGCTGTGCTTCCTCACCTGGCAGACTCACCAGCAGGATGAGGCACCTGGAAAGGTCCTGCTGATACTGAAAAGGGGTAGGAGTGGTAACAGTCTGTCACCAGAGTGCCATTATCCAGCCTATGCAGAGCACAGCTCTCCAGGCAGGCTTAGTGGCAAGTTTTGCTCAGTACCAAAACCAGAGAAAACATAATTAAAGAGATGATCAGTAGCACATTCAGCCACACAGCACTGGTGGGCTAGTATGGATATATGCTGTCACACTCACCTCAGAAAAACAACTTCTGCTCTCTTCATTGTAGTTGATTAAAGTCTGTTCCCCTTCCTGGGGTGGAACAATGGCTTTGCTTTTAGCCCCTGACCTGTAACACTGGCAAAGCATGATGCTGGAGACTGTAAAGGAGAAAGGGAAAGGTGAAATGGGCACTGGGAATAGATGAGTTTGGCTCAGCACAGTGGGGGGAGAGGTTCCCAGCCCACTTCCAGCGGAGCTCCCTTGGGAAACCCCAGCAATGCAGCTGTGCAGAGGGAATTCTTGGTTGGAGTGGTGAGACTGAGCAGGCAGACAGAATAGATCATGCACAGGTGACCAGAGGAGCAGTGTTCAGATAGACTACTAATTTTTCTTCAGATAAGGAATCAGCAGTTCTTCTCTCCAGCATTAACCAACATGAGCTGGTACAGAGGAACCAGCTCTAGAACAAGTTTAACCTCCATGGGAGAATTTCATTTCTTTCAGTTTGCCAGGACACAGAAAATGTCCAAAAAGTCAAGTATTCAATTGTTTTCAATGCAAATAAAAATACTTGCTATGTTGTACTAGAGTTTAGCTTAATGACAATTAACATTTGCCAGCCATCCTCTAGATGCAGAACAATCATGATTTTAGTAGATTTGAGCTGAAGATCTGCAATTGCAACAAGACCCAGTGGTCAGATGACACAGAACCTGCGTGTCTAACTTAGGAGGTTGCTTACCCAGTAGTAATAAGAAAGCCATCAGTATTATCACAATGGCACCACTTCCAAGTCCCACTGCTGCTTGTAGAACTGCTGAATATTTACATGTGTGTCCATCTGGGCAAAAGCAGAGCCTGATGTGCTGGTTCTGCCTTGTGGAAAATCCTTGCCTGTCCTGAATAATGATGGGCACCAAGTAGGTGCCTTGTGGGAGGCTTTTTAACATCAAAAGTTCAACTGACTGCCCTAAAAAGACAAGTGAATAATTTCAAAACTCACAGAAAGAAATTGAATAGTCTACAGTCCCTTGTGTTGATAAAGGAAACTCATTTGCACCCCAATTTCAAGTACTTTTTCCAGCCTTAATGCAGCATAGTAAATAGGACTGAATTACATCCCACTTTATCACCTCACCGAGCCTTCTGGGCAGAGATCTGTCCCAGCCTGGCTGCACTCTGGCAGAGCTCTCTGATAACCCCTGGAATTCCTTAGGCAGTTAAACAAATGAAGAAGTGGTTCCTCAGCTGTATTATCCCCCTTTCTGCAGTTTGAGCACATTGCTGCTGGTCCTGTCCTCAGCAGAGACGAAGAGCAATGTCACTTGTCACAATTTGCCATAACTGCATATTTTGAAGGCTCTTCTTTCCCATCATTTCAGTCTCACTGGGACTCATCAGTAACAAACCATGAAGGTAAGAGATAGTGAAATAACCAGAGGGCCCATCACTGACAATAAACTCAGGAAGAACAAGAAAAGAAGAACTCACCGAAGTTCCTTCCTAATGTCCAGTTATGCTTCACAACTTCAGAGTCCTCAGCCAGCTCAAATGTAAATGGCCCTGAATGTGAATGGGCCAGAGCAGACTTGGCTTCTATAACCAGAGGTGTCCCTTCTTTTTCGTCACACACATCTAAAGCAGGAGCCACCAAAGATGGCATATGATCATTAATGTCAGACAAGTAAAGCAGGATGGTGCCAGTACCAGTCTGTGGTGGCTTGCCTGGGTAGGAGCAAAAGAAAGAGAAAAACACTCACAGCTGGGCTTTGACAAATGCCAGTCCAGTGGGCAGGACCTGTCTGGTTTATCCTACCAGTCTTACACATAGCACAAGTTTTAAACATTAGGGTGTTTTATTATCCATTAACCACTTAGGTCCTTAGTCTTGCTATCTTTTTATGTTCAACCTGCACCTCATTTCACAGTCCAAACTACTTGAATATCCTCTGGCTGGCTGCTTACCATGATCAGTAGCATGAACAATAATGGTGTACAGGCTGTTGTTCAGAAAGGGGGATTCTTGATCAAATTCTTTTGCCACAGTAAGAACACCAGTGCTCTCATCCACATGCAGCCAACCATCTGGGTCATAGGCTAGTTCATATCTGAAAAAGAAAGGGAAAAATTACAAGTTATTATTTTCAATGGATTTTGGGTACCAAACTACGCTTGCAAACCTCTTTCTATTCCTAAGCTCTTTCTTATTCTAACAGTTGGAACGTTGCCACTTACTTTATCTTATTTGGCACATCTTCTGGATTTGTGGCAGGATACTTTCTAAATACCCTCCCAGGCCTCATTGAATCTTCCTTTTGGACAATAAGTAAAGGAGGATGAAACCTTGGAGCACGTTGTGACTGTAAGACCTTGATGTTCACAGTTGTGTTTGTGGATTCCAAATCAGAGATCCTCACAATGCCATTTTTACACCAGAAGAATGGTTCTTCATTTGCTACAGAAATAACGAGTCTCATCTCAGGGTCACCTTCATAGCTGAGAGGCTGAAAACCCCAGACAAAAGCAGTTTAATTAGCAGATATGTCCTTTTAGCAGTTTATTAGCAATTAATTAGCAGTTATGACCTTTGTTTTGGCAGTCACGCCTGTTCCCTGGAACACAAGTGAGCTGAGCTCACCCAACTCAGCTGACTGAATCTCACAATCACACAGGCCATGTGACACACTGCCACGCTCAGCTTATCTATTGCTATTATCTCCTCACCTCGATAACACTCAAAATGCCTTCGTTTGTGGCTGGATCTGTCTCAATGGTGAACTGCTCCTTCTCATTGCCCTCTGTTATTTTGTATTTTGCTCTCCACGCTGGAGTGTTGGGAGAGTCTTTATCTTCCACTTGGAGCTGCAACACAGCTGGATGTTCTTCTCCTGCTGAAATCTGCAGATGGTACTGGGAAGGAAAAGGAAGGACATAAGGATGATATCTATCTGTCTATGTATCTATGTAAGCTCTTCACAATGTCTTAAGTTTTTGATGGTGCAGTGTAGCCACCAGCTTGCCTAGCTAGCACTTCATAGACAGACTGAGAAATGCCAATTAAAACACCTAAGGAGTGATGAGGTAGCAATAGTATGTAATTTGTCTTTATTTCTTACAATAAATTGGTTACTGGTTGAGAGCTGAAAATTCAGACTCTTGCCTCCTAATGTACAAACAGCACTGTCCTTGTGTCACAACTTTTAAAAATGCAATAAGGATGGTACTCAGAGAGAGGGAACAAATCATAGCTATGAGAAGGGTCAGAATTTTACTAGATAGGAGTTGATGACAAAGCACGGGCTTCTTGTGTAAACCCATTTTTGCAGGTGATATAACATTATTCCCTCAGGTCTTTCAAACACCAGGTAGGAGACACTGGTGAAGGTGTTTGTTTTTGTAGGTGACTTTGTACACACTGTTGTAACCCTATTGTATCTCTTCCTTCTCTTCACAACTTCAAATATTTACACAGACCAGTACCTGACATGACTCAGCACTTTGAATACGTGTGCTGGGTTTGGCTGGGATGGTTTATTTAGGTGGATTGTAAAATAAAGATAAGATTGTAATCACAGAATGGTTTGGGTTAGCAGGGATCCTGAAGGTCACCTAGTTCCAACCCTTGACATGGGCAGGGACACCTCTCACGAGACCAGGTGGTTCAGAGCCCAGCCCAGCCTGGTCTGGAACAATTCCAGGAGGAACATTCACCACTTCTCTGGGCAATCAGCACCTCAGCTGCCCAGATGTCAGAATAAGCTGGTCTGTCAACTTACTTAAGCTTCCAGTGACACAAAAACCTTCTGGTGATGTATACAGAAAATTAACAGACTTCAGCACTTTAAGAGATGTTTTATCTGACAGATCTCATTTGCACAAGTTTTGCCCTGATTCTGCAAGGGTCTGAGTGTTCCTATTTCCACTGCTGAGTGCATTTGGCAGTTGGAAGGACTGAACTGTACTTAGAAAGGCTCAGTGAAGAATTATGTTTTCCCTTACGTTATCACTAGTAAATACAGGGAGATGGTTGTTTGCATCTTCAACAGTGACAGTCACTGTTGCAGTAGATGACAGCTGAGGACTTCCATGGTCACTGGCTTTAATCAGAAGGTTGAAAGAGTTGGCAGTCTGAAAAACAGAAACAAAGAAGTTCCTGAAACTTAGTTCAGAAGCGGTTCCCACATTTTGCCAGCCACAGCTGGATGTGAGACTCTCCTTCCCCTTGTACCAGGTAACTGTGTACTGAACATGTATAATGCATTAATGATGAGAAGATGCTAAATATACATCACCTTGTAATCCAGGCATCCTGACAGAAATACTGATCCTGTGGTTGGATCAATGTTAAATGTGAGTCCATCTGCAGAGGGCATTTGCATACTTATAGAATAGGACACCTGTGAGTTCACAGTGCCCACTTCGTCTTTGTCCAGGGCTGTGACTTGGAAAACTGGCTCATCTAGGAGGAAGAATTAATGAGATATTAATGAGTGTTTAGTCTCAGTGTGGAGTTCTCAGGCCTGTCTGCAGGCTCCTAAACACACAGCTCCTAAGAAAACCTACATCTTCTCCCATGGCCGTGGTTATCCCCACACAGACTGTGGCCACAACTTCATTTGGGTGGCAAATCTGCTTAAAGAACTGTTAGACTACAGAATTACCACACTCCTGGATTTACTTCATCAAAAACATGTACTATTTTTTCATGCCAGCTCCCAAGGAGTTGACATCACATGTGTACACATCCAGACCAAGTCTTTGTGTTCGAGCAGTGTCTGACCACTTTCTGTGAAGTTTGGGTACATGTGCAGCTTCCAGATCCACAGCTGAGATCAGCATGCTACAGTCTTGGCTTGTAGTTTAGAAGAAACATCTCTGAAGTTTTTCCAGAATGTCTCTAATGATATTCTAATGTATATTGAGGTTAATCAGATAAGAGGTTCAAATGCAGAAAACAGGAAAATGTCCCTAAACTCATGAGTGTTTAAGTAAAAGGTAGAGAGATGAACAGATTTAGTAGGAAAGGGATAATAACAATGAAGGAATTAGGAAGAGAACAGCCATACACAGACCTGCAGTAATCCTTCTTTGGGTGCACTCACCTTTACTGTGGTTCTCTCTTATTGTAGTGCTGTATTCTCCCATGGAAAACTCAGGTGCATTGTCATTGATATCTTTAACCTTTATCTTGAAAAATATGGGGCGGTCCAACAGCTCACCAGATTTTCTGTTCTCAATATCAAAACGAATCTGAATGAGTAGCAACACAGACATCAGAATGAACTGAACAGCACATTTGGATATCAGAATAGAACAAAAAACCTTCCGTATTAAAGCTGCTTCAGTCAAATTTGCTTAGCATTGGCTTTCAATCACATGGTTAAGTCATTATTTCACCTTACAAATATAGTAGATTTGTAATGGTCAAACAACATTTTTAAAAGTAAAGAAGATTTTTACTGGAAATTGATTATTTGCAATTGCTGCCTAAAAGGCAAGATGCTGCCTAGAAAACCACATGAAAAACTTGTATTTGGGTACAGTTAATCCACAGAGACCCAAATAGAAATCATTACAGAATAAACATAAGGAGACCACGACCAAAAAATTTTTTCAGAAGGAAAACAAACCCACACTTCCATATTTCATTCATAAATTTATCACGTTTCTTTCATTGCACTTTCTGCTTGTGAACACTTTTCTGCCTTTTAAGGAGAAACATATGCTTCCTCTAATGTAAAGTTACAGTAATAGAGCTTTGCAGCTCCTCCAGGATTACCCAGTTTTTGTAACACATGACTATCTGCTTGCATTCTCCTGATTAGGAGGTTGTGTTTACAACTCAGTGTTCTGGCCACTGGAACGGTAACAGATTTTGAATTCCAGAACAGCTTTTTAAGTTTTTAGGTTATGATCGGGGTCATCCCAGAAAGAAGATCAAAAAGAAGCATGCAGATATTTGTGGAGGTTCAGACAAGCCACAGAGATTTATAATGAATAGTGATGTGGAAGTTAATTGGTCTCTGCTAATTGATTGCTGAGCCAATCAATTTAGCAGTTATTTATAGGTGCCAGGTAAGAAAAGCAAGTCATGAGAATACCCATTTCACATTATTAGAGGTGTGTCTCTTTCCTGTGGAGCATTCAGCCATGAGAGAACACTTAACCTTTGCAGACAGCTGGAAGTGTCCTGTCCAGGTGTGTTACCTGGAAAGTTGGGGTCCTCTCCCTGTCGATGGTGCGATGGACGTACACGTGTCCATTGGCATCATCCTCCATGGAAAACAATCCAGCCTCTGGAGCCTCATCCACCCCAGGTCCACTGATTAAATACTTCAGTGATGTGTTATATGATCTTTTATTGAACAGCTTTTGAAGAGAGAAGTAGGACAGTGAAACATGAGCAGAGAGGATGGAACAGAAATAAGAATAATTTAGATTAATTCTCTTTCTGCCTCTCTCCCCTTTGCAGATGGGGCCTCTCTTGGCCTCAGCCAACCCCACAGCTCCCTGCCTGCAGCACCACTGCACTCTTACCACTCCCACTCCATCATCTTCTTTCCCCTGAGTGTCCTTGCAGCTTCCCATAGGAAGGACCAATAAATCCCTTCTACCTCACAGTTCTACCCATCTCTGTGCAAATTAGACTAATTTGGATGAGTAAGTTTTTTAAAAGTTGCTTTTTAATGCACACGCCTTGCCCTCTGCTCTCTGTGGTATTTCATTGTACAGCCTGAGGTGATGAATGCCCTGCTGAGCTTCAGGCAGAACTTTTCCTACCAGGTGGTTTGTACCTGTCCAGCATATTTGGGGAATGGTCCTTTGTCCTCTTCTTGAACATCAATGGTGGTGATAATCCAGGTCCTTTTTGTTCGCTTCAGAGGTCGCAGACTGTCTGACTGATGAGAATCCATCCCCTATTTGATAAAAAATGGGGTTTAGTGTCACAGTTTGCACAGTTAGCTGTTTTGTATCTGATACTGTATTATATTGACTACAAACCTGAATACTGTTCCTCCTGATGGCTTGTCTTAAACTGAAATTTTCAATTTCACGAGAAAAACTGTCAGCAGCAGAAACCTTGTGAAAAGAAAAGTAAGTGATTGTGACAAGTGTGGGTCAGTAGAAAATCTTGTCTAGATGGTGTTGTCTAGGAGGAATTTGCCTTCACAGAAACATATTGATCCAGTTTTGACAGTATTGTATTGAATTGTAGCTAACCCTTAACTCCACAAATATCATCCATCTCGTTCCAAATGAATGCCATGAGAGCTGTGAGAGCCAGACCCCATAAAAATGCTCTGTCCATGCAGATACCAGTCTTTGGTATCATCTCTGTGGCTTTTCCTAAATCAAGTATCTCCAGTTTTTAAATATTCACCCCTGTTTTTCTGGGTCCAGTGTTACTTTAGAAGTTGTCTGGTGTTGACAGGACATAAACTGACTTTTGCAAAAAAGATTTAAGTCTGGGGAGAATTTCAAAGTCTCAGGGGCTCTGTGGTGTGACCTGAAGTGTTCCAAACACAACTGATTTACCAGAAGGTGATTGCTGGACCAAAATCTCTAAATCTCTTACTCAGACAAGTAAGATAAATCACTGAGAATGGTGGCCTACACATAAATTGGTACAATTTGCCTTTTCATGTAAATGCAAGCTTCCTGCTCAGGCTTCAAACACTGCTTTTTACTGGAAATTTTTCACCTCAAAGGACAGTGCTGAAATTACACCACTGCCATTAGCTCACAGGTAACTTGGACACCTTTCTCCTACTTCTCAACAATTTCCTTGGAAATCTTGAGGTTTATTACAGAGAAATATTAGCAAATGTTTCCAAAAATTGAACAGATCTCTGCCTGCCCAGACTCAGGCAAAGGCCTGTACCCTATGACGTTATTCTGAGGAAATATTTGTAAAATTGTCATGATTATAAGTCTGCTGAGCAGTGAATGGGGCTCACCAGTAATGCCTCGGAGCTGTAAAGCTGTTTACACCCAGGAAAAGTTCTGTGATGTGAAAACAGCAAGCAATGCTTCAGCTCAGCGCTTGCAAGTTGACCTTGTTGGATTTGCTCCAGGTTCAGCCCTGCTGGACCCCCTAAACATGCTGTTTTCCCCTTTTCTATGTGTAGTCATTTTTAATAATTTTGGAAACTTTGTTTTTCTGGTTCCCCCACTCCTCTTGTTCACCTGCACGGCCATGGCTCAGGGTAGAGCTGTCTCCATTCCAGCCAGGGGCACTGCTAGAAAGGAATAACCCAGTACAGGACCATGAATCCCACAGAAACACTCATGGAAGCTCCATTGAATTCCTGAGGGATGATGGTTAACGTGGCAGGGTCACCACCAGGCACCAGCGTGCTCAGCCAGGTGTGAGCACTCCGGTATTCCCAGCAGGATGAGCAGAAGGTCCCCAGCCCTGGAAAGCCCTTCCCAGAGACCTGAGCCCAGGAGCTGGGGCAGAGGAACCGCCTGTTTTGGAGGCACCAGCAGGGACAAACAGAATCCTTGTGGACACAATCCTGAGTAGTGTTCTTGAGGGGACCTGCTGGAGCACCTTAACCCCTCTGTGAGTCTGAGTGTCTCCAGGGAAGGAGACTCCATCACCTCCCCGGGCAGCCTGTTCCAGGCCCCAGCCACCTGCACAGTGAAGTTTTCCTTATGTTCAGGTGGAATATTCTGTTGCCACCTCCTGCCTGTTGCTTCTGATCCCACTGCTCAGTACCCCAAGAAGATTCTGGCTCCATCCTCCTGCTGTGCCCCCTGTCCAGCCAGACCCCCTGCCCACATCCCAGCCCACACCCACCTGCAGGAGCAGCAGGATGATGAGCAGCTCCAAGTGGTGCAGCAGGACCATGGGGGACCTGAGAAGATCCTGCCCTGGAAGGTGGGAGCATCCAGGTGCAGCAGAGCTGAGTCTGTGGAACACTGTGTGATGGCTCCCTGCAGCCCAGGGCTTTTCCACTAGCATTTCCACCTGTGTCCAGCCCTGTGGGCAGCCCCAGAGGACCACAGGTATTTCCACCCCGTCTGACAAAGGGAAAAAAACTGAACTGTTGTTTCTGTCAAACTGAACTGGCTCCAAGCAACACTCAGTCCTCCTGTGGTGTTGGGTTGCTTCAGTCAGTCTGCACCTGCCACTTCCACGAACAATAAATGGGCCACGGCTGCAATTTTATTGCTATTTTACAACTAACAGTAAACACGTGTCTTGATTCAACAGTTCCTTGGAAATGCCATTCCCTAATAACTTCACCGTTGTTTGCTAAGAATAAACACACAACTTTACTTTCAATAGGAGCTGGATTTATCTGGGTTTATGCCCAGAAAAGCTGCTTCTCTATGATTTCAGACTTTGAAATGAGAGCAAGTTCTATCAAAGCTTATTTGAAAGCTGATATATCCGTTCCACCCAAAGGCCACCAAGCAAGGATGAACTTGTATATCTGGAGATGAACTTCCCACCCAGCGTGGGAAAAATGTGCTTTATATAAAACTTCATAAGGAAGCAGGAAATTAAAAATGAAGAAGAAGAGAGTAGCAGAGAGCAGGGGGAAGGTTCTGGCTTCTGTGAAAACACCTCTTACACCATTTTCCATTTTCCTCATTTGCTCTTACTGGGCACAAGTTTTATTCTCTTCTAAATAATTTAGCATTCTGGAAGTTGTGAAAGGAAGAATTATGGAAGGACTGATCTTCTGTTCAGGAGAGAAGCAGAGCAGTAGATTGTGTCAAACAGGCCACACTCAGGTAAATGAGTGTCGGCAGGAAGGCAGGAGGGATCTTGCAAAACTCACAAATAACAGCAACACGTTAAATAGCAGGGCAGGACAGGAAGGCTTGGACAGCAGGAAACATCAAACAGCAGGAATGTTCTGAATGTAAAGTTGTGTGATAACTCACAAAGGAGCTTTGTAAAGCTTACTATAAATATGAAAGAAATAGCAAAACAAAGGCATTTTTAAGCAATAGAAAACAGAAAATTTAATTCTCACTCCCTTCCTCTGGATTAGCCTCAGCTAAACGCATGAACAATCACTGTGAAATTAAGTTATACCCATTGCAGGAAAATCCAGCCCGGGTCTTACTCTATTCCGGTCCGGGTTTTCCCTTTTGCCGACTCCACTCCGTACTCCGGCCAAAATCCGATCCGGGTTTTCCCTTTTTCCGACTCCATTCCGGAATCCGGCCAAAATCCGATCCGGGTTTTCTCTTTTGCCGACTCCATTCCGGACTCCGGCCGGAATCCGGTCCGGGTTCTCCCCGCACCCCTGATCCCGGCTGGAATTCCCGAAGGTGAAGGACAATCCCGTATTTTTCTGGCTTCCCTTAGCCAGCAGCAGCCTGGATGTCCTGAGCTCCCCCCTCCTCCCGACTCCACAATACTGGAATTGTCCCCAAGAAAATTCAGGGATGCCATTTTGAGAAATAATACAACTCAGCAACAAACAGGGCAGTATCTCACTTTTATTGTAGCAAATATACGAGACCTTTGAATGACAAGATCACTTTCCCAAGGAATAACTAGCAAAAATATCCACAAAAAGTTCAAATAAATAAGAATACATGATTGCCAGTGTCAAATGCTGGTCTGCAAATCCTCAGTTAATCAAGTTCAGTCCTTCCAGCGTGGTCTGTTTATTTTTTGGATGAAAAACCACTAATGCAATGGGAGCAACAAAGGCTCAATACCTTTAAAATAAGGCAAAAAATAGTGCATTCTAGGCAATTTCATACTGTAGAAATTTAATGCATCAGCTCCAAAAAAGCACATACTGGCTGAAAAAGCTGCCAAAATTCTCTCAGAATTCTAACAACATCCTTTAAATAGCAAATACAAGGTGAAAGTTACCTTAATCAATGAATGAAACACAGAACGACAAGAACAGTGACAGGATGAGGGCAGATCTCAGAGTCTGGAGTCAAACAGGACAGTTCAGCCCGATGGAATCAGCACAACCCTCCCTGCATTATCCTGCTGTATCCAACTGAAAACGAGGTGGGAAAACCTTACTGCCCTCAGCATGAGATGCAAGCAATGCAGAAAAAAGAAACATGGCAAAAGAAAAACAATATTGCTTGAAATTTCTTCATGTGACACACTAAAAATACATTAGCATTACTAAGGAAAACAGTTTATACATATTGGAGTGAAAATCTGTTTCTTCACCTCTTCTAACAGGGTCATTTCACTGAAAAGAACTGAGTTGTTCAAAGTTTATACTCATGCAACTGAAGCAGAGTCTGGCTGTTTATTTAAAATGCAACCTGAGCATATTTGTTCTGTAGGTAATACTGCAGAACACTAAACTTACACATTCTCTAGCAAAAAAAAAATAAATCACTCTGTTTAAATATCTGACATCACAGTAATCTGTTCTTCAAGAAGCATCACCAGTGCTAGGCTTAGATCCAGACGATCATATTGCTAAACCTTATAAAAAAAAAGGCTAATAGCCACACAAACACGGTGCTGTGGAAGTATCTTAAGTAATTCATTTTAAACTGAATGTGTTTGATGGAATAAATTTTTCTGCTCTGTTCAGGAGTGCTTCTAAAGACAATATCCAGCAGTACAAAATGAAAGAAATATAAACCATAGTCCTCTTCATGAAAGAGCTCTTTTCATCCGTAGGCCCAGAACACGGTGAAGTTAAAATGGAACAGGATAAGACCCAGCCCTTGCAGGTCTGCTCAGGCCAAGAGCTGTTTGCTGAGGCAAACACAGAATTGCTGTGTCTGTGTGTGAACAAAGACAAGTGTGTCAGAAGTATCAAATCAACGACAAAAATTAGACTGGTGTGATTGTCACAGGAGACAAAGCTGCTTGGCCAGATCCCACAGGGAGCCCAGTGATGAAAAAGTTTGCAGACTTCTCTAAACTGACACTACCACGTCCACCTGCTTCTCTTTTCATCTCCAATGACAGACTGGTGTCCATAAGATGACAAACACTACATTAAAACTTTCCTACCTCTGGGACAAAAGGTAAGTGCCAAGCACCTTTGCTCTGGTCACAGCTGGTTGAAATGGGGTTTATTTATTCTTAGAGAAATGATCATGCAAAATGTGCCTCAGTCTACACGCCCTCCTTACAACCCAGGAAAGCTTCCATTTAGAAAATTTAGCATCCAGCAATATTCAATGCTATAACACATGCTAAATTATTTACTGCATCTAACAGAATTTGTTTTAAAAAACTGCTATTCTGATTATTGTCTGGATCCTGCTCACCTCAGCTTTGGTGCTTGTAACAGTGAATTAGAACAGTGCATTAAAATCCTGATTATTGGCAAAGCAGCTCTCCTATTTTTCACTACTGTTCACGTGAATCAGGAAAACTTGGCTAAGGCAGGCTTGCAGAATTTGACCAGAGCTTGAAATGCTAGCACTGGGTGCAGGAACCTTTCATCTAAAAAAGCTGAAATACATAAGGCTAGACCAAAACAAAAGGGTGAAACAGCAACACTGTGATGTGCTGGTCCTCTGCAGCTGCTGGTGTTCAGTCCCATCCTGAGTGCCACCACACCTCTGACACAGCCACCTTCTCAGGTCTCTGAGCATCTCAGATTGAGTTTCACTTGAATTGCATAGAGCTGAATGTACATGCAACTACAATTCATATTAAGTGTAGCTTTACAAATACTGATTCTGGACATGTAATACTGTCTATTACATTCGTTTCCTTTACCAATTCAAAATTTCACATTTGGTCTCCAGTAGACTAGGAAAAAACCACTAAAAATATTTCTTAGACTATTCCTGAGCAATGTTTTTATGTACTGTAAAATACTCTATTACTACATTTCTTAATATTCTCACTTTTCAAACTACATATAAATTCATGCTTTGAAATTTTACAAAGCTGAAGATCTGGTAGGCACAATGAAAGATAGAAACAGCTAAGCATCTTAAAACCAAGATGAGCTCACCAAGAGAAGTGCAATTTAGCTATATACATAATGTACTCGTTAGTATTTGCTACTTTTCCATTTTCTATCACAATGTGAAGGATCCTCTTGCAGAATCTGGTCCATCAGACCTCAGCTCACTTCTCATCAAGACTGGGACTGGTGGCTGAGGAGGAAAATACGCTCACCAGGATTTTAAAGTGAAAGTAAAAAACATTCTTTAGAATTTCATCTTAACAAGATCCTGTCCCCAGCGGCTGTGATGGATTTGAAATTGTAATAGATCAAGTGATACTTGAATATTCTCAGAACTGTCCTTTGTATTCTCCTGTATCTCACAGACACAAGAGAAGACAGAAGGCCCAAGGACAGGACCCAGTCCTGGTTGTACAATTTCTTTCTACAGGACATTTCCCCATCTCGCCTCCCCAAACCTTAAGAAGCCAAGCTAGACTGGACCACAGGATCAATAAGAGTCATCTCAGGCCACTAAAAATAGGTTATCTTCTGTATCAAAATATATCTTTACTTGAACTTACAACACCCTTTAAATTCTTCCCTTAAGATTCTGTTTTTTATGTTTTGAGAGGTTACCAGTTCTGAAAACTAGGCCATGCAGTCTCTGCTAAAAGCCTTAGTTTGCATTACTAAAATACATCCATGTGCAATTTGAAATCTGGTCATTTCCTCTAAATGACAAAAAGCATCAAGGCCTACAAAATGAACTTCCAGGAAAACTGTCTGTAAACACAGTGAGGATTCCAAGGTATAAAAATACACATTCCATTTTCTTAATCTGTCATTACTGAAGCTGTCTGGTCCCTAATACTTTGTCTTAAAAATAATTCTTTCCGCATTAAAATATTTAAAAACATTATCTCCATTCTTCTTCTTCTTCTTCTCAAAAAAATAATACCTATTTCATCCAAAAAATCCAATTCATCATCTTCTATGAAGAATTAGAGTTGACTTTGCATAGATAACAGTCTCCATTATTTTATGAAAACACCAAAATCAAACCTGTCTTACAAAAAGCACATCTGGGCAAGGAGAAAGAGCATGGACCCTATTCCCCAGCAGGGTAAATACAAGGAACACTCAGCTGGTGCAGACAGGATGTTCTACACTTCTCTAAACTTCACACTGTGCTATTGTTATCTTCACTGAGCAATTATAAACATTTTTGATGAAAGACCAATGGAAGACATTTGCCTTCAGGGAAAACATTTCCTGCTGGCTTAAGATCAAATCTATAGAAATGAACAGTGCTGACTCAGAACCACGTGTCAGGAACATTTTTCTCAGGAACTTCCTACGAAGATAAAAAAGATTCTTCTGCACTGGCCAGATGCTTTCTGATCAAGAAGCATCAGCATTCACTAATGATTTTTCCTTCATTGAAATTTGCGTGGCGTTTGCTTTGTGCCATTTGTTTTTATTTTCCTGTCCACTGTTGGTTTTTTAGGAGGAACATAATTGCTGGCATTGCCATTTTTCTTTGGATTTGTACACACATATGTTTTTAAGCCTTTGGTGGGAGCAGCTGCACCGTGGAATGCTGGGGTTTGCTTAGAGGGTCTGATGTTACCAACACTTTCGATTTTAGAGCTGCTCTCGGGGGGCTGCAGACTGAGAAGCTGCTGCTTTGCAGCAGGTTTCTTTTTCAGTTCACTCCTTACATCAGCAGTTTGCCTCTGAGAAGATGCTGTACCCCCCATTCTCTCAGGAAGTTTCAGGTGACCTGGATGGGAACGCACCTGGCGGCTCTCCTCAGGGTATGGCTCTGCCCTGTGCCCCAGACAGCTCCTGGGCAGCCTGGTGACACTTTCCTGGGGCACTGCCTGCCTGGCTGGCACAGGGCTGAGCAAGGCTTTGCCTTTTCCTGGGCTCTTGAGAGCACGGGCGGGGCCGGGGGCAGTCTGGGGCCGGGCTTTGGCAGCCCTGCCCTTCTCGCTCTGCACCGTCTGCATCTGCAGCCACTCCAGCTGCAGCAGGCGCTCCATGTATCTCTCCAGGGACCCCGTGGGCTTGGGGCGGAAATCGGTTTTCCCTTCCACGTGGACAAAGATGGCCAGCTGCTTCAGGTCCCACGAGTTGAAAGGGGGTGGGAGGAAGTCGGGGTAGTAATATTCACATTCTTTAAATCCCACTTCAGGGATGTGTTCCAAGCAAACTGGATCGATTTCTTCAGCTCTGAGGATGAGTTCTGGTGGTGTGCAGGGAGAGGGGGGAATGGGAATCCTTTCTGAGTCAGAGAGGTCACTGGCACTATCATCTTCAGCATCTTCTTTAATAATCTGTACCGATTCAAAATCAAGAAACATTTCACCTACAGATGCTTCTTGCCATTTTGAAGAGCCTGGACTGGCTTCAGCAATGTATTCTTTGTGATTCTTCCCCAACTGTTCTTTTTTACTGCAATAAAAATGCTGCACTGGGACATCTTTAGCCCTACAGAAGTTTTCTTGTGTGGTGCCCTTTGTGCCAGGGGGACTCCTGTGCAGGAAGGATTCGTTTTGCCTTTTTTCTGGGGGACTCCTGTGCAGGAAGGATTCGTTTTGCCTTTTTTCTGGGGGACTCCTGTGCAGGAAGGATTCGTTTTGCCTTCTTTCTGGGGAACTCCTGTGCAGGAAGGATTCATTTTGCCTTTTTTCTGAGGGACTCCTCTTTGGTCCTTGTGCACTGTGCAGTGAGCTGCAAACACTCGGGATCCTAAAGGAAAAGGAAGTTCATGTCCTGTTAGAATGGTCAATGCCTTTGAACAGCAGCTTACAAAGGTCTTGCCACCCTTCAAGGACAGGGATCTCCAAGACTGAAGCTAAAACTGGCACAGAAACTTGGTAATGAGGCAAAATCAATAATTGCTGGCAGAGATAACACTGCCTACTACTGATTTGTTGTTTTTGGGGTTTTTTAATGGTTTTGCCTGAGAACTCACTAAAGCAGGATAGCAAGTTTCCATTTTCATAACCAATATTTGTTGTTCCCATAAATGCTGAACTCTGAGCCACTGAAGCTAATGCAAAACACAGTGGCTACGATTTCATCACAAGCATTTTGTAAACTAGCTTGAAATTACTACAAATTAAACAGATAATCTTAACATAAAATTACCTTTTTGACTGATTATTGCCATCCAGCTGGTTCCTTCCCTTCTTAAAAACACTTGGTTGGTGACCATCTTGAGTGTCACAGGAAATCTGAAGGGATATGAAAGTTTGTGATGTTATTAAGAAGCTAACTTAGAGTAGGTACCCTTTCTATGTTAGAAAAGGGGATTATTTACCTTTTCAATGGCACTTGATACATTTTTGCCTAATCTTCCAGGAGGAGATTTCACATAAGAAATTGGTTTATTTAGTCCTTTGGTGCTTGGATGGCTTTTCCCATTACTGTAACCACAAAGAATTAAACAGAATATCAGATACAAATAGCAGCACATATGAGTGTCAGAATGGAAGTAAAATAAAAGTTTAGAGTACAACTGAGTTTAAAAAAGGGCTCATTGCAGTTATTCTTAGACTTAAAGTTCATCAGAACTATGCCATGGCTACTTTTTACACTACAAATTGCACTGCTGTATTTTTAATATTATTAATGCAAAAATGAATAATTCTATCAGATGATATAATAATAGAATGTAGCCCTTATATAGAATCCTCTGTCAGAGGATCCCAAAGCTTCTTTGGACATAATAAATATTACAGATATTTAACTACTACTTTTTATAGTACCTGATAGGTGCTCCAATGGCAATTTAGCAAAATTAATTACAAAGTACAATGTGAAGGTCACACATGAAACCAAATCTTGCTTGTCTTTCTCATTTGCATATTCTCAACAAAATTTAAAAGACTACTCCTTTGAAGATAAGGAATGGAAGTGAACAGGGAGCATAAGGTCTCTTCTGGTATTAATACAATCTATTTCACAATGAAGGCATAAGAAAATTCCCTATTTCATATTATAATGGGGTTATGAAAATATTATTAAGAGGAAAAACTCATATGAAAGCAAAAGGAATGGCATTACTGATCTGGGCAGCTTAGAACTAAAACATGCTTCCTTAATTAAACCAGCCACATTTCTGTGTAAGCACACAGAAAAAATAAATCAGCATATTCTGCACAAATAAGAATGGTGTTTGCTATACAAACAAGACACATTACTGATTTCCAAATGGAAAGCTTTAAAATATCATTTCAGAACAGGAATAATCAAACTGTGCTCTCTTGTCTAATCTAGCATTACTAATTTGCCAGGCTGTACATCTTGTTCTCAGTTTTTATGTCGGTACAGTCAGATTTTGTTTTTAAAAACACATGATTTCACAAATTCAAGAGCTTATAAAAGAATGAAACTAAGTCCTGTGCCTCCAGCATTGCTGCAGTCACCTCTGTGACCTTGTGACCTGCACGATCATCCTGGACAATAATTTCTGTCACTGGGATCAGGGGAGAGGATGGCAGTGGGGACAGGACAGCCAGGCACTTATCAACTAAGCCAGCATGGTGACATTCCAGTAACTATAAAAAGATAAATTAATTTCCTTACTTTACCATTCCTTTGTGGTTTTCATTGGTGTGGTTGTGGCTTTCCTTCTGCTGTGTCTCTCTGTGCAGTAATAAGGGATATTCCTGAATGCCTGGTCCCATTATTCCTCTTTCCAAAGGATATCTGCACCTTTACTGTTACATAATCTTCAAACGGCTCCAGTCTTTTGGCTTTGCAAGACACAATATATCCA
This sequence comes from Irena cyanogastra, assembly GCA_013397155.1. Classification (NCBI taxonomy): domain Eukaryota; kingdom Metazoa; phylum Chordata; class Aves; order Passeriformes; family Irenidae; genus Irena; species Irena cyanogastra. The sequence continues at coordinate 610,145 of VWZV01001474.1, read as the reverse complement.
ATGCAGACATCTCTACGTCCTGGAGATGCTGGCGACAAACAAAATCCTCCCGATGTGATTCTATTTTTAAAGCAGTGAGATAAACATAATCAGCTACCAAACTGTACTGGAAAACAATCCCCTCCCCCAGCACTTGCTTAGTGGGAAGCAGCATCGTTCAATTTACTATTCCCAGTCCATGGAAATACCTGCGGGTTCGGCTGTGCTCCCGGAGATCCCAGGCAGTGTCATGTGCTCATCCCCGTCCCCACCGCTCAGCCTGCGCAGTTCCCGGTGCTGCCTGGGCGTCACAGCACAACGGGGAGGGTGTTCCTGCTCCCGGTTTATGGACAGCAGATGATCACCCCCTGCGTGCTGTGCGGGCTGAGTTGTCCTTTTTCGTCACAAAATGCGCTCTTCCGATATGCATATATGCAAATTTTGTATCAAACACTTAATTTTGTTCTTTTTCCAAAACAAATGTCTCATCAGCTCCTACTAAAAATACTCAGAGTAGGATCCATTGCTTTCTTTTACTTCAGAGGAACTGCATTTCCGTACCAGGGAACTGCATGGTTCCAGGGGCTCACAATGGTCTGCAAATGTGACAGGTGACAAACAGCTCTCCTGACCCGCCTTTACTTCTATTGCAGTGCTGTTTATGTATTTACAGTCATAGTAATGTCCGTATCCATTTACACTTGATCCCGTGCTATCCCTCAAACGCCGCCCCGTATCCTGTCCCGGCCGCGCTCAGCGGAGCCGAGCCCCAGAGCGCCGGAGCGCCGCAGTCCCGCACCGGACGGGGCAGGGCAGCGGCCGCGAGAGGCCAGCGCCGGGCAGGCAGCGCCCGGGATGGTGGCAGCGCCCGAGATGGTGGCAGGCTGTGTCCTCGGCTATGGCAGGCGGTACCCGCGGTGGATGGCAGCAGTGCCAGCAGACGCAGACTGTGCCCGCAGCGCCCGCCGAGCCGAGCCGGGCCCGCTCCGCTCCCCTCCCGCCGCCGCTATCACCGCGCTCCGCAAGGGCCGCTCCTTCACTTAGGAGCCGCCCCGCATTTCCCGACAATCCTCGCCCCCGGCCCGGTACCTGCCCTTACTCCGCGTCCGTCGCCAGCGGCAGCGGTAGCGCCGCCCGAGCGCAGGGCGTGGGGGCCGAGCCGGGCGGGGCCGCGCCGGGCCGGGCGGGGCGAGGCGGGGGAAGTGGCCCCGCGCCTGCGTCGCGGGTACGGAGCAGAGGGGCCGTGGTGTCGGCCGGGGGCTGCTTCAGCGGTCGGGCTGCAGCAGGGACCCCGCCGCCCATGGGCGCTGTGGCGGCCCCGAACGCGGATCCGTCCCCCGCCAGCCACGACACCGAGCCTGGCGCCGCGGCCGCGCCCGACAGCCCTCGCCCGCCTTCCAGCCTCTGCAGCAGCCCCGGCTCGCTCCCGCCCGACAGCCTCCAAGCCTTCCCTGGCCTCGAATCGCCCAGCATCCAGTGTGACAGCCTGGAGTGTCCCCCCTGCTCGTGCTGCTGCTGCTGCCGCCGGAGCGCGGGCTCGGCCGCAGCCAGCGAGGACAGCCTGCAGGCCCCTCTGGCCCGGGGCTCCGGCACACGGTGCTTCGGCGCGTACCGCTCCTCCAGCGACCTCTCCGACAGCCTGGAGTCCTTCATCCAGCACGACAGCCTCCAGTCGCTCTCCAGCCTGGGTGTGAGCTCCTCCAGTATCAGCGGTGATAGCCTTGAATCCCTTTCCAGCCCGAGCCTGGGGGCCACCGTCCAGCACAGCGAGTTCATCGGCCGGTGAGTCTGCCTTCAGCTTCTCTTGTGCCTTCTGCCAAGGGAACGCCTTACTGCTGGCTCTCTGCCAGCTGCCATGAGAGCTGCCACACTTCTGCCCTTCGTTCGAAGGTGACGTTGTTCCAGGTGATCCTTGCTGCATCCAGTGCAATAACCTCAGACCTTACTGTGACTGCCATTCCCTAATTAAGTGCTTCAGAGGGGCAGTGCTCATTATTATCTGTAGTGTTAACGCTGATATTTTGTCACCAGTTAAGAATGGAAGTGCGTGGTCCCCAGAGGAATCCCAGCTACCTCTCAGATCTCTATGAGAACATGTTAAGGGCTGAAGGAGCAGTGAGACGAGGGCAGCAGCAGCCCCCAGCAGTCCATACAAGTAGCAGCAAGACTTTTTGGAGCAGTACCCCAGCCAAGGAGAGCCCCCAACCAAATAATCATTCGAGCAGCACCTCCTCCAGCTGTGACCCAGCCCTCCGGCCCATCATCCGTCGCCGAGCAAGGTCCCTGCCGACGTCACCCGAGAGAAGGAGGAGAGCGGCAGTGCAGTGTCAGGAGCCCGGCTGCCAGAGCCGCATGAACCGGGTCAGGTTTGCTGATGCTTTAGGCTTGGAGCTCACTGAAGTGAAAGTCTTCCAGACTGGGGAGGATCCATCCATCCCTTTGCATGTCCTTTCCAGGCTCTCCATAAACTCAGACCTCTGGTACAGCAGCTTGAACTTGGAGTTCACTATGCAATGCTTGGTCCCTGAGTTCCAGCAGCCTGCAGACTGTCAGGATTTCTCATCCCGACTCCAGGAGCAGCAGGTGTGTCTGGAACGGGTGACCAGCTCAGATCTGGGGCTCAGTGGCACCATCCAGGTTCGGAATGTTGCTTTTGAGAAGCAGGTGTCCGTGCGCTACACCTTCAACCAGTGGGAAAGCATCCATGAGGTCTGTGCTCGTTGGGACTGCAGCATCCCAGAGAAAAACGGGCACAGTCAGGTTGATGTGTTCACTTTCTTTCTTCCTGTGCCTCCTTTTCTCCTTCAGCTGAGCACTCTTGTCCAGTTTGCAGCAAGGTACCAAGTGAATGGCCAGGAGTACTGGGATAACAACAGAGGCAAGAACTACACCCTCAGCTGCCGGACTCACCCCCTGAAGCTGCCGAGGGAGTGTGAGGAGAGCTGGATCCACTTCATCTGAACAAAGGGAGAGGTGCTGAGCAGCGTGTCTGTGGTCTCAGTGGCACTCTGTCCCTTGGCATGGTGCTCTGCTCCTATGGCAAAAGTCTTCTTTTTGAAACCTGCCAAACCTGGCCAAGGGTCCCAGGGCTGGGAAGCAGCTGGTGGCCTGTACAACCTGTTCTAAACCTCTGGGAAAGTTAAAAGGGCCAAAATCTGTAATGAGATACAATCATAGAAAGGCCATGTGGGTTTTTTGAGTGCATGAGTCTTGCAGTATGGTTCCCAGGAATGCTGTGAGGCTACCAGAGAGCAAAACAACATATTGTTGCTAGTGATACTCTTGGTTGCATAGAACGTTTCTAACTGATCTCTCTTACCATTTTCTACTGTTTGTTTTCTAAGTTGACAGTGTGGCTTTACTGGTTTTGTTTCTAATTTTGTTTATATTACTTCACCAAGTCAGGGCACTATTCCATTTATGCATAATTTGGATGACAGACACTGTAGGGAGTACTTGTATTTATATACACGTTATTAAGGCTGTAACCACATAAAATGTTTCCATTAATATCTGAGTTGGAAATTAAATGCTACTATGAGCAGAACATACATGCAAATGTGCCATCAGGCCCTCTGTTTCCCTTGGGAAAAAACCAAAAGGTGCTATCTCCTATCTCCTCCTTGCAGCAGGAGTGATTGTTACCAAAGTGTGTGTAAGGCACATGTGCCTGGGGAAATTGTCACCTTTGTCAAGTGATGCTCAAGTAGGTTTTTCTCATGGTGGTGGTACAGGAATTGTCTTTTCCTGGTGCACCTGCTTTTACTAATGGAAACGACCAATATTGGACTTGTGTTGCAAATGCGGTTGAAGGTCTCAAAGCACTGTATGAATGCTCATGATTTTATCACTGTTACTGGTAAAATTATAGATCAAGAGATGGATATGATCTATAAGGAAAAGAAATAGTATAGGGAGCATGTACAGAGGCTTGGAATAGCATTCCAGAGCCCTGAATCATAGTTGTTCCTCAGTGTTCCAAAACTACTGCAGAAGTAACTTTGACTTCTTTATTTAACAACTTGCCATTGAGAAACAGTTGAACTCCCAAGACTGCAGCCTTTGCAACACAAGCAGGAGTTTGCAAACACTTAATTTGGTAAACTGCTACTTACACAGACCCATAAACAGGATCCCTTCTGCTGCAGGGAGAGCACAGGAACATTGTTAGACCATCTTCCCATGCTTCTTGCTTTATTGTTTTCATTCTGTGGTTTTAGTGGAGTTTAAAATTTGCAACAGGCTTAAATTTATTAAGTAAAAGCCTGTCCGTAATTGTTCCTATACGTAACCATTACTGCATGGAACGTTTGGCTTTATATGTGTAACATAGACTTTCAGAGCTGGCTGGCAGGAGATATTAGAAGAGCTGTGTTTTAGGACTATGCTATGAAAATCAGGTCACTTGGGCATCTTATTTTGGATTGGTGCTTATTTATTGAAATCACAAGTTGTAAAATCACAGCTGTAAGCAACCTATGGCCAATTATATATTAGCCTGAAAAGTCCACTGAGTAATTCTGGAAGTGCAGAAACCCCAAGAAAATTAATTTGTGTGGCAACTTAATGCTGCTTCTTTGTTGTGATACCTGTTTAACAAAGCTGAGCTTTCAAGTGAGGTAGCTGCCTTATTCCATTGGTCTTTGACTTTCAGAGGAACCAAAGTCAGGAATGAGGATTCTGTGAGCTGCTGAGCACCTTTTGCAGAGTACTCAGAAAGCTCAATCCTATCTGAACATGCACACACATGCACAGAAGTACTTGTGCTGAATAAAAGGCACTATTTTTAAGCATTGTTCCCCCCTCTTTTTCCCTCTTATATAACTGTTGTTCTTCCATCAGCAAACATAAAGCCCTCACTGTGAACACCAGACACTAGTTCACAGTGGGTGCTGCTGGAGCTCAGAGCAATACTTGCTTTCGTGCCAGAAGGATGTTGCTCTCTTCTGGGACAGACTGTCTTGTGCTAGCAAATGTCACAGCTGAGTGTTCCCTTGGCCAGGTCAGATTTTGTAAAGCTGAAGCTGTCACGAGAAAGGTTCATGCCAGATGCAGCACAGTGTGAGAGGGGTGGAGAAGTTAATGTCTCAGCAGTCTCAGTTGGGCTTCTATTGTCTTCCTTCCACAACCTCTCAGGGTATTGGCATGTGCAAGGTCTTGAACACTAAATACTGAAGGATTATTCCAAGTTTCCTTTTGCTCTGTGTGCTGGTCTGCACTGCTGGAGAAGGGCTGACAGTTCAGTTTGTGCCAGTGCCCTTCTCTGGCACTGCTGGCTCAGTGGAGCAGTGGAGCTGAGAGCCATCTCCGGGTTAAGCTGCTAAACTTTCACACCAGTAGTGACACCTGTCACAGCAGAGCTGATATTTGCACTTAGGTTTTATTGCCACACTCAGTAATCAACATCAAATGGCTTCTGGTTGACAAAAATGGGATTAAGCCATTTAGTGCTAATATGCACCTGTCGTGAAGGTAAACTTACACCACATTTATATCTTCTCAGGACAACTTGACTGCTTGCACTGTGTTCAAATTAAGCACTTCCCTTATAACTTTTGTAAAAGTGAATTCTTCACAATGATTATCACCATATAATGCACTTTTAAAAACATGTATTTATTATTGTCATACAGTAAATTAATGTCTAGTAGTCCCCAGTTTCAAGGTTCTTTCAAGCATGTTTTTTAAAGAAACATGAAATCCATGTAAATAAAAAAGGGGTTGTCTATTACATAGTATATCAGTGAAGTACATATGCTAGACAAAAGGTCCAGCAGTTGTAAAATTGCAAAGTGCTTAATTAATTTTAAAAAGCAATAATAAAATTATGGCTGCTATTATAATACAGAAGATTGAAATAAAAGCTTTTCACAATTTTCTGTAGTTTCTGTCAATGGTAGTCCTGTAAAGAAAGCTCATGAAGAAACTTAATTTTAAGTTGTCACTTAAACAGTAATATACTCTGGAAAGTAAGGTGGGTTTGAGTTGCTAAAGATAAAGTGATTAGTGTATGTATCTGCAAAGAGGATCGGGCTGCCACTTCCACATGAAATCTGTTGTCCTTTCACCTCAGAATGCTGTGCCTGCAGCACCTGCAGGATAGAGAAAAGTCTTTTTGGAAAAAGGCTTGCTGCCACTTGATTCTAATACAACTTCATGAAAGAGAAGAGAAGAAGGGGGTTTTCCTCAAATTGCACTTTCCAAATCTGTGCTAGACTTTACTTACCACATTGATTTCTGGGCCTCAGAATTGTGATATTATTTGTTCTATTTCTTTTCTTTCAGTTCTCCTTGCTGCAGCCTTTCCTCTCAAACCAGCTTCTTTCCCTTGATAGGTTTCATGAAAATCTACCTGTGCTATGTTATGAGTGTCCCTATGCCATGCCTGATTTATCATCCATATGAAATGCAGCTCCACTGGGGTCAGTCTTAACAGAGTTGAAGATGGGAATTATCTGTTGCCAGGTTTCTCCTAAAGCAAAATGAAGACATTTAATTAGCAGACATAATTAATAGAAATATACATTACCAGTTACTTTTTAATCAGTGCTAATTACTGCAAATCAGTTTAAATACATGGGCATGTCTGCATTAAGTTTATTTAAGAAATTTTTTTTTTCTGCAAATATCCAACTATCAAGTTTATCTTACAGGTTGTGTTACTTTTAATATAGGTGATATTTTTACATTTAGTTTCAAATTCATAGCTTATTTATATTTATTTCACAAAGAAAAAAATTAAATTGCAAATTGTAAGCACAGTAATATGCATGTTCTACACTTAATGTAGTGTATCATCAGTGCTCAGTTGTACTTTACAGCTGATAAAGACTTAGAATGGCAAGTCTAAGTGATTATTCATTTGGCAACAGGAGTGTAATGTTAGTACTGACTTCTTTCCCAATTTCTCTCCCCCGTGATCTCAGATCTGCAAGTATTTCAGCTGACACTTGATATTCAAACTGTTGGTATCAACACTTCTGACCCTTCACACACAACAGCAGCTGTGCCAAAGATTGAAAATGCTTGGCCAGCACAATGTCTTCCATAACTGTAATAAGGATAAATATTTCTGCTACTGTAGTGAATAAGAGCCCCTGTAAATAGTGCTACCCTACCCTAAAGAGTTTTGGTTCCATTTTCTCTGGTGTTTTACATGTGTCTGAGATGACTGTGGCCAAATCATTTCACTGTTGGTTCTGGTCTGTTTAATGCATAACTCAATGAAACTTGTGACTTCCCTTCTGCTAAACCAAACAAAATAGACTAATGTTACAGAATGAGAAATGAGCTGAAGTAATCTCAGTGTGGATTGCAGGAAGGAAAGTGTGTGATCCGCTTCTGGACTGTCCCACTTCTCTTTTGCTATAGAATGAGTGAGGCTGGACAGGCTCAGCCTCTGGGTTTGCTCATGTGACTGGTAAGGGAGAGCATTCAAACTGGCTTTGATTATTTCTGCTTCATATGAGGAAAGCACAATTCAGGACTCAGTTTTCATAGAAAACTTCTGATGCTCCAAGTTCCTCATGCAAAGTTTTGTGCTTAGGAGGTTTCTCAGTAAAGCTGTTTTACAAATCTGCTTCAGCACTGCTCACTCCCAGCTCCCCAGTGCAGATACTCCACTTTTCACATCACTTGTCATTTTCTTGCATTACAGTGACATCTCGTGGTATTTTAAATACTTTCTGTGCAGTGTTTTGTTTTGTTTTGTTTTCTTTTATAGTATTGAGTTTTTATCTTTCTCATTTCAGGGAATCAGCAGTATTATTTTATTTACAATTGCTGCAGGTTTACCTGCTGGGAAAGGTGACTTCTCTCCTAGATGCTCCACTATTACTGCTTATTCTAGGTATGAATGGAGACACTTCTCGATACTCTTTTGGAGTATGTGAGATTCATGATAAATTTTATCATCTGTATTTGTGATATGGCAATAAATACACCAGTACCACACCAGTACAGGTAAAGCCCCCCCTTTGGCACTGTGGGATTCCATTTAAACACATTATCCAGTACTGCTGGATTCCATTTAAGCACATTATCCAGTGCACTGCTGGATTCCACTTAAGCACATTATCCGGTTCCCTCTGCATAATAAAGACCGCAGACGTCAGTCGTAGCCCTTTGCCCAACTGCAAGCCTGTAACCGAACGTGTCTCTGCACTTACTCGGCCAGTGAAAGCGTTTCTAAATTAAGCACAGGAATGGATTACACTGGTTTAGCAAGTCATGCCCAGTAATTTCTGTGTGTGCGCGGAAATTGGTTCTAACAGCGCCTGTAGACAAAGGCAATCTGCGGTGCCCCAGCAGCAGCCGCCGCGCTGAGGGCGCTCCCGCCGGCCGCTCTGAGGGCCCGCAGTGCCCGCCCCCCGCCGCTCGCCATTGGCCCGCGCCCGCGTTGCCGGGCGCTGATTGGCCGGCGGCGCTCGCGGGCGGTGAGGGGTGGGCCCGGTCCGTGATGAGGGCGCGCGGCTGAGGGCGCCGGTGAGGCCGCGCCGGGCCTGGGGTGCGGCCGGAGTTTCCAGTGGGGCCTGGCTGTCTCCTGTGTCGAAAAGTGATTCTGTTCCCTCCTCAGGGCTGTCTGACCGGGCCGGGGACAGGAGAGCTGTGAGATGCTAGCACGGGCCTCAGCGGAGGCCGTTGTGTTCTTGTGTTGGAAAAAGTAATTAAACATCACCCTGTGTTTGTTATTTCTGTATTATTTAGTACAGGAATAGCTAGGCTGTGTTCCCAGTTGGTGTTCTACAGAAGTCATTCCCTATCTTTAATCACTATTTGTTTGGTCTGTATAATGTCTGGGATGGGGAGACCAAAGCTGCAGGTTGTTGACTGCACATGGTTTGGATGGTGTAAAATAATTCATACAAAGCATGAACAGATTTGTTGCTTTTCTTAAGTGTTCTACAAAGCAAGTATTTTCCCTGCCCTTGAGTATTAAGACATTATCTTCAGAAACCTCTGTTACCCAGTTCTTGCTTCTAGCTGGTGATGATCACTTTGGAGCCCATCACTGTATGTATAATCAAAAAGTCTTTTTTCCTTGCATCATTTATCATATTTGTGTTAAATGATTTAATTTACCATTTTATGGGGAGGTTTTTATGGAGTTTTGCTGTTGACTCAATAACCTGTCCTGAATAACCTGGTATTGACCTTCTGTGCTCTCTCCTTGCTGGGAAATCCTGAGGGTCCTCTCAGGTCCCTCCGTGCCTCCAGCCATGAAACTAATCATTCCTTCCTCTCCTTTGCTTCAAGCAATTGTTTATCCATGCAGGAAAGTTTTCTTAGCTCCCCAGGTGCTTAAGTAGCATTTATATAGCATTTATACACTGACAAACTTTGGAGTTTGTTATGTATTTTGACTGATTCCCAATGTGTTTGCAAAACGTCTTTAAAGTGTGATGATTGTTCCCTTTTATGCAGCTGAGTTGGTGAATTGCAAAAATGCCACCCAGGAGTGAGATGCAGGTACGTGCTGATGGAGCAGGATATGAGTATTGATTGTTTTAATTACTAGCATTTAATTGTAAGGTGCGTGGCAGTGCAGTCTTGTAGGAAGAAATTTTCTTTTGACATGGCTTAGTGCAAAGTAGCTGGGTGGAAAGCAAGAGGGATTGGAAATTGCTACTGATGAAAATAAATATTATGCATTTGGCGGAGGTTAATCAACTGAGGTGATACTTAAGATCAAAATGTTGAAATCCAGTTGTAATTGAAAAAAATTTAGAAAGAATAAAGGGGCAAAACAGATAAGGTAACTAAGAAGTGTAAAATACTAAATATACCAAGTAAGGGGCACTGATACAACAAACACTTCTGTAGGAATTTAGTTGTAATATGAGGGAACAAAAGCCAGTTAAGGCAAATAATTAAAAATCTCAGTGCATAAGTATTTGGAGGATTAATGTATTAGATAGGGTGCTCTGTACTTAAGGTTTTACACTTAATTATCTTGTGATTCAGAATATTTGCTTCAAATGCAGCAGGTGATTGTATAAAACTTGCATCAGATCTGTGTTAATTAGATGTGTTATATCAGTGTTAAGCATACACTAATACAGTTGCTTTGGTATATTGTTTACAGCTGGAAAAGTTAATTGATGAAGCCACCAGAAAAAAGGATTTCCAATCCTTAGAACAATTTCTGGCCACAGAAGAATGTGAAAATGTCTCTCACAAATGCAGCAAACAGTTTGTCAACAAACTGGACAAGCTTCTGTGTTGGGTAATGTAATCATTGCATCAAAATAATCTACACCACCTGTGGAAGACAGTGAAAAAGATTTTTTTTTTCATTTGGCTTGATTGACAGCAGCAGTTGATTTAAGAACCCAAAATAAATTTTATGAATGAAATCTCTCCTTCAAGCTGCAGTTAAGGTGGCTTTTGAGAACAAAAAAGACATCTGGTTAATTAAGTATAGGTTCTTCTGGGACTTCACACTAAAGCTTATGTTGTAATTTCCATTTCAGGCACTTGAGAAACAAGAAGTCAAAAGCATTTCTACTTTACTAAATGCTGTTCAGAAATGTGGGAGAAAAATGAGCATAGCAGGAGAAGATGGGCTCCCAGCAATGCTAAAACATGGTCTTGTTGCAAGGATAAGTAAAACCATAAAGCCTCTGTGAACCTCTCAATAAATATATAAACGTGAATAAAGTGCATAAGCAATGCTTCAGTGCTGAGCAGCTCAGTGTTTGATTTGGTCCTTGATTGGGTCAGAATTAAGAAATTCCCATAACTTTGCAACAAAGATTGTTCATATTTGAAGGTTCTTTGTCAAGTGACCCCTTGTAAAGGGATGCTGCTCTATCCCAGTGAGGGTTTTGCAAATCATGCAATATATAATTAATTTAGATATGCTTACAGCAATTGAAACACGATTATATATTTTCATGTCTTTCATTATATTGTTCCTGACTCAAATTAGAATTTCCTGGTGCTATTTAATATATATATATATATATATATATATATAGTTAATTCCCACAGCAGTGATTTTGTACCTACTCTTTCAACAGATTTCTAATTATTCTAATTATTTGGTATTATTTTAATATGCATGTTAGGTACATTAATCATTTGTAACTCAGCAAATACTGAACAACAGACGCTACTTCCTTTCTGCTTTCACCAGCGATTTCACTGGAGAAAATTATTGGCAATATCAGATGAGAGTTACTCAATTGCCTTCTCAGCTGCTTGAATAATAAATAAACAGTATAATAATAATAAACGTGCATATAACAAACAACAGCTGAACAACTACTGTTCCCATTGAAACTCATGTAATTTATTGAAATTGAGGTTGTTTTAGTAAGATAAATACCATTTAAAGTCATGTAGAACTTGTCTTTTCTTGTTTTGCAGTTACTTAAGCCTATTGCTTTCTTCAGTGGTATGAAATACATTACAAGGGCCCAAAACAATAAACAAAATTTAATAATAAAAAAAAAACAGGCTGATAACCTTATGCTTGTATTCACACCATCAAACAACACTCTTTCATTCAGCCATTATCCATTTTCAGCTGCTTTGTCTGTGGTGGCAGGTGTCAAAGTAGATCTCCAGTTTTTGTCTTAAAAAGTCCTTAAAATCCCCTAATTTTGTTTAGCCTGAGTAAAGAATTTCAGTCTGGGGCTAACATCTGCTCAGCAGAGTGGGGATGCTGTTGTTTTAATCATTGTAGAGTTTGTATAGTTTTACTGAAGTATAATACAAACCATTGTCCTTTTCCAGGCTATTAAAATATATTTACCTTTGTTTTCCCTTTACATGGTCAATTGGTTTGAAAAGTTAAAAGCGATTTTGGTCCGCAGAGGAAATGAAAAGAATGAAATGCTTACAAGTCTGGCTGAAGATTTCTTCATCATGTTGCTGGTAAAAGTACATTGATAATAAAATTTATCAAAGTAATTGCTACTAGTTTAGCAATAAAAGCTTTAAATATGTTTCTATTTAATATCTTCCTAAGGTTGACATTACAATGACTTATGAAGTAGGTTATAAGTCATGTGGGTTAAACAGTTTGCTGTATTCATACTAATTTCTGTTCATGGCTGGCATCATGAAATAAAGTTTATAAAAACAGTAACAGTAACTGCCCAATGAACAAAAAAAATTTCATCTTGATCAAATTTTGATTACACCCATTATTGGTATGCTAATCCAGTTTATAACATCTGAGATTTCTCTTCATAATAATTTTTGTCGTTGGTGAAATAATTTCAGTAAATTTAACTGAAATATAATTTTGGGAAAATGTACTTGTTACTTAGGGATCATCTCATAGATTTTTTATTAAGGACAAAATAATGTCAAAATCTTTTTTGATTACTTCCTCCAGGTACATGTTACCTGATTTTTTTTTATGCTGTAATATCTTATTTATCAAAATTATTTGTTTCATTTTTTTTTATTGCAGGTTGTGTGTGATAGCAGACCTGAAGGTGAGCTTAAAAAGCAGAACTGAGTGTTTAAAATGTCTCTTTCAGAACACAATGGACCACATTTCTCATTCCTGTGTCGTACCTTTAGTTTGAGTTTTTTCTATGGACAGATTTCCTTGTAACTTCCTGTTGTCAGTAATAAAAAAGCACAGTAAGTCTCAGAGATGGCAAATAAACTGAGTTATTCCTGAAACAAGTTGCTTCTAAGGTCCTGTCACAGCTCAGCACAGCCAGTGATGCTTCCTTTTTGACCTTGTCCTTGTGAATGTCACCCTGCCCCTACCTTTCAGTGTGGCACTGGGGAGAACATCCCTGCAGACTGTTTGGTGTCATGATCAAAGGGAAAGCTTCGTTTCCTTGGCCCTGGGGAGATAAATTTCAGCACCTGAGTTCTATCTCAGAGAGCTGAGTTATAGGATTGACCAATTACATGTAAAAATTAATAGTCTCCTTCCCAGGGGAATTACACAGTGATGCACAGGAATAGAAACATGGTTACTATAAATTGAAGCAACTATTCTGTTTTACGTATCACTAACGCTTTATAAAAAGACAGACATGCTGTATTTTATTTCTAAATGAAAATGAATCCTTTCCCAAATTTTATGAGGGGCACCCTAATACACTCTTGACAACTCTTTGATTTTTTTCTTTCCTGTTTGTTAGGTAAAATGCAAATACTAGAAAACTTTGTTCTGAGAACATGTTCCCTCATCACTGATGCAAGAATTAATATTTATGTTCAGCAGGAGGTAAACATCCTTCTTTTTAAGCAGCAGTTTCCTGGTTAGTGTGTTAACAGACTTTGTGGAGACAGTTATTTACCTGTGCAGATGCTACAAAAAAGAGAATATTGTAGTGCTCTAGGATCAGAAGGATTGTGTCACATTCCTCTGGGAACGTTTGTTGTTGTTTATATGTTGGGGCTGTTCAGATTACTGACCTGTGGTAGTGAGGCTTTTTGTTTGTTTGCTGAGGTTTTTTAAAGAGTAAATTACAAAATAGTGATATTAAAGTTCTGGTGAGGAAGCTGTATAAAAGCATAGGAAAAAATGAGCTCTACAAGTGCTAGAAATAGGATTAAAAATTTTGGTTGTAAATTCTTTAGTTACTTGCTGGAAATTTGCATTCCTTCCAGTACACTCCAAATTTCTCCTGTTTATTTTAGTAACCTCAGGTTGTATGGGGATTTTCCCTCTAAAGAAAGGGAAAGTTACAAAAAAGTCTTCTGTAAAGGCTACATCCCCAAAGGAAAGGCTTTTTAATGCTAATTTAAGGTACACTTTAGCTCAGCCTTCAACTGCAGACAGAACTCTGGCTTTGGAAGATTTTCTGTATTTAAACTTGCAAATAAGAAACCAGTATTGAACAACTACTGCTCCCATTGAAACTCATGTAATTTATTGAAATTGAGGTTGTTTTAGTAAGATAAATACCATTTAAAGTCATGTAGAACTTGTCTTTTCTTGTTTTGCAGTTACTTAAGCCTGCTGCTTTCTTCAGTGGTATGAAATGCTTTACAAGGGCTCAAAATAAGACTAGCTCAAAGTTTAACTTACTTACCTTATATTCCCTTTTTTTCCCGCTTTTCTTAGGTAATAAAAAAACTGAATTTATTGCTTGACAAGATCCCTCGAGATGCCAGGAAAAACATACTTTCTACAAAGGAGATGTTACTTGTCATGTAAATGATCTTCAGTATAATTTTTATATCATTCCATCATTTGCAGAGTTGGGAGGTAGTTTTTACTAAGTTGTTGTGCAGATTGGTCCCTGTTTAACTCAACTTCTGCACTTCCTATTGAATTCTCAGTGGTGGTGCCTGTGGACAGGCATTCTTATGGGTTATTCTCCATTAGAAGCCTGAATTTTCCTCTTTCCCAGTCTGAATCAGGCTTCTCCCCATCCCAGTTGTCACAAAACAGTTAAACTTCTGTTTGTAAGGATGTGCTTAAAGCACAGTGCATCAGTTACTGAAAGGTTGGGCTGTTCACACTGGAAATTGTTTTATGGCACTTTAGAAAAGCAAATAAAATCAAAATTGTATCTGTCAGGTGATTCAGGTCCCAAGCAGTGCTCCTAGAGGTATTTGCCCCTTGGAAGTCTTACATTCCATGGAATCAGGGATTTGTCTCACACACTGAAAGTTTGTAATAAACCTTTTCTCTGGGCCTTGTGTTGCTGTCACATTCGATGAAATGTTCCTTTGTTTGGCAGGAGTGAAATGGGGAGGACAATTTTGGATGCTGGAGGTGAGCATGAGACTTAATTTAGTATTGAGCTTCTTAAAAATTAGATGCAAACCCATTAAGAAACCAGAGAAGGCATTTGGAAGCTGCAGAATGTTATGGTTAGGGTTAAAAATATAAAAATATATATACTGCATGTATAAAAATACTAAAAAAATATAAATACTTCATGAAAACAGTCTGCAACCTGGAATATTTCTGTGTGTTCAGTGTGTGGAAAACTCATTGAAGTTTTTAGTTTTCTAGAATAAAAGTGTTCAAATAGGAAAAATGATAAACAAGTCAATCTTTGAGGCTGTGAGCTGTGGCCATGGGTAGTAGTACTGTAACTTCCCTCAGGGATCACTCTGGTATCCAACAATTTCCCAGCTCAAAAAAATGAAGATTCTCTCTCTTGTTTAAACACCGTGTGTGGCTCTCACAGTCGTAGAAAGTTTGGTTGGTTTCATTTTGAAAAATAACTTGTTTAGTCAACATTATTCCAATACTTCTAGTTATCCTTTATGGTTTACATGTTTGGATCTAATGGGATCTAGATTATGTTCAGCACTGCTTACCCCAGTTTCCTGGTAATATTTTCCACCTTAGTAATTATTTAAATCTGCTCCTGCTGTGAATTATGTTGTGCTGCAGACTATGACACACAAGTGGCCATCACAGAAGCTCTGTGCAGAATGGTGTCAGAGAAGCAAAGGAGAGTTCTGGCCTCCCAGTGGTTCCCCATGGAGTTTGTGTCCTCTGCATTTAAAGGAATTAAAGATTCAGAGTTTGAGACAGTAAGTCACATGAGGAATATTTCCAGGGAGGGAAAAGTTCCATTTTACAATTCTTTAAGAAATTTCTATGTTTTAATAGGATTGCAGAAAATTTCTTAACCAGGTGAATGGCATGCTTGGAGACAAAAGAAGGTAAAACTGATTTTATGCTAATAGATTTTCTTTTTTAGGATTTTATGTTGTGATTAAATTTCATGTTACTTCCTTGGGGTAAAAATTACTTTGATTGCTGAGATCTCTTAAGTCTCTAAAGTTTGTAAAAACACAATCCATTTGCTATGTTCAGATCTGCAAAATTTATTTACAGCATTGTAGAATACTTGAAAAAATATCCTTTTCTTACAGGGTTTTTACATTCCCATGTTTGTCAGCGGCTCTTGATAAGTATGAGGTAAAGTTTTCTGCCTTCTAGTTAAGAAAAAATAGAGATAAAATAAGAAAATTACTTTTTTCAGAAGTATACAAATAGTCATGGACTGAAAGTTTGTCAGGGGTTCAGACCAACATGAGACTTCTTAGCTGGTAGTAATCAGTGCTCTCTGCTCTTACTGTTTTATTTTATTCTTTTTGGTTTAGCTCCAGATACCATTGGATGAAAACCTGGAAGAGTTTTGGATTGATTTCAACATTGGCAGCAGAAGTATTTCTTTCTACGTGGCAGCAGAGGATGCAGTAAGCTGAATTTTGTCTCCAGCTGGGTTGTCCTGAGGCAGGAAATCCACATTCCTTGGAATGTGTCAGATTTTATTTCCCCATGTTCAACATGTTGAACTTATGTGTGCATTCCAGTGTTGATGGCACTAAAAAGAAACCAGATTTGTTGATATTTAGATAAAATAATTTCGCAGTAATGACTTCCTAACACTGTTTGGGAATAGTGTAACACATGCACAGTGAGCAATAGTGAAGCACAGGTTCTGTCACTCTGTGTAACAGAGGTTTAAAAAGTTGGAAATTTGTCCTCCCTGAATGACTTTGGTCACTGGATTTCTTTTGATTGTAATATAATACTTTTCTATCTTTCAAAATGTATTTTTCATGTAAGGAGCAGCAGTGGGAAACAGTCATTATACAAGAAGAAGATGTCGACAGGTACAGCCTGGAAGGTATTTGAACTCAAAAATGGGACTTTTTGTTGTATTCTAACTTTGATTTTCAATCTAATTTCAAATTTATTAATCTTAAAGTACTGACTTAATTCTTGCAAAGTAGAATTCTCACTTGAAATATTGTAGGAACTGTTTTTCTCAGGGACAAAATTGTACTGCAGTCACATCTGCACTTTGGGCATGCTGGTGTGATTTTAGGAAAATAATTCAATAATCATGTCTTAGAGTTATTTCAATACAAAGTAAGGCATAAAACAGTGACAGGTAACAATTTTCCTTTTGAACTTGTTAGAACAGTAAATATCTGTAATTTGTCTGCAGCTATAGTAAGTAACCTTCAAAGAAAATTCTGTGGAGTAATATACAGAATAAGTATTTCTAAAAGATTAAATTTTGAATTGTTTTACTAATAAAATTATTGTAGACTAGGGGAATTAAATAAAATATTAATCTTAGTACCTGAACTGAAGAATGTGTCATGTGTTGATAAAGATTATATGAGATGCTGTTAAATTGAAATGAAACTGCTTTTCAAATTTTGTTTTTGTCTAGAAAAAGATTCAAAGAAATTATTAACAATAGATCTAAAAAGCTCAATGAGTGTGGGCACTCTTGAAGGAGAGAAATTTCTTTTATGTTTTGATTCTATCTTGGAAATCAAAGATGTGATCATAAAGATTTATGGATTTTATAAATGTAAGGTAAGATTTAAACACCTTTTTGAATAGTTTTTAATTGATTCAAGCTCAATGTCTCATTGCCATTTAAATGTTCCAGCTGTGATTATCGGTATCTCTCCATACCAAGAGTTTCTCATTAACATCTCTGCTGCAGAACTGCATCGTATGTTAAGCTTTGGGAAAGATGCTTCATAAGGACAAGAGGAAATGGCCTCAAGTTGCACAAGGGGAGGCTTTGGTTGGATTTTAGGAAAATCTTTCCACTGGAAGTGTTGTCAAGCCCTGGCACAGGCTGCCAGAGCAGTGGTGGGGTCCCCATCATTGTGGTTATTTAAGACACATGAGAATGTGGCACTTGGGGACATGAGTTAGTGGTGGGCTCAGCAGTGCTGGACTCAATCACCTGAAATGGTTCTTTCACTCCAAGACTGAAAATGAATTGCAACAAACATTACCAGGCTGGAAAGAGGACTCCATACCTTAATGTCAAGTTTTACATAATTAATTTTCCAGAAAAGCAACGTGATTGCTTACAAATACTTTCAGCAATGATTCATGAGCTGTCTTGTTTTGCAGAGCAATTAACACTCATGAATTTACTCATTTAGTAAAACATTTTTAGCAAGCTACACCTTACTCCTTGCTGCTTCTAACAAACAGCTTTGTTCTGAGGTCTGAGTGAGGAGCTCATGAGGGACGAAACTGCTGGGAATTTGTAGAATCTGTTTTCCTCTGCAATCTGATTTCAGACACTTTGGATCTCTCACTTAAATATTTTGTTTCTTGTTTAAAAAAAAAAGAGCGAAGTGTCTATTTTGACGTATCCCTTTGCAGGATTTCAGCAAGAAGCAGTCTACATCAGTAGCCAAAACAACTGTCCACATTGTCTTTGATGAAAGTGGATCACAGGTATTCTACCTTAGTGTGCTGAAATGGTTTCTTGGGATTGTTTAATTAGTCTGATTATTCATAATTTATAATCATTCACAGGACTTTAAAATATGAATAAGTATAGATAAGTCTAAAGCCAGGCAAGTGGTGTCTAGTATGTATGTATTGGTTTTTTGGGGAGATGCTAATATCCAAATCGTAGAATAAAACAAATGTGCACAGGGCAAGTTGTTTTATGTGCATTGTTACTTGAAAGCACATCCTTGTAACAAAAATAGCAGTTAAGTTGGAAATTTTTCAAACTAAAAGTCTGTAACCTCTGAAGTTTATCAGAATCTCCAGTGGGGGATGTATTACTTGAGGTTAAGAAAGGTGCTCTTTGTGTTTGTATAAAAATAAAACATTATAAAATCCAAATATTTTTATACAAATTTAAAAGAAATTAAAATATTTTCTAGGTTCTGGTACCAGAAAGTCAGTTGTCACTAGGATTCAAAGAAAAATCTGGAGAGGAGGAGGAAAAACTCAGTAAATACAAAAGTCAGCAACCTCCTGGAAGTTTGAGGACTCAGAGTAAAAATAACAGTCAAGAAAAACTCAAAGATGATTCCTCCAAGGTAAGTAGGATTGTCAAAAAAAAGAATAGGGAGAAAATGCATGTCAATTTAAATATTTGTAATATTTAAGAGTCTAAACCCCTTCTTATTTGACAATTGGAATATTGTTAGTACTGTAATAAGAGTTTGTTTTTCTTATGACTTGACACTAAGCTATAAAAATCCTTTTGCTAAAAAATGCGTATTTTGAAACTACAGTAATGTGACAGAAATAAAAACAAATTGTTAATGATCTTTAGACCATGATGCTCTGAGAATTCTCTTTAAAGAGAATTTTTTGAGGATATGCTCAGATGTGCCAGTATGGAAAAGTCAAGTATGGCCTCAGAGACTGCTGGGGAGGAGCTAAAATCTGAAACAGTTCCCATGTCTTCATGGTGCAGTAGTGGGTGTTCATAAACCTGTTTCTGCTTAGTTCGTAGCTTTGCAGAATCTCCAAGGAATCCCTTGGTGAACAAGGGACAGGATTTGCCCATACTTCATTGAATTAATTTAGAAAACAAAACCCATGGATTTCAGTTTAAAACTACTTTGTTGAAATATAACTGCATAAAAAGCATGTTACCCTGATGCCTGCAGCACCAGCAATTGACACTCCAATTATGGAAAGTCTCAAAAGACTCCTGGCAATAAATTTGCTGAATTCTTGTGCTGTCATCCTTAAATCAGTGTATTATGGTCAAGTTCTTTCTGTTCCTCCAGGCAACTCCATCCCGTAAAAGGAAAGTGTCTGAAGCATCTGTGCTTGTTCCTGGAACTACAAGTGTGTCCACAAGGAGTTCACTGTATTTTGTCAGCACATGTAAGTTTGCAAGTGCTTTCAGGATAAAAATACACTATAAATGGTCTTTGAAACTCAGGCATGAATCCTGTAATCCTTGGCAGAGCTGGAAATGAAAAGGAGAAATGGTAAAATCTCCTGAGCAGATGCTTCAAACTGAAATATTTAAAGGCCACGTGCTCCTGGTCCATAGACAGAGTGTGGGACAGGGGCTGCACTGCCTTCCCAACAGCTGAGGGTCAGCTGGCCCTTCTGCAGCTGTCAGGCAGCTGCTGGTGCTGGAGCCAGCTGAGAGCTCAGGAAAAATATATTACAGTGAAGTCTTTAAATAGAAACCAACTACTTTCTACCAGAGCTAGCCTGTAACAAGCTTTGCTTCTGCCTCTAGACATCCATAGTCCGTGGGCTCTTAATCTCCACATAACAGAGTAGGAATCAATGGAATCAGAAGGGGCTGGTATCAAAACTAACCAGCTTTTGTTGGACTTTATGGAATAGCTGTGATAGTGGGCAAAACTCTTCCTGTTGTAATGGGAGAACTGGTGGAATTCTAACACATCTCTATTTTGTTTCAGCCACCCCTTTTAAAGGGAGATGTAAATTGCCTTTGGAAATGACCAGCTCTACTAAGACGTCTGACAATGATGCAATAAATGAGAGCAGAACAAAGAATTTCTATCAGGAACCTGCTGGAGTATGCATGTCCTCTGTAGCTAAGTCTTTTTTCTTGGAATAACATTAATTTATATTCTAATTTGTTTCTAATTCATATTTTAAAGAGCTAGAGTTTTACAGTCAGCAAGTCACTTTTAGAAAATAGTATGTTTTACTTTATTGCATTATGTTTTCTTGGCCTCTGAAATTCAGGTCTAGCATGTTTGAAGTCAGACTGAACTCTTAACAAAATTAGGCCCAATTTTCATTCACTCATCAGTTCTGACCCCAGAATTAACTTCCTATTTCTGGAACCTCAGTTCTTCCTTTGTGTATAGCAGGAGAAAGAAATTATTGCATGGACCTAATTGATTATGCAGTATTGAAATAAAACACAGAATACATTCAGCTGTGAAATGTTCACGTCTTCAGCTTGCAGCCTTTAAAGCATTGGGGTTTTTTAGTGCATTTTTGATCAGGCATTCACTACTATAAAACAAAAATACATGGGTGTCACTGACCAGCAATTTAAGTGCATTTTTGAGTATCTCTTCTTCCTGTTGAACAATGACTATAAAATAATATTTTTACATTGTTTCTGGTTGTCTGCCTTGCTCAGATTCAGGCCAAGCCCCAGACTATGGGACTCTGAAGCATTTTTTGATACATCTATGCTTTGGAAATGGTTTTCATGTACGGAATGTTTTGTTTAGAACATTTCTTTGGCTTTTATGGGCTGTAACTGGCAGTGTTACTTACTGTGCTTTTTAGAGTGGGCAGAGATGCACAGTAGACAATGAATTTTGTGAAGCAGACCAGATCAGGAAGTCAGATACCAGAAATGAGACAAAAGTACATGGGAAGGTACCAGAACAGCACTTGCATGAAATGAGAACAAGAAAGTCATGTTTTATTAGAGAAAACACAAGTTTGAGGTTGTACTGTTTATGGTCCTGCACTAATATTTCCTTTTGGGTGTCATTCCACTGTAGAAAATGCATTCTGAAGAAGTCTTAAAAATTGTACAAGAGGCCACAGAAAAGCAAACTTTAGGCAAGTAATTTTACAAGCATTGATAATCCTTGCTTTTAAAATTACTTTATTTTTTTGTTTTGCCATAATAATTGACACCAAATTAATGTCTCATTTAGATGAAGTGTTAGATATTGTTCCTGATTCTCAGCCAGTTGGGAGAAGCAACAAACCTTTGTAAGTACTGGAAAAGAATTCCAAGTCATTGTTGTCACTCACTTTGAAGGGAGAATTTTCGAGGATTACAGGAATTGATATTTTGTTGCAATGTAAAATGCTTTGATATCTCTAAGATATAGTAATTTTCCTATTTTACGATACACTTTTATTATAATTAAGGCTCAAGTTCTAATGGCAGGATGGTGTTGTCTTTGTTAGGCTGCCTGGTCTTTTGGAGACTTCTTTTGATAAAATTGAAACATGGAAAAAAAGAACATTCCCTCTTCCTGAGAAGAATATAAGAACTGGGGACAAGCAAAAGCCAAATCTGTCACTGGCACGTGCATCCCATCCAGGTGATGGTCACACTTGGTCAACTGTTACTTTTAAAAATAGATTCAGAGACATTAACTTGCAGTGCTTGTTTTTCCCTTTATTACTGTTAGTAGTGAAAGAGCTGTGAAACAAAAAGCATTTATTTGGCTTTTTGAAGTACCTCTCCAGATAAACAAAAAAACAGAACCAAGAAAATTAAATTGATACCATCCTCAGTGGAGAGTCAGAGTGTTGATCATTTGGAACAGAAACTGTTAAATACAGAAGGGAAAAATACTGAAACTACTGCTGAGCCATGGTTTAAAACATTTCTTTCAGCCAGAGTGTCTGACACATCTTTGCATTCTGATCTTGCACAAGAAGACCCTGATGTTCTCCTCAGAAAAGAGACTGCAAATCCAAAACAGTCAAAGACAGTGAGAGTTTCTTACCTTTGTTTCTTCCACTTGCAGTTAAGAGAATTGTCCAATTTTCAGTGTTTCAAAACTGGTGGGTTTATGTCATGGAAGGGAAAATGGTTTTCAAATGAATGTAATTTAATCCATTAGGAGACATTTCATGAAGCTTAGGGGATTCTTAGGAACCTGAAGTTCTGTTTGCATCTTTGTTCTTCTGTTGAAAGTTGAGTCTTAAACTGTTTTTATAGAAACCAAAGTCTAAAGAAATGGCAGATGCAGCCAAATCACTGATCAGTAAAATCAGTGACAGATACAGAGACAAGAGTGATGAGAAGAGCAAAGCAAGAGATTCCCTGGGCTTTAACAGGTATGATGTGAACAGTTTCCTTTTGTGCTGAGTTTTTGTGGGCCTCTGGCTGTCTCTGTGATGTACCCATGAATGCTGATAAATGAAAGGGGCTGGGTTCTTTTAATCCATCTTTTAATTGATGTTGTATTTAAATGCATGAATAAATTTACTGGGTTTGATAATATTTTTTAATAGAGGCAATATTCTAACACATACATTTTGTTAAATGCTAATTAGAATATATTATTTATTTTTAGGACACATCTAAATAAATCCTGGATCTCCAAGGTAACACATAAGTGCTTTTGTTGGAATTGTTTTTAATATGTACATATATGGTAGAAGTCAATAGGTGTAAAGGGAAAGTTCATAAATACCACTGAATATTAAGTATCTGTAGATGTTAATGTTAATTATGCATTGACTGCAGATACGTTTTGCCATATTGAACTGTTGCTGATCAACCTGATTATCTTCATGATGAAGAAGTTGCTTTTTGAGATGACTGTGTCTATGAATGCACAGTCCAAATTTGACAGAGGAGCTAACTTTTCATTTATGGATAGGAAGAAGTTCAGGACAGGACCCTAAAAACTGCTTCTTTTCTTAATATAACTGCTGGTCATGTTCTGTAAGTAGATACATCATTTTCAAACACAATTTCTGATTACCCACACCTGACTCTGTGAAATGTTTGTTAATTCTGTCACAAAATTGATCTCTGTGTCTGTTTGACAGGGATGATGTCTACAACTTTAATATCAGTGGGTTTGATGAGCCTACAATCAAGCTTGGAGTAAGAAATAACTAAAATTTATGTTATGAATAGAATGGAAAGGAAATCAGTTGAATGTTGTACTGAAAGTATAATTAAGATCTGAAAATTCAAATTCTATCAGTGAACTAAGTGGGGGAGAAAGTTTGCCTTGTAAATACCTCCAGCATTCTCAGATATTTAACAATATACTCTGTTTTAAGGTTCTGGCCACTTCAGGCTATGATGATGTTTTTCCTGAATTAAGAATTAAACAGTGTGTTAGGAGTATCGTTATTTTAAATTATCCTGAAAATGTTATTGGCATCTTTCTAATCCCCATTTTAAAGACATCTTTGTCCAGATGTTTGAGCAAAACGAAAATCTAATGATGATAAAAGATAGTTTTGCTTTTTTTGTGGCTCAGAGGAGTGAATTGGGGAAGGTTGTGAAGCAGGTGGGTGGAACCTCTTGTATTGCTTTGAGATAACTGAAAGCTTCAGTCAGTTGCTGTTGGTTTTAACTGTCAGGGCTATTAAATAAATTCTAAGATAGAAATTAATGGCCCTTAATTGCTGAGTGTAATAACTAAGGAAAAAAAAAACTCCTTAGCAGCTACTGGCTGGTGAACTGTTCAATTTTGTACAGATTCTATAACCAATGAAAACCTTCATTTGCTCCTTCTCTATTTGCATTTTTAGATCCAAGAATTGCGTGTGACTGAACTGAGTGTTCACACAGAGACAAACAGAAAAGGGTAGGATGTTCTGTTTTCATTGCTGATTATCCTAGTACAGCCTGCACTCTCCAGCAGGCAGTCACAATATTCCAGGGAATGTTGCCTGACAAGAAAATCTTGGCTGTGTTGGGTTTTTAAGCAATAGACACAGCTGTGTTCTCCTAGGCTGTTCCTTGATGGTCCTTTGGGAAGGTGATAAAAAGAAAAGGATGTGTTCCATGAAAGAAATAGTTCTCCTCGTGGAATACTACAGGGAGAGAAACTCCTGGATAGAGGGTTGTGTTGTTACTGTGTACTCCTACTGATAATTGGGAAACAAACACAACCTTCAGGGTTTAAGGTGAATAGATAATTCCAAAATAATGTGGAAACAAAAGTAGGTACCTTTGTTTGAATCCTTAATCCAGATATCATGGGAACAGTAGAAAGCTTTAGAACAACTACTTTAAAATGCATTGTTTAAAGATGGGTTTTATTTCTCTAATTAAGGAACACAACCATCAATAAATCCATCACAGAAGGGAAGGGAGGAAAAAAGGTAAGGCTCAGATTTTTATGGATCAGCATAGCTTGTCCTCCTGCTTTTAAATACCAATTATGTAAGTGGACTATGTAAAAAAAATTAATCACTTATGAACTTTTTTGGGTTTTGTAGACTAGAAACAATCGAGACAAGAAGCATCTCTTTAGTGACTCAGACACAGAAAACAGAGGGGATGACAGCAAGACAGAGATTAGTTGGCTGCAGGAATCCAAGAGGAAACCTAAAGCCCAGATAATTGATTACAGTAGAAGTAAAAAATCAGGGAAACCAATGAGCACAGACAAAAGTAAGAATTTTTTTTCATATTTCTGAAGAATGCTGCAGTAAGTTTGTTCATAGATAGGAAGTGCACAGCATGGCATGTGCTGTGTTGCAAATGTAATATATCATTGTTGTCATATATCTTTGTTGCCTAAAGAATTTTCAAATTAGTTCTAATAATTTATAAAGATCAATTTACATAAATTCTGTATTTTAATGTGGAAAACTATGGAAGAATGGGACAGGGACAAGTTGTTGTCAATTTAAAAAATGTCTTTTTCAAAGTAATGGGCTGAAAGCAGTTCCTGAATCAATTTGTGGGCATGAAAGTGATTCTGTTATTTTACAGCTGAAATTAATGTCAGACATTTGAATATTTTCCTGATTTTTCAACCTTCTTGTATAGTAACAGCAAATAAATCCTCTGAACCTGCTTGCCACATGGATAAAGCTAAAGGCAAAAATACAAATAAGAAAAAGGTAAATATAAATTTGTAACTAGAGTTTTAATATAGATTAAAAATCTTTGTTCCCCCAGAAACTGTTTTAAAATAATTTTTCATAAATATGTGACATTTCTCCCAGATCACTTGTTAAATACAGTTTATTCAAGCACTGTATTCTTTTCATAATATTTAGCTGGTTTTTCAGTCATGAGTGAGTTAGAATGATTTGGTACATTGGCTGTCGTTTTTAGTAGACAAATTATTGGATTCTCTGAGCTTTGGTAAAAAGCTTTTTAAACCTTTTTAGTTTCAAGTAATTAAGCCCAGTTATCTGCCATTTTATCTTATATACGTATTAGTCATTCTTGTTAACTGAACATGGTCTTGTTCTTCCCAAGATAAACAAATGTAAACCCCAGAATTCAAAAATGGATGAAATGATGGTAAAATCCACCAGAAAAAAACTCCCTCGAAGAGCAGCAGCAACAAAAAATTACAAAGAGCCTTCCAGTTCTGAGTCTGAGAGTGATGAAAAGATTCCAGCATGCACCTCTAAGGAGGAGAAATCCAAAATACAGGTGAGCAGTTCCAATTGATTATTAAAAATCCATTCCTGACATGTTTTTCAAAGTAAGTTCTGCTCTGCTTTGTACTTGGTACTCCTGAATTTTAAGTGCCCAACATAAGCAAATTGAAGTTAATTTTATTTTTTTTATATTGCCCCTTTTTTAATCATGAGTATCGAGCTGCTAAGAAAATCAGTCCTAAATCATATTCTTAGTCATAATAGATTTTGGTTTCTATTTATGAGATTTATTGTGCTGCAGAGAACTACTGTGTGCTGTATTTTGAAAATGTGACAATATTTTGAACATGTCCTTTAATGGGAGGGTTTAGTCAGCCAAATCTTGTTGAGTTTACGTGGTGCTGGTAATTCTGTGCCAATACATTTGCTGACTATCCAAATGGATTTGGATAACCTTTTAGTAAAGGAACACTGGTTGCTAAAACATTTTTCATCTTTTTAGCATAACATATCAATATATAAGGAAAGATTTATAAACTTTATTCATTGAATCATGAAACATCAGTAATTGCCTCCAGTAGTTAAGTAGTTCATGAGAATAGAAATTTATGTGTTGAGTTAAAGAAATTCATTGTTTATTGATGTTGAAAAACCTGATATGCTTATGAGTTTCAATACTTCTGTTGATGGTCCCTCTGCTTGATCAATGGTATATAGATAATAAATCTATCTCTCTCTATCAGCTTTTATGGACGCTGTGGTTACCAAGATGTTTATATAACTTTTGTATTTTAATAGAGACATATGAATGGGCCAAACAAGGATTACAAGCAGTCAAAGGTACTGCAGATTGTACCTGTGGAGCCAAAGAGAGCGGATAGCTATGTGCAGAAAGCACTGATTGAATCCAGGAATTCTGCAGAGAAGGAAGTGGAAATACCTTCAGCTGAGAGCCCTGCCTCCCTTGAGACAATGAGATGTATGTATTATCACTTAATTTCTAGCAGTAGTGAATCAAGAGGTGGAGGTTAATTAAGGGTTATATCACAGCAGTAAAATTTTACATTTATTTCATGCTTTTAATATGAGAGATCCCATAATTCCAGTTGTTCCACATAATTTAAGGAGTTGTATTAGTATGTCACTAACACTTCTGTAGTTTGGTGCAGTTATTTGACATCAGGGTAATACAGATACACATTATGTCAGTGTTAGAACAAATCTGGTACTGCTGAAACAGTGGCAACAGGGAGAAAGGGGAAGGGTGGCAAGGCCTGTGCCAAATTCCACATATCTGAGACTTGGAAATTCCCAGGGCTGGAGCAGGGAGCAGTGTGGGGCTTTGGCCACCCTTGTGTAAGTCCCAGTGCTGGTGCTGACAGTGCAGGAACTGTTTCCCAGGTGCTGAGAGAGTGTCAGGAGATGTCAGTCCAGAGCACAGCTTCAGTGAGAGGTCGCTTGGCCTGCGGGAGTCAACACCAGAAGACAGGGAAATGCTAAACTCAGAGAAAGGAACCTCTCCCAGTAATTTCTGTCTGCAAAACAAAAGTCTGGGTGTAACTCAGTCCCCTGAGACAGCAGTTACAAAGTTGACATTTGGAAGGAAAAGTTTCTCACCAATTTTAACTGAAGCATCTTTGGTAAGAGCACTAACCTTTCTCTAGAGTTGTTTTAACTGAAATTGTTCCATTTGGCTGCCAACTGTTTCTTGCTTCTCCTCTCATTAATGTTTGGGGTTTTTTGTTCCTGTGCAGCTCAGCTTAACCACATATAAAACTGTCAGTGGCAAAAGTTCCAAGGGAGCTGCAGCAGAAACCTGTAATAATAATGAAGATTCAAGTTTCCAACGCTGCTTTTCAGACACATTTTCTGTTAAAGGAAAGCTTCAGGATATCACTAAACCTATCCCCAAAAATAAGGAGGAGGTATGGTCTTAAATTCTTTGCTCTTCAGAAGAGACCTGCAGCTCTTGGCTTTATCAGTTTACAGGTGGAGAGGTTTAAGGGACCTCTCCTTTCAATAATGTTTTTTTTCCTTAATGTGTAGCTCAGCTTAACAGCGTATAAAGCTGACAGTGGAAAACGTGCAAAGGGAGCTGTGCTGGAAACAGGGAATAACAATGAGGATTCAAGTCCCCAGTCTTGCTTTTCAGACATGCTTTGTGCAAAAGGCAAACTTCAGGATCCCACCAAACCTCTCACTAAAAGAAAAGAGGTGAGTGAGTACATTCCTTGCTCTCCAGAAGAGAGCTGCAGCTTGGCATCTCTGTTATCTCCATTCCAGGTGCTGAAGTTTAAGGGAAATGCATCTCAGTATTTTACACAGATTTTGTGACCTGCTAATAGTTAATTTTTGAATATTGGAGATAAATTAGATGATTATCATCTGGATACGGTGAAAGAATTATATCCCAACAAGATCACTTACAATTCATATAGTAAAAAAATAACAGGAAGTAAATATTTTCTTAGTGACTTCCAAGAAAAAATAAATTATTTTTCACAACATGAATGTGAGTTTCTGATGGACGCTTCTAAAAGCAATTTATTTTTGAAGTTAATAAATAAATCAGTGACTTTTCTTTTAGGATTGTGTAGCACCATCCCCATTGTCTGCTTCCAGCAGGAGTAGAGTACAGTCTTGGATTAGAGCACCTTATTCCCCCATGAATGAGTCAGGTACAGACATTTAATTTAAAGCAAAAGACTTCCTGTGTGTCTCCATAAGGCTTAAGAAAAATGTTTTATTTGGCATAATAATACAGCCAAAGTTTTTTAATCTTTTTGTATTTTATATATTTTCAGTATTATTCCATTTTTTACTCCTTTTCTCATTTTCTCTGCTGTTTTAATTATTCCCCAAAAAACTGAAAATCAGGCTCCAGAATGCAGCTTTAGTAAAGAGTTAGTTGTGCTTCAGATAAAAAGTTAGAAGCATTCATACTGATACTGGGAAAAAAATGGGGATAATGGTTTTATCAGAAAAAATCCCAGACTTGCTCATCAGTCAGAGTTCAGTTGAATGTGCCCTCTATAAATGTAGTGGTTATTAATTTCTATGTAATGCTCATGTTTTAAAGCCAAGATACATCCTCCTAGTTTGCATTCAATGTGTCAATAAAATCTTCTTTATCCTCCCATCTCATTGTTCTAAATAATGCTACAATTCAGCATTTTTTCCATGTTTATTGAAGGACCAAGTGTACAGACATTCCTCAAACGAACTTACCACAGTGCCTCAGAAGGCAGCTCTGATGAGGCAGAAACAAGCAAAGAGGAGGAAAAGAAAGGAAGGAGAAGAATAAGTTTACAGCCCAAAAAATTATTTAAAACAGATGATGCTGCTACTTGCAGAGGTTAGTCGTGGACTGACAGTGCCAAGTTTTAAACAAATGTGACAAATGCAAGTTTTAACAAGGAAATAGAATATCCATAAAAAGGCATTTTACGTGTTAAAGCAAAGAATAAAAAATACTAAAAATTTAGAGACTGGATCCATATAAAAAGTCAGAAACTTGATATGCAAATAGAAACTGGTTTCAGCCATCTAATTGGTGACAATAATTTATATAGAACAACAGCTGTACTAGGCCCTGTGCTGTCTTCAGACTGGGGACTTTATAATACTGAATTTGACATTATGTATTTGTTCTCTTCAGTGTCTGAAAGTGCCTCCACTCAATCCGTAAATGACTTGTCTGGTTTGGATGGGGAATTCTGGAAGCCTGATTGCTCAACCATCAGCATTTGTCAGCAGCTCCAGAAAGAATTTACCAAGAAAATTGAGGCAAGACCCTTCATGTGCATCACTTGGGGAGTACATGAGCACATGGGTGACAGCTTGGCTTACACCACACCATTTTATTTTTTAAAAGGGCTTTGTTGTGATGTTAAGCAGTTAATAATAATAATAATGAACATATTATAGGGTTTGTTTTTTTTTTTTCCTAAACTGCAAATAATCTGATTTTCCTGTTAAAAATCTCTCAGAACCGCTCCAGGAAAATGGATAATTTTAATAAGCAAACACTGAGAGCTGCCCATCAGCATTTGGCAACAATGAGTTACCAACTCCATGAATGCAGGTCAGTAATGGCAGATTTCTGTTAAAGCATCCTTAAAGTGCAGTGAATACCTTCTGCAAGTAACCTGGTTTGTTTTGGTAGGATCAGGCAGTTGGAAAAATTTCATTTTACTCTCACTGAGGAGCTTGAGAAATTTGAAAAGGACTCACAGTCCCTGAAAATCATGGAAAAAGAATTCTCGGTTTGTATTTCAGCTGTTTGATCATGGGTAAAAGGGAATTCTTGTGGAATCTGTAGATCATTCACATCATCTTTAACCTAACATCATTAATGTTGATTTTCAAAGCCCTTACCTTTTAGCTTCTAGTTAGATCAAATTTCAAATAATGCATTTGGGGTGTGAGGATGCTGTTAGAATCCCAAGGTCACTCTGTGTTTTCCTGCATGTATCCACTATATGAATTCCTGTATGTTTTTCCTCCTACAATAAACTCCTACAGGTGTTTTAATGGGCTGGGGTTTTCCAGGTCCTGTGGGGCTGTGTAACTCCTGCCCCTTATGTGTCGAGTCTGTGGTTGTCATTTTGTTCATATTAGAAATTAATGACTTTTAGTTTGGAAAATCAGTTCCCATTGATTGATAGCTCTTAATATTTTTCTTTCCAGACCTTTTGGAAAAAGCATTCTCACACTTATAGTACATACATGAAAAATGAGCAGCAGAGGTCAGTAGGGTTCACTAATTCTGGGATGAGGTTTGTGTTCTGTTCACTTGAGGGAGATCAGCACAACTTCTCTCTGCAACTTCTTCCTAAAAGAGAGATGATTGAGGAGAAAATGAGATTAAAATGTTCATGTAATGATTCTCCAGTTAAATTTCTCCACATACCTGAGGGACGGTTCCAGCAGTAACAATGATGGGGATATTCATACATGCTTTAAATGCAAATAGACTCCCAAAAATGGGATATATTTGTGCTCTTTGTAAGAAGTTCTTATGTAGCAAAGCTGTTTGAACTGCCTTTATTTCTTTAGAATTCAGATTCTTAAAACTTCCTTTGAAAAGAATATCTACTATTCTGCTGGTGGTGAAGAAAATGTTTTTACTTCAGAGGTATGGTGAACTTCTGTTTTGTTTATTGTAATAATTCCTCAATTGTACACACAGATACCAGTATTGACTTTTTCCCTGAAGATTTTATCTTCAGCATTATATTAATGATATGTAATATTTTTTTTTTAGCTTTTGTCATAAAATGTCCCTCAATTTCACAATACTCAGTGTTTATGCCTAGATTTCACCCATTGCAAGGTGTGTGCAGTTATCAGGACTTACTCTGGAGTCTGTGACTTTGTTTACTGGTGTTACTCATCCAAGAAAGAAAAAATTTAAAATATCCTTTTCTATAGGCAGGTGGCTGCATGTGCATCTGTATCTCTTGGTTATGACACATTTAGGGATATCATTGTTTGCTTGAAAATGGTGGTGGCAGTTGTGAGCAGAGGAGATGCATTCAGTGTCTTTTTGTAGATGCATCTGATGAAAGAAGACATAAAAGGACTCCAAGAGAAATTTCTCAAAGAAATGGTAAATAAATTTATCTTGTCCTCATTTTTATTTATTTTTTGCAGTTTGAACACTAAATTACCAAAATTTTGATTTCTAGTCCCCTATCAAAAATAAAAATTAGTCAGAATGCAAATGTCACTGACTTTACTATATTTAAAACCTCACCTGAGTGATGGGAGCCACAGGGAGATGTGAATGGACTTGTTTAGTTCTGTCTTAATGTTGAAAAGTATCATCTTTGATATGCCAAGCAGCATGTACAGTGCACCAGGATTGCAATACACTAAATAAAATCTGCCTTTGTGATAAATGTGATAAAAGTGATGTGTCTTTTTTTTTTTTTTTTTTTTTTTTTTTTGTATAGCAAGAAGAGGAGCTGTGTAACGTTCGCAGGGGATTGCAGACCTTGTTTCAATCAAAGGCAGAATTCTGAAGTGATTTTTCAGATTTTTTCCTGAAATCCGAGGTGAATATAAACACTTTTGTAATAGAAAGTCTGGTAACTTTTTCTTTTTTTTGGTCACACTCAAGGAAACTACTGTAATGAAAGCATATTTTCCTTAATAATACTGAAATCTGTGTCGATAAGACTTACCCACTCACCTGTGAGATTTGGAATTATTTTACTGAGTCTGCTAAAATGTAATATACCATTTTACTTTTAGCACATGCTACTTTTAAGAAAGACTTTTAACAATTTTTATAGGTTACTTAACTGACCTTCAGAGAAATCACTTTGAATTTCACTTTGAATCTATGTTTTGGGTCTGATCCAGAATACAAGTCAAGAATTATTTAGGGACCAAACCACTTGGTTTGATCTCAGTCCTGTTTGTCTGTGGTGTTAGACTTCAGCAGGATTTTCTGAGAGAGCACTCTCAACACTTGTGTTGGAGCTGTGTTGCAAATAGTTCTGTTAAACAAGTCAAGAAAAACAGATGCTCTCTGTGGGGTTTTTTATTCAATGTCACTGTTATTTTGCTTTAAATCAGTAAGAAGTCAGATAAAGCTACTGTGCAAATACTGTGGGTAAGAATTTTAAAGCCACAAGGCTGTGTTGTCTCTCTGGAAATAATTACACTGAAATTTCCAGTAAATAATTTGGTCCACTCATCCCATTTACATCAGTGTATGAATGTTTTCTGAGCTTCTGTTTTTATGTGGTTTGGGGTTTTTTTGAGCCTGTGCTCACTGTGATCTCCACTAGATGGACTCCGTGAGATGTTAAACTTTTCTTTCCATTGCTCTGATTGAATTTTATCTGAATGAAACAGGACTTTTCTCTAAACTGTACAAGATTTTTAAAGTGCTCTGCAAGGCCCAAATTCTTTCTTACAATGCGGCCATGTGAAAAAAATAATACTCCTGCCTTGGTTTTAGTTATTGACAGGAGCTGTGCACTGCAGGCCTGTTTCCCTTTCCCACTGGGAGGAAGAACTGCCTCCCTGTGCCAGATGTGCCCTCTGAGGTGTGATCCCAGATTCCACCAGGAAATGAGCACAATCCATGGCCCAGGGAGTGT
Source organism: Irena cyanogastra (assembly GCA_013397155.1). Taxonomy (NCBI): domain Eukaryota; kingdom Metazoa; phylum Chordata; class Aves; order Passeriformes; family Irenidae; genus Irena; species Irena cyanogastra. The sequence continues at coordinate 577,301 of VWZV01001474.1, read as the reverse complement.
CCAGTCACCTCCACAGCCCCTCCCCCAGCAGCAGGCAGGCAGTGCTCAGTGCCAGGCTCAGTGGCTCTGGAATTGTCACAGGTTGTGCCTCCCCCAGGAGCAGAGCAGAGGCCAGGCTTGCTGAGGAAGGATCAGAGCACGGGGAGGACGGAGCCACTCAGAGCTACCCCAGGCTTCAGGTGCAGCAGTGACACAGCTCAGGGACACTGTTTGACTTTTAAAACCTGCTCTAAGTTACCCTTACTATATTTTTATTATGTTTTTCAACGTAATTTTAATGGGTTTTATATCATATTTATTGCCAGCAGTAGTGTGCATCCCTGCTAAACAGGACATACTGTACATGGGTTATTAGCCAAGTTGGTTTGTAGTTAACAGTGGCTCATCTGCTCTGCTCAAACTGAAAATGCTTCTTCTGCTGAAGAAACTTTGCTCTCCTTTCTGTTTAGCCTTTTTGTATATTGCACCTGGACTATCATTATATTGTTGTTAAGAATTAATCCTATATTATTAATAATAAAATGATAGATATATGTATGTTAAAAGGCTAGTTATGATGTTATATATTTCTGTGAAAAGCCAGCAAGTTAAAAAATTACAATAAAGAGGAAAAAACACATCTTTGGATCAAGTGATGGGGGGGTCATTCAAGTGTTCAGCTAATAGTCAAGTAAGAAAACATTGAAGTGTTGACACCACCTCTCCCAGGAGTCCTTAATTCCTTCTCCCATTTGCACTGACTCAGACTTTGTGTTGCACTGTGTCCTTACCTTCCATTCCTGCCTGACAGTTTCTCCAGGAGCAGCTCCAGTTCCTGGGATTCCATCCCCACCTGGGACAGAACTGACACTTTGTGTGGGGGCTGTTCCCCACCTCACAGCAATTTAGTAGTAGTCTATACAAGCACTTTGACAGACTGCATTTTATTATTTTCACACTTCATGGAGATCATCTCAATGAAGCTACAGGACCAAGAATGCCTTTTTCAACTTTTTAACATTGAATGACTCCCTAGAATGGCAGCACTTCAGAGTCTTGCAGAGAAATGTTTGTCTTGTGAGTGGATTCACCATTTTGTTCTGTCTCATCACATGCGATTCCCAGCTATCAATGTGTTATTTTTCTCACAAATGTTTTTTTAGTAGCATAGAGTAAATTCTCAGGTACTTCTCAATGTCAGGCATTATTAAAATGTCTGGCTTCACATTTTTCTCTACCAGTTCTATTTGCTTTGTTAGTAGCATTTAGTAACTTTTTTCTTCTTATTGTCAAGAAAGCATTAAAACCATTTGTTTGCTAAACAAAGTACATTGTTACATTTCTGCCTCTGGTTGTCCAATTTAGTAATTTAGAATAACAGGGAACCAAATTGTCATTTTTAGAGGGTCAGAGCCTCAACTGGTGCAGAGTGACAACCAGCTTATGCTATTCCACAAGATTGAAAACCTTAATTGAGATCATCCTTTTGCAGGCCCTGTGTTGATGAAGAAGTCAAATGGTTTGGTGCATAATAATTATACTATCTTGCCAACTATCCTTGGGGGAAAAAAAGAGCTTTAGGAAACACGTTCATTTCCTGCAATAAGTAGTCATTTAATTAAAGAACAAAAGTAACAGGAATCAAAAATGCTTGCAGCTGTGATTCTGTTAGACAGTATATAAAAAAGAATGAAATTATAATACATTAAATTAGTTTTTAGAACATGAACTTAGGTGTTTTACAAACTAATTGTGGTAAGTTCAAAATGTCTCGTCAACGTAATACTGGATGACAGTGTCGTGTCCCTTTATGTCAGAGGCCTTGGAATGGTAAAGCCTGTACATGCACAACATCTCCTTTTCCAAGGCAGGCTGCAAACCAGTTCCACACAGGTAGGAAAGGAGAGGAGGAGGCTCTTCCAAGTAGCTTCACTTCAGTCTTTTTCAGCAGCTTGTCCCACTCCACAGGCCAGACTCTTCTGCCTCCAGAGCTCGGGGCTGACGTCCTGTCCCAAGCGCTGCAGAGGCTTCACTGCAGAGTCCTTCTGTCACATCAACGTCCAGGGAGCCTGCACTGAACCTCAGGGAAAGGCTTCAGTGTTCCCTGATGTGTGTTCAGCAGCAGTATCAAAAAGTAAAGACAGATTCTTCTCAGAAGAAAATTTCTATGGCCTGTGAAATCTAGGAGAAAAGAGAGACATTTTTCAAACCACTTTGCAAAAAAATTAAATTATTTTTTATTCAATTATTTCATGTTAGATTAACAAAATTTTAAAAGCCCACAGAAATATTCATTCTGTTTAAAGGTATGGTGACAGTGCTGAAGAATATTAGCAACTCTTTATTTTCCCTAGCACATTCCCACCCCTGGGACTGTAGTGCAGGTACAATCCTCAGGGCCCAGTGTACCTTGTTTACATTTCTTTGGGAATGCAATTGAAAATGCAGGTATGTAGTTGATGTGGGTTTTTTTCTTTTAGTAAATTAAGCCATAGTCTGCCATTGGTAGCAATATTCTTCATTGTGCAGTGATCTTGTTCTTTTTTATGCTTCATAAAGTATGAGGAGATACTGTTGGTGAAATGTTTGATAGTCTTGTGAGTCTGGAATAAATATTCTTCTTGCTCTGTAGGCTTGGTCTTTTGGTTGAGATTCATAATTAAAGCCCCAATCATTTATAATGCCCTAGCACTAATTGTAAATTGGAAGCCTGTTTACTCCTAATATCCTGAACAAATTTCAAAATCTCTCATTATCATCTATTCAGACTCCCCAGGTAGCTCCAATTAGGAAATGTATAGCTCACTTCCAGACTGGAACTGCAGCCATCCCTTTTCCCTTCTCACCTTTCATTCTGTCAACGCAGTGAAGCTGCTTTGCCCTTGATGATGCCTTTTTGCAAGTATCAGTGGCTGTGGAATCAGCCTCTCATATTGTTTCTCCTCTTAAAGAAGGGAAATTAATGTTTTTATGTGTGCTTAAACACAGTCCCTGGCACCAGTGCTGGCACATGGAGCAGGCACTGCCCTGACCAGGTTCCCAGTGGAATCTCCAATCACATGGAGAGTGACAATGCAGCCCTGTCCTCTCTCCTGATCTCCTCCTGACAGGGAGTTAAGTGTCATTAAGCTACCTGGGGCTTGCTCCTTCCAATAGCAACTGCACTGACAGGGAATACTGAAATCCCCAGGCTGAATCCTTTAAAACAAATCCAATTAGAACAAAGGCATTACCCCTGGGCACTGGCCTGTTATGGTCAGTGCAGTTTTCTATTTCTGAGCAGGGAATTTGCAGTGTTTCTGATAAGGCTGCAGACTCGAGTACATTTAATTCAGAGATCTTTATGCAGTGTATTAAGTTGTTCTACTTTAAAAAAAATCTTACTGTTTTCTGTTTTACATGCTTTATTTTTTTTTTTGTCCCATCTTTGAATCTCTGGTGCACGAATGCCAGCTGAGGGATGCTCTGCAGAATGTCTGCAGGCTTCTTGGTATGTGCTAATAAAAGTCTCCCCGAAAATCAGAAAATTAGGTTCTCTTCAGGAAGATAAATATTCCAATTTTCTTTTAATATTAATCTCCTTTTGCATATTCTCCCACATCCAGCATGTAAGAGTAAAATCCACAGGTTCAGGAGTCAAGCAGAGTTTTTAGCAGGCAGCAGAAATAAACAGCTGGAAAACTGACCTTGTCAAATGTTTGCTCGATGCATGAACCTCCATTTCATTACTTTTGTATTCATTCAGCTCTTTCCGAATTGCTGCCTAGGAAGTGAAAAGAGAAAAACGTGAACAATTAATTTTGTGTTTGCGAGCAAAATCCCAGACCCGCAGAGCAGAACAGTTTTCTGGGCTAGAAGAACCAGGTATTGGGTATAGCAGAGCACTCTGTGCTGGTAGAAATGCTGAATATTTGGGTTGTATGGATTGGTGACACAATACTTATTTGTTATTGATTGCTGACAGGGTTACTGCTCTCTAGAAGCAATTCTGACAGAGTAACACCCCAGAGCTGGTTGTCTCACATTTAATAAGACTCCAGTTAAAACTTATTAAAGATTAGGAGAGCCTGCCAAGAAATTGATCCATTTTTCAGTCACAAATGCAAAAGTGCAGCTCTGACCCTGACTTCCTGATGTGTGCCACCATTATGTGCAGAACTGTCACTTTCTAAAGCTGCCTTGTTAATTGAAACATGAACATTGAAACAGTAAAACTAGGAAAAGTCTAGTTGTAATGAAAGTACACAAAGGAAAATATAAAATCCTTATTCCATTGATTACTATGGAATAGCTTATTCACCATTTTAGAGAGACTGTGAGAACAGCTACTGGAGCAGAAGTGCTCTGTTCTTTTTCTATGAGTCCTCTGAACCTATTTGTCCCTTACTGGGGAGACACTGGGATGGAAACCAAAGTGTTTGATATCTCAGCACAAAGCCATGTTAACAGTCCTGTGTTTGCCATTTTCCAGTAATTGTCTCAGCATCCTGCTCCTTCTCCCTGCAGCTCCAAAACTTCCCAACTGTTCTGGCTGGAATCATGGTGAACTATTCTTACAACTCAAGCATGTAACTGTGACACTTAAATTGGGCTGTAAATCAGCTACGTGGCAGGTATGTGATGGGACAAAATGAGAGTTCATGCTCAGGAGAATGTGGGTCCAGTGACACCCTGAGGATTCACAGGAAACAGGAGAGGAAATTTTTGCATGTTTGGGACAAAACTTCCAGTCTGAGAATAAGAGTTAATATTCTACTGGCTAATGGTTTTGAGTCGGAGCCCAAAAAATTGTATCCACGTTTTTGGGTGGGTGGATAGAAGCCTTTCAAGTACTAAATAGGCTTTTTCATGACATTGGTATGATTTCAACATAAAAAATCATGGTAAAGTTCAGAGATGAAATGTTGCAGAGGTTCAAGTCTGTTGAGAATGTGATGTATCATTTCAAAGCAGGGAGACAGCAGAACTTTGTGGCTGTGTCAGTACCTTGTCTGCTGCCGACAGCCGTGTCCACGGTTTGTCTGCTCTCCTGTCGTAGTCCTGTGCTTTTGCCACTTCCACATAATCACTGAATCGAATCAGGATCTTTCTGTCTCTCAGTTCATCAACTGTAGGTCTCTGGTTAAGCTGTATTCAGAAGTTTTGTGAAATAAAGCCAGGGTTAATAACAAATGAATCAGTAAAAAATGCAATATTTGCTTCTTTTCATCTTGGCTCAGTGTGCGTTTACACATATGGAAAAACACCTAACCCCTGGAAACTGCAGGGCAATATTTCATCATTTGGAGAACTGCTAGGAGAGTAATAATGGTTTAAATGGACCAGTGGGCTACAGCATAGTGCCTTTATAATGGACAAAAGAAGAAAATATTTTGACCCAGATATTGATAAAATATATTTTCAAAACGTAAAAGAATGATGATGGATTTTTTTTATAATCTCTGGATGATTCTGGATGCTGTAGGATGTTCTACTACAGGCAGAGACAAATTGTCTGTGTGAGAGTTTCAGCACTAGACCCACTGTAAGAATTTCAGTCTAGCTTGAACAAGTTATCAGGATATTTGGTCTGTAATTCCACTGGGGATTTCTAAGAACAGAACAACAAGATCTTGTTTTTATTCTGAGAATATTTTAAATGCAAAAAGAAATGTACTATGGGAGCAGACCTGGTGTTCAGCAGGGAGTCAGCTCTGCTACAAAGAATTAAAAAGTCCTTTACCAGCAATGGAGCTGACAAATATGCAGTGTGCAAACAAATAGCCATTTTCTGAGTAAGTTTATATGTAAATATTCTAGTAAATCTCATCTAGCTGAGATAAGGTAGCTATGTCTATAATTGATATTACTAGACACTGCTGAGGAGGATGCATATTAAGGGAGGTTCTGTGTAATAACAACCACTATGGCTGGTTGATATTATAGTAATTTTGCTAAATTTCTAAAAGCTAATAGCAGGTATTGCAAGATTTTACCTTTCTTGTCAGTCTCTGCTTGATTTCCCTTCTCTCTTCCTGTTCCGTTTGATCGTTTCGTTCTGCAGAGAATATAAAAAAAAAGATGACTTTCCTCATGAGGAAGTTTGGTGTTTTCCCAAGTTCCAGGCAAGAATGAGCACAGCCAAACGAGCAGGTGGCAGTTGTGTGTTTTGGTAATTCAGTGCATCTCTGGTGTGTGCTGGAGCACAGAGTCACCTCTCTGTGAGGACACCGTGCTGGTGCCAGTGCCAGCTCTGAACTCCACAGGGATTTAATGAAACACCAGCAGCCACACCAACGCTCCACTCGGATAAACTTCAGAAGGAAAATCAAAACACTCCCTAGCAGATCAATCATCCTTTTTCACTCTCCATATTGCTGGAGCCATTCACGCTGTCAGATGCTGAGGAGCCTCATTGCAGCGGCTCCAGGGACAGCCCTTTCTGTCCTCAGCCCTGCTCTCAGGCTGCATCACTCTTGGCACTGGCCGGCACCTCGGCTTTCCCTGACACGAGACTCCTTCCTCCTGCTGGGTCCCTGTGCAGAGCTGTGCTCTGAGCTCAGCCCCCTGTCTTTGTGTGTTGTGCCTATTAACATTCCAGCCGTGACAACTCCTACACACTGGCTCTAAAAATAGCCCGGAGTGCTGTAACACTGAGAAATAGATCCCCTGCCTTAGGAAACGAGTTAATGGCCTTTCTATTCCCAGTACTATCTGTTACTAAATTAAGGCGTGAGCCCGTGACCTGAACAAAGCTGCAGAGCCAGAGAAAAAGGTTTAACTGTTCAGTGATTCTCTGGGTACCACTGTGAGGTTTATTACCTCTTGCATTAGCTATTTCCAGTGTTAAAGCACACACGTGATTTCTACTATGCCTCCAAAACCCACTAGCACTGCAGATGGATTTCCAAGATATTTTTAACAATGAAGCATTTTTCTCCCTGATTTTTGTACTCATTAGATGACACTGAGCTGCAATCAAATCTATTTAAAATAACATAGAAGTGCACAGCTCCACCTGGCTAGGGTAGAAATGTAAATCAAATGAATTTAAAATGCTATAATGTGCTGCATTACAGTTCAGTGGCAAGGCACAAAATGTAAAGAGAACAGGTCAGCTAAAATTAGTGCTGTGTCAGGGATGAGCAGCTATTTCAGTCTGCAACGTGTAAAAGGAGAACAGGCTTGCAAAAGTAGAGGGTATTCTTAGATATAGAGACACCTGCAAGAAGTTATTCATTCAGCTTTAATTCACCCATTTTAGAGTAGATATTCTTTGATATTTTTTAAAAACTGCAAATAGATAATTGTCTGTGGTGTAGTGCCTTTTAAAGATATGATGTGATATGCAGTGAAAGAACTGCCCAGAGAAGCTGTGGCTGCTCCATCCCTGGAAGCCTTCAAGGCACATTGGATGGGGCTTAGATCAACCTGGTCCAGTGGAAAGTGTCCCTGCCCATGGCAGAGGCTGGAACAAGATGATTTTTTAGGTCATTTCTAACCCACACCCTTCTGAAGAAAAGCCGAAAATACACGTTTCTGATCAAAAAATACTTTCCCAAATACACTAAATGTGTAGTAGCTTATTTCTAGCCACTTGGATTCAGTGCTTATTTCCAACTCTAAGAAATAAAAGAAATAGTTCTTTTACAAAAAAAGTAACCTGAGGTTTGATATGGAACACTGGCAAGGGATTCTAGAGCTCAGGCATTATTACTCAGGCAGCCCAGAGAGGCTTTTCCCATCACCATCCTTCTGCCCACACAGATCCATTCATTGCTGAGGGCTGGTTTTGTAAATCTCAGCAGAGACACTCCCAGTTCTGAGGGAGCCTGTGCAGAGCTGGAACTCATTCTGAGCTCTGCTGACACGAAAGCTTCTCCTTGGGTTCAGGATGAAGCAGGGACTGTACAGTGGGGTTCAAGAGCTGCCTCCTTGCCTCTGAGTTCAGCTTTCTGTTCAGCAAGGACACATCTGACACCTGGGCTATGATTTTAGTTCATCTGCTTTTCATGCTCGGTGGGAAGCCAGCAGTGTTTCTGTGGTTAAAGGACTTGGAAGATCAACAAAATTGTAAGAAAGTGCTGGCTTTAAGTTTGCTTTTTAAGTATTACTTTTATCTCAGAAACAACTCCCTAAAGGAGACAAGAAATCACTTTTTGAATTCTTGCTGAGATTTGCTTTAAAGTGACAGTAGTTGTACTTTGCAATATGCTTCTCTTTTTTACTAGAGTTGTACAAATGTGAATTCTGAGTCCATAAAAGAACTTCTGTCAGCAGTACCAATTATGAACATCAAAGATGTTGGGAAATGCACAACTTAAAATTGCACAAAGCCTTATTACACCTGGAGGAGGCTGTGGGGATTTCACTGAAGGCTTTTTATACTGCTACAGCTATACAGGATACTCAGCTTTTTATATAATGAAGAGGTAAATAAAATGGAAGTGGTTCTGATCCCAGCTCAACCTGTATAAAGCCTGAGCAACTCAACAAAAGTCAATAAATTTGCTCCATGCTGGGAGCTCTTTAAATGAGATACAAATCTAGACCAGTATGTTTAGCTGGTATTCAGGAACTATCTTTAATTCTGCTTTATCTTCTTTCTGCTTTATCTCTCTCTAAGCTCATTATATGAATGTATTCAAACTTTTTTATTATTAAAACTGGTCAGTTTAACCCAGATTAAGGATGTAACCCACATGCTTCAAAAAAGTAAACATAAAGGAACAGATTTTTTTCAGTGGAGATCAGCTTTTCCTTAGGCAGGAAAAAAAACCCCAAAGAAACAGATTTTCAGAGATCTTGGTTACTGACTCTTGAAAATCTGTCTCCACGTAGTTCAGGATCTTGGGTTACTGCATTTTTCTGCCTCTCTGGCAGATGACACGTGAAGTTTGGCCAAGTTCACCCACCCATGTTGCAAAGAGGGTTTCCTTTTCCTCCTCAAGCTGTGCACATGCAAAATAGATCTCATTTTGCTGTGTGTGATCTGTGCATTGGAACTGTACAGAAAACACTGCTAAATATACATTGCTTATGGAATCCCTTTGTGTGAAAACTGAAATGAAATCCCAAATAACTTCAATGGCAAGAGCATAAGGTTTTTCCCTAGAAATCACTAAGAAAGTTTTGAGACACAAAATTTTAGGTAACACAATGCTGATTACATTTTTCCTAGTGAATTACAATCAGATTACTAAATATAAATCAAACAGTGTAGGCAGCACTGCTTGTGTGACAGATTTCTGTGGATTTATGTTTTACATTTGTTTAATGAGAACCTATAGTTCACATCATTCTGGGTTTTGTCTTTCAATGCTAAAGAGACTAAATGGCAGATGGATTTTCCCTTTTGAGATCCATAGTGGAGACAATTTCAAAGCTGTCTCTCACCTTCCCCTAATGCAGCAGTTTCAAGGGAAAGGATTATGTTCATCACTTGTTTGATCCCTTGGAAACATTTAAGAAAAGAATTGCAAGTTTTGCCTTGTGAATTTGAGAGATGCTGAGAACACTCCCCTGTGGCAGTGCCTGTAACAGGCCTGGGACTGTCCCTCTAATAATTCTGGTATCTCTGGCTGATCTTTGACTTGGCTTTGGGAAGATGTGACATGAACAAACGGACCTGGGGAGAATCACATCCCTGCAAGGATGCTTCCCCCTGCCACTGTATAGCCAGTGCTATTCAGTGTTTGCCCTGAAAATCCATGTCTTGAAAAATGTCACTCCAATTCTCATGGTACTGTGACATTTGGATTGTACTTCCCTCTCAGACACCAGTAACAGTGGAATCAGAATGAAAATTATTTGAAAGCCTGAATCTGAACAGTTATTTTTGTCCTAAAATTTCAAGTCTTTGTGAAAAATTAAAACTTTTAGGTACAGAAAATGATCCCAATGGATTAATTTGTCTATTTCAAAATAATATGTTCTGGAAATGCAATCACTAATTTCAACAGACACACATAAAATACCTTAGGAAAAAAAGTACTCACGTTTCAGTATATTCCTTCTTTCTAGCTCCTCAACAGCGGGTCTTTGGCTGAGTCGCCTGCGGAAAAACACCAAAATTACATTTTGTACCATGCCTGTTCTTTGGAAAGTCTGTAGAATTCTGACTTCTGGTTGGTGTTTTCCTCAGGAGAGGACTATAAAATCTCTCTCCAGGACTCGTGAAGGAGTCAAAAAAAAAAAAAAAAAAAAGAATCCTGGCAGAGAATTCTTACTTATATTATTTTTCCCAAATGCCAGGAATGCAGGTAAAAGTTCTCCTCTAGTTTGCTCTGCTGCCAGTAAAACACTTCCTCAGAACCTGCATCTTTTTCATCACACTTTCCAGACAGTCAGCTGGAACCAGCACTCTCCAGAGGTAAAATTCACTCTCAAGGTGGTTATCAAAGGAGTTTCACAGTGATCTTCTTCCTCTACCGCTGCCTTCACCTTTTAATCACACGAAGCACTGCATTTCCTTTTCTCTGCTCAGTGCTGCATCCTGACAAGAGGCAGCGTGGCCAGAAATAAAGCTTTCCTGTGCTTTCCCGAGTCCGCATCCAGCAGCCCGATCCCGCAGCTCTGCTCCTCCTGCTGAGCGCAATTCGTGTGCTGCTCACAGCCTCGCGCTGTCTGCACGGAGTGTCTTGGTTCCACCTCCCCTTTTCAGCAGTGCTGCCTCAGGATTGACTCTTCAAATCATATGATCGGTGCCAGAGCGATTTTATTGCGCATACTAAATGAGAGTCCCCCACGAGGCACCGTGATATCTGCAGAGGATCTCAGGTAATTGGAGCCCTCCCCTAGGCAGGCACACACACACACACACACACACACACGCACACGCTGCATTTGCTGGCTTTCATGTCATAATCCAGCCAGCAGATCGCAAAGAGTTTCCGATGCTTCCTGGCCTGCGTTCTGGCAAGGCTGAGGATTCTCATCGCCTGCTCCCAGCAGATGTTGCCAAGCCGGAGATGAAGTTACAGAAACAAAGAAACACTCCGAGCAGGGACCACACTGCAAACTGCTGCAGTTATTCCACTGCTGGGTATAGGGAATAAATGAATAAAGTCATGCTGTAATGGGATCTACATTTTATCAAATATACAGCAGATGGAAAAATGAAGTAATTGTTAACACGCTGAATTAAAAACCCAGTAAAATCATCTAATTCTAATTTTTCCTTGTTTTGTAAGCCTTACCCAATATACCTTCCAAATCAACTCTGTGGTCATATGTTATCAGACCAACAACTCCTCACCCTTTTTAAATTAAACTCTCTGGGAAATCTCTCATCTTTGGCAACAGGAAGCACCACAACTAGTGCACCAAATTCACACCAACAGAAAACGTAGAGAGATGAGCTCTTGTGCAGAAACACCTCCAGCCTCTCACTCTTCCTTCCTAACCCTTTCTATCACCTAAGGCTTTCCCCTGACCTCTGGCTTCTCTTTGGAGTATTAAACCAGACACTCCAGCACTGGAAGTTGCAGTAATCCCAACTGAAACAGGAATGATGCTGAAACTAAAGGCTTTAAACATGTATTTTTAATTCCTGTTACCCTTGGAGTCCTCCCTCATTTCCCTGCATGTCTCAGAAATTACACAAGTCTGGCTAGGTTTTGTTTGAAACAGCTAAAGTGCTTTTTATAATATAAATCAGGGAAGAATGCCTTACTTGGAGAGCTCCTCTGCAAATGAAAGGTCACCCGACCTGCTGCTCATATGCCTCTCTCTCAGCCACTCTTAATTACAGCCCTGCCATATGAGATTGACAAATTCTCCCAAATCTTTACATTAGATTTTAGAGGCCCCTTTTAAACTGGGAGATTAAAAGGCTAATAGAATAATTAGAGCAGTATGAGAACGCAAATGTATATGAATATTCCATGATTCTGTGTGAATGCTCTGTATTTATATATAATACGGATGGTGGTTGATTATTTAAACCCCATTTCCCTTTTGGCTTTGATAAATACATGTAAGTGCCCATTTTTCTGTGCACACCCTCAGCTTTACCCCCAGCAGAAGGCAAAGGTGCAGACACACACAGGACTGTGTGCACATGAGAGCACTGCAAGGGTTTTTCCTGGTTTTTCAGAGACACAGACCACACTTCCAAACTTTGCGTCATAACCACAAGACAAGGCACAGACTTTGGTTAAAAATAAATTTCTAACAGAGTTTCAGGAAGGTGGGGATAGAGTGAAAACACCAAGTATAACAAGAGTCACAATCAAACAAGAAGTGGCAAAAATCTCTGACAATGTTGTTATCAAGATCTGGGGAAATTTGGGGTCTATTTGTTATTTCTGCTGTTCAGGAGAAGCCTCTCTGTGCCCAGAAACAACTTTCACTTCCTTCCTGAGCTGCTGTGGGGTGGCTGGCCCTGGGGAGCTGCTGGAGATGAAGAGCTCCAGGTGCCCTGACAGTGACAGGTCACAAGGGCTGCAGCATGGCCTGGGGCCACACGGCTCGGCTGAGCTGGCCCGGGGTGACTCAGAGCTCCAGACCCCCTTTCTGCAGGACTTTACTGCAGGCACACAGTAAACCACAGTTTGTGGTGACTGGGAGTGGGGCTGCCCCAGCCTCATCCCTAACTGACTACAGCTGCGAGCAGCAGGTGAGCAGCACTGACAGCAATGAGCCATGGAGTGCCCAGGTGTGCTGAGCAACCACCTAAGGGAGCACAGGGCACACAGGTGCAGTGCATGAACATAATGAGGGGATAAAAGGTTGGGCTGAAGGGTAAGGAGGGCAGATGCCTGCAGCCTTCTGAAGTGGTAAGCTGTTACTCTGTATGGGGCGAAGCTTTTTGAAATTGTGTGGTGATATTCTGTGTATTGTGGCCTCTCAGCTGTGGCATGTGCTGTGGCACTTTGCCATTTGTGAAGTGACTCACTGTCTTGTCTGGTCACCCCTCAGAGCCAGACCCCTGTGGCTGCTGCAGGGCAGAGCTCACCCTGCCCGAGCTGCTCTGGGGATGGGGGGCACCTCACCCCCACAGCGGGGCCTGGCAGCACCAGGCACAGCTTCAGGGCCCTCCTGCAGCCAGCCAGAGCAAGACAAGGACAGACATCTTCTGAGGGCTCCCAGACATCTTCTGAGGGCCCCTGGCAGGGCAGGGGCTCAGCAGAGCACAGGGCACCCCTGTGAAGATCCACATCTTGCCTGAAGGAGCTTTAAAGAAAGCATTCCAGGTGAGTTTGTGCCTCCGCTTGGGTGAGCCATCCTCTGGGTGCTGCAGGCCCTGAGGAACAGGTGCTTTATTCTGGATATTTATTTCATGTTTTCCCTGAAGCCGATTGGTGTGAATTCCTGTCTCTGGCAGAAGCAGAAACACACCCTGTGTGCTGAGCTCAGTGAGTTTCCTGGGAAGGGACTGTCCATCCCCAGGGAGAGCCATGGCCTCGGGAATGCCACCACACCTCAGGGACGCCCGGCCTGGGGAAATGGCCCTGGCTCCCCTCACAGCATGGGAGCACAGAACAGGGCATGGAGAGACTGAGGAGCCAGAGAAGGAATGCTCAAATCTCATATTTAAAGGAAACAAACTCCAGCTGAATAACAATTACCAGCAGACTGCAGAGCAGAGGAGAGCCACTTGGGTGTGTGACTCTGGAGGATGAAATCAGCACCTGCCATGAAGGAGCCTTTGTGAAGGCTAAAACCTGAGCCCTCAGTGACTATGGATGGTCCCCCCAGGCTTTGCAGAGAGAGGATTTTGTATGAGGCAGATGCAGATGATTTTGAATCAGAGTCCTGGCTCATTTCCTGTGGCTCCAGTGAAGTCCCTGCCCCTGAGTGAGGACGGCTGTGGGGCTCACCTGGGCCAGCCTGGCTCTCGTGCTGCCCAGCAGCCATGGCTGGAGGTGCCATCTGAAGGCCTGAGGTGGACAGGAGGCTCCAGCACCGCTGCAACACAGCGTGGTCGTGGCTGGGTGAGTCTTGTGCTTTTCATTTCTTTTCTTCTTTCACCCAGGGGCTCACAGCCCCATGTGGACTCACCTCAGCAAGGTGACTGTGAGCTCCATGGGGAGCACTCATGTAGTTCACCACTTGTGTTGTGTGACAGTAATGATTTCCTTTTAGCTGATTTGGATATCTATTTCTTGCTTCTGGGAAAAAACAATTAATGCTCTTATGTTCTTGGGTGTTATGAAAACTTAGATTTAGGTATTTTTGTGCTGCCTGGTGAGGCAGGAGTGCTCCCTCTGAGCACCTGTGAGCCCAGCTCTTTTGGGGAAGATCTTGAACATTGCTTGAAAATGAGTAACTTGCAGGCTGATCCTACCTCTGTCCCACTCCCCCTACAGTGTCACTGGAATTATCATGGTCTCATATTAAGAGTGCTCAGTCCAGGGTTTTGCTTCCCTGTTAGTGTAAACCAAGGGATGCCAAGAGCAGCAGTAAGTGGTGCTGAACTGGCAGCACCTCAGAGGTGACTGCAGCTGCCTCTGTGCAGCTGAGCACAACTGGAGGCACCAGAGTCCCTTTGCTGTAAGTGGTGTCTGGATACAGTTCAGAGGTTGCTGTACATGTGTCAGAGATGCTGCAAGTTTGGACAGACACCAACATTTTCTCATAATACTAAAGTGGTCATTGTAAGTGTGTGGGGGTAAAAGGGGATGGACACACAGCACTTCATGTGCAGCTCTTTCTCATGTTCATGTTACTGCTGTTCTGTGCAAAATGAGCATAAACCTTCAAGCAGCAGGTATTCTTCAGTGGTTTGAAGCTTGGGGAGTGTTCTGGGTGTATTTTCAGGCTACCTTTAGAATGTTTTCTCCAGTAATTTGGGCTCAGAGAGATAATGTGTTTATTATAATCTCTTAGAAGCCAAAGACTTTGCTTGCTCCCATATTCTCAGTGTTCCTCCTGTGGGTGAGAGGAGCAGGTCATTGCAAGTTAGCTCAGTTACCTGTGGCTCTCCCCAGAGAGAGAGGTACAGCCAGCTGCTCTGGGTCTCAAGGCACCTCAGGTGCTCAGAGTTGCACATGGCCTCAAGGTGTTTGTTCTCCCCATGCAAGGTGCACATGGGAATCATCCTCTGATGTCCATGAGCTCCCTCAGCTCTCAGAGGGGCAGGGGAGCTGTGGTGCCTAACTTTTTCCTTTGGTGAACATGTGTGGTGTATAATTGCAGCAAAACAGGCTTCCCCCTGCCATCAGAGCCCTGCTGTGATCATGCTGGACACAAGTGCAGGTGTGGATTTGGAGTGAGGGGAAAGCCACAAATGGCTCGTCCCCTCTGGAGTGAGGTCACGTTTGTGAACCCAGCAACTTGCACATGTGCCTCTGACTGCTGATCAGGAGATCAATATTGGCTTCACACTGCCAGATTGTGTCCCTCACATTGAAGAGAATGAATGTCTTGGGACCACTGTTACACAAGGGCTGATAATATTGGACAGTTACAGGTGACTGAGTGCTCAGCAGGCTGAGGATCTGTGTGTCACCAGCACCCAGGGGCTGCTGTCAGATGATCAATGTGTCCTGGGAGCAGGAGCTGCTGCCAAGTCCTCTGCCCTCACAATTACCCTCAGCAGTGTCTGCTTTGTCCCTTGTGGGAGCTGCATCCCAGCAAAGCCATGGCAGGCTGAGGGCTTGCAGGTGTGGGCACAGAATGGCTGATCAGAGACCAGTTTGGGACAGGTACAGCCCTCCTGTGTGCACATGGAGCTATGCTGCCTTCCCACATCTCAGACAGTCTTTCCTTTCTAGTCAGTCCTTCCTTCCACTTATTAGTCTGGATCTCACCTGTCTGGCAGACTCAAGCAAGCATGTAAGCAGAACGCAGTGAAAAACAGCTCAGGTTTCTGTGGTTCTTATCTGTCCCCAAAATGTGTTCCTGCTTCCCAAATGTATTTTTCATAGTATCTGTTGCACAGTATCTGTGTGTGTGATTACCACAAAACTGAATTTATTTTGGATTTGTAGCTGAAGCCAAAAGTTACACTGTGGAATCCTGTTGCTGGTCTTGTTAGTAAGATCCATGTGATTCTGATGATTTTCTCAAAGGGAGGAGTGAACTGAGTAGACTTGGACACGTGCATGTGCCTGTGGACCCCGGACTGACAAGGGAGCAATCAATCCAGCCATCAGTAAATGAGCTGTAGCCAGCAGCAACTGCATTGATTGTTCCTCATGTCAGGTGGTTTTGCAGATGAGTCAGGAAGGGAGGTGGTGGGAAGGATCCCTCTCACATCCCAGGCCAAGGGAGGAGAAATGGGAGTGCCCTGGTTTTGCTTCTCATAAAGCTGCTTGTGTCTGCTGCCCATCAGGAGGCAGAAGCTCTGCCTCCTAAATAGGCATCTCTGTTGCCAGAACATCATGTTCAATTCAACAAGAAGTTTATTTTCATCCTTCCTATAAGTAGCTGTGAAGAGGATGTGTGCCAGGGCTTTGAGTCACCCACGCACGGCACTGTGCCTGCCTGCAATGTACAATTATGGGTAGTAGTAAATCTGTGGTGGGAGGGACTTCTCTGTTACTGTCTGTACAAAATTAGAAGGCAGACACCGAGACACAAACTTGTTTTTACCCCAAGGTAACTCTGGATCATGTAAAAAGTGGGAACTGATGTGCCAGCATTTCCCATAACAGGAAAATCATAGAATCAGGATAGTTTGAGGTGGAAAGAACCTTTACAAGCATCTTGTCTAACACCCCTGTGATAAGCAGGAACATCAAGTAGATCAGGTTGTTCAGAGCCTCATCCAACCTTACACTGAATGTTTCCAGGAATGGGACATCCACCACCTCTGAGTAACCTGTTCTAGTGTTTTACCACCCTCACTGTAAAAATATTCTTTCTCTTATCTAACCCAACCTGACCTTCCTTCAGTTTAAAACCATTCCCCCTGACCTATCACTATCTGCCCAATGTAAAAGGTTGCTCTCCCTCTTTTTTTGTAACCCCCTCTAATCCCTGGAAGGCCCCAGCATTGTATCCTTAGAAGCTTCTTGTCCCTAGGCTGAACAACCCCAAAGCAGAGATTCTCCAGCCCTTGGAGCATCCATGAGTACCATCCTAAGAGCAGTTGCTGACCTCCTATGACAGTAGGGAGCTCAGAGCAGTGTGGAAAGGGTGAGCTGGGTTGCTAAATGCTGTGAGTTGCATTCTTTAAAGTCGCCTGATATTTGTCTCTGTGCCATCATGAACTATTTTTTGCATCCAAATAAGAAAACTGCAGATAAGCACAGAGGCTATAAATGTTGCCTTAATTACATGTGTTATTTATTTGTTTGGCCTTTAGTTCTGTCTGGATTTTCAAAGCTGCAAATCAGCACGAGTTAAGTTAATTATGTTGTCACTCATCTCCCAGGCAATTACAGTTGTCCACCATTATCATTTCTGACAGGAGCCCTGCAAAGAGTTCAGATTTCAGCTGAAATAGAAACCACACACTTGCCCAGCATGACCCTTGTATCATAGCCCACTGTCCCTGAAGGACCTGCCCTGTGACAGGTTTGTTATTGCACAGGGCTGTAAGCACTGTGTGGGCTGAAACAACAACACAGCCAGGATCTAATTGTGTCAGAGGATTCAGGTGAAGGCTTGAGGGTAATCACTGCTCTCACTACCTGTGAAAGCCCTGCTGCATTTGACCTTTGGGTGCCTAATTTTCCCAAAGTGAGAGGAAGAAAGGCCAGGCACAGCTGGGAGCAGATCAGGGCCCAGTTCAAAGAGCTGTTGCAAAGCTCAGTGCAGATGCTGAGCATCCTTCCACCACCTTCAGCAGGCTTTTGCTTTCATACCTCTCTGCACACTCAGATAAGGGCTCTGGGAGGATGCTGTTGCACACTGTGAGGCCAACATAACATAATAGTTTTAATTTTTATCTGAGTTATTAGTTAATATGCAAGAACTAGCATGCTGACATGGGGTCCTGTTTGTGGTAGAATTACAATATTTAGTCACTTGGGTGACAGAAGTACAACAGTTGTTCAGCCAAAGACGTGTTCCCTGTCTGTAGTTTGGTGAGTGTCTCGTTCAGCAGCAATGTCAGTGTGAGCAGCACTGTTCTCATCAACAGCAGCTTGTTCTCACTTCTGCTCTGCCCTGCAGCTGGGCAAAGAGCTGGTTTGGGGAATACTTTCAAGCTAAAAATAGCTCAGCAAGGCAAAGTGCTGAAAGAACACACTCTTCAGAGAACAGAGCGAGTGGTGCAGCTCCCAGTGCCCCTCCTCTGTGAAGGTTGAGGAGAGCTTCAGGCTGAGTATAAAATGGGTGCTGAAGGTTCTTCCAACAGAAACCAAGTGCTGAGAATGACCTGGTCACATTGTGCAGGTCACTGAAAATGCTTAATAACATTTCATTGTAAAGCAAGAGATTTTCTTTCTTTTTTTCCCCTTTTTTTTCTCCTCTGAAACAGGAATAAAACTCTGGAGCTCTGTGTTCCCACAGAAGAAAAAAGCAATGCTACAAATCTACTGGTGAAATGATACTAAAATCTACTCTGGCAGCAACTGCATGAGCAGCAGGAAGGAGTCTGAAATAACCAGCAGACAGAGGCAAATCTCAGCCCAGTGGTGGGGACTGCCACTGACCTGAGACTTTCCTCTCCTTGTGACAGCTGCATACTCCTGGGTGCTTACTGGGTTATGATAAAAAAAATAAGAAAAGGGGAGGAAAGGTAAGAAAAGAAAAAAGCTAGCGTTTAACTTCACTGTCTGAACAATCCCTAATACAATGTTTGTGCCTGTTCTCCTCCAGGGAGGCTGGGGCTGGCTTGTCAGCCACCTTTGTGCCCTATACAAAATGAAACGTCTGTAGGCTCGTGACTCAATTTTCTAGGAAGCCAGGAGTGCAATTCCAGCCATGGCAGTCAGCAAGGACAGGGACAGGATGACAGAGCCATGTCAGTTCAGTCTGTAGCTCTAGCTCCATTTCAGAGGGCAACAAATAGAGATGTTGTCCATGGATAGAAGTGTCCCAGAATGTCCTGGCCTCAGCTGGGATGCTCAGGGCTGCACTAAGATCCTGCAGTACTGTGCACTTAATCCATAAACACTTGCTCCTACAACAGATGCCACTGCAATGTGCAGCTGTGGGATTTGGGTCACTGGAAGAAACCACAGCTGGATTTGCAGAGAGCAGATAAAGTATTGCTGTGTGTGGGCTGTCAGCTGTGTGTCAATTCTCCTTCTCCCCCGTACTCCATGCAAAAGGATTTCAGAATGGCCCTTCTTGCCATGGGTATGAGCTGCTGGGAATTTCCCCATGAAGGGGAAATTGTGTGAGTTCTGGAGAGCATCCCTCCCTGTCACCTGGAGGTGTATACCAAGGACCCTTTGGCAATCTGCAAGGTCTGGGAGGTGACAAACTTCTGCAAGGTGCCTTTGCAGTGAGGATTTACCCCAGAGCTGGGGGTATGGAACCTCCTAACCCAGCAGCTGCAGGCACGAGGGGACATGCTGTGGCACTTTTTGCAAGCTCCTTGCAGTGTCAGGCTTGATGCCAAGGAGCAGCTTTCTTAATTACTGAAGTAAATCATGGTAAATGCAGCACTCTGAGTACTTTGTGTAATCCCTGAAGGAAAAACCTAAAAGGCAGCAATTTCTGAAGCTGCAAATGCTGCTGGGACAGACAGGCCCTGCTGGGAGCTGTGTGTGGCTGCACAGCTGCTCCCAGGCTGCAGGAACCTCGCTGGGAATGCTCCCCTGGTAAGGCAAGTACTTTCTACTTCTCGCCTGTCACTCACCCCCACAGCCTCCCCAAAGGATGGGCTATCCCTGCCTTCAGCCAGCCTTTCACCATCTGCTGTACTGTTTTCTGTTCTTCCCATGCACACTATTGCTGGCCCAGCATTTTCCAGGACAGAGTCAGATCAACAGCTTGGCCTCACATGGTCATTCATCTTGGCTGGCCAGAGCCACACCAGCCTGTGCCCACAGCAGGCTCTGAATCCTGCTCTTTACTGCACTCCCATTTATTGGCTTTTAAAATTTTGCTTCTTTCAAAATTTCTCTTGAGCTTATCTGTTGATTTTTTTCAATACAGAGAGTGTTCCTGCTCTCAGTGCGGAGTGAAATGAGAAATTCCATTAACAGCTCAAAGATGGGGCCCAAAAAGTCTGTAGGGGTGTGAGTCCCCTGGTCTCAATAATCATCAATTTTGTAGCTCTTTTACCAGCAGCTCTCACAGTGCTCTGCAAAGCTGGGGGATATGGTTATCTCTGCTGTACAGAATAGGAGAATGTGGCAAACTGTCTTGTCTGAAAAACCAGATTTGCAGCCCCTCTGGGAATTGATTCACTTCCCTCTGCAAGTGGTATTTCAGTAATTCTGTTTTTCTTTGTTTTTTAAGTTGGACAGGGTGAGGAGTATGACTTGTCACTTGATGCTACTGTGAGCGCTACAGACAGGCTAACTTACAGGAAACTACAGACAGGATTTGAGTTTTAAAATGTCATCCTCATATTGTCTGCTCTTCCCCAGAGCTTTCTGGGACCCTCATTAACTTTGTTTAGGATCCTGTGTTTAGCTATGGTCACGAAAATCCAAATAGAATTTGCTGGCAAATTTCACATAGAACAGAATATTCTGATCTTTTGAAATCCAGGTTCCTCAATTGAATAAAATGTAAAAATTCAATTATGTAGCATCATGTTTGGATGTTACAGCCGTGATTTGTTGTGGTACAACACGAACTGTCACTGCCAAAGCTCAAGGCTGCCACGCAAAACCTTTGTAAGTGTTCTCAGGAAAGGATCCCATGGTGCCACCTCCGTGAATGTCCTTAAGGTTGCTCCCTGCCTGAGGAGGGGCTGCAGGTGGGGAAGGGCAGGCAGAGCTGTGGGAGCTGGCAGTGGCTCCCAAGCTCAGCCAGGTCTTGGCTCTGTGCACACACCCTCCCTCAGAGCCATCCTCCTGCCTTTTGCAGCTGCTCCTGTCACTGCAGCTGATGCACAGCAAGTCACAGCACTGCAGTGCTGGGCCTCTCCCCCACCAAAATCCCCTGCTAACCCTGAGCCTCCTGCTCCCATCACCCCTAGACCTAAGCCTGCCATTTCCACACACACCATTCCCTGTTACCTTTTCCCTTTCTGGTGTAAACAGGCTGACAAAGGGATTTCTGTAAGCTGAACTGCACAGTGCCCTTACCACAACTTCCCTTACCACATCACTCCTGGTTTGTTTAACCTTTTCTTGAGGATTTTTTCCCCAGCTGGGTGGTATTTGGAAGTGCTGCAGCCACTCCCAGTGATGATTATAACAAGGCTGCAGTGTAGCCTGGCCAGAATATGGCTTTTGCAGACACTCTCAAATTAGGCTGATCTCTGTGCAACAGGCCAGCTGCTTCCTGCAGACACTGCTGAGAGGGCCTGGCTTTAAATTTTTTTTTAAAACATGATTTCTGAGAAAAGAATGAAGTATTAATTCAGTCAGAATTTAATTTGCTTAATGAATATGATCATCTCAAGCAAATGACACTGGTGGTTCATCTGTGAGCCAGGTAGTCTTGGTTTTGAGAGGGTTTTTTTCAGCAGTGAGGCACTCAGGTTTTATTCTGCTCTTTGTTTCTTGTCTGTATAGCTTTATGAAAATAAACTGGCACATCTTTGCAGAACAATGGACTAACTAGATTGCAGCACCTGTTTCTAATGGGATCTAAGAGTCAGATTTTTTTCAGATTTTGCCAACTTGCTGGCTCTTGTTTCCCAGTTGGCTTGATGTCCTTTGCATAAGTGGACTATCAACAGGAGGAGGTCCTCAACCTCCAAAGGTGGGGTGCATTTCTTCTTCATTTCATTGGATAAAACCATGAACATGGACTGATAAACCTAGGAGTCCTTGGCTTTCTTTGTTTGTTTTCTGGTGCGGTGTATGTGAGAGCTAAAGGAAGAGACAGAAAATAAGAGTGCTTTCCAAGAAAAAAACACTCTCCAGAGTCTGGGGAGGTCAAGGATGTGTGCTGGCCACTTGGATGAGTAAATTATCCTGAAAAACAGATACTGAAGGAAATTTGCAGTACTCTGGCTACTCAAGTAGCTCCCAAGACCTGTTTATGCAGCTGCAGCTTTCCAGCTGGGCACAGGCAATGGAATCAGAGAGACTTAGCTAGAGCCATGTTTTAATAATTGATATAATTGCACATCATCTATTGAGCAGTGGGTGATGAAAATCTGTGACCTTCTGTTCTGACCTGTTTTCTCTCCTTCCCCCATTTCCTATTTTCTAAATATTTATTTCTTTCATTTTTCTCCCCCTTCACCTTCTCTGAAGTTGTTTCAAGAACACAGAAACTGTGCTAGGCTGACCCAGTTTTTCCATATGAAAGCAGCAAGCCCAAGCCTGTGATTCCTGGAGGAATTGAGATCCTGAATGAACCAGGCTACAGCAGTTGTGCTCAGAGCTGCAGGAGGAGGGAACTGTAGTAACTCACAGAATCTGGTGAACCAGAAAGTGCAGGGTATGAATTACAGCTTCCTTGGATCACATGTACTCAGACACAGTTGTCTTGGAAGAGAGCCCAAAAATATGATCAAGTTCTTCATGTGAAAGTACAGGTGATTCATCTGAGAGCCACCCCATACAGCAGGGATAACTCAGTGCTGTGCCCCAGGGACAGTGTGTGCAGCTGTGCCTCTGCACAGTAAGGAGCTTGTTCTTCTCCAAACCAAGCCACATTTCAGATTTTGTGGCAGAAGTGACCATTTTTGTATTCTGCAGGCAATTCACTGCAACAGTCATGGTGACACTCACTGAGCTCCAATCTGCCTATAAATTTGATTAGGTTTAAAAGGCAAATGGGAGGAGAACCAATGCAACATCCAAATTTAGCCCCTCTCTTTTATTCTCAAATGCTTTCAAGTGGCACATCTGAAATGGATGTGTTAAAAAAAAGGCAGCCAAACCTCTTTCTGGCTGAGACTGTGCTTATACAGTTCACAGCCTTTCAGATACACACCGTCCATCCCATCTGGCTTCTGTTCCAACTAAGTGAAGTAAGTGCTTGGCTTTAAGTGCAGAAAACATTCTTCCTGAATTTCATTAATAGATCTAACACAAAAAACCATAATCCTAAATCCTCTCAGTGACACAGTGACCATGCCTACACAAAGTGAGGGCTGGCACTGTGAATGCCTGAATCCCTCCCTGCCCAACCCTTGGGTTATCAGGAGCTCACAACTGTTAGAGTACCTTATTCTGGTCAGCTTTTCATCCCACAACAGCACAAATCACTGTGACAACCAGAGCAGCTTACTTTGGTCTCTATCGATTAAGCTCTGCAAATTAAATTAAAGTAATTTCTTTCTGTAATTACTTGTACTGCAGACCTACACGAGCTCAAGGACCTGAATCATAATCCAGTGTAAGGTGAAGCATTACAGAGCATTACTGGCATTTCATGCATTTCCTCTTTGCTTTATGACTGCTTGTCTCACCATGGGGTAGAGCCCAGATCTTCAGGCATGTGGAGGCGCCCAATTTCTGGGAAGGGATCTGAGCTGAGCATGTGCTGCTGGTAGTGGGTGGGTTGGCAGGGCAAGTGCACTGTTCTCTTCCCAAAAAGGCTTTTTCCTTATTCAATGACACTTGCTTAAGCAGTTTTCCTGCAAGTTTATTTATGTGATCATGCTCCCCTGTGATACTTACAGCTTTCTGTGCTCTGATTTTTTTATTTCTAGTTTCACTTGTGCCACTTATGCCAGATCTATTCAAGGAATTGACTCTGTGTCCCAGAAAAGGCCCTATCTATTCCTGTGTTTCCACCTGCTGCTCTGCTTTTCTCCTGCTGTGCTCTGACCTGCTGCCCTTGTCTTCACTGTGCTGTGGAAAACAGGTTTGATTAGGAATTCCCAGCACTGGAGCCAGGGAAGTAGAACAGAGCAGTGTAAGGAGATAGTGTCTTCCCAGAAGACAATCTTTAATCAGCTGTGCCCTGGGAATTAGGAACTTTATGTTGTTGCCTGGCAGAATTTACTGCCTCTGCAGTGACATTGCCTCATGTTTGCACAAATACTCCCCGTTTTCAGCAGGAGGTGAATGCTAAATCCTCAGCAATGCAGGCCTGCACTGGGAGCACCTCTGAGTCGTGTGCTTGTGTTCAAACCAGAAAATAACCCAGGACTAAGGCAACTGTGATTCAACCCTTTATAAATGAATTAGTGTGTTCAAAAATTCTTGCCAGATGAGCTGTGGGCCGGTCTGAGACAGCAAATTGCTCATTCTGGTTCAGCTGCAGATCATGGCTCTTGCCCAGAGCTGACTGGGTGCTCCATAATTAATTGTGCAAGTGCTGCTGAAGCAAGGAAGCGCCTCTGGTTCAAGAGCTGCTGTCCAGGGGGCCTGGTATGATCACACACTCGGGGAGCTCAGGTTTACTTGCTGACCAGGGATTGGTGTTAGTGAGGTTTATTCTATTCTTGGAGTTTAATACCTGAAAGGGAACAAACCTTTCTCAGTCCTTTAGACAAGAGTAGTCAAGGTACAGCATGTACAGATGCACTTGAACCCTCTCTAATGCTTTATTTGAACTGCACTGCAGCTCCCTGGGACTTGAAAAGCTATGTAAACAGGAGGCTGAACTTACTCATTGCTTGGAGACCTTAATGACACTTGAGTCTTCTCCCTTTCCTCCTGATTTTTACCATTGAGGGCTGTCTCAGGAACTCTGGCAGCAGGCACTAACCCCCAGCCCCTTGACCAGGTCAGTGCTGCCTGTCACTGTGTTTACTGCAGGGTTTCCAGCTGTGTGCCACTGCCTGACACCAAGGAAGAGCATAGAGAATATTCAGGCCTTGGGATCTGGACTTCTTAACCCTGGAGGCAGCACCAAAAAAAAAAAATCTCAGCTTAATTTGCACCTCCTCCATTCTTCCTACTGCTCCCCCCTCCATCTCTCACAATATCTTTCTTTTCCATAGCCTGAAAAACAGAGGCTGTAACTGAAAAGGGGCAAAGCATTAAAAAAATCCCAAACTCTCACTGAGCACATGGGTGCTGTGCAAGCTTCTAATAAAATCCTGCAGCCATGAGCAGCTCTGACAGGAGCCCCCAGCTGGAGCAGAGCGAGGAGACGGGAGACTCCCTTGGCTCCCCCCCGCCCACAGAATTAAATTGTGGCTCTATATTTAGCTCCTGTCTGGTGTGAGGAGCTGAGCCTTGCACACACGCCCACGCTGAGCCTGCTGGGGTTATTTTTAGCACCAGCAACATGGTTACCTGCATGGTTCCTGCCCAATAATGAAATGCATTAAATTGTACACTAATCAGCTAATCAGTGCTGACAGCTGATCTGGTCTTTGTACCTGCCCCCCTGCCTTTCTGTCTCTGGAATGAATCTATGTCAAATCTTCCCAGCCTTCTGAAATTAGGGCATTTCCCTGGTTTTTAGTCCAGTGACCAGGAGTTGGAGCACAGCTGGAGATTCATCAAAAATCTGTTAATCCCCAGGTGAACTTAGGCTGGGCTCAGTTAAACTTCTGCATCAAGGCTACCAGTAGTCTGTACATGTACCCACATACCACTTTTTTGGTCAATCTAAACAAAATGTTCCCCAAAGTTCTGTGCGTTCAGCCCAGTTCCTTGCTGAGTGTCTCAGTCTGAAGGGCTGATGCCTTTTCAGTGAGAAAAGCTGCCCTGAGACATTTCTGTAGAGAAGTGGCACTGGATGTGCTGTCCTTGGGAAACATGGCACAGCTTTTGTGCTGTCAGTAGGTGAAACTGTCTTTGTGAGTGCTCTGTGCTCAGCCGTGTTGCTGTTCTGCTTTTAGGCTGCCAGTCTGAAGTGCTTTTTGCTTGGTATTGTTCTGTCTCCAGCAGCACTGTGAACTTCACACTCTGTTACCTAAGGGACAAGCCAGGGTCTCATCTGGGAGTGCTTTCAGCTACCTCTGCAGTTCCTGGGTGAGTCAACTTGAAAATGCTTCTGCAGGAACCTCAGGGCAGCACCACACCTACAGATTCCAGATGTGGTAACAGCTGAATAAAGATGCGTCCACTTCACTTCTTGTTGCCAGGAAACCTTGGCCCAGCATTATCCACTTCCCCAAGCCAATGTTTTCAGTGTGGCAAAGATCAGCTTTAGGTGCACGAATTTTGGTTCCTCTCTGTGTACACAAACCCTTTGTTCTTCCTGTCTGACTCCTCTGCCCACGGTTCTGTATTTAATTCCTGTCCCCATCATCTTTTAAGTGCCACTTCACACATCATGTGTACTTGTACAAATACCAGAGGAGGTGAAGCAGTACATGAAGTGAATATTACAAGTACAATCTTTTCAAGGAATTCATATTTTCATTGAGACGTTAAGTTATACTGGAGTGTCTTTACCTATGGTTCCATTCTCAAGAAGCACGAGCCACCCAGGCACTTCAAACATCAACTTTCTAAACAGTCAGATACCAAATTTAATTAAACAACCTTTTCCTGAGTCACCCTTCAGTCTAGCACGTCTTTCACTCCCCCAGGTTTCAGCTGAAACCCCTTCTAGAACAAAGAGAGACAGGAAGCAGACATTGCAAACAATTGTACTTGCAAATGTGTTTTCTGCCTCGTGACACAAAGAGCTCTCAATTCACTGAATTCCACCGAGGGCTTATTATCTATGCTCTGAACACATAATAATGGAACCAAGACCTGTTGGGAGCCCTGTTGTCTAATGCACAGTAGAGTATTCCAAGAGTACACCGTGCTCTGGGGCGCTGGGGATGCGTGGATGCAAGAGAAGCACTACAGCATAGGGAAAACTGGAATGCTGCCATTTCGGAGGGAGGAGGAGGGAAAAGTCCATGTTTCCAGGGCAACAAGTGGTAGATTAAATTGGCTGGGAGCACGAAATACAGGAAATACACTTTTCAAAAGCAGCGATGCACATAAATGAATCCTGGAATCTCTCCTCACGCTGCTGTCAGTCAATAATAAATCTGAGGTCGGTAGATTTGCACTGCTGTAAAAGTGGAATTTGTCTCAAAATACAGAATTTCCCAATCCCTCTTTTGAGATGGAACAAGTGGGAAGGTAAAGGAAAATAGGGGTTTTAGTTTTGACTTCATAAACACCCATCAGAGTGATAGCAGAGTTGGTTTTCTCAGCAGGTTCATAGCTGCTGTTGAAATGTGTTACAACCAGAACCTCTTAAATAATACAGTGGTTTTGAGAGGATGCTATTCTTTTGTCTCCCCATTTTTAAAGCCATATAAACACCATTATTTGGTGTATTTTGCACATTATCTATGTCAGTACATCTTTCCCTCCAGAGTACAGACTGAGGCTGTGTTCGCTGTGGGGCTGAGGCAATTTGCTAGACAGATACAGACCATCAAACCCCTGCAGTTGTGCTGAAAAATATCGACCCTGTTAACAACTGCCTGGTTATGTGCCATTCTTATGCAGTCAGCCATTGAATAACTACTTGCTAATCTGCCCACAGCTCATTCTTTGTGCTAAACACAGATCTATAGCCTGATGGCACACGTGGATTCATGATTTGCTGTTATCTAAGCATTACTATTGCAGCAGCTGTGCTGCTCTTTTCTGCACAGGTAGTGGCAAAGCCCTGGAGAGAACAGACATTTCTACTGGATCCCAACTCCCAGGCAGCCCTTCCCACCCCAGCACTACCTTCCTTAGCTATAAACCTCCAAGTTGTCGCACAGAGACTGTGCTGCCTAAGTACCAGTGAAATGAATGAGTGCAAACACCCCAAAAACTCATCCATTGATTTCACCCTTCCCAGTTTAGTTTCATTTCCACACCCCAGCCAGGCTCTGCTCTGAGTGTGGGCTCTGGGATGGCCTCGGTTTTGTGGGGCAAGTCCTAGTCAGAAACTCCAAAGGGATATCTCTACGGCTTTGGCTCTTTGGCCTTTGCCAGAATGAATTTTTACTTTGCTGGTTGGCTGTTGAGTTTTTTAGACACCCACTTGCTTTTCCTGGTGTTGTAAATATTTTGCTGCATTCATCCACCACCTGAGCTTGTTTGCACGGTCATGTTCTATTCTGGTGGATGAGTTAAGAGCTGAGCTGAACTCTGCCAGCACATATGTGCTGGAAGTTGTGTGGGAGACTGCTCCCAATCTGTTTTGCCTTTTTTCCTGGCTATTCCAGCAATCTCTGCGCTGTCTGTTCCCCGAAATGCGCTCAATCTTCCACGTTCCAGGAAGAAGGAACCAAATTAAGGCCTGGCTTCCAACACTTTGAACAAAGATGGCTTTTAGCCATCCTCTAGACATCACCAGTGACACTGATGGGCTGCACCCCAGATTGCTGCATGAGGTCACAGCAGGCAGGGGAGGCTCCCTTAGCTGCATTCACCTACACACAGCAAATTTCATGCCTCCTGGTGGTGGCCAGCCCCTTTCACCTGTCCAGCAGTGTCCTCTGCAAGTCCTTGTACTGACATTTGACTCTAGGGATGCATCCCTTACAATATTGCTTTAGGCTCATTATTAAGCAAGACAAATGGTAAATGACAAAAAAGGGATAAAGGCTGTATTTTCAGCACCTGAAGCTGCAATTCCATCAGACCTTTCACATTAAGAGAAGTCAGGCAGGGCTGAAAGGAGATGTGTCCTTCTAGGCATTTCAGCAACATGAGATGGGGCTGGATATGACAACCTTCTCATTCAGTGAATAGTTTGTGATGGTTGAACTTGGTTTTAGGGATGCAGTAGGGTGGAAACCATTTTTTATTTATTTTAAAGCGATCAAATTAGGCTCTTGATATATGAAGAAATCTCATGAGTTATCAAATGGCCAAAATAATGGAATTAATGATGTTGGGGTGCAATATGAAGTACTTCCCTGAAGCACATGCACAAGGCTTGCAAGGTCAGGATGATCAAGGCCCATCTTTGCTTCCTAAGGTGATGGGTATCAATAGGACAAACCTGTGATCTGCTGTCTGTAACTCTTGGAACTCAATGTACATTGTAGGGGCATCTTTTCTGCTTGTCTGGGTGTACATGTTTTCTGAGGTAGGGTCTGCCACCTGCACTGAGTTGTGCAGCCCCTGGCACAAAGCACTGCTCTCCTCTGGGTGCAAAGTTGTGCTGCACACTCATTGAGACTGGAGGGACCAGAACTCCATCTCTGCTGTTGCAGGGGCACCATGAAGGGCACCCAAAACCTGTTCTGTGTTCCCTCAGCAGCTCGTTCCTTAGCTGAGGGCAGGAGTGGTGAAGGCAGAGATGTTCTCCTCCATAAACTCTGGTCCATTAGGACTTGTGCTCTGATCCACACATTTGTTCTCATTCCCTGTCCCCAGAGGTAAAGTTTAATCAAAAGCATGCACATGAATGAGTTAGTCTAAATATCAATAAATGTTTCTTTCAGGAGAAGCTTGAGATATTTAATATTTAATAAGCCTTGAAAATGAATTTGTATTCATGTTTCCCAATTTGATTCCAAGCATTTTGGCGGTGAGCAGCGCTCGCTGTCCCTGTGTGGGCAGCACAGCACAGATTATTTAACAATCCACTTTGTCTCCTCTAAAATATTCATGTTTGCAGATATCCAAATGCAGCTCTTAAAAAAGCACACACAAAATGCAAATGGTGCAGTCTGAGCCTCCCAGTTACCTTCAGTCTTTGCTTTAGGCTGCACACCACAGTGATGCTGTTTCTCTCACAGCTCTCCCCTGTTGCCCTGGTTACTGATCAAAACCAGAGCATCCCAGCTGGACTTACACAGGCACCTTCCCCAGGTGAGGGCAATGCTGCTTCTGCCTTAAGGCACCAGCACAGCAGCTTTCCCTTGGGCAGGTAAATTTGCAGCTCTAACAATTGCCTTTATCCTCACATTCAGCTCGAGCTGACAAAGCCAAATCAGGTTGATAAATAATTATACTACTATTTTTGTTAGAGCACTGGGTTTTCTGAAGGACCTCCAAATCTTGATTGCAGCAGCAGAGCTGCAGGTAGATTTGGCAGGATTTTGTCTCCCAAACTGACTTCTTGTTTTCCCTTGAAATCAAGGCAATCCTGACTGAGAGAGGAGTTAAGACTTTTTCTCCTGTGGCTGATTGACAGCTGACAATGTGCTGTGTTGGTTTGTGGATGGCTCTCTGCAGGCAATGGACCTGGGGGTGGGTGGCAGTGCCTCATCTGACAGGGCTCAGAGGATGCTCCATTGTAAAGGGAGGCTCCTCCCTGCTCTCATTCACAACACTTACTTTGAGAGTTTCATTTCAATTTGCTGCCGGATTTCCTGTCTTTCCTCGTCCGTTCTCCTTGGGAAAATATTCCTGTCTTCCAGCTCCTGCTTACTTGGTCTGTTCCGTAGTTTTACTGCCAGCAGTTCTTTCTTGCATTTTCTTGGCAAAGTACCTGGGACATTGAAAGGAAAGTTATTAGAAAGGCAGCTCCTGGGGATGAAACAGGAACTTGTGGAGAGCAGGAATGGCACAGAGTGACAGTGATCTGTGTGGCAAGGAGCAGCTGTACACATTAATGTCACAAAGCAGCACTACAGCTGAGCAGGGCTCAGCCACAAAACCAAATGCAGCAGGAACAGATTCCTCAGGGCATGCAGGAACTGCAGTCAAATCTTTGTTTCATCTTGGGAGCATGGTGTGTAATAGGAGGTTAATTTGTTTTGGTTCCTTTTTGCTTCAAAGGGTTTGTTTTTTTTTTAATTTAATGCTTCACCTTTTCTAGAGAAGGTCACCTCACCTTTAAAGAAAATGACATTTAATTCGTATTTTTGTTTGGCATTTGAGATAGGATTAAAGTCTATTTTTAAAGGATGCTCTGGAGGTTGGCAAGATTCTAAATCCTAAATAGGTTCTCGTTCCCAAATACTGGGGTTTTATTTGCTAGGGATCTGTGGACCTCCTTTTTTATTATCACTACTGATCTCAAATTTCTTTATGCAGAGGGAGGAGTCTGTACAACCTCCTTCCCACATTTACCTGTTGGAAAAAATGGGGCAGAGTAATTTTGGTCTCCCTGTGTAAGCAGTGAAAAATCTTTTGGTAGTTGGATTGATCTAAAGTTAAACTTTTCAGAAACCATAATCAGCTCAAAACCCCTTTCTGGAGCCTAAAAAACTGTGCCCTTATTTAGCACCTTCCTTGAAATGCTCTCACAGTCTGTTGCAAGCATTAATTAAATTAAACCACACAGCCCTGTCTGAAGTAGCAGATATACATTTAACAGATGGGTAGGGAAGTGAAATTTGGCTGCTGCCACACGGAGCCTTCTGCTAACTGAGTATCTGCCTCCATCAGAAGCACTTGGCTCACAAAGCCACAGACTTGGGACTCTGACAGGGCTTCTCAAGCCTCCACCCCACCGGGAGTGGGTGCAGAGGAACCAACAGAATTCCTGCTGGAAACAACCTGAAGGGCTAGAAAACTCCTGGGAATCCCTGCACACATTCCCAGTTCCACCTGAGTATTTTAAAGAGGTCAAAGAGGAGTTTGGCCACGTCAGGAGGTTTCTGTGCAGAGGCTGCACGTGGACAAGGAGCTCTGGGTGTCCACAGGAACTGCAGCACTGGCCAGTGCACAGTGTCCAGGGCAGGGCACCTTGGGGGCATGGAAAGTGACATCATCTATAGGATTTTTGTCATCGACTTTAAAGGAAGTGGGGTTAAAATCCTAATTAACAGTGTCAGCTCCCTCTGTCAATCAAAGGTGGACTGTTCATAATAAACCATCATTTACCAGAACAGGTTAAAATGCAAGTATACATGCAAAATCTATATATTAAAAGAGAATATGTGCACATGAATAAAACAAAACTAGAGAACAAAGAGAAAATAAAGCCCCAAGCTATTCTTCTCCACATCCATTTTCAGCACCCTGAGGCAAATTCCTTCCTGATCACTACCTCAGTAGAAAGTGGACCTGCAAACACCCTTATTTAAGTATTCTTTTTCTAAGGGTTATTTTTCTTAAGTCAGTCAGGCACATTCAGTGCCAGTCTACCCCCTGACCATCTATCTCAGGCAGGATCTTGGCTGGATTGTTTCATGATTTATGACACCTCAGCTAGGTCAACAAGAAATGCTTGGGAAATTCACACCCTTTTCATGTTTGGGCTGCAGGTTCCTGCAAAAACTTCCTGTTTCAATTCAGTCGAATCATGACATTTAATTTCCTGTATGTTTACTGTTCTTTTTATCATATTCTCTGCTCTATCAATCAAAAAGCAAATCCTAACACTGCCTGATGTTGGACAGACCTTGATTGCACCAGCTATCAGTTATGGGCTGTTCTAGAACATTGTTTTTTAAGCTCATCTTGCCTTGCTCCGAAAATCTTGTTTTCAGAGGTTTCAAATAATGATTTATTGAGTAGGAATAGAAAACCAAGGCATAATTTCTCACTTTTTCCAGAGTTGTGTGACATGTCTGTTGCTCCCTGTAGCCCCAGGGCTGTGGCACTGTGCCCTGTGGTGGTGGCAGTGGCAGAGCACAGAGCAGGTGCCATGCTAAGGCAGTACAGGGATTGTAAAGCAGCTCGGCACTGATGGATAGTTTTACTCCCTGACTTGGAAACCAGCCCGGATTTCTTCAAGGAGAAGGAATCTGGAGATGTTTAGGGAATTGTTCTGCTGCTGTCCCTGGGAACACTGGCACCAGCAGTGCCTCCACACCAGAAATGCCTTGGGAATGTCCCAGCTTGCTCTGGGACATCAGTCAGAGCTGAGCACCCCCTGTGCCGAGCAGCACTGCTGCTGCAGCCACAAAAATGCCAAAATATCATTAAAGCAGGTCTGTTTTTCTCAGGTGGCCTCAACCATCCCCACCACACCAGCACTGTCCTTCAACCGCAGGAGTTTTCCAAAATGCAAGCACTTATTGTGGAAAGCCCAGAGCTGCTTCGAGGTATCACTGAAACTTGTACAATAACCAGTGCCCTCCTATCATCATAATAATGAATAATTATTTGTTAAATATAGAGAGATTCACCTTCAACAGTTAAATATTCAGATTTGGTTTTGCTCGTAGGGGATAATGTATTTTTTGCCTGGCTGCCTCTAGCTCTTAGAATTTTTTATCAAAAGAGGCCACTTTTACACACATAGCCAGAAAAAAAATAAA
The DNA here is from genome assembly GCA_013397155.1 of Irena cyanogastra. Lineage (NCBI taxonomy): Eukaryota > Metazoa > Chordata > Aves > Passeriformes > Irenidae > Irena > Irena cyanogastra. The sequence goes on along the minus strand of VWZV01001474.1, from coordinate 544,348 downwards.
AGGTGTTTTTCGTGTTTTAAGCTATCCTTAAATGCACAGCAATTAGGCAAGGGACTATTTTCTTTTGCCTTACCTCAGGAGTCTGTTCTGTTACTTGATGTCTTAAGACACAGCAGCAGAACTCATGTCCTGTCTGCTGGCTCATGCTACACCTTTTAAAATTCATCTTTCATCTGCTATAACAATTATTTTTTGATAAATTGTTCTCTGCCTGCCCTCTTTTAATGCATTCATGAAGAGAGTGAAGGATTCATTTCAGATTGAATCTGTCTTGCTAACATGGAAAACATTAAAAACCTTGAATGACAAATTTTCTAATGAGAGCTGATTATTTTGCCAAAGCTCACTTAAATAACTGCACAGCATTATAAAATGCATTTCCCATATGCCTCAAGAAGGGGTAGAATGGACCAGATGCTGAGAAACTTTATTCTTTAAGGTATTTTCTCTCCATGCTTGTCCTTCCTAGATTGCTTGGTCGCTATCACTTTTCCGTGTACCATCACTGCAGGGAATAATAGTCCTGAAATTCCAGAACACAGCCAGCATTGGCACTGGGTATGCAGAAAGCTCTGGGGGTGTCTGGGAGTGCTGCTGTTCATGCAGAGCAGTCCAAGGGTGCACCAGTAACTGAGAGGGTAAAGCACAGTGATACACTCAGTGTGCACTAGCTGGAGAACAATCACAACCCCTGTGACTCCAGTTTAACTTCAGCTTTTCACCAGGGTTCTTTCAGAAAGCTGATGTGACAGCAGAGGAATTTATCCTTCTCAACACTTTCTGCTGCCTTTAGAGCATTCCCTTCAGTTGTGAGAGTGTATCTTTGTAATGCAGTGACTTTGCTTACCAGAAATAACAGAGTCGTTCAAAACTTCTTCATCCTGATAAAAAACAGACTCTTCCTTGAGCTCGGAGTTCATGATCATGTTTTCTTTGTTCTCATCTGACTCTTTAACTGAGTTCCTCTTGTTTTCTGAGTCACTGCTGTAACTCAGCGAGTTCTCCTTCTCTTTGTTGCGCTCCATGCTCGACGTTCTCGAGGGACGGACATCCACTCTTTTTTTTGGAGAGCCTTTGCTTTCTCTTCCGTGGAAGCTATGGGTGGAAGATGCACAGCCCATATTTTACAAAGACTGTTTTATTGCTGCAGTAGAAACTTACATGAGAATGAGAAAAACGTCCTGTAGCTCGTAAAGGGCAGGGCAGGGAGTTCAGCATGGACCAACACAGATGGCATTTGCAAGTTGAGAATGGCTAATGTGGATCCACTTTCGTGTCTCTGCCATTAAAGTAAGACATGGAGGGGTGGTGAATAATGTTTTTCTTTAATATATGGTCACAAGGTTTACTGTAGTGATTGAAAACCCCACAACAGCACATCCTTCTAACGTAAAACATGCATGGCATGAAATATGACCATTCATATGATACTGTATGATCATGACAAAGGTTAAACAGGGCCTGGAAAGGACATCATGTGAATCTTTTCCCTGGGGCAGTAGTTGTTAGGGAACTGAGAAATGATACCAACTTCACTCCAAAGCTCTGGGATGGCAAATGTTATCTCTGTCCTCCTCTGATACACAGGAGGGCTTATAATGAAACCCAGATAAAGCACCCAATGTACTCCTACAAAAACATTTGTATGAAAAATGGATCTTGTATGTGCTCTAGTGTCAGCCTAGAGACACAGAAACTGCAGCATTTCTCATGTGTAGAGTACTTGGAGCAGGATGTGCCTTTGCTGCTCTAACTTGGGATCTTGTGGGGAAGATTTTCTGTTGCAGCAGACCAAGGACTATCACCTGATCCTACCTGTTTGGAAACCTACTCCTGTGCCACAGCAACCTCCTTATTAAGGAATAACATATAATGAAGTAGCTGCCAAATTAAGCACTTTAACCAGGGATGTTTGTTCCAAGCAGTGACATCACGAGGAAGGCAAACCCAAGCTGTGGCAGCAATTAAAATGCTAACAACAGGAAAAGGAACATTTTCCAAGGCAAATGAAGTGATGGGATGAGTGTCCTCATGCAGCTGTAGCCTGCAGGCTGTAGGTACCTGTCCTGCCGGTGTTTGGTGGCCAGAGCCCTGTGGAGTTCCTCAATGACTCTGCTGGGAGGTAAAGGCAGATGAACGGCAGCCAGGTGAGGGGAACCGGTGGGCGTTGTTACCTGGCCTCTGCCATGGGGCTCTGAGCTTTTCTGGCCAGAGGGGTGGAAGAGGGCAGCTTGTCCTGAGATTTGGGAGGAACCCACAATGACATAGTTCTTCAGGATGGTGGAAGGAGGAGATTTCATGGCTGGATCATCCATTTCACTTCCTGCTGTCAAAACACAAGAAGGAAAGAGGTTGTGCAATGCTTTTTTGGGTCGGTTTTGGTTTTGGGTTTTTGGTTTGTTTTTTTTTTTGCAGAGTCTGCACTGAAATGAATTTGTTTTTTGAACGGAGGATAAATGGCGATGTTTTGCTCTTGCTGTGAGGTAACTGGCTGAGTAACTGAGTTCAAAAGGGTCTTGCTGCACCACTCCAGATCTTTAATCTAGCAAACAGATGCCTCTCCCACTTCCCCTCTTTCTCACAGGATCAGATTCTCCTTTTTCCCAGCCCACCACTGCATTTTTGCTTGCCCACACTGCTGCTCCTAACCACCAAAGGCTTGGGCTGTGGTGGCTTTCCAAGCTAGCATTTTCTCTGCTGGACTCTGGCAGGGTATATTAAAATTTATGCCCTGTGGTTCTGAGTCTGGACAAAATGTACCAGTGTCTATTAGCTGCTCCTCTGTGATTGCTGCACAGCCCAGACCTCTGTCTTTCATATGCCCGTGGAGAAAATGCCAAAATCATTATAACATGAGGATAATGTTTGCATAACAAAACTTGCCAAATGACATCCAAATGAAAGATGGGGTACTGAGCACTAACAAGAAAAAAGAAGGGTGGAGCAATCTAATCTCTTTTTTGCCGCAGATTCAGCTATTTTCTATGCAATGCAAACCTTTTGTCTGAAATTAGAGTTATACATTTCCTAGCATTTCAGTCCAAAGCACAGTGGACATTTCCCTGGTTGTAAATTTGGTGGCTTCACACAATATCCTTTGGGATAACTGAACATCCGGCCCGAAAAAGATGCTGATTAGCTTTTCTGTTCTCCTCTTCCCCTTTCCCCCTCCCCTATATCCGAGTCCCAAGCCTCTGGCACATGGAGCTGTTTACATCAGCATCTCGAGCTGGGTGGATTCGGGCAACATCCCAGAGTATTTCTTGTCCCTTGTTGCCACCTAGTGCTTCACACAGGAATTTAAACTGGCACAGCTCGTGCAGCTTTGGTACAAACATGCTTTCACGGGTAATTTTTCCTTTTTTTTTCCTCTTACTTTTGAGATAAATCCTTCAATTCATAACAGAGAAAAACTTCTGCTCAGGCCAGGGTTATCCTGAAGTAGTCCTGTAACAAGGACTTGGTTCCTGTTAGCAGGGTAACTTGCTAAAAAACTGGAGAGGGCAAAAAATATTTACTTCAGTTACTAAATATCTCCTCTCAGAGCCAGCATCCTGCATAAGGGTTACAAAAACATGCATTTTCTTAAACTTGCCTAAGAAGAGCTCCTGCAATCATAACCAAAGTCAAACACTGAAAATCTGAGTGTGGCAACACTAAGCCTGGTCTCTTTTGTGTTTGTGGGGTGAGGAAGAGAGCATCCTTCAGTGAGGAGAGCTGCATCCACAATAAAATCTCTCTTGTTCTAAGGAAGGTCTAACATTATTTTTTCATCTCTGGAGGGTGTTTGTGCACATTTGTGTCCCTCCAGCCCAGACCACTTAGCAATGGCTTTGTTCATTTCTATGCAGACAGGAGACAGGGTTGAAACCAGCCCGGAACTCACCCTGCTTACATCTGGAAAGTCTGAAAGCTCAGGGAGAGCTGCAAGAGCCAAAGTGCCTGATGTGCCACGTGTGAGACACCTTCCCACCCCAGGGCTCCTCCTGCACTGATCAGGGTGCAGCTCCAGCCAGGAGACTGCCAAGCTCTGCGGAGCAAAGCTGGGCTTGGTACTGCAGGGGGGTTTGATTCTGTGCTGCTGTGGAGATGGACAGAGCACATTTCTGATCAACTGCTGCCCACTGAACCATGGCTGAGGGGATGGACAGAACCACCTCCTGAGCCACCTCATCCTCTGCACAGAGACAGGGTGTCCGTGTGTCCTCACGGCGAGAGCCAGGGTTCAGCTCAACCCTAGAGCAGGGAAAGGGAAGACTTTGTTTTGTCTTTACACCAGCTTGTTCCTGGAACAGGTCAAGGGCCAATTTCATCCTCATTGCAGCTTTGGACAATATTGAGAATTTCCTGAGATCACACCGTATTTGTCCTAACGACAGATGTTCAGTGAATAATCTTGCAAAGTGATGTCTTGGCACCTTGCCCTGTTCCTCCTCTCTCTGATTAATTGGTGCTTGATTTACTCCTCACTCCTCTGCTGACAGCATCCCTAGCATTGTTAAGGGGGGAAAAAAACTAAACACAAAAGAGCTTTTCAACCTCTTCATCTTCCTTTTCTTTCATAATCACCCCTTCTCTCTCCCTACACTTTTGTATTTGCTCTCACTCACTGACAGTATTTGTTTAATTTTAACTTAGCACTGCCCCCACATCCCCACAAAAATAAACATGTATCATCACTACTGGAAAAGGGTCTAGAGTTACTGGAGTAATTGAGAAAATTAAAAGTTACTCTTTGTGGAAGATGTAGATGAGAATTAAATACCAAAACTCAAAATATCTCAGATGCTACAGGAAATACTTGGGTTAAGCAGCAAAATATGTGAACTCTAAATGCTCTGAAGTGCTTGGAGGAGGTGTAATCTCTATACCCTGTGTGGGTCAGGTTTCCAAATACATCTGATGCCAAGCATGGCCTTCTCCTCAGCTGAGCAAAGGCACGTGGGGGCCTGGGGCTGCCTGCTCCTCTTGCAGGGTGGGAGGGGAGGCTCGAGCCTCACCCATAGCACAGGACAGTGAAATAACCTGAACAGCAGCTCCTGAGGAGCACTAAAATACCATTTTGAATCCAGCTCCCACTTGAGTTATTACAGCTTTTAAGCACAAAGTATGAATTGTTTCCATGGGAAACAAATACTTGCAATTTTCTTCAAAGAGACTGAAAACCTCAATATTTTCTAAAACCCCAGTGGTCAGGTCACAGAATCCCTTTGATGTTTTGTTTCCTGGTGACTTTGAAAACCCTGCTCATTGTGCCAGATGATGAGTGTGGATGCAAATCAGGGCTCACATAATGGCTGTCATTTAAAAATCTAAATATCCAACAGGTCTGACATTTAGATGTCAGGACTTGATTTTCATTTGCAATAAGGCCCTTTTAACTGCTTTTACCATATGTAGGGGCCCTGAAATTGGAACCAACTAAAATCATTCTCATTTTAGCACCCTTTCTGCAGTGCCAGAATGTTGAGAAATGTAACAACATTGGCAATACATTAGAAAATCAGGCCCAGGGGAATTGCTTTTGGAAATGCTCAATAAAGTCTGGCACAGAGGACTGCCAGGTGTATCGCTCTTCAGAGCAGATTTCACAGCTCTAGTTTAGACCTGCCCTAGAGAGCAAACCCTTCAGACAGAAACCTCTGCAGAACCTTTGACTTGAACTAGATTTTGGCTGCTGTCCTGCTCTCCAGTGGGAGTCCAGGTAATAAAAACATTTACATTTTCCTTGTGTTTTATGGCATATCAATATGAGCATGGGATTCAGCAGATGTTTGCAGTTGGTTTGATTTGTTTTATGTGTGTTTAGTGCTGCAGACTCATAACAAATAATCCCCTGGGAGGTTCAGATAAATACGTGAAGTACAAAGATCAGTGCATTGTTATCAGGCAGCCAGACCTGGTCACTGCTCACTCAGTATAACTGAGTGATTCTCAACATTTGGGGCTTCAAAACAGGCATGAGAAAAGGATTTGATAGTGCTGTGGAGGTGAACAACACATCAAGGGTGGGGAAGTCTTACTGAGCTGTGATGACTGACCTGTTATGCTCTTGGTGATTTTGGAGATTGCCTTAGGTGGTGGAGTTGGGAGCAATGGAGGGCTGGGAAGCTGTGCTGGATTTCTTTCTGTCTGCTTCTGGGGGGAATCTGTGGATTCAGGCGCAAGTAAGGCTTGTGGACTGTCTTCAGATGCTGGCAGGCTGGCATCTTCCAGTTCTTCCGTGGGTGCTGAAGGTTTCTTGGCTAGTGGGAAGATGAGTAAGATTAATGGAACATGAAGTTAATAATGATAGGCCAGGGGACAATGCCAGGAACAGTCAGAGAAACTGAACACATGGCATACGGCTAGAAACACTTCTTTTCCACAGTGAAAGTAACTGTGTGAAACAGCCAACCAGCCAGGGCAGGTGAAGAATAAAATGTACAAGGATATTGAGGAAATGTTAGTTTTGATGTTCCTGAGAAAACTGCTGAGCTTTCATTACTTCCCTAAAGCCTTTTCCCCCTTTTTTCTTAATAATGAGGACAGCAAGGCAAAGCAACTTTTGAGAACTGCAATGACTTTTCTTAGAGCACACAGCTGTGGTGGCACAGCTCCTGGGTGAGTACTTGTCTGTCTAGGAACACACAGCCAAAGGGCAGAGTATCAAACCCAGAATATTGCCTAAAACCTGACTTTCCAATAGTTGATGTGTGTGGGTTTTTTCCCAATATGATTTTTATCTTATTTAATACATGATTTCAACTTGCTTCCTGAGTCTTCCTTTTCTGTACCTGACTCCAGAGCTGTTGAGCATTTCCTGAGGTTAAAGTTGATAAGCAAAAAGAACCTGACATAAAAAAGATTTGCTATTGGATCTGAGCAATTAGAGTGGAACAGGGAATTGGTGAAGTACTTAAGAAAATAATTCAGTCTCCAAAGCCCTGGCTTGAGATGGTGAAGCACTGCTCATTTCAAGATTCTCTCTGCAAGAATGGCAAAAGCACTTAGCTGTGAAAGTTAGTGCAGGCTGAATCACTGAGCAGTTCATCAAATTGACCAGGCTGTGATGAGAGCACAGGGGAATAGATCCAGAAAGGCATGAAGCTGAAGCAGGACACAGGTGGAATTTCAGTGATGAAATCCAAAATTAGCATCCTTGAATTCTGCTCAGCTACAGCTGCCCTGCCCAGACTCACACAGAGCCCCAGTGCTGGGCTTTCACTGTTACATGTCCTGACCTCTGCCTGGGCAGCTGTGGGGACCCACAGAGAGCCTGGAGGCTGACTCTGATCAGGACTCAGCCAGGCTCCCTCCAAACTGCATTTCTAGCCACTCCAGGCTCAGCAGTAGCCATGAGGGTTATTTTTCCTACCCCAGAGGGGGGGAGCACTCATCCAAATGGGGAGATCAGTGCTTAAATCTCTCCTAAGCACAGAATCATAGGATAGTTAGTGTTGGAAGGGACCTTTAAACGTATTTAGTCCGATCCCCTGAAATGAGCAGGGACATCTTCAACGAGATCAAATTGCTCAGACTCCCATCCAACCTGACCTTGAATGTTTCCAGGGATGAAGCATCTACCTCCTCTCTGGGCAGTGTGTTCCAGTGTTTTACCACCCTCATTATAAAAATATTCTTCCTTGTATTTAGCCTGAATATTCCTTTTTACAGTTTAAAAACACTGCCCCATGTTCTACCAGAACAGGTCCTATCAAAAAGTTTGTCCCCATCTTTTTTATAAGCTCCCTTTAAGTACTGAAAGGCTGCAGGAAGATCTCCCTGGAGCCTTCTTTTCTCCAGGCTGGATGACCCCAGCTCTCTCAGACTGCCCTCTCAGGAGAGGTGTTCCACCCCTCTGATCCTTTTGGTGGCCCTCTGGACCTCCAACAGCTCCATGTCTTCCTGTGCTGAGGATCCAGGCTGAGGTCATGCACAACATGAGAGAGGTCCAAACTCATGGGCAAATCCCACTCCTTTGGGCACTCTGGATTGCCTACGCAGAGCACCTTTCCCTCCAAACCATTCCAGGCCATCTCCTAAAATCTCGCTGCAGAGGCACCCACAGCTGCTGCATCACAAATCTCTTCTTGGCTCAGTTTTGTGTCTCGTTGGAAATTCAAACTCTCTGTATTAATAAACATTCAGCAGCCTCGTGCTCAGAGTGCATGGGGAGGCACCAAGGCACTCAGGCAGTTGGAAACAATAGCATTGGCAAGATAATGGCATTTAATTTGTTGACAAACAGATTAATGAGTGTGCCTAGAAGGGGAGGAATGAGTATCTATCATTCAAAAGAGACAGGAAAGAATAAATATGCATCATTACCAGGAGTTCTTGTGAAATTTGTCATGACAGGAAAGCTGCTGTATGGGATAGTTATGTGAATTATAGAAGGAACTAATTTTTTTAAAATGTACTTCTAGGGAAATGCCTTGTTCCAGGGTGACATCACTTGGGTGTTTGTGCCAATTGCACAGGAGACAAAATGTGTAATAGAGGAAGGGAAAAACAGAATCACTAATGGGTTGCATTATAGAAAGATCAAGAGCCCCAGTAGATGTTAGGAGCTTGAGAGGAAAATTAGTCAGATTTGAGTGCATTGCCCTGAGAGGAGCAAAGCTTTCTCTGGGAGTAGCTGCCCTGGAGTCAGTGGGTGTCCCTGGGACAGGAGGGGCTGCTTGGCACAGCTGCAGGGGAGCAGCCACAGTGGGACCTCTGCCACAGAGAAGGTGGATCCCAAACTCTCCCAGCCCCAGCCACTTTTTGGGTCCTGAACTCCACCCTGCTCTGGGAGTGGTGTCAGGCAGACCCCAGTCCTGAGCACACAAATCCATTAACAGATTTCATACTGCACACTGAATATTATCCTGCTGAAAGCATTCCAAGTGCTCAGCACTAGGCTCCTGCTGGAGCAGGGAATTATTCATGGAGTGCCACTTGTCAAAATGCCATCTCATTACCTGGTAGAAATCCTCCCCTTGGGACTGTTCCCAAACCCACCGGCAAGGTTAGGTGGGGAAAACTGCCCTCTGTGTGCCCTGGCTGTTCTTTTTCTGTGTTTTAATATGAACATGAAGTCTGCAAATTGTGTTTTCTCCTCTTCCCCTCCTTGGCCTCTATCCCACATCCTCAGGATGACATAGAACATATTGGGTATAAAGCAAATCCATTCATTTTGTTTCTAGCTGGTCACTTATTCATGTGAATTTCTGGAAAGACAGCCACTGCATTAGGCCTAGATTGAGGGCAACATTTGCCCAAGGGCAAATGTTATAAAAAAATCGACATTATAATAAATTCAGCAGCACATTGACAATTTTGAAGATCTTTCCCACCCAATTAATTCCTTCAGGTGCACTCACTAGGAATGGTAGGGTGTACAGACAGGGATAAATAAGCACATAAATACTAGATCAGCAATAATTATTTTGAAAGCCAGAGGCCACCAATAGGAGAGGTAGAAAGACTTCCTACAAATTGAAGTCTCTCAGACTAAGGGGACAAGAGAATGTAATCCCACTGGGGTTTTTTTGTGGAACCTGGGAAAATGACACCACAAAAAATGGGGGAAAATAAATACAGAAGACAGGAAAGATTGTTTCAGGGAGACAATAGGATTAGGGAAAGAGACTTAAGAAATTGGGATGATTTTGAAAGCTTCAATACACGATTTTGAACACATTGTAAGGTAAATTTTAAATCACACTGTGAGTTTATGCAGAGCCATAAGGTTAAATACATGACACCTTATTAGTGCTATCTTGCTATCTTTCCATGACAGTATGTCCCAATGGTAAGAATTAGAAGTTCAGAAAGAAACTTCATTAGTGATACAGAATTAAATGCTCTAGAATAGAGAAAGAAGAAAATAAACCCGTAATCTGGTCAAGATTCAATCTGGTTCTTGTAAGAACAGGGAGATGAGTGGGTTTTGCCTCAGCTGATGAGGGAATTATTTCCATTCTGAGGGTGGAAGCTGGTACCCCCAAGAAAGCAGGGCCTGAAGGGGTGGGACAGACAGCAAAAGGCAGCCAGGGCAGATGGAGAAGGTGTAAAGGTTGCCCAGAGGCCAGGAAGATCCATAATCACTATATGACAGTCCTCACAAACCAGGAGAAAGCATTATCTCTGCAGCTTTGCAGTTCTTGGTTGTCAGGAGGTGAATGAACCCTGCAGCTGCTGGCTGTGCCTGGCTGCTCCAGCCCCTAGGAAGAGCTGCCATGGATGAGCTCACTGGAGCAGAGCTGCACAAAAGGAGCTTGGCTTAGCTGATCTCTGCTCCTAGCATCAAACTTCTCTGGTGTTTGCAGCGTGTGGGGACAGAGTGGTGACATGGACAGTGTGGGCTGGGTATTGGCATTGTTCTCCTGAGCCAGGACTAATAAATTCAGGCTTGGCACAGAAGCTTAAGAAATCTTTTTAAGACAAGCTTATTTCATCTTCACAGCAGCCACTGCTGATACCAAAGGGGCACCATGCCAAGACTGGATCATCTCATAATTCAACTAATCCCCTCATGCCAAGCTTTGTGTAGTTCCTCAGCTTGGTAGAAGTATCAAAACTCACTGCTATTAACTACCAATTGCTAACTTAGTCTGGGGCTGAGCTGAACAAGGTGCTTTGACCCTTTAGTGCACTGACTTATTTGACTCCTCAGCAAAAATATTTTTATGACACTTGATAGTTTTTTAAAAACGTTTTATATCCAATACCTGCATCTTCTTTCAGCTCATCCAAGTGTAGCTCTTCACCAAAGGAGGTCACATTCGTTGTGGCTGCTGTTGTGGTGTCCTGCTGCTCCTCCTGTGAGGTGAGTGCCTGGCACACGGCTGCTGGAGCCTCACTCTGTGTCACCCTCGTGGCATCGTCACCAGGGCAGGCTTTGCCTTCAGTATCTAAAACAACAGATCATTTAATCTCAACTAAACCATGAGCAGTGAAAGCTCAGCCCCCCCTGCTATCCTTTTGAGAAGAGGGAGTCTTAAAGCTGCTCACGCTCAGGGGACTGAGACTTCTCTTAGAGTAGCACCTGATCTCTGTGTTAACCACCTGTAATGCAAATCCTGTGGACACCAGCCCATCTGGACACAAAAACTCACTCAGTTTTCTCAAGGAGGCACCTGTTTCTGTGGGGATCCAGCTGCCTTGGCTAATAGCCACTGTGGTCAGAAGTAGCTGCCACATGGGAGATGAGCCATGGGCAATCAGAGGTCTCTGGGAAAAGGAAATTCCTTCCTTGCATGAGCAGAGCCCGTGGTGCAGCACATTCCCAGGCTGGTCTGACATGTCTGGGCTGTGTTGGGCTCTGTGCACCACTCACTGCCATCCAGCAATGCCGGAGGAAGGAAAGGCTGCTCATATTCCCTACCAAGCTGCAGGGTTTTAGCACAGTTTTAGTTACTCAGCTTTGAAAAGTGTATCCTCTGTGATTGAGCTGATCAGAAATTCAAATCCTTCCTCATGCAGACCTAGAAACTGCTGTCCTTGCTTACTCTGAAAGATTTTTGTGCCAGTGATTCCTGCAGCTGTACTCATCTTGATGACTGAAGCTTTTCTAGTATTCTCTTACTCAGGCAAGAGTCTTCAGAATACAAACTACCCTTTTACTCCCTCAGAATTTACAAGATCTACATCACTGTTGCAAACTACAGAGAGCAATCACTTCCCTCCCTGGGCAGCTCTCCATGCTGATGGATGCTCCTGCTGTCCACCCTTCACCTCCCAGCTTGTATTTCTCAGCCCTGGACACTCCTTTCTGGAAGCTCCTGACAGGGCTGTGTTTTCTTGCAATGCTATCATTGCAAGTTCCTTGAACATTGATTTAAAATAGCAACATTCACAGTTACCTCTTTTTAATACTATTTGGACAATCTGCAGGGTAATTTCTTGTGCTTTTCGGTGAGGGTATCAGATTTTGGCCCAGAGATGCTGCGGAAGGGATGCAGTATTTCTGCACACTGAGCTCACTCAGCCTGCCTCATAATCACGTTTGGTGAAAAGTTACTGTTCTTAAAATAGCCCTTGCAGTAGCACAGTTGCTATGATACAGGGAAGGGGAGGGGGGAAAAAGTTCATTGCCTACATTTGAGCTCTCTGTGAAGGCAGCCTGTACATAATCACGGGTGTGTGAACCACTGCCCGCGTTGTTTGACAGGCAGCCCCTACCCAGAGCTGTAAGTACAGATAAACCTGATCAGCTTCGTGCTCACACAGGGACAAACATTGAGGAGGAGCTCCCTAAACGTGTTCCAGGTAACTCTGCTCTGCACGTTCCGCACACCCTCAGAGGAACCACAATGGAACTGCAGCCAGACACAGGGCTCTTCAGATCCCGGCCGTGGAAGTGCAGTGGCTGATGAAGGCACGGCAGGCAGAAGATGTTCCTGCTGGAGCATTTCTGAGACTCACAGCAGCGATGTTCTTGGGCAGGAACGATCAGCTCGTGCGTAGATCAAAGTGGGTGTGCTGCTTGGGTGCCAGTGGGTCCTAACAGCGTATTTTAGAGATGGTCTGGGGACAGGACAAAGCACAGAGCTTAGATCCACAGGGAAGGAAACCACCAGCCCTCAGCACTGCCAGGTACCCAGGAGCAGGGCTGGAATTTTGCTGGGAATTAGCCCTGCTGTGTGCCAGACACACATCACCTGTCAGGGAGTTAGGCTGGTTCCCCAGAGCAAAGCTGCATTTCAGGAGTTTTCCAGGGGCAGGCTGGCATCTGTCCTGTGCGAGCAGAGCCAGAGGACAGAGGGGGACACAGGTGGCCCAGGCCACACAGTGAATGGGCAGCCAGGACTGGGGTTGTGTGAGGAGAAAGGGTGACATAACCTGCCAGGGTGACTGACTTCCCACACAAGGACAGTGCAATTCACCCTGGGCTGCTCCCAGAGCAGTGCAGATCCTGCACTGGCCCTGTGGAGGGCTCAGAGCCACACGGGCCACTGCCAGGGCCACTGCCAGGCGCTGCTGCCATGCCTTGGGCTGTGGGTCTGAGTGGCACCTACTGCAAATGCATGAGGCTTGTCAGGCTGCAGCATCCTCCCAGCTGGGCTGTTTATGAAAGTAAGCAGGAATCAGCTCCCTGGAAGTGGAGTAGAGCCTGATGGAAAAGAGGGATTTGAGGATTTACTGTAGTCTTTTGGCACAGTATTGCTGCTTTGACAGTTGCAACTTAGCTGCGTAAACGAGGACTCAGCCTTGAAACTGCTGCAACTTCAGCTCAGTCCAAGTAGGGCACTAATCATTTACTGAGAATTATTTGGGTCAGTTTTTTATTCCACTTAATAAGCTGCTACTACTAATATAATAAAATAACCCTGGAGATTCACAACACTGTAAAGAAAAATAACTTCCAGGCAGTTGCAATGTCCTTCAGCTGACTGTGATCCATTCTTCCCTTTCTGGGCACAGGGAGGCACTGGAAATTTGTGTGATGTTTATAGGAGATGCAGGCAGCTTTCCTGCAGACAGGTAAGCAGTCTGTTTGCAGCTGTCTAGTTCAGAGCACACCTCACTGGACTATATTTATTTGAACTATTTTAATTTTGTTAAAATTATCTTGCTGCTTGGCAAGATCACCTTTTCCTCTGTTCTTTATGCATGCAAGAGGTTTATTGATTCCTCATTATTACCTCTTAATGTGCTCTACATAAGTTCTATTTTACTGGATTTTTTCAGAGCTGGGGAAATACATGTCTTCAAATTCATGGATTATAAGGAATTTCCTGCTCCTAGTGGAGATCGTGTAAATACAGTAATGCTAATATGCTAATAGGGCAAGTAATTATCTAGAATTATGAGAGACACAAAGACTTCAATGGACAGGAATTAAAAATGCACTTTCTAAGAACTTCCATTTTACAATAAATGAATGGTCTGATAGATTATGTAATATAAAACTTAAAATATATCCAACAGAATAATATTAAAATTACTTTGCTCCCATGGGGGAAAAAAAACCCTGTTTAAAATGCTCTTTTTCTGACTCTTCAGTTGCTCAGTTTCACTCCAGCATGGCATCACTGAGTATTGTCCCAGGGGTTATTTATAGGCATGGCATTTGTTTTATACAAAAGAAACTCAATTACTACTTTCCAAGAACACAACTTCTATCTGTGAGATTAATCAAACTCAAAAGGCCAGTCCTCTTTCATGACAGTACTTTCTGCTATGATGTTTTCAAAGTGAAGATGGATTTGTGGGGTTTATCTCTTATTAGGTGGAAATGGCAATTGGGATGTTGTCCATAACATTGGGAGCTCAGTTAATCTCACAGAACAGTCACCCAGATCTGTGTCTCTCTTGAGCATCTTTCAGGGCTTTGGAGCACAAGAACCACATCCTTTTTAAGTGTTTCTGACACTTTATCATCTTTCCTTCCATGACTTCTGGTTTGTGCTCAGGAAAGCTTTAAAATTACTCCACTAAATGCTTCACTTTTCCATGGGAATGAAAAGCAGGCAGACTGGTAACACGTTGCATCACAAACTTGGGTTTACTGGAAAAATAGCTGAAAACTGATCAGATTAGGATCATTTGATGGGATTGGAACCATAGGTTGTCCATGTTAGCTGACTGCATCTGTATGTCGAAGTTCATATTTATCCAGCTTGAGCAGGATTTCTTGGCAGAAGGATTTAGCTGGGTTTAGAGCAATTGCATAAAACATATGTGCCAGTTCAGGCTGCACCACATGTAAACCAAGGAAGACAGAGCTGCATTCAAGATGGGAGAGCATCAAACACTAAACTACATGGACTGATTGCAGCAGGGAGGAGCTTGAAGGATGACAAGCCTTAAATTCAGACACTGAGTTTTCCTCTCTGTTTGGACTGAAGGTTTTTATTCATTTGCTTGTTTATTCTGCTTTTGCAAATATGTGTTTCCTACTATCCTGAAAGAGCCTCTGATAAAAAAAAACAATTAAGAATTTTTACTTACCTTGTTCCATCATCTCTAGAAGGCCTTTCTTAATGAGTTCATCCCTCCCTTGCCGTGCTGTCATCTTCTTCTCCAGCACTGCACAAAGTGGCACAACACAGCACCAGTTACCAACAGAGCAGTGATGGAACGGGGTGAGAAAGAGGCAACATGGAAATTCCCTGTCTCAACTCCTGTGTGCCTGGAAAGGACTGCAGGGATTTTGTTTTGGGGAGCATAGATTGGTCAGATGTTTGTGCCTCTTCCTTTGTAACAATCACCACATGTAAAGCTGAGGTTTATGATGTGAGGTGCAGTCAGATCACTCTGAGTGCAGAGTCACAGGGATTTCAGAGCCTTCCTGCTGTTTACTGTGGCACCTTGGAGCAGCCATGGACAGTGTCCTTCACTGGGACACTCCCACAGCATACAGGGGCAAGTGCAGAGAACTGCACTGTCCCATCTCAGGAAAATGCAAGTGAGTTTGTCTCCATACTGATCCCCTGGGACATCCCTGGAGACCAGTGAGAGGATGCTGTGTTGTGTGCTGGGCTCCCTCCCCTCAGAGACAGCTGCTTGAGGGAGGACATTTCACATGCTGCAGCTCCCTCCTGTCACTTCTCATCATGTTACTGTGACCTATATAAACTTCACCCCAAATAAAAGGGGTGACAATACTTGAGGCCATAAATGTAGCCTGTGTGGAGAAGGGACAGCCCATAGAAAGCAGTCTGGGACAAGGCTTGTGACTCACCCTCATATTTTGACCTTTTCTTCTAAATGTACATAGGAACACATAATTGTGTTTTATAGGAAGTCAGCCATGGGCCCTTCCGAGCCTTAAACATTATTAATCTGTTGAATGCTGGAATCTCTGAACTGGGTTTGCTCAGGTCACCTTTAACATGTCCCATGAAAGCTTTGCTGTGCAGCATCCCTCTCTTGTCCTCAGCCTACCTGCAGATGTCTGCTTTAGCTTCTCATTTTTCTTTTTCCGCCACTTCCACGGTTTGAAGATCCTGCCCAGTGTTGCCAGTTTGCTGTTCCTCCTCACTGGTGGAGTTCGAATCCCTGAGACCAGGTAGTCAGAACGCACTGCAGGGGACTGCTCCATCTCATCTGAGGGGGGAAGAGAGCAAAATCCTCTTAGACAAAACCCCACAGGGACTTGCAAAGGGGAAGCAAAGGTGCTCACCAAGGCAGTGGTGTCACTGTTCCCCCAAATGCTGCAGGGAGCTGTCACAGCCTCCTGACACGTGGAGAGCTGAGAGCTCCCCATGGCTTTAACAAGAGCCGTGGAAGTTTAACACATCTGTTAATCAGGCTTACGTGGCCTCCAGTTCATCCTCACAGAAATGTAATGCTCATTTAGAAAAATGCAGACCTTTATGAAAAGCTGAGAGGAAGTGTGAGAGAGCTCAGATCCCTCTGGAATCCCAGATTCCAGTTCTGTTCCTGGGTCACAGGATATTGCTGCCTTCTAAACGAACTCTTCACATGAGCTAACACAGAACACGCTGACTTCTGTGAGCTAATGCATGTCTTACATAAAAGAAGAGTTTGTTTGATATGTGCTATGTAAGTAAAATCTCAGAACTACTGTGAAAATTTATTCCTTGAGAAAGCTAAGGGGGAAATTCTTTCCCTTTTGTCCAGCCAAGCCACAGGAATTCAGAGATAATGCTTCAGCTGGAAAATCAATTTAGGTATTTTTAATCATTTTCCTTGAAAATGCACTCTAAGTTTTGCTTATAGACAAGTGTTGCATGAAACAATACCCATTGAGTATTCACAGTTTTGTGCCAGCCAGTGCCATGGAGGACAGTGAGATTTGTATTAGAGCACCAGTACAGTAATCGTTGAAAGAGAAGCTGCCATCAGGCCTGTTACAGAAATAAAAACTGAGCAACAATTTGTATTTTTTTTCCCAACAACAAGTTATGATTTAAATTTGGGATGTGAAGCTATGAACATATGTACATTTCCAAGTAATTTTTCTCTAGAACAACAACATTTATCACATATTGTTTTCTGACTGCAAAATCATACATATCCAGCATCTTCTAGGCTTTGTTTTTAAGTTAACAGGGTGAAAATGCCTAAATCACAGCATGGAGGTGGGGATTTCCAAGTAAACAGGAAACAATTTTTGGAAGATTATTAAACACAGCAGGAGAATCAACACATTCCTCCTCTTCCATTTAATTTTGAAAATACTGGTAATAGAGATGAATCACTCAGTGGAGACAAACTAAAAACTTGGCTATGTGAACTATCAGAGCAAAGCTGTAACAAATTCCCCACACACATCATGCACGCCCAGTGAAATTCTCTTTCTTTGTATTGAATTTAGAGCACCTTTTTTCTCATTCCACTGAGTTTATCTGGGGGTTTAATTTACAAGAGATTTAAAGTAATAATTTTTTTTTGCCTTCGAACACGTGGTGCCTACCTAAGGTGATATTTATAATTTACAGCTTGGAGGTCAGTATTAAGCTGAGAGCAGAAAATAGCAATGAGCCTTGCACAGAAGGAAGGCAGTAGCCTACAGACCACAGCTGGAGTGCCAAGATATTCTGCTCCTTTCCTAGCAGCGTGTTCAAAAATGAGAAGTGCCACAGAAACAAGCTTTGAAGAATTAGAGTTGCTCTTGATTACAGCAATAGCAATGAGGATGGAAAATGCCAGAGTGGATCTCCTATTAATTTGCTATTATGATCACTTTAAAGCTGTAATAGAAGCCTCAGGAAATAGCATTTGGTCATTTCTTGTGACACCTCTTGAGTGGAAATAGAAACGTTCATGAAATTAGCTCATCTCAAAGGAGCTGTAGATGAGGCTGTGAGTCAGAGCCCTTTCTCTGGGAGCTGCAGTGGAGAGGGACAAGCTCAGCTCAGCTGTCCCTGCTGCTCCTCCCAGGCCAAGAGTTTCTCAAGCATGGAAGTGAGGATTAAACAAGGAGCTGATTTACTGGCTTTGCTGTGTTTCCTTCAGGATGTAGGTGTCTGCAAGGTGGGTTAGACATCCCCCATGTGTTTGGTTTAATACTGGTAGCACGAGGTCATTTTAAGTTTTTGCCAGGTAGAGGACACACAAAGAACCAGGAAATAATTTGAACCCGAACCTGTGGGTCCCAGCAATGCTCATGGTCCCAGATATTCCCCTAAGAAGGGGAATGGGAGATATCACAAGGACACTGAGGTTTCCCTGAATGCCCTGTAGGAATGTGTGCTTCTGTGTTTACACAGCCCTGCCAGCTGGGTTACTTCCCTCCCTTTCTGCCCTCCTGGTTGTGGAAATGCAAGGATTCTGTGCCTTAGACTTTGACTGCAGATGAAACACAGGTAGAAATCCCACGTCAGAGAAGGAATTGCAGCTAAAACATATGTCCCAGTGGAGGTTTTTGTGGGCTTTTTAATTTTATTAATGTTTCTCATTAGGTTCAAGCAGTCCTGCTCACCCTATGCAGTTTCTATACTGTGCATTGGGAGAGATGGACACAAAAATAGATAGAGACACAGCAAGAGAGATGTCCTGAAGTCATAAATAACAAGGAAGTGGTCTCACTGGCAATGAGAATCACAAGAGAGCCCTTGGAGCACCTCATTTCCAGTCAGTTCATCTTCTCCTGGTTGTGGGTTGGCTTCTTGGGAGATCAGAAGTTGACAGCACAAAAAGCAGTTCCCACGTACAGCACTGACTACTGGAGGAGAAGGCACTCCTAAATATCAGCCAGTTCCTGCAGCCAACAAGCTGCCAAGGCTTGCCAACCCTCCAACCACTCTGTGAAACATTCAGCACATTTTTAAAATCTGCAGTCAATATTTTAATTATGCTAACTGTGCTGTGGAATAATGTGGTTATTCCTCTCAGAGCCTGACAGCCTGGGGCCAGGCCATGCAATTACACAGGGGATGTCTGCAAAATATAAACAGCCTAGAGCCAAACCATGACTCTCCAAATCAGCAGGGGGAAGCAGGCAGCAGTTCAACTTGCTGTGTGATGTGCAAGGATGAGGGACAGTCACTATCAGGGCGCAGAGAGCACCAGTTTAACCCAGCAGAGCGAGGCCAGCCTGTGCTTGGCCCTCACTGCCCCACGAGCAGACAATCCTCAGCCCTGTGGGGCCACAGGATTTTGCTCTGGCTGTTTATGCCAAAATCACTTTAAATTCCTTGCTGTATGCATTTGAGGGCAAAGATTTCTGTGCTGGAGCTTCAGCCCCAAAACAAACCCCTGACATATCACAAACTCATTACCTGCTCCGTGGATGCCAAAGGGTGAAACCAATGTGGCTGTGCCCCTGCTGCTGATGCTGGGCAAGCTGCTCTTACAAAGCTAGCTGGGGTAGTTTCTAGAGCTCCTACCAGTGGTGCAGTGTGAGTGGGTTAATGTCTGAGACATCCCCAGTCAGTGCAGGGGAGACGTTCCAAAGTGACGGGCACTGCTCTGCAGTGCAGCTCCGGGCTGCAGAATCAACCAGGCAACAAAGAAGCAGCAAACAAACCATAATATTCATTACATTTGGCTCCAGGGTCCGACCCCTCAGAAAGTCTGAGCATCTGCAGCTTCTGTTTGCATCAGCAGCAGTTGTGGTGAAAAACATCCCCTTGCTTTTTTCTTTGAAACATCGTTATGCCATAAATAGAGCACTCTTCCTTCAATTCCCCTCTCTGTGGGAATCGTGCAATGATTGTGAAGGTTTTCTGCTCGTAGAAGCTGTCCCATTTGCACATATCAGACCCTGCCTCCATCCCAGCCAGCCTCCCACAGAAGTGGGGCAGGTTTGCTGGGAGTTCTGTGAATTGTGTGATGGGAGAGTGCCCTGAGCTGCCCACAGCCCTCATTCCTACAGCAGCTGGGTCTGTGCTGAGGTGATCACGTCTGAGTGATCACAGCATTGTTAAACTGAGCACTGAGCTCAGTGAGTTGGGTTTATCTTCTCAGGATTTTCCAGAGTGTGTAGCTGGATGCCTGGGTTGCTGATTACAGCAGCTGCAGGATGCATTCCACAGGCTTAGGAAGGGCAGCTGGGAACATCAGGGATGCAGGGTTGAGTTACACTGACCTTGCCATGCAGGCAGGCTGCTGGAGACATGGGATGTCCTCCTGTGAATACAGCAAGAAGTTTGTGGGAAGATGAAGGATGCTGAATTTTAATGTGCTGGGAATTCTGGTAACTTAAATTCACAGTAATGAAAGTTGTGCCTTGCTAAATCCTGTGTGTACATTAGTAGAAGGACCACTGAAAAATCTGCAACCTGCAGGCAGTTTAAAAATAACACAGCAGACAAGAGCTGCAGGCAAATTTGTAAGGCAGGCGTGCTCTGTTTGCTGATGAATTGGTTTGTGATGCAGCTCTGCATGTTCTCCCCTTTACTGTCATTGCATCTCTCTCTGCAACTCGTGTATTGAGCTAAAAAAGGAAATAAAGGTTCCCTTTGGTCCACTGCAGAGGGCAGAGACAGTGAGTGGAATCAAAACGACCTTTCTGGCTCTTGGAATAGAGGTGCCTTTACCACCAGTAACTTTCAGAGCTGCCTGGAGTTCAGGAGTGCCTCTAGAAAGAAGAGGGAGGATGGCACAGGGGGAGCTGAGCTTTCAAGGGTTCCTGTGTCCCCCTGGCCACTCCAAACCGAGCCAGCACTTCCCTCAAGGTGGTCCTCATCATCCAGCCAGTGCAGGGCAGGGAAGGCAGAAAGGTGGCCTTGGTTTCAGAGTAAAGATTTTCCTGAGCGTTGTGAAAGAGAATTAGCAGCAGGAACAATCCCCCTTTTCCTTAGTCTGGCATCCTAAAAAAGAGAGAACTGACCACAGTGACTGAACATGCAGGATAGGGGTAAGCTGCTCGTGTCTGCAAGCCTTTGAATGCTTCTGATTTATGTTCCAGAGAAGCAGAATTCAAACTGAAGAGATTTTTTATTGCATCAGTTAGATGTTTCCTGTGATGGAGGTCTTCCTTGTTCTAAAAATGTTTTCTGTCACCTGCACTTCTGCAGACATGCTCTCTCTTTCTTGACTCTCTCTGAAAGAGAACTGCAGCAGAACATTCCAGTTTCCATTTCAGTTTTTTGAACATGGAGTATTTTGATTTTTGCAATTTCAAATGACCGTTAAAAACTAGAACTGAAAAATTATAAAAGAGAAAATAAGTCTTTTATGAATCTGAAATTTATTTAATTTTTGAAGGGCTTTGTATTTGAAGCTGTGAATGCTTCAGTATTGTTTGGGGTTGATTTGGGAAAAACTTAGACAGAATCCTTTGTAGAAGAGAAAACCTAGTTCTTAACAGTTAGATATTTAGAAAGGCAAGGTACCTGTAGTAATTATTGAATGTAATCATGAGCTGATTTTGGGTGTACAGCTGCTTACGTGACAGATTGTTGCTCTGACACAACGTATTTGTAACACCAAAAAAAACCACTGAAATGAAGTAGAGAAAATTACAGGTTTGAGCTGAAAATTCAGGCATTTACCTATCCAAATTTTTACCTTTTGTATGGTCAATAGTATAAGGAAAAACATGGCTTGAATTCTCTCTTACTGCAACCCTTTCTGTTCATGATTTCCCGCCGTGGATTTCATCTCTCCGAGAGCTGAAGCTCACCAGGAGCAGATGGAGAGTGGGCCAGGTTTACCCACACGGCATCTACGTCATCCCCTGGGTTACCTTGGGGGGAAAATCTGGCACAGGAAATTTGTGCAGGCTGCAGACTCACGGAGATCCATGAAGGCAGGGTGGAAATGCAAAGATAAATAGCAGGGAAATACAGAGACAGCTCTGGGTTCAGCTGCCCCTCAGTAAAGGCTGTGCTTGGGCTCAGTCACTTTTCCTTTTGCTAGGTGATATAAATCCTGATTTTTTTTATATTTCCCTGCATGAAAATGCAAGTGTACTACGTGGTCTCCAAAGTCTGAACTTCCATTTTTACTTCAGACTCAAAAGGTTTGCCATTTGTCCTTGTTCTATAATTTCCACTGCTCTTTAGTATGTTAAATTATGATTTAACATTTTTCTCTAATGGAAGGAAATAAAATAAAACCCCCAAAACATAACTTGTGGGTGGTAGGAGGGAGTTGTGCTTGCCAGGGAAGTTTATTTCCATTTTGTCATGCTGAGCCTCCTTCAAAGTATTTGGATTTTAAAACCAGGTTACCCTGACATGAATGGGGAAACAGATTATGCTTATCAAAGGAAAGAGAGCAGGGAAGTGGCAACTTCAGCTAAATCTCTTAGATAAAAATATGCTTTGTATGCTTGAGATTTGTGATTTCTTCCACAAAATGTTCCTTTGGAAAGTTGACATATCACCTACCAGCATTACCACCAAGTGAGCCAAGGTGCAAAGAAATTAATCAGGAACCTTTCATGCTTTTGGATCATTGTGTCAAGTTCCAAAACCTTGCTGTGATTTACAATGCACGGGGTGACATTAGCAGTTCATTAGCAGAATAGGTTTGTCAGTGTTTGCATAAAGGAACCCACAACAGCCTTACCTGGGTAAGAAGGAGCTCAGTAACAATAAGAAAATGAGCTTGATGAGGGATTGCTGTGTAATCACTGTTAATTCAGTTACCTGAGGCCTGTACAATGTCTTTGGAGAGGGCAAAGCTGCCTTTTGCAAGCCTCTCCCCAGTGAGAGCTGGCTCAGGCAGCACAGCAGCATCTCCTCAGATCCACAAAAAGTCCATTCACATAAAATAAACATCCTTTCAAATGGGCACTGCCTCTGCAGAGGGCCAGGAGCCTGTGCCAAGTCTGTCCCTCTGCAGCTGCAAGGGGTTTGTGCACACACCTTAGAGATCCCCAGGCCCTGGAGAGATGCTGTGCTGCAGGAGCCAGGGAGCACAGGGATGTTTTGGAGGAGGCTTGCCATGCCCCCAGAGCAGCAAAGCTGCTGTCTGCACTGCAGGACCAGCCTTTCATCACCTGCACTTGTTTAATTAGCTGTAGCCTTGCTGCAAACCTGTTGAAAGGATGTTTTTTATAGCATCCTCAGGGAGTCTGCAGACTGAAACACACCCTGGGCTGTCTCCAAGAGGCACCTTCAAATCCCTTCCACTGCAGTTATCCCTGGCAGCAGCTG
This sequence comes from Irena cyanogastra, assembly GCA_013397155.1. NCBI lineage: Eukaryota > Metazoa > Chordata > Aves > Passeriformes > Irenidae > Irena > Irena cyanogastra. Next base: position 521,360 of record VWZV01001474.1, on the reverse strand, counting down.
CCTTTAGAGGGACACAGAACACCCAGGGAAGCCACTGGTGTTAAGGGCACCGTGTTTGCTAACAGGGACTGATTTTCTGAGATTCTGGATTCTTTTCTGGGATTCATCCACTGCTTTTTCTGGGATTCATGGCCCAGGACTGACCTGTTTAGAGTTCCTCCAGTTTACAGGAGTCTATATCTGTCAGACACACAGTCAGCTCCCACTTTACATCTATCCCAAACTTGTCTATTCAAGAATTAATCAAATCCTCATGTCCTAGGCACTGTCATGCCCTTGTAATTCCATGCATAATTTCCCTCTTTGCTGGAGCACATCACAGCTCTCAGTTGGTGCTGTCACTGCTCAGTGCCACTGCTGCAGATGGAAAACACTCTTTGTGCTCTGTGAAATGCAAGAGCATCTCCTTTTGTTTTGTTTTCTCCTTTATCACTTCTGCTGCTTCACACTCTTGCTTTCCCCACACCCACTGACAACAAATACACCTCAGTCATCAGTCTGGTGCTCACTCCAGGCCTGCTCTACAGAACAGGACAGAGATTTGGGAGAAGGAATACTTAGGCAACAAAAATCTGACATAAACCAGAACAGCTACAGGGAAAGGTAGAGAGAAAACAGGCACAGCGACCAAATTCAACTTTTGTCTAAGGCTGTGCATCCAATGTGGCTCCTTGTAGAACCGTTCTAAAGCTACCAATGATTTATACACTTGGTTGGTATGGAAATTGTAATGAAACCCTTCTTGGGAGGTCATTTCACCTGAATGAATGTTAAATATTTTCTAGGGATGGTTTGCTCTGCTGGACGTAACATTCTGTAAATATGAGACACATGTAGGAAATACTTAAAGGGGAACATTGTTTTTAAAAAATCATTTATTCCACTGTCTACTGGTACTTCTCAACAAAGCAATTATACTAAATAATAGAATTGATTTAACATTTGTTAAATCAGCAGTTCTCCAAAGCAAGGTACCACAAAGCCCCAGCACCTTTGAAAAGACACATCTGTGCTTAAACACAGAGCAGAATCAGATGCTACCAAGTCCCCAAGGGTAATGGCACTTGTCACCTGTTAAATCCTGCATTAAACACCATCCTTACCATGGAAGTTTCTCAAAGTTCACATATGGGTTTTAAAGCACTGGTCTAACCAAACTGCAGCATGCCTTCTAAAATTCAATTCTCCACTGGTCGAGGGCCAAGAGAAATAACTGCTTATCAAAGTTACTCTAGTGATTATCACTGTTTGCCTGAACCAAGACCACAATCTAGTCCTAATGGAAATGGCAAGATCTTCAGAGCAAGAATAAACATGGAAATTAAATATATGAAGCTGTCTCCTCTGCAGCTCTTGGAATTACTCCATTCCAGGTTGCTTCCTTGTATTATAGGAACTAGGAAAAACAAACTACTGAGTTGTAATCCTTGGCCTGTGTAAGAAACAGAAGAATAAAGAGACAATGTCCCACATGGCAACAACAAAAGGAGAATTTGGCAGGAGAACAGCAATGTCCATTAAGTCTCTGTGTCATGGAGCAGCCAAGCAGGGAGAACTATGGAAGTAACTGCAATTCCTCTTGCTAATGTGATTTATTGGCTATGTCTGCATTAGCCAGAAATGCAGTGTTAGGAGTGGGGCTGTGAGCAGCTGGTGCTGAGGACTCAACACCTTCTGGCTGCATTTGTTAAGCAGCAGTGGTGTGATCTTGTGACTCCAACTCAACAGTGAACGAGCTCCTTCCTCACAAAGTGCAAAGGAAACAAGATTCTTCTTGATAATAAAAATACCAGCCAAACTCAACAACCATCCTTCCAAAAATAAACTAAGAATGCCTGTGTTTTCTTCCCAGAGGATGGATGAAGATCATTATTTGTCTTACTAAATCATAAGATTCAAAAGCCCCTAATCACATATGCAAATTCATAAGACTTGTTGGTATCAAAATTCTCCAACTTTCATCAAGACATTGGCTCCTAAATTTTTGGTAAAGTAAAAGTTCCCTTGTGTTGCACTTTTCTCCATATTAGAGCTTCTATGAAATGTCCTTATATTGCATTTTTCCACTATAAATACCTGTGTCCAGAGTAGCAGGTACCTTCCCAGGGCCTTCCAGCAACACATTTTAGAATGAATGAAATTGCTATGCATAAATTAACAATGGCAAGTTCAAGATTCCTAGAATGATCCTGAGGTCATGACAGAAAAAGCAAATTTAATGCACAGATGGATGAGTTTCTTTCAGCTTTTCTTCTAATGTTCATAGTGCACTGAATTTGGTGGAGAAAGGACCCTGCATTTAACAAGAGTTGTACTGGTTTTATTAACTGGAGTCAGTCTTCTTGCAGTTCAGTGCAACAAGTGAGCTTTGTATTCATTTTTTAGTTCATAAAACATTCTTTCCATGCAAACTAGAAAACTGTTGCTAAGAACATTTTAGGAAAGACATCATCACTATTTATTGAAATGGTTAGATTTGGAAGAACAGGAGAGATATCTTGTAAAGACCATTTTAAATTCAAGTTGTTTTCAAGGAGAAAACTTGTGGGTTGGTGAGGTTGTACTGCTTCCAATAACTACAACAGCCACAGACTAAACCTCAGCAATATGTCTGCAGATGGTTAAAATCTCCAGGAATATTAGGCAGTGGTCTGGACAAGTAGGATGTTTAATGACTGCAGTGGTTACACCTCAAAAGGAAATACACAGAGGAAGAAACATATTCATAGCAGGGACAAAGAATGCCAGGAGCTAAACTAAAGTGTACATGATAACTGCTGAGAAATGGCTTTTTTTATAGATATATTTTAGAAGTCTACTGGTAAAAGTTCTCCATAGGTGCCTTTAAGTACTGGCAGGTTCCCCTAAGTGTCACCCTGNAAGCCAAAACCTGAGGCATCACTCAATACACCAGGCATTATCCTGCTCCTCCTGCACCAGCCTGTGGATCCAACAGGAGAGGATGCAGCAGCTCTTGAGCTGCACAAGATTTTCCTACTCAGTTTTCCCACGGCTTTGTCAAGGAACCTCAGGGGTTGGGGCCAGCAGGGTGGAGGTGGAGCAGCCTCAGTGTGCCCTGGGACTCTCAACCCTCTCTGCACCACAGACAGACACTGCTCAGCAAAGTCCTGCCCTGCACATTTTGTCTCAACAGTTAAGATTACTCCAGTTCCATGTTTAGAGACTTAATTTATAATGTAATGGTATTAAAAAAAAAGAAAATGTGGAGAATCTACAGTTTTGAGAAGTGTTCAGGGAGCACCTGATTGCACTTCCCTTCCACTGGTCAGGGCTTAGGCAAAAGCACAAAATGTAACAACCACTTCCCAAACCGAAGCATGACAAGAGGCTCTCTCTTTGTACAGACAAATTTTGTTAATTTTACTTGCCACAAGTTTTAAATTCACATTTTTTTAAACCAACGATCCCAGACAGCTCCTTCGTCTCCAGCTCTTGATTTTCATTTGGGACATGTTTTTGAGACAGAAACCTCTAATGAGTGTTTTTCTAACATTTGCCTTTCATCAGCAGGAATATTTGACTTTCTTCTCTTGCTTTCTTCTCATATTTTTTAGTTCTTAATTTATTACTTTTTACACAAAAGGAATAACCAGCTCTGTGACAAAACTATCATTTTATAACCACCACAGAACATGAACTGAATTTCTGTTTCAGCGCATGAGGTTTTTATTAAACAAGCAAATAATAGTCTTGTTAATTTCAGCCATATCCTGGGCCTGTTTTTATGTCTCACAAAGCCCAAACAGCTTGGAAGGAAAACCAGCATGGAATATTTTTACCCTGTCTGACCTAAATTTATGTATGTTTTAGCTCTTCCAAGAGAAAGAGAAGTGGAATAACTACTCCCTCTTCTCAGTTTCTTTTCAGCACTCATATTTTAACTGTGTTCTCTGCTGCCTGCATGAGTCATGGAGAGCTGGAAACAAGAACCCCCCACAATATTGTAATAACTGCTTCCTCAGGAGAGAGCCTCTGTGTGTTTTGGAGGCTACCACTAAAAAGCCATAAAAATTTCCTGAAAGCTTCCTTGTGCCAGAAACCTCCATGAGAACCAACAGAGGAAGTGAGAATATCTTAGCTGCAAAACGAGATTATTTATGAGTGTAATAACAACAAAGAAACCTGAGGATTTCCATATAACTCTCTTGAAATTCATGTAATTGTTCTCCAGCATTTGCAGAGATTTCAGACTGCTGTTCACTTTGTGGATTGTTTTGTGTAATGGTAGTATTGAATTTCACTGGTCTAGGCATAATTGGGATTTGGTCCTGTGATGTTCCAAGAAACTCTGAAATCCACAGGCTTTTATAAAAACTGGGAGGGTGTTCAGTGCTGGCCACACTGTGCCAAGATAGTAAGTTCATCCAGTGTCCCTTCCTGTACAGTGTAAGTTACATCCAAACTAAACCTGCCTGAAGCTGCCTAAGAAATATTTAGAAACCATGGGGGAAAATCATCCTTCATTCTGAAATGCCATAACTTACTGAGAACAAGCCAGACCCCTCTTCCTTTGGTTCATGTCTGAACTGAGCAGGGCACAGCAAACCAGGTCAAGGATCTTGTGCAGTGAGAGGAAAAAGAAAAAAAGGTCAACTTAATCATAAACCAAATTCACTGGGGGGTCAAATGGATTTAAAGAGCAAACACACAGGAGTAAAAAGCTGTTGTGAAACATTAACAGAGGCTCTTGGTATCAAATGTGCCCATCAGCTGTACAGAATTTATAGGCTGTGTGGTTGTGCCCTGGCTCAGTCCTGCTGGCTGGAGCTTATCTGCCTCTAACACAGAGATTCAGTCCTAAATTCCTGCCCATGAGGTCAGACAAGGAGTTGATCACACTGAAATATTCTCTCCCTATCAGAGACTTTTCCCTTTCTCACTGGGCTACCCTTCCCCTTCTCTACAGCCACCCCGCTTTCACAGCCTGGTTTTGCTGTCACTTCACCTCTGCACAGCCCTGACTGCTCATCCTGCAGCCTCCCCTCCCTGCCCAGTGCAGTTTGCTGAGCCTCTGCACAGGAACAGCCTGACTTTAATCACGACTATGCAAGAAAAGCCGTTCTTCTCCGAGAAAGCTTTTAGACATTACAAATACTCAGGGTTCATTTACAACACTGGGTAATGAAGCAGAGCTAAAAATACCAGATGTTCCCTTGACATTGCCCATTCATTGCTATAAATGACTGGAATTTCAGTGACTGCAGAACAAAACATGTTTCATGTTTTTGCTTTTAAGTGAAGCTGTGTATAAAGCTCTTTGCCACTTGGAATATCCCCGTGTTTTACATAAGAGGATAACAAAGTTTATTTGGAAAAGGCAGCGAAGCCTGCAGCTTGTTTTCCTCTCATTTTCTTTAATGAATGAGGAGAGATCTCAGAATGTGTGATCGCAGGAGTGGAACTGGCTAAATTTTCTCACTTATGAGAAAATACAGTGAGGAATTTATTGAGTCTGCCTCCCAGAACATAACCTCTGACTGGCAATTCAGTGCACTGGATAAGCAGAAATCTTTTCAATGGGCTCCAAGCCTCCTCTGCAATCTGTGTAAATCTATTTCAACAACAGAATGAGATTATCAAAGCATGACAGAGAACTGACACATAGGGCCAGATTGTTTGAAGATGTTTATTTTAAGTCATTTCACATAATCTTATTCACTATATTTGTTTTTTGAACTTGGAGAAAGAGAATTTTTTTTTTCTCCAGTAATTAAAACTCTGAAGGCGGACACTCTTGCCTGCACAATAAAAGAACTTATAATATTTTAGAAAGTATTAAAAAAAACCCTATAAAAACCCTTGACTAATTTCTTCCTTTCAAGTGCTGAAATGATCTAATGCTATTAATAGAATATTCTTTCTCTGTGGAAAATTTATTCTTCTATTTAAAGCTACTGGGGAAAAGCTTGAAAGAACAACAAAAAAAAAAGATTCTGCCATCTGGCTATCAGTATAGCCTTCAGATGATGAGTTCAGATAGTGGCTTTAGAATGCACACATTTATTTGGAAAGAAGGCAAGATGATAGACAAGGCATCATTTCTCCACACACTTGCCTCCCATGGCTACACCCCTGCTAGAATCCCACCCAGCTGTCCCTTAGTGTTGAGGGAAGCAAATTAGGGGATTCCAACCAAAGGCAAAACCATAGGTTTTACCTCATGCCCAAAACCAGGCAGAGCTGATGCAGCAGCAGAACCTCCCCAGGTGCTGCTCAGCCAAGCCTGAGCCCAACCCAGACGCCCCAAGATGAGCAGAGCAGGTGTTGCTCTGTGCCCAAGATCTCCCTGCAGAGGGATGAAATTGATACCAGAGCTGGGATGACATTTCATGTGGGCAAAGGATGAGAATTCCTGTCACAACAAATCAGCAAACAGAACACCTCCCCAGGAGTTTAAAAGGACATTTTACACTCAGTAGCTCATATCCTGCTTCCAGGCACCTGATGCATTAGGCTTTATTTCCTTGACGTGTGCTAGGACTTGGTAATTTTCTTCACATGCTGACCCTGCACCCAGGTGCCATTCTAGAGATTCACTCCAGAGTTATGGGAGTTATGGGTCTCATGCATTCCTGGTGGGATCATGCAGAGATCATATTCACAAAAACACAGGGGCGTGTTGCCCAAAACATGTGATTCACAATAAACACAGTGAAACCTGAATAGAAGACTTAAAGCTGAAAAGAAAACACTTATTTGGATTTTGTTGTTGTTTTAATAAGGAAATGGAGACAAAGTATTTGTATAGTGAACACTGTGCCAGAGATCTCTGAGTAACCTGAACCCAGCTCTATCTCTGCAGCACCTGCATGGCTGTGAGCTCTAAAATGGAGAGCTAAGCAGCATTCTCCATTAGCAGGCTGCTGGATGGAAGGAATTATGTATTTCCATGATGTATGCGTGGCATGGAATTAGATACAGCAGCTCAGACCACCTAACACAACTTTTCTTCCACAAGAAGATGTATCTTCTTCCCTCAGAAGATACAGACATGCCAAGCAGGTCTTGGTTTACAGACTCTTGGGCTGGTATCCAAAAAATTGAGTTTTAGGGCATTCAGTAACAGATTAAAATGACCACAATTCCAATGGTACAAAGTGCAGGTCCAGCAGAAATCCATTCTGCCCTCTCAGATTGTTTAAAATACATTGATTAGTCCACACTGTTCCTGCAAGCTTTCTGCTGGATCAGGTATCATTTCTCTGCACCACTTGCACTTTGTGCCGTACCAAGAATTGTCTGTCATCCCCCAGTTGGCATCAGTCTGGCATAAAAGCACAGAGCTGGCATAAAGTGTATCACAGCTCTGGCTGATTTGACAGAAATATGGTCATTTGCCCATGCCTGCTCTGCAGGAAGGCTGTCCTGCTGTTAAAAGCCCTCGTGCACAGAGGGTGTCAGTATCAGTCCCTCCTACGATGGCACAGCCTGGTGGTGCCAAAATGTGACGGGAAACTAAGGGAACATCCCTGCCTGTGCCCCTGCCCTGAGCTCAGGGTGACAAAAATGAGACACCCCATGGTGGCTGCAGCCCCTGTGCACTTCACTGTGCTCAGTGACCTCAACTCTCACCAGCAGCTCCTGCCCCAAGAACAGAGAGGAGAGGATTTTCGCAGGGCATGAGCCAGCAAGGGGGATGCAGAATACCTCTGTTTCCAGAGCAAAACAGATGCCCTACCCTCATGTTTGCTCTTCTTGGCTTCTGCAGCACAAGTTCAGTAGCTATTCTGTAGTCTGTATCTATATAATATATCTATACTGTATATAGGTATGCATGCAGCATTACACGTTGTATTACATAACTACATGCTGAAAATCTAAAAAAAGCCATCAAGGAGTCTGCTGAGAATATGGACTTGATTACAAAATAGCTGCTTCTCCTGGAGGTCAGAGTGAGAGAGGGTTTGGGGGCTTGATTTTAGAGTGGCACAGTCAGCACCAGAGATCCTGTAAACCCAGCCCAGCTCCCCAGCAGAACCCAGTGCTCGGCCAGCCTCGCTCAGCCAGGCTGCTCCTAACCCCTCCTCAGTAATGCATCTCATTCATCTGAGTAGCATGCATGATGACTTTCAAATAAAACAAGATAAGGCATCAGTTAGAAGTTAGATTTTGGCATCTATTACAGTGCTGCCTTACAGGTTCATATTTATAATGCTCGAGTGCCTAAATGCACAGTGAAAGGGCATAACTTTGTAAACAAGAGTTACCTGCAGCTCCCATTACAGGCTTCTTTGGGTCTCCTCATCCCTCCTGGCTTTTCTTTCCTCTGATTCTTTTGTTTCCTCTTTTTTTTTTTCTGTTTCCCCACCCCTGGCCTCCAGAGCTGGCAGAAGGGGGAGAAGGGCAGTGCTACTTTGTATTTAGGCAACATTAAAAGTAAAAAGCTTTGACAACTCCCAAGCCAAAACTGGCAAAGCCAGCTGAAAAAAACCAAATGTTCATGTTGCAAATTGCAAACTTTTCTTATTTGCTGAAAGCTTTCCAGCATGCCTTCAGGCTATGCTGAGCCAGCCTAAAGGCAGGTTTAACTTATGTTTTGACCATTTAAGAAGGCAAACAACTCTATTCTTCCATGATGCTCTTTGGCACTCAGTAAATAAATTTTACCATGGCAGCTGTAAAGCCACTTGAGGCTTGAAGACACAAATTTTTAATTAAAGTGGTCCTTGACATCTTGTTGTACAAACTAACCTGGGCACTCTACAGTCATTAAGAATAAAAAGCCCACATGAAGTAGCTTAGTATCATGTATTAGTGTCATGTTTTCCAGCTGTTACTTCAACATAACAGCTGAGTCTTACATAATCCTGTTTTGTAATTATATACCCAAGTGCTTTACAGAGGAAGAAAGCTAAAATGTGTAGTGGGACCTGAGTCAGGATGATCCAGTGCTGGAAAGAGAAACTTCATCTCTGAATGTTGCTCCAGAACTCCGCCTGTTAGTTTCTTTAGCTAAATCCTGAGCCCAGCAATTTCTGACTGGTCACAGGCTGGGGAAGTTCTCCAGAGCTGTCCTGTGATATTCCTCACCTTGCTCTGAACATGGTAGAGTTCAGAGGTTGTGAGGTCTGAGGGTACAAAAATGGATAATGGAACTGGTTTGGTTTTTTTTACCAAACCTGAGTGCTGTGCAGAATGACTGCACTGACTGCCACAGAAAAATATTTTCAATTATTGTAGTGTGCAGCTGTACACAAAGCATGTGCATATTTATTCCTAATCTGAGATCTAGCTGCCACAGCTGGAGGTATGAATCAGCTAATGGCTGTGGGTTTGGGCTGCTCTGATGTGGAAGCTCTCAGCCCCACAAGCAGAGGCAGGGATTGCCAATCCACACCCTCCTGCAGGCTCAGTTCATCATCCCCTCCTTGACACCGTGCCTGGGCACTCAGTGCAGACAGAAGGACAACTTCACAGGGCTCACACCTTCCACAGCCACACCTCGCTGCACAAGCAGAATTTCTCGCCATGAATCTGCTCAAAATAGATTAATCTTTGTAGAAAATGAAAGCAGAGGCTAATGAGGGTTGAGGCAAAGATGGGATGGCACGAGCAGCTACTTCCTACAAACACAGCAAAGGAAGAGTTTCTAGCACGACATTTAATAAAACCAAGCCCTACCAGGATGCACAGCTACAGGGGAATTTAATTTGAAGTCAAACCTGATGCTGACTGGCTTTCTGGAATACATGACATCTGGTCTCCTTATCTCACCTTATCAATTTAATCACATCTTTAATGAGCAGAAAATAGAAAAAGTAAACTGTTCCTTTCTCTTCTTATAATACCAATTTTATTTCTATGCTGCTTACTTTGAATAACCAGAGTTCATTTTTAGACCTCTGTTCAATATTTCATTCAAAGGATTTCACAAGCATCTTTGAAATGCTATTTTGAATCTTCAGCAATGTTTAATGCAAATTTCCTGCAATTTTCCCCCCTCTCAAACTGGGCTCTGTGTTTCAGAGTGGGGAAGAGCTGTTTCATGGTTTGCTTATGAAACCAGCTCCATTCCCAACTGAGTGAGAACTCTGAGAACTCTGTAGACCAGGAACTGTGGGCAATTTCTGTGGTAGGCCCTTATCTGTAGATGGTCCATCAAAATCTAAATGTCATTCAGGGGTGTGTCGTTTTCTATTATGAATTCTGAGTAAGGAATCATGAACTACTCCCCAAAAGAAGCAGTGGGATAAGCATCAAGCAGTGTTTCAGCTGTGGAATGACAGATATATTTGTGTCCTGATACATGTGCAAAGAACAGTAACTGGCATTGACAATGGTATTTGGGAAGCTGCTGTGCAATTTTATGCTCAGAAGAAAATAATCTGATGTGTCATTTGGCATGAATTGCCTCCTCTGGATTTGCAGATCTCCGCTGTTCTGTCCCATTTTAACTGGGTTTCACTGTGCTAATTTCTCTGGATTATTGCATTTATCACCTTCCAGATGATTGTTAAATCCTATATTGAAAAGGGATTATCACCTATCTTTCATCTCCAGAGAAGAAAAAATAAGAAAAACTGGGAAAGGTCCTCATTATCTGGGGTAAAGGGAGGGATGAGAGGATCCTGCTGCTTTTCTCTAATTTGGCCAGTGGTTTTAGCTGACTTCCAGCAGCAGTGCAGATATAACACACCAGGGAGAGTCTCCATGGGGCACTGTGCCTTGTGCCATAAAATAGGCCCAGTTTTATTTCTCTGGCACTGAAAACAAGGGAGAAGACTTTTGACTTGCAGACACAGGGAGAGAAACAGTCCTTTGGCTTTATTACCATTGCCAGGTGTAATGTGAATTACATCCCCTTGAAAATCACATCTATCAATCCCCCCCCCCTTTTTTTTTTTTTACAGTGGGAGAGGGGCAAGAGAAAGGGATGGATCCCCTTGGCCATCTGGGTTTTGAACCAGCAGAGTGCATGTGGATCAAATTTTCAAGGCTTGTGCCCCAAAAGAGAAAATCAGAAACTGACATTCTGAAAGTTTGATACTTGGATTATTTGTCCATCTTCCCAAATGCTGCTGAGGTAGTGGTGCCTGGTGATCATGCCTGGATAATCTTGCAAGAGACTGAGATCTAATTTTGGCAAAAAATATAGTGCTGCAAAAATAACATTAGGGTCTGATAGCTCAGTTTTCTTCTGAGTTTAAGTGACAGAGCTTATTTCTTCTTGAAAAGCATTAATAGATTTTGCAGATAGACAATAGAAATAAATGAAATTTTCTGGCCCACATGGTTATTCAGCAGAGCTTGGCAAAGTGAGTCATAAGGGCTCAACAGCCCATGGTTTAATTTAAGTTACATGACTTCTAAGAAAATTTTGAGATTTTGGGGGGAGGGAGGTGAACTTTTTATAGAAAGAATTAAAGAACAAGGACAGACTAGGGAATAAATCTGAAGGAATTTGGTGCACAAAGCTTGCACAAGCAGCCTCAATGGAAGATGGGATGGAGAGACCCAACCTCCACATGTGATAATCCTCACCTTTGCTTTAGTTTTAAAGGAATACTTGGTAGCCAAATTATATAAAACATTAAGAGAGAGAGGGCTGGCTGAATTAAATATGCCAGTAACTGTCACATTAGTCACATGTGACATTCTCCTCTTCAACCACTGCACAAGGGGTGAAGTCAGGAATTTGCTGTACAATTAACAAATCATGGGATATTCAAACAAATGAGTGCTTTCATCAGCTTCTACCATTTCATGACATTACTTCTTAAATTGATTTTATATTTTAGGCCCATATATTCCCTGAAATACATTTCTCTGCATATGTGGAGCATGAAAAATTAATCCATTAACAGGTATTCTTTAACTAGGTCTCAAGAGTGCTGTAAGCCTGAATTATGCTGCATTTTCCAGTATCTTTTTAATTTTGCATGTTCTGGATAAAAAACAGTTTCCCTTAAAAATCGTTGCTGTCTTCTCTGTAATGACAGCAGGAGAAGAGGATATTGAAAAGTTCCTCATCAGCATAAATAAATTAACGTCCCCACTTCAGAGAAGCCAAGAGGAATGAAGGTCCATTAAATGTTTTAAGAGGTAGCTGCAAGCAGAAATGACCAAAATGAAGCTCACCAGTCTAAATATATTAACAAATCTCTCCACACTTGGATTTTTAAATGTCACATAATCTATTAAAACTGAAACATCTTTGAAGGTAGCACAGTTAGAGGAGGGATTGTGCTACCATGTATTTAAATAAAGGGGTATCACATTTGCAGTTTTTAAACCTGTATTTGCAGGTTGAAATTCAGCTTTCTGCTAACAGAGCCAGTCTTGTATTTCAGCCTCTCCCTAGGCTTCTCCTCTCTTGACATCCCTTTCTCTGCTGCCTCCTTTTGCAGGATTTCAAAGATTTGCAAAAATTTCACAGCAGTAATCCTGTCATGCCGCCAGGGAGATCTCTGTACACTATTTATAAACTGATACTATTTATAAACTGATTTATAAACTGATATTGCTGCACAATAGCAAATTCATGATTAGTTAGATATTACTTCAGAGAGCTTCCCATACAGCCAGTGTTGTCAGCGCAGGATTCAACCCCAAGTTTTATGGTATTTATGCTTCAGTGTGGGTTTTTTTCAGGCAGATATTGATAAATTGGACACTTTAAATTTTTTGTGTCACTTTTCATAAAGAATGTCTTGTGCATAAGTCAAGATACTCCAAACCTGGAAGATCTGTTGATTTTTTCTTTGCACAGTCCTACCACTGACATGCCTGGTGGCCTTGAGCAACCTTTCCCTTCCCTCTGTGTTTCATTTATCCTCTTTGAGTAAAAGGGATACAAGGAATTGAATTTACTTTGAAAGGTATGATTACCACTTGCAGTGTCCTCTGGAGTCCTGGGATAATGGATGGATATGTGTTTAATAGAGAGGACATTCCTGACAGCTGCTTTGGCAGGAGGATCCCTCCCTGTGACAGGAGCACCATTTTAGTGCTCGGGAGGGGAAGGAGAAATATTCCCAGAGTTTCTGAGGTGATCCTGCTCCATCCATCCTGGCAAACTTTGATTTTTGAACAACAACCTTCTCCCTGCAGTATCTCCTTAATTTTCCCACTGCTATTCATTGTGTTTTATGACAGTTTTATCTTGAGTTATGAGCATATTTTTCACCTGGGTTTCAAACATAGAATGTTTTTATCAACTTGAAGTCATCTTGTAGGCATCTTGCTTTCTGGACTGTTTATTTTAGGGTCTTCTTTTTTTCCTGATCACCTCATTTTTACATAGGCCCTTTCCTAGAAATAAAGCACCTGGATGCACTGGGTCTCCTATTCCCCTAAAATAAAACTGTATTTTGGCTCTTACTCCTTCAACCCTTTAGAACTGAGCCCTGAGCACCGGTCAAGATGAAATTCAGAATTCATTTCTTTGGCTCCTAAAACTGCTGTTTGATAGAGCAATTGTTTACTGTGTCCAAAATTATTCATCCCTCTTGTCTTGAAGAGAAAAGGAACCAGGCTGTAAGAGGGGAACCTTCTACCATTGATACTATCTGCAATTTACAGCTTTCCCTTATAATCTTTTTTCTTCACTGAAAACTGAAAATTCCAAAGTCCAAATTTAAGTCTCTTTTATTCACTTGACACATTTTTTTCACCGGGATGGTTTTGCAAATATTAACAACCTCTGTAAACAAGACCAAACCACACAGGGGAAACTCCTCCTTAACCTGGTCCCTGAAGAACCATTTGGAACAAATGGCTTTGCATAATCCAGCTCCTTCTAATTAGCATCTCTGGCAATAAGCCACTTGGGTATATTTGATATGCTTTTATCTTAAGATTAAATTTACATTTGCTGCTAGGTAGCTCTGACATCTTCATTCTTGTTTTAGATCTGTGTCAAAACATGGTTATTGTGTGATCCCTACTCACAGCAAACCAGCCTCTATTTGTAAATGGCTCAGGCTCATCCACAGTGGTGGGCTCTACAGTCCTGCCAAAAAATAATTTTGGGGTGATTTTTGTAACTTAGAATTCAAAACCTGATGTTGTAAAAGCTGCAGGGCAGGTTTAGAGTATTTTTGGAGCCATATAATAGTTCCAAGAAATAAGATGGAAAAACAACCAAGAAAATAATTGATAAACAAGAATGTTTTTTTGAAGAGATTGCAATTTAAATATTTCCAAGGAGGTTAGTCCAGCTTTACAAAACAGACTATGGCACAGATATTAATGAATTTTCCAAAGTTTTGAAGAACTGAATAAAGAACAGATCCTTTCCTTAATCCAGTTTTCTAACCACAAACTTTTTCCTACCACAGACAACTAAGCACTTTCCAATATAATTTTTCAAGGGCGGATCCACTATCAGGGCTATAAATCATTCCAGCTCTTATGAAATCAGTTGATCTATTACTGATTATATCAACTAGGGATCTGCCTCAGGGCTCTCCAGTTAAAATAAGTTAAACAATATAAATCAAGGAAAAGTCCTTTCATAAACTCTAGAAATATTAACAAAATTTCTTGAGCCATGAAAAAATCCGTAACTTAAAAAAAAAAATTATGTTTGAGTAGAATTTTTTTTTCCAATGCTTGGAAACAATGAGAAAGTTCTCTGGTCACAGTAGGAAATGTGTAAATCAGATCAGTCATTCATCTAATTTATTTTAGGAAGTTTCACTATTCACTAAGGTTCCCTACAGCTGCTTTAGTGAGAGTCTTTATTGTAAAGTGCCAAAAAGGATGGAAAATATCCTACCATGCAAAGTCACCTCTCCTAGACATCCCTTTCTGAGACTAGAAACAGAAAAACCAAACTGCAATGCAAAGGGAAAGTGTCTGCTACAAACCAAACAGGAATCCAATTCCGTTCACCACGCAGGCCTTTGGGATTTTCATAATTTCTGTGCTTAATCAGATTTCACTTGATGGCCATTCATTCAGAGAACATTCCTATTTCCCCAGGTAAGCAGACTTCTCCCTCCCAACACCTTTGTGCTCCACTCTCGCTTTGCCACACGAGTCTGTTGAGCACTCAGGTCAAAATCACAGAGAAGGAAAATATTAATGCAAAACTGGAAATCCTTTACTTGTTCTCATTTGAGGTTTGTTCATCTCAACCACCACCAGAAGGAGGAAAAAGGAAGAGTGCTCCAGTCACACAAGTCTGGAGTTGTACTGGGCACTTTTTACTAGGACCATGCTGAAATAAATACCATAATGCTACCCCATGAGGTCTACTATAAATCAGCTCCTTTTCAACCCATTAAAAACTACATAAATCACATTCTGTTAGCTCAGGGTTGCTTTATAATTGCAAAATAGTGCCAGATTTCCAGCAGAAACAAGGGCTTGGTGGTGGACAAGATTTGAGCTCCATAAATTAATCAAATACAATTTACCCACTCATAATATCAATAATCATACAGCATTCATAGCATGCTCTTATGTCCAACATTTAATGCCTACAGCATAGCCATTATAGATTATTATGCTATGAAGGCTACCACTACTAGAAATTACACATTACAGATTCAATCTATTGACTAATACTAAAAATCCAATGGCAAAAAACCCCATATTGTTCATTTCAATGGAGATTAAAACATTCTTTCTAGGCTCACTTTAGAAAGAAACACTGAAAATCTTCTTAACCCTTTAATGTGCATTATTTAACTTCTTTTTTAAAGGTTTCTCTGGGTTATTCCAATGCTACACTTCACAACATTGCCTCAGAAACCTGAGTGGGCAAAAGTGAGGACAAGGAGCAAGTGCAGGATGATGGGCTACAAGTGGGAAAGGAAACAAAGAGCTAAAGGCAGAACAACTTCTCGATTGGCCTGGCCTTCAAAGCATGTCCTAAAACTCTGTCCCAGACTTAGAATTAAGGGGAAAAAGTGGAATGGTAAAGTGTAGGATTAGAAATACAAAAGAGAGGAAGATCTGGAGCCAAAATTTTGAGAGAGACAAAATTCAGCTGTAGAGATCTAAAGGGAATGAAACAAGTTGAATTCAAAGCACACTGTCCTCCAGAGGCTCAGATGGAATCCTAGATTTCAGACACTTTCTCTCTTGGGAAATACCTGATGGGTGCTGGTGGAGGTTCCACCCTCGGGTCAGTTTGTCACCCTGTAACTCCCTGCAGCAGCTCTGCTGCCAAAACACTGGAGCTGAACTCTGTGCCAGAAGGTCTGGGGCTGTTTTAATTGACATTCCGAAGTCTTTACTAGAGCTCTCACATGCCTGCTGTTAGCTACATAATCTTATGCAATATTCTACAGTCATTCCCTGAGAACTTGTGTGGTGGCTTGGCTGCAGAAGTGGTGGATGGGTCAGGGAACTGTGGAAAAGGGAGATGGAGAAAGCCCTGGAGATCTGGGTTCTTTCTCCACCCCTGCCAGACTGCCAGGGGGGGAAAGAGTTTAAATCATTTCAACAAGGTGCTCATCTTCACAGCACAACTGACATGTAAATCTTCAGGTAGTCGAGAATCCACAACAGAATTTAGTAAGACATTATTCTCTAAGCATGCAAAGAGCTGCTTTATCTAATGGGTCTGGAAAATCACATGTACACATCTCAAGTGAGGCAGTCAAAATCAGCATTTCTCAAATCTGTGAGCTGGACACTCCAGCCCCACACTGCTCTGAGCTTTTGTGCAGCAGCTACTGTAGTGACAGGCACTAAATAAAAGCTTCTGAATATATTAATAACTTCTGCCCTCAGATTACTGGAGAAAAATGTTTGTGACGTGCACTTTAAGGCTGCATCACAATGCATGTGCACAAGAAACCAAGTGAGGATTGCAGAGGCAACCATAATTCTGGCACTTCCCAAGTTTTTAGTGTCTGCTTTTAAAATCTTAGTAATGTGCTTTTAACATAGCAGCTTTCTGGTATATAACATGTGATTCTCTGAAATTACTTATATATTTTCACAGTATCTGGAGAACATTTTGTTTTGTGCTTTAGAAGGATCCCAAAAATAATGGTTATTTAACTAAACCATCTCTGGCTTTCTTTTCCCTTTGCTTTTGTGTGGAAGCCACAGAACAGCTCTTCACATACCAGATGAATAATGTGTAGGAAGAGTGAGAGAGGAAGGGAATTGATAGCTTCTTTTTAAGTATGTGAATTTAATTTAACCAGGCACTTTAATCATAATGCAGATCCAAATTTACAGGGGAAAAAAAATCTCCTGAATGCTCCTGTATGTTGGTTCATATACATTACTGAAAAAGTTTATGTTCTATAAAAGAATACATTTCTTTCCTGATTTTTTCAGCTGTTGTTTGAAAATGAATATACATCGATATCTAAAGTACTAGGTAGCATAAAAACATTCTGCATCTTCAAACTACAGCAAAAGGCAGTCAGAGGCTTGCTAGAAACTGTTAGATTACCTGATCAGATTTAGAGGTTTCACAGACAGAAATTTTCTTGCACTGTTGGATTTTTTTAGCAAAACTCTTTTTCTCATCAGTGCCAAGAAGGAAGAAACGATCTATCCAACACACTCCTAAACTCAAAAGTATTATGGCACTTGCAGTGAGAAAAATTCCTTGTTTCCTACCCCCATTCCCTCCAGCTTCTCTGCAACATAACTGCAGACATAAATCCCTCTCCCTATAGGAAAAGTGTATCTATTGATCCTGAAATAAGCACATGTAACAGTTATGCAATTGATCTGCCAGCACCATCCCCAGTTCCCAATTTGGGAGGAAAACATTCCTGGCTATGGAATGGAGGATTTTCAGAGCCCAAAGTATGAAAGAATAATCCTACTTGCTTAGGTGATAGAGAGCCAATGGAATTTTTTCCTCTATTCCTAATGATCACAGAAATAACACATTCTTGCATATTTTATCACAAGCAAACTATCTGAGAAATCCTAATTCCTTCTGCAGCATTCCCTCAATATAGAACCTCAGAAATACATATAAAACATCCGAAGCTTTAATGCCCATTCACCTCAGCTAAAACTCCCAGTAAACAGATCAGTTTAAGAAAAAGAGGCATCTATAGCAGGAAGGAAATATTTATCCATATTTCTATTCATTTCTTTTATCCCTTGTTACTCACCTCCAAGAGCTGCTGTTGCTCGGAGCACACAGAAGGCAGCAGCTCAATCCAAGGAAGAAAAAGGTTATTTCCTTTCACCCTCTGTTAGTGCTCTCCCTTGAAACTCCTTCAAGTTGCACAGGAACACGAGGATGGACCCTTTGGGCTCTCTCCAGGTCTGTGTATATTATGTAAAAGAGATGAATGCATTTCCCACTTCAAGCAGGGAAATCATGTCTGCACTGACAGGCGCCGGGATCATGAATGGTGCACTCTGTGCAACAGTGCAAGCCCACAGAATGCTCAGAACCGGCTCAGCCCTCTCAGTGCAGAACCAGATGGAAATCTGCAAATCAACTTCTCTTGGTTGCTTAAGTTTCTCTTTTTCTGTCCCTCAGCAGAAGCTGGAAATCGCTGGTTAACCAGTACATTTCACTGGAAAGGCTGGAGCAGAGCTCTAGACTTGGTGCAACACCAGAAACAAACACACTGGAGATGTTCTGTCTGTTAAAATGCCTCTAACCTCAGTGAAACTTTCAGCCAGTTACCACAGCAAACCTGTGATTCCTTTCTCCCAAGACAATTTTGTCTTGTAGCACTGTCAGCAAACTGCTCCAGCACCACTTGAAAAGATTCCAGCCCAAATTACAGTAGTGAAAGCCTGTTCTGGTCTCTTCCCTTACTGTTTTTTTCTAGAATATTTACATTTCATATTATTCCCCACCCAGTCTTAGTGATAGTTCCCAGAATGCAGGAAAACAGTCTTTCCTTCCTGCAATCCTAAATGCCTTCATTAGGGAGACTTAACGTTGAAGTGTTTGGGAAGGCAGATGCTCTGGATTTAAAAGGAACAGGAGAGGACTCCGTGAACAGCTGCATTGCTCTCAGCTTCCAGAGAGCCATATTTCAGAATGGTTTCCTACATTATTTTGTCAGTGGGAACATATTATTACCATCTATATTTAACAATACTGGCTTTCCTGCACGAAGGCAACAGCAGCCTTAAAACCACAATGACTGTTCTGTGCAAGTATTCTGTGCCAATGATGCAGAAAATGAGATCCAAGTGAAAAACAAAGTGGTTTAGAAGATCTTTGCTTGCAAGGTGTCTGTACAGAATTGGCCAAAAACCACCAGTATAGGAATTCTTGTACACTTTAATCAATATTCACAGTTCTTTGTTGAAATTTCACTGACTGCTCAGTATTACCTTGTCTTTACTAATGAGCAACCTATTGTATTACATCTGTAGTACATTGAAATGCTGGAAATTAAACCCACGTTCCCAAGTTAAAATTCTTCTGTTCTACAAGAAAATATTTTTCAAGTAATCTGAGCACTGTCTGTTTCTGTAGATATTAGATCATGTAATTCCTGAAAGAATCTGGCAAACAATTCCACTCTGGAGCCCTGAGCATACCTCCTACTAGAGAACTGCCAAAACCCAGGGAGAAAATCTAACCGTATTTTCAATAAAACCTTATAAACTTAAAGTAAATCACAGTCCTTTTCACTCCCAGGAAATAGATATTAACAGTTTTTTCTCTTATTGAGTCTTCTTATGCATCATCTACAACCACCCACGTTTATTTTCCAGAATAGTTTAGGCAGTGACTAACGGATCTGCACCTCAGGTAAATTGCTTCTTCTGAAAAAAGTGCATTAATCACGTGCATAATATAGAATTGATTTGGTTTAATTCAATGAACATATGTAAAACAGAGCTTTCAGTCATAAATAGGACTTCACTGGACAGCCCATTGTTTATTCGCTGTGGGATACTTTAGGGAATAAGTTTAATGAAGTACTGTTCCAACAACTTATTATCATTGCGAGTCTTTTAAATAATGTCAGTGGCAGTTAATATAAAAAAATACAACATCCATCTCTCACCATTCTGTGCACAGAAATCATTCCCTTCTGCTTACTGAAGTTCTAGAAAAAGCTATGACAACCAAAGACCCAACTTCAAATATAAATAAAAATATTAAGCAAAATCTCTATTAAAAATTAAAAAGTCTTAAAGCAAAGTTCCCAAACATGTGCTTAAATTCAAGAACTTAGTCTTTACAAGGTTAATAGGATTCATTTGTCAAGGAGATGCCTTATGCCAAACAGGCTTCTTTGAGTTTTAAACCCATGTTTGCTAAGCTTCTAAATACTTGAAATTTAGGCATGCAATTTTGAAAAGCTGGGAAAAGCTTCTTAAAGGCAAGTGAAAAATAAGCAAATCTATCCTAGTGCAGAAGTTTCTATGAATCATCACTCTCAAGGCCCAGAGAAGTTACCCAATGCAGGAGCTGTGTCACAGCCACAGCAGCCAAGGCAAGAGAAAACTCTGCATGCAGGAAAACAAATAAATAAACATTTTGAGGAAGCTGATGCTTTGTACTCTTGCTGATGGGCAAAATTCCCCAAAAGCCTAGAATGGCTTAACTTCAGATTTTTCAATGCCATAAATAAAACTTTGCCTCCTTAACAGGACTCAGACTTAATCTTCCCTTTCTGCATGAGACTCAGGACTCTCATTTTCACACTTTCACATGTGAAGCACCTCTGGGTACTTACACTGCAGGAATAAATCATCTCTACAGTGCATACAGGCCCTTTTAAAGTATCTCTTTTAGAATCAGAGCTTCATTCATACTCTTTGTATTCTCCATGGAATGGAATTCTCCATTTCTTAGGGGGAACTAAGTTTAGTCGAGATTTTCTTTGCAAACATGCTTCAAATATGTGAATTTCATAAAGCATCCCAAATGTCTCATGTAAAATTCTGTGGCAATAGCTTTGGATAATAGTTTACATTTCAACTGCCAATGTACTTCTGTGTTAGAAGACATTCATTTATTTATGAGATTCATAGATCTTTGGATTATAGCTAAAATATAAGACAGTCTTTGCTGGTAATAAATCGTGACTCCTTTCACTGAAGCTGCCCAACATTCCATCTTCCAATGCCTTACTGTGCAACTTCTTTAAAAGTCTTCCAGTAAAAAGAGATTAAATTGTCAAAGTTACCAGGTAATGGCTTGGGCAGTTGACAGAGCACAAACTTGGCACACAAATCACACACGGATATTGAAAATCTTGTTTCCTCACTGAGGAAGGGGTCACTGGGTGCAAATTGGGTAGGTCACCTCTTGAAAATCCAAGGTGTTTTGCTTTTGATTCCTGTTTTCCAAGAAAAAAATGATAACGAGAAAAATCTGTCTGTGTATCAGAATGCTGAGTGCTAATTTTAGAACTCTTCAAATAGAATCAGAAGATTCTCTGAGACACTCACCATGAAGAAAAATTGGCATTTGAGGAATCCTTCTTAACAGGTTTTAAATTAGGTGAAATTAGGACTACAACATTCAGTATTTTTTAAATACTCATAAATTGTGTTTGGACTCAGTTTTGAGACTTTTTCTATCAGACTTAATGAATGCCTGTAGAAGAGGCAGACTCATAAAAATTGGAAACAGCTACTCTTTAAAGCAAAAACTTTAAAGATTAGATTTAGAAATACTGTAGAATGAAGCATTTGTTCTCTTCTTGTCATAAATTCAAAGAAATCTCTCTTATTTTAAAGTCTTTTTCATTTGAATACACTTAACATGTTTAGAGTACTTTGTTACTGCTGCAGTAATTAACATTTGTAACCTTTGCTGATTTGAAATTAATGTTTTATTTAGTAGAAAAAGAGAGAGCAGAGATTCCAATATACTCCTGGAAGCATCTTTATAATGTCCTGACAAGTATACTCAAAAGCTAGAAAATTCATCTACTACTATCACTGCGTGTCTTGCTCCATCTTAATTAGGATATTTGGGGGTTTTAAATGTGGCAATAAATTCCTTTCATTTTCTCAATAAGGCCTTTCTTCAATTTTTATTTTCATCATCTGTCACAGAAATTTGTTGTATGTGTAAGCAATTTAATGGTTCACTGAAAGGCTGTTATGCAACTGAGTTGTATAAAACCCTGTCCAAGCCCAGAAATTAATGTAAGGGGGAACACTGAAATGGTGAAGGGCTGAGAATTTAAATTTGTCTTCTGCTGGTATTTCTATCTTTTGTCAGTGGGTTTGTAGATCTCCGGTGAGGGCAAGAGGGAAGAGATCACCTAATGTTGGGATGTCAGGGATAAAAAGCTGCAGCCCAGGCAAGAGTCTGGAGCCATAAGGGAGCCAGGGGGAGTCTGTAGTGCCACACCTGCTTTGCAGAGGTCTCAAGTGATTATTCCAACCCAGAGTTTTCCAGACAGAAGCCACTCAGTGCAATGCTGAGCTATTATTAAAATCATCAAGCCTGGATTTATCAGTGTAGGTGATGAATGATTAAATGCATCATTCCAACTGCACCAGGGTCAGGACTCAAGGGCTTTCTATCAGTAGAAATGTAAACAATACATGTTTATAATCCTGTAAATGAGTACAGTGGATGGGAGATATTATCAGCTGGTGAAGATGGCGCTGATGCAGTTTCTGAGCCCCTGTGACAGCATGTGCAGCTATTTCCAGAGTGAGGGTCAGGGTGTGATTAATGCAAATGCCACATCCTGCCAGTATTCCCCAGGTCACTAAATAAGTTATATTCCTGTTGACCATTGCTGTGATCAGCCACAGAGCAAAGCACTGCTCTGGGAGTGAGGGATGGACAATGTGACCCTGAACTGGTTACACCTAAGTACAAAAGCAGTGAAAGCCCCAACACTGGGGTTTTTATTTCACCAACACTGATTTCTACAGGAATAAGAGATCTTCTTAAGGTATATGACAGAACAAAGAAATATCATCATGCTGTACCCTTGTTCCTGCAGTAACAAGATATAACTTCACAATTCAGTTTATTTTCCAACCACAGCATCCTTTGAGAAACTAGAAACTCTTCCTTGCAAAGAACCTCTGTATTGGACTGGATGATCTTCTGTGATCCCTGCCAGCCTGAATCACTCTGGGATCCCGTGATCTGCTTATGTAACCCCTACAAATAAAATACAGGTCCACATCCATCAATTATTTACCAATATTTCTACAGATGTCCCAAATATATGTTTTTGACCTTCAGGCAGAAACACTGAAGCACAGTAGAAAATTCCACTTGGCCAAAGCTGGAAATGCTTAGAAGCCTGTAAATTATCCACTCTTCCAGAGTGCAAGAGTAGCTTTGGTAAAGCAAGAAACAGTAAATCAGGCTCATTTTGTACAAAAAATACAAAAGTGAAACAGTTGATAACCAGCACCACTCCTTGGGATGAATTTCTCTCTTTGCAATTGAAATTCCTAGGTTTTGAGCATTAAATAAATTTTTAAGGGAAGCTTTACAGACATTATCTATCATCACACAGAACATGTATTTCTCTTCTCACTTTTAAAGTAAGATTTTTTGTAGCTTCTAACATTTGTCACACAGAGCATATCATTTGAAACAAGGATGACCACTTTTTCACCAGCCAACATAAAATAAAGTGAAAAGAGTTATGTTAAAAAGCAGTAACACTCAACTGAAATCCCTGTAGGATTTTCTCTTATCACTTCCCACATCCTATAAGCATTCCTCACAATCTCTCCTGCCTTTTCACTTGAAGTTGTGATGGTCTTTCCAGAGAATAATCAGTGAGAAGGCAATTTCTGCACTGTGTAAAAGTAGATAGTTTGTTTCTAGTCAATTCTGAAAACGCAGGGTCTGTCCTTCCTATATGGGATAAATCATGAAACAATGGAATATGAGGACAGTGTAGGTGGCACAGGCAGTAGCCTTGGAACCATATTTTTGGATGATTAAAACTGGATAAAGTTTTCACCCATATCCATAGACCCAAATCAGCATGTCAGAATTGCTGATTTTCCTGTCTGGCAATGCTTTCATGGATTGTTGTTCTGGGCCTCTCTTCATCAGCCTCCCTCCAAAACTCCTGTAAGAATTTGAGACTGGCTCTACATTAATCAGCTAATAAGAGTAGGATATCCCAACATGTTATTTATCCTCATAAACTCACAGCTATCTATTGCCCTGGGAGTTCCAGGGATGTGGTAATGTATACCAGGGAGGACCACACCAGGGTTCAGCACCAAGGTCAGCTCAGGAAGATGCACAGCCAATAGAAAAGGACCTCGATGCACTAAAAAGTCAAAACTCCCATCAAAACCACAGAAAAATCTCAACACTTGTTGAACAGAAAAAGAGAATTTTTTTTAAATCTAAATCTTATATTTTATTCATTAACTGCATTCTTTATAGGCCATTCTATGAGGAATACAATGCAAATAGATGTGAGATAAGTTTGTAACACTATGTACTTTCAGTACTGCACAATGCAGCTGCAGTGGAAGAAAAGCCAGATGAACTGAGCACTTGCACTTGCATGTACTTTTCTTTGAACTCTTTATGTACAATGGATGGGCTAAATCGTGCCTTTAGGCACAGGCTTGAACAAAGATCACAAACTGAACAATCTCCAAAGACATAATATTGCAGCACAACTCCCTCTTGGCTTCATGATAGGCCAGCCACAAATGAGGTTTTTCGGGAGCATTCGGGAGCATGTGAGCAACGTCCCGGACACACACACCTGCCAGGGCAGGGCACTGTCCCCTGAGAAACCCACTGCCTCCTCCGCTCCTTGTCTGCTCCTCAGCTACATCCCCCAAAATGTGTGCCCCATGCATGCAGACTGAGACAGACACAGGTTTTCAGTCCCTTCAGTGGATGGGTGGATCTAGAGATTGGTTCTGTGTAAGTTTAGCTGATTTTTATTCTCTCTGAGTTTGGAAAATCTGGAGATGCATTGGGTAGATTGAGACTAATCTATTCCGACTTGAACCCATCTAGATGTGTGTGAGATGCTCATTCAGAAAGCATCTTAATATATTTTATAAATGTAAAAAGGCAAATGAGGTCCTACTGGATTTATTATGTATCAAGCTAATGATAATGAGAGCTTTAATATTTAGAGAAAGGGTTGTCATGGGTTCTGAACAAGTTCTTTAACAATTTACTGCTGACAACAAAGCTGGCCTGGAAGTCTAAAATTTCCACAACTTTCAAGTGTTGTGGGTGCAGACAGTTTTGGTACCTAGTTCATAGAACCCAAACTGCAGTAAGGTTAAAAAATCTTCCCAATGAAGTAGCCTGGAATGTGTACAGACTAGAGAGAACATGGCAAAAATGCACATGGGAGATCCCAGAACAAAGAGAAAAATCAATCACTGCATGTTTACTTAAGTGGTCAGACTGATACATTACTGCACACAAAGACATTTCAGCCCAAAAGTTGTCCTTTCCATGAATCCTACAGGCTTTTTGACATGAAAATGCCTACAAAATCTAATCCAATTTACCTAAGTGCACGTGCTTGGAAGCAACTTAATTAAATCAGAGCATATTTGCATGAATACGCTCTCCTAGAATTAAAGTAATCTTAATTCAATTTAGGTTCATTTACTTTGAAACAGAATAAAGCCAAATTAAATTGAGCTCACTTTAATTCTCAACATGAGTGTCCACACAGATTCTAATAGTTAATTAATTCACTGTACTTTCGTAAGTGAACCTGCATGGATTTTCATAGACTGTGTTTATGTAAACAAGCTCTAAACACGCTCTTATTTTATTTCAAGACTGTTCTATTTTCTGTTACACTCCATATGGGCTAAATTAACAGTCACTAGGAGGAGCCAAGTATTAGCAGATTGTTCTTAAACAAGACTGTATTTTCCATCACTGGATATCAAAGAAAATTTTTATATATTCTTTGAACTGCAGTCCTCAATGCAGCCCTTTAGGCCTTCAAATCTACTGATGACAAACAAAAGAAGCTAGATATGATTTCTTAGAAAAAAGTCTTTAAATTCCATGTCTAAAAGTTATATACTTAAAGATGTTCCTTTGCAAAATAGATTATAGCATAGGAATTGGATTTTCTAGATAACAGATGCACTAAAACCACAATTTGAAACAATTTTTGGACTCCGTCCCAGCACAAATCAATCATATGGATTCTGAAAATGCTAAGACAGATCTTGAAATGGTAATTAATTTGACATCACAATTTTGATGTCAAAGAAGAAACTGATTTATGGCTGTAAAGGCTCTAACTCAGCAATTAAAAACCATGTTTGTCTAAGTTTCACTGTTTCCAAAGTTGCTGGGTCCCCTCATTAGTTTAAGTTTTTAAGATGTTCTCCTGTTCATGGGGTGAGAAACTCTATCTTTGGCTGCAACTCCTTTCAAATCACAGCTTGCTGGGCAAGGCTCGTGTTAGCTGTGATTGCAGTTGGCAGGGCACTAGATTAGCTGTTGACATCAAGCCAACATTTAATTTTGTTTTCTTGAGTCATCTGTTGCCAGTTCCCATGACAACTGCTCTTCTAGCCTTCAGATTTACTAGAGAAAACCATTAAAATGGCCAGGAGTACAGAAAGAGATCCTTTGATGTAGATGGAAGTTCAACTGTTTCCTTCAATGGAAACAGAAAGATCTTTTCAGTTATTAACTCAGCACCACGTAACTTCTGTTCAGGAAAACACGGATGTTCTTGTATTAGAAAAACAGAGTGAACAGTAGTTTTTAACAAGAAAGCTGCTGTAGCATCTTTCTACTACAGAATGAAGGTCTTTTCTGTCTAAAAAATCATGTCATGCAGAAGATGGGGAAAAAATATTTTTCTGTTCTTGCATGGTAGTAACAAAAGCTGAAATTTAAGATATGGATTCTTTTGATCTTCACTGGAGTCCCTGTACATTTCCGTTTCTTGTCTCACAAATGTGTCACTTAGGCAAAGGACATATCTCAGGTGACATCATTACTGTGCTGAGTCAGCCCAGAGGTTGAACCAGACCACAGGAAAAGGCCAACTTCAATCCTGTGGGAGCATCTGGCACCAAAAATACCTTTGGCTAAAAACACTTGTCAGTGTATATAAAATATGTACAGCCCATAAACCCCCTGGTTATGAAAGCATAAGAAGAAATTGAATCCCATACTGGATTACAAGGAGTCCTTGTAGTAGAATGTTAACACTCAGGGGTTATTTCTAAGCCCATCTCCTGTTGACTTTCACAGGTCCTCCCAAAGTCTGAATTCCACACTCCCTTTACTCGCTGTGTTCAAAGCACTGTGAAGCACCAAGCACCCCCAAATCCCTTGGAAGGAAAAGGAAGCACAAATAGAACAGAAAAAGGTGCACAACTGGTTCCAATACAGACAAAATCCCAGGTAGTCTCTGCATTTCTTCATTAGGTAAACCTTCTACCTCTAGTACATGGAAAAACAAGCAGCTACACAACTCTTTCATGGGTACTTCCCACTGCCCAGGGGCTTGTTCTAACAAGCATTATTTGCAGGAGATGTCCAATTCCCCCAGACCTGCACAAAAGGGCAGCACATGGCAGTGCCTGCAGGCTCAGGTGAGGATCCAATACTCATGACTGTGTTCTAAGAATTAATGGCCCTCTGCTAAGGCAATATCCTAGAGGTGTTTACGCACCCCATTTAGTTTATGTTTCATTATACACATCTGGATGACTTTTCCAGGCTAGTTCTTCAACAGCAATTCAAGACTGCTTTCCCAAATGTGAGGATACATAAGCCTACCCTCTTGATTGAAATGGAGAGAACAAGGTGATTACTCTGACAAAAACCTACCCTGCCTCTGCCCAGCAGAAGCAGTAAAAACATGTTAAAGATAATGGGAGTGTACGTGGGAGAAAGGGAAAGATAAGGAGAGAGAACACACCAGTCCCTCAGCTTGAGTTAACTCTCCTGATCCCACTGGAGAATCATCTTCCACCAGCTGGAAATCCAGAGATCTCAGGGGGTTGAGTATGTTTGGTGCCAGTCTCACTGCAGGGACTGAGGGTCTGTCCCCAGTTTGGGTGTGAAGCCACCCTTGGCACAGGATTGCTGAGCCTGGAGTGAATCAGCGACAAAGAGAAGCGCCGTGGCCAGGACGTGTCACTGCCACCTCCCAGTGCTACTCTGGAGATTAAACAGTCACATCCACTAAAGCTGGCAGTGTTTATGTAATGCTTTGGGCTGTGAATTCAGGCTCTGTGTGATTGTTGCAGAATGCACTTGCCTCGTGAATGCCATTGATGCAGACACCCGCATACATTCAAAATGCTGTGTTTCATGTTTTGCTTTTATCTTTAAATATATTTGAGTAGGTTTTCCTCTCTTCTAAAAGAGCTCACATAATAGGTAGAACTAAAAATGATCTAATAGCTTCAGTGCCTTAGAGCTACTGCCATGCATGAAATTCAAACTGTGACTATAAAAAGAAGCAAGGACTTTCTCTCCAATTCACATTTTTAGCTACTTCTCTATTTTTTGAGAAGGACAGAACCTGTTCATGTTTCAGGTCAGAATCAGTTAAATAAGATGCAATCTGAAAGTTATTACAGATCATCTGGGGAACTGGAGGCAAAAGTCTGGGGGTTTTTGACTGGCTGAGAAGGCAATAAGCTTAGTAAGATTGTAGTTGCTAATTAAGGTGGTAGCGTGACCCAAATTTGCTTTCACAGCCCTTACTGATTTAGTCAGATGCAATGACATCCATTATAGCTGAGCAAATAGTTCCTGATGAGTAATGTATTTGCACCTCCATACTTTCTATCTGCATATTCCTTTGATTGTGTCACAGTTTTCCTGTCACCATCACCAGCCTGTATGTGCTAGATTATTTCTGCAGTTTGAAATGTGAATTGTCTGTGCTCAGCAGCCAAACACAAGTGGCACTGCTCAGTCCTAGCCCAATACCTTATGTCAGTTCACTCTGTGACTGAGTGCAACTCTTAATTAAGTTTATTTGCATGTGTGCAAAACATATGCTTGGCTATGCAAACCTTGCTTTGCACAGACGCTGCCTAATTTTGTTAAATAGGAGAGACCACTATAATTTTTAGGAGAAATTAGCCAAATTAGAATAGATTGAACCATTTGACTGTGTTCCCAGACTAACATGGCTATTTGGTACCTTGCTTGTCAGAATTTAAACATTATCTGTTTCCAAATGCTCTGAAATAAGAATTGGTGATTTTATTAAGCATGGCTGTTCCTGGGTTTCACTTGGAGCTTCACTCCAGCACAGGCTAAGAGTCAGTGAGTTCTGAGCCACATTGAGACTCTCCTGCAGGGTGTATATTGAGACACTCCTGGAGACTGATTTCAGGTTGAATCATAACCCTTGTGACTTTGGACGAGCCCAGTGAGGAAGCTCACTGTGGGGAGCTGGTCTGTCTGCTGGAGCGTGCCTTAATTGTGTCATCAGAGCCTGGGGTCACACTGTGAAGAGGTAGACAATGTCATATCCTCTAAACGTGTTCTAACCACTCAGGCATTTAATCAGAGACTGACATATTTATTATGAATAAAATAAACAGGAGGATACCATGGATTTCTTTAGAGCCACTTAATTGACAGTGCATTGGGTAACGAATGACCAATTAATAAAACGAAAGCAGAATATAATGGATTTGTACTTTGTTTGTACACAACACACATCATTAGGACTCTTCAGCCATCATTAGCTCTGTCTCCTCTGCACTGAGTCATTCTGCTCCCTGGAAGAAGTCTGGGCTGCATTACAGAACTGCCAAACCATTCCACTGATAGAGCTACAGCCTTCTGGATTGTCCTCATGTGCAAGCTGGCTCCCTGAATTTATGGATTCTTTCCTATTCCTTTTTTTTTCCATTTCATGATGAAATGGGTTATGCAGACAGCCCAAGGTTAATCTCATCAGAATTTTCCAAAAGCAAAGATGTACAAAGGAAAACCCTTACCCTAACAAACAAGGAGCCTGGGCTCCTGGAGGACTCTGCTTGGGTCACCTGGAAAGGAACTGGCTGTGGAGAAACCAGGAGCAAGTAAAAGTGAATAACCTTAGTGACTTGTAGTAGCATGACTTTTTCAGTCTCAAAAAAATAAAAAAGAAACATGAAAGTAAAGAAACAAAACCAAAGGAAGAAGAGCACTCTGGCAAATTCTGGCCTCTGTGCTATCAATTCTCCTAAAGCTCTTCTACTGGTAGATTCTCCAGAAAATCCCCAAAGGGATTTCCACAAAGTTCAGTTAAAATTTTTGTATTTCTAGTAAAAAATACAACCCTTGATCTACCAGAGAACTAGGCAAACACATAAGAATCAACCTTTGATTAAAAAAACAAGCATTATTCGTGCAATCTGGTTAAGCAGTCAGTCAGTTATTATACACATATCACTGGTAGCTGTGTGCTTGAATTCTTTGGATGTTTAGTTTAATATCCTGTGCTAAATAAAATAGGCATGGCAACAACACATAAAAGAGTTCTTTTACATACAATGAAAAAAATTTGTACAAAACCTACAAATTATTTGCATGCACAAAAATCCCATGAGTGCATATGCAAAACACTTCATTATGCCTGTTAGTTATTGTAATTGCCATTAACTTGTGCAATTACTTGCTCTGCATCACAATTCCAGGTGAATGGTTAAATCAGCTTCAAAATTATGAATAGCTGAAAAACCCTGTTTCAAACCCCAAGCCATTTCATTAAATCTCTTTGTGTATAGTAAACAAAGTGCATATCACAAACCTACAAATTGCAAGCTGTATTATTTCCTGAAGTGACTGCAGTATTCCCAGGAGAACTGAGGTTGTTGTTTACGAACAAGAATTCCCCATGCAGCAGTGAAATTGTTCTTCCCATCAGGATGGGAACATTTGGGCCCTGTCAAACCTTGGCTGTTCTGCTAGGGCTGTTAAACACTTTTTTTTTATGCTGTGGTTTGAGTATTTGAACACTTTCTGCATAAATCCATTAGCAATAACTTAGTTACAGACATACGTAATTGCCTGGCTTCTCTTTTTGAGGTGACCAAACTTTGGGTGGGGCTGGGTTTTCTGGAGTCTTTTTCAAGGAGGACTAGAATATCACAGCTATAAATGTGATTTTTGGTGGGAAAAATTGGAAAATGAGGATGATTCTGTAGTACTTCTTAAGGACTATCAGAGTAGATTTGTCCAAGCACTGCTACAGGACTGTTCCACACTTACATCCTCTTGGATCTAAAAGCCTTGTTCTCATCTCTTTTGATGACTAAATGCCTTACTATTTGGCTCTACATAATCTGGGAGAAAGAGCTCTTATAGTGGTATTGCATCAGCTGAAATTCAGTCCTAAATATAGCTGAAGCTTGAGCAACCTCTTCTGTATGGATATGAGGGGCAGAATTGGTGCTCGAGGTTGGCCTCTTGTGAGCTCACTCCAGGCTACTGTGAGGATGGGACTGCAGGCCTGATGGATTTATAGTGGCATGAGCCATGAAGAAAGAAAATGTCAGAAATCCAGATACCCTTGGGTTGTGCTTTTCACACAATATGTTGACAGGAAAACACACAAAATACAAATGGAAACAGGTGACAGCTGCCATCCCCTCCTTGCCTCTCCTTTTCTCACTTCCCTCCACCAATGAAAGCTGCAATTGTTTTATTTTTTTTTCAGCAACAATGGTGAAAAATGAAAAATTTTAGCTACTCTCTCTCATCCTGGAGATTATCCTAGAGCCTGACCATAGCTGCAGTGCAGAAAAATCTGGGCACATGTTTTTAAAATTCAGATTTGAGCAACAACATCAACAACAGCAAATCCCCAAACCCAACCCCCTTGCCCCCTGCCAGGACCTGGACCATACATAGACTGTAATTACCAGAGTTATTGCTGAGGAGAGAACATCCAGAATGCAATTATGCTATTAGTGCAGGGTAATCACAATAACTTGCTTATTAGAGAAAGCCATATACTTGTCCTACAGTATTATTTTCACTTCTATAAAATAGCCTCCTTAGGAGATAGGACAATTAAACAGTGATTATGCATGTCAAATCAATTTTCAATGGATATGGATTATATGATAGCACAGGACCTGAAAGGGAATCACAGTTTAGTGTCCAGGCATTTAAATTGTGCAAATAGTTTTACAGTGATGCACTGGTTTAGATGTGCAACTGTGAGTTCTCTTTACCCTCAGTCCAGCAAACTGATGGTCAGTGGTATCAAACACTGATGTGAAATGCTCAGTAAAAATGCATTAAAACCATTAAATTTCAGACAAGACCCTAAAAAAATATATAATTACTATTCAAACATCAGTTTTATATATTCAATCTGATGCTTGAGCCACCTGGAATTTGCTGATTTGAATGAGATACCTGGGATCCCAAAGTTGCTGACAATTTATGAAAATTATACTTTCAACATCTTTGGGATACAATTGCTGTAAATAACCCATCTGTCACAGGAAACATCCTAAATAACCAGGCTCTCACCTCAAGCAGACTTAGATGGCAGTGGAATAGATAAAGCCTTCTTCATGTCTCAGAAGGCAGAGTGTGTTTTGGACAGAAAATTGATGAAATAGAAATAAAACAGTTTCTTAAAATCACTCCAGACACACTATTTTTACTTTGAAGTGACAGCTTCTGAAAGCCACCCAAATGACAAGGTGAGAGCAGGAGCAGTGGGTCACTCAGGCTTGCTGCAGGGGTGAAATGCCTGCAGTGGAACCTCTGTGCTTTTTCTGGAGGTGACAACACATCCGAGCCAGCAATGGTTCTGGTCTGTGCACAGGTGGATGTTCCAAGGGAAATGAGGGAACAAAAATTTGGGTTTTAGAAGGTGTAATTAAAAATATCACAGCAACAGTCATGAATCTAAAGTTTGGAACATGTCTTGGATGTTTAATGAAGTGGAAGGACTTAATTTTAGTGGTCCCCCGAAGATGGATTGCTGATTTCTGGTGTTGATGGACTGTAAGATCTGACTTGGGGCTGCAAGGCCAGAAAGCAGCACTGCCATGACAAGTTTTGCAGATTTCAGTATGTAACAGTTGTTATTCTCAGGAGAATCTTGCTGCACCAGTTTTCTGACCACTTCTTCACAAATTCCTTCACCTGCAAGACCTGAGCATGCCTGAACTTTGGCTCTCTAGCCCTTGCCTTGCTCTGAGCTTATCAGAGTCTGCCGCTGTTATCAGCTGAGGGACTCTCAGTGCTCTGATGCTGCAAGAGACCTGAGCCCTTGGAGCAGTCACCCAACACGTTCATGACTCAAAGCCAACACCTGTAGGGCTCCTTGGAAAAGCTTTTCAGAGCTGTTACAGCAGAAAAGCAGGACTGATGTGGTGAAACAGCTTCCAAAAAGCTGCCGACCACAGCAAAGTGAAGCGAGGAGGCAGCCACTTACTCCAGCTATACAGACCTCGCCTGCAGCCCTGCTTTCAGCAACTCAAGATGTAATTACACATCTATTCACCACCACTGCAGGTGCAAGCTGAGCAACAGCATGAGTATAAATGTGTGTGGGTGTGCAAATGCCTCATCACGGTGCTTTGTTAGCACGGGGAGTGACGCTTTGTGTCCGATGAATGTGGAAATTAGGTGCTGAGCTTACTTGAGTGAAAAAATGTTTAACTTTGCCTCGCTGGCCCATCTCTCTCGACAGACACTGGAAAAGGAAGTGGTTTGATTCCTTGTTAAAGTAGCAGCTTCCATCTAAAATCTAACCCAGCTCCCTTGTGCTGTCCTTGGGTTTCTAACAATGAAGAGAAGTGAATCTTGAGGCATTAGTTGTGTTGAATCATATCTTAATCACATGCATGATATGCTCCTATGCAGCATTACAGTAAGAGGCGTCACATCTCGTGTTGTCATTTCTGGGACAGAAAACTGGGGCTGTTGGCTGGGTTTAAATCATTTCTGGCATTAACGAGATTCTGACCAGAGGCTTTATTTCATGTTCAGGATCTGCGCTGCATTATTTCCTATTATATCACACTAGGTTGCAAAGGAACAGCTAAGTTACCAAGACTAATCCTTTAAGTCTTTCTTTCTTTACAATGTCAGACAAAATAAGACTATTCCATATTTCTGTAATCTCTCTTGTATTATGAGAATATTATGAGAATATTATGATCTGTAACAACAAAATCTCTAAACTGCACGATTCCCGTCGGCTCTGATATGCTTAGTCCTGTCCCTTTCTGTCAGAAAAGATATTTCTAAGCCTCTGTGATTTCATTTTAACAGACAATATCTGGTTAAAAATCAGATTATTGTTGTAAAGCAGGAAAAAGAAGTTTCCTTGTGTTTAAAAAATGAGTATTTCTGAAAAACCATGATGTAATACCCAAAGTTCTCATCTTTCTTCAAAAAACTGCTTAAAATGAAAGTTAGTTTTCAAGCTACTGCCACTTTTTCCCTACTTGGATATGTACATTTAGATTAGTCTGTTGAAAAGTAGATTTTGTTCCCAGACAACTTTACAGCAGCTACCAAGATCTAAAAAAGATTTCTGCTGGCAAATTGCAGGGGAATTTCTTGAGAGAGGGAAGGGAATTTGAATTAAAAACTGATTAATTAAACCCACCAGAACAAGCTTTCCATTTCTTTTAATAGGATGAGAAAATAAATTTTAAAATAGATATGAAGTGTATCCTCCTTTTGAGAGATCTGTCCTTTTGGATAGAGTGAAAACATCATCTCATACTTTCTACTCAAAAAGTTTGAGTTTATTTCTCTGCTGGTATTTTATGATGTCTAAGCCACTAAAAGTATATTCAGTAATTTAACTCTTTTATAATTATTTCATTAGAGCAGCCAAGCAAATCATGATCTGAAAATTCATAAGCTCATTGCAGTGCCAAGTGTTTGGGTTGGAGAGGCTGGGGTTTTTTCACTGTTGGCTTTTTTAAAAAAGTAATTGCAAAATATGTCTAAAATCCTAAAAAAAAATAGGTGAATCAACGAATATTAAATTCCAGGGAGCAAAGCAGAATAGATTTTCTGCAGGTGCAGGACTCAAATAACGGATTATATAAAATATCATCTCCCAAACAAGAGAGATGAGTAATGCCCCAGGTCATAGTGCAGCTTTTTTAGAAAAGGTTGGTAGAACTAGAGACCCTTGATGTGTTGGAATAAAGCCTGGAAGTTGTGTTGTGAGAGCAAGAGTGAGAAAAATAAAAATGGAACTAGTTATTGAAAACAGCTTCTCCTGGTTTTTTGCTCATGAGCTCTTTCACAAGCAAGGGCTGTTTAACCCCTTCATCTCCTGTCACCCACAATGACTTTGGAGCTTGCTGGCAGCTTTCAACGAAGGATGGAATTGATGAAAAATGACACCAGTGACCCTGGAAAGTGCTGCCTGTGGGAAGAGCCTGGGTGTGAGGTCAGGTTTGGTTCCACACCAAAGCACCCACAGGAGAGCTGCTGCTGAGAGGCCCTGAAGGGAAGAGGGTTCACTCAGCCTGACTCTGCATTAGACAACAGAGGAGTCAATCTGGAGACGCCAGTCACACATGGAATTTTTAGCAGTTTAATATCACACTGAGGACTGAAAATGCTGGATCTGGAGGGAGGCAGGCTTTGTTGGCTGCTGTTGTTACAGCAGTAACACCCACTCTATTTCCACAAGAATTGTTTGGGAGAAAGACCTCTGGAACAGGAGCTGCTGAATTTGCTGAGGCAGAAGAGCTAGCTACTAGAATGAACTCAGACTGGATGGCAGAAAAGTCAAAAAACTGCAGAGAGAACAGACTGAGAAGTAAAAAGAGTTGCAACAAGCTCTACCCTGTCACATGAGAACAAGAGAATATAAGGAAGCCAAGCCAGTGAGACAGAAGGAATGCCAGTCTTCCAGACCAGCCTGTGCTGCCTTCTCGGACTAAAGAAGAGAGACACAGGATAAATTTCTATTAGTTAGGGTTCCTTCTTAAAATGTTTTCATTCATGCACAACATTCTGGATTTTTGAAGGACGCTCCTTTGTACTTCTACATGTCAAAATTATCTTTTACTTGGCTTCCTTTCTGTTTATTCTTCTGGTTGAATTGCAGCAGCAAATGTACACCATAACACTAAGGAGTCTCTCTGCTATCCATCTTGACAGCTGTAGTTCACATTCCCTCTGTTTGCCTTAAGAAAATCCACATCTGATCATGTCATCTGTTCAGTTCACCACTGCTGCGAGGGTTCAAGGCCCCAGCCTCGGGCAGTGGCTGATATTTGCTCCCACAGAGATCAAACAGAATCAAGGGTTTAGCGAGGACACACAGTTT
Source organism: Irena cyanogastra (assembly GCA_013397155.1). Taxonomy (NCBI): domain Eukaryota; kingdom Metazoa; phylum Chordata; class Aves; order Passeriformes; family Irenidae; genus Irena; species Irena cyanogastra. The sequence continues at coordinate 485,235 of VWZV01001474.1, read as the reverse complement.
TTGTATCACGCCATTCCATCCTGCATTGGTATCAGGAGTTTACAGTCAAACAGCACATTCTCAGAAGCTGTTTTGTCCCTAAATGTAGGGGATTCCCAGGTGGCAGGAGTCCACTTATGTTCCGCACTTGCAGGAAGATGTGTTGTTAAGTTCTCTGCAGTTAAGTAGCTCCTGTGAAATCTGAAGTGATACTCACAGTTTATCTCAGTTCTGATTTTTCCATTTATTTTCTTGAGTTTAACAAGAAACAAGGCATTTAAAACTTATGTTGGACAAGTGGAGAATTTGTATGAGTCCAAGACTCCATTTTCTTTTTTCTAGAGCTTTCTCTGCATAGTTGACAGCCTAATGTGAGTACACATTCTCTCCTTCTAGGCACTGTAACATGGGGAAAGTCAAATGAGCAACTGTCATGGAAGGAAACATTTAAGCTGAAGTTAAGTTGAAGTGCTGTATCTGAAAATAGGATGTTTTTCTCCTTGAAACCTCTGCAATCCCAGGAAGCTGCTACCCAGTCTACAGAGCTGCTATAATTAAAAAAAAAATACATTTTTTTTCTTCTATCCTAAATGCAGAGCTTACAAAATTACAGAAGTCCCATCTGCAAAGCATAAACTTCAGAGAAACCCAATTAAGTCAGTGTTGCATACACTATCACGTTCGCTCTATTTAAATACTCCACACAGATCCACCTCATTCATGATGGAACAATTACAAATGAACTTGCAGGAGCCAAGGAACTCTCTGGGAGGCTGATTTCCACTCAGGTTCTGTGTGAGCTCCCCAAGACAGCAGGACTGGTGTGAGATGCTGAGCCAAGCTGCCCAAAGCATCAGCCCCCATGGTGTTACCTGAAGGCAGCACAGGAGACTGACCCTGGTGGAATTTATGTGTGTTCCTCCAGCCACCCTTCCCTTTGCTCCCAGCCTGTCCCCAACTTCCAGCCCCTGTCAAGAACACTGTTCTAGGCTGGACACACCTCAGTCCTGACCCAGGGCAGAATTTCTCATGCTCTTTTAAGGCTAAGAGCCCAAGTGTTGGTGCAGGCTGTTTGAGAGATGAGATGCAGAGTCCTGAGAGCGACTGAATGAGAAGTGACTGCCATTCCCAGCAGATCAATATGAACAAGGCACAGGAAGACTGCGTGGCCTGAGGGATGGAGCAGCCCTCAGAAAACAGTGAAGGCTTCACTGGTTTGATGTAATGCAGTGATCTGTGTCCACTTGCTGGTTATGCAGCAGCTGAACAGTCTGAGGATGTTAAAAAAAAATTAGATTAAGGAAATTAACACACAAACTGTCTCTTCATTATAGGAACAATTCTGAAGAGCTTTATGCATGAGGACAAGCATTCCTTCAGCTGTAACCACAGGCCCACATTGCTGACCCAGAGTATCACTGTACTACAGAAAGCAAGATAAGATCCCCTTTGATTCAGATCATCTCACTGAAATATTTATGCAGACTCAAGCATGGAGCTATTGACCTGCGTCACGTCGCTATATGAGGTTCTCTCTGGGGCATGTATAAATTGTGTATATGTTAGGCCATAAATCAACCTGAATTTCAAACAAAAGCATGGGATTTAATGGGCACAAAGAAGCCATTGTATTAGCATCCAAACTGGCTACATTTTGAAGCAAAATCAAGGTATCATATTTAGTTTTACTTACTCTTGGTATTTATAGACTTGACCTGCTTAGAGAAGCAAGGGCAATTAATTCTACATATTAAATTTTAAAAATACAAAGCCATAAATTCGGTCCAAAAAACCCATTTTATAAATAAATAAATAAATAGTGTAGCATATTCATTACAGCATGACTTGGACAGTCTTGAAAGAGAATTCCCAAATTAAAGACTTTGGGAAAAATTAACACTGTTACTTAACTGCTCACTAAAATATAGTTACATTTCTAGATAAACATGACTCCCAGCATTATGTAACTCATTCCATTCTCAAAGTGTGGTGCAAACATTAACTGAATGAATAATCTTAAACCACCTTCATTCATAACTAAAGTGTGAAGATGTTTTATTATTTAACAGACATGAGTTTCTCTTATTTGCACAGAGAAGCAACTACTTGTGTGCACAAGTTATTAGGTGTGTAAATTAGGTCTGAGTTTTACTTAAGGTATGCAATCAAATCTGAGGTTTACTTTTATTTTAAAGGAAAGCCTGAATTAAAGAGACAAAGGTAAAAATAAAAAAGAAAGGCTAAATTAAAGAAACAAAGGTAAACATAAAAATCCACCAGGAATTTCCAATATGATGACCTCACTCTCATAAAGCCAGTCCAGGTTCTGATGGTGTATAATCAGTATTTCCACTTCTTGGATAAAGAGGTTTTAACGGTTTAAGTGTCTTTTCAGCAACATTCAGACTACCTGCCAACTTGGGATTTAGAAGAAAAGACAACTTTAAAACACTCTTTTCCCCATTAAAGCTGTCTTTCCTTTACAGAACTCTAAAGTGTGGCTAAATACAAACTTCCAAACAGTGGGAACACTCAAGCCCTGGAAAAGCTTAAAACCTACCCTCAGCATGAATAGCATACTTATTAACTGACCTCATTTAATTTCTGCAAAAGTAGCATTAAAACGTAACTTCACCAAGCTCTCGATTCCCAAAATAAACTATCAGTAAGTAAAATACTCAGGCAACAGCAAAAAGCAGTTTGTGTTAAGTGTGCACCACGTTGAGCAATGTAATGGTACCCCAGCACTGACACAAATTACATGTGCAGGACCAAAATTATGCATTTGGAGCAAGAATCCATGCCCAGGAAGTCCCAGCTCTGCAGCTTCCTGAGCACACTGTGCCCATCCTCCTCTCCAGAGATGAGAGATCCTTCTCCCCTGCTGGAAAATGCTGGAGCAGAGCTGCCATGGGTAGGATGAGTCATGTGCCAGGGACAGGGGTGCTGGGGAAAAAGGAGATTCTCTGCTGCAGGACACAGAAAAAAAGATTTGTGCTGCCAGTGGAGTTTCTGTGCATCACAGGGAATTGGGGTCCAGTTAGATCCAACCAAGAAGGGACTGGGAATTTGATAAGGAACAAAAAGGCCTTCTCAAAAGCACAGTGGACCGTTTCTTAAAATATAACTCCCATTGTAGTACTTGGTAATATGGCAATGATTTTTCAGGTGCTATGTCAGAAGAAACTGTAACCCTACATTCACACAAATAGCAACGTTCTGGGAAGCTTTATAGGACTCATTTAGATTTCAGTGGAAAGGAAAATGGGATATTAACTAATAGCCTGCATGTTTTTAGTCACTACTGAGTATTCCTGAGTACAGCCCCCATTAGGTGTGGAACAGTAACTTTCTGCAGGGAGCCCTTTGGTTAGGAACAGGAAGTTCTGAGTGAGAGAATATCACTAGGTTTCATATAAATGAAACATAGGGTTCAGTTATAAACTGGAGCAAAAGCACTGATTAGATAATTTTGTCCATAAATAAATAAAGTATGTAGGAGACCTAGTAAAATTCTATTTCAGAAGAAATATATTGCAGGCAAAACAAACTCTCTTAACAGAATAGACTTGTTGATAGAGAAAGATGAAATGGAAACCAAAATCTTTCTGGTGAAAAAAAACCCAAAACAAAATAAAACAAAACCCAAACTTTTTATAGGTGTCCTGGCTCAAGCATTAGGATCAAATTTGAAAATTCATGCAACTGAAGACATCACAGATAAGCCTTTAAGTGCCTGATTTAAGTTGTGATGTAAACGACTGCAGAAGGATGAAGCAGCCCAGCTGACAGGGACGGCACCCACAGCATCCCTCTGCCCTCCCTCTGCTATCCATTTCCTTCCATCTTAAGCACGTGTTGCAAATTAAGCACACACTTATAAGATTTTCTGAATTATGGGCCTGGCATGAATAGATTTGCAGCAAGAATGACTGGAGCAGATTCAGAGAGCTGGCACCCACCCGTGTGCACTCCTGCTGAATTCCTGTTTGTCTTTGCCTTCCCTGTGCTCCATGGCAGCACCTGCAGCCCAAACATACCACACCTTACTTTCCATCTGCTTTTGAGTGTCCAAACACCCCCTGCCAGCAGCTCCCAACATCCCTGAGGTTACCAGTGTCCTGTTAAGGGGGACAGCACAGCTTTCCAAAGGCTCACAGGCTCCCTACCACTGCTCAGGGCTCAGACTGAGCAAACCTGTCCAAGAAACAAATATAGCAGAAACAGGAGTCGATTAAAATCTTTAACAGCTAAATCAACCCAAAAATGTTAAGAGAAGACAGTGACCGATATGGAGTGGCACAGTCCTTCCAGGGGAGGTTACAGCTTCAAAACAGAAGACAAGAAAGAAAAAGCCACCTTAGAGAGTATTCCTGTACCTGCTGTTTATTGCATCACAACTTTCCCTGGCTGTTACTCGGATGGCTGATGTCCTTCCTCACTGCCTGTGGGGCCCTGCTGGGTTCCAGGTCAGCCTCCAGCCCAAAGAAAGATGATGTAAAAGGAACGTAACACTTCAATTCTCATCTCAGCATCTCTTCTTACCATCCGAGAATACTTACAAGAATGCTGCCTGCTACAGAACTTTTGAATTATGAAAACTAGAAACAGTGATGGAGGACCTTTTAAGTCTTATGCAGTTGTTCTCTCCTGGAGTTAATTCAGAGCACAGTGCTGCTGACGACAGGTGGTATCAATAGAAATAAAAAGGGAATTAGTGTCTGCTGAAGACATAGTCATGTGTCTCTGGAACAGCTACTCTGCAGTAGCTTCAACTTGTCAGGTCTTGAAGCACACCACAGCAGAGGAGAGGCTGAGGAGCCCCCCTTCACCAGGCAGTAAGAAATTATGGTGACAGAGCTGTTAACAACATCCAACAGCACTGCCTGCAGCACAACAGCTCCCTGCCTCCCTACAGATCCTTCACTGGAGGACAAGGAACACATGGTGAACCACTGGCAAGGTCTGCTGGAGAGCAATGCCCATCCTGAAGATTTGCTTTAATTGTGTGGTGCCAGCAAGGAAAGGCAGCAGCACAGAGAGCAAAACGTGACGGCATCGATGTGTCCTTATACAAATTCAAATGGATTATCCCAAAATTAAGGGGGGGAGGGGTGACATTTTCACACATTGTCATGGTTGTCTGTATCTCCTCAAGTAATACAGAGTTTTGACATGGTGTGTTCTTCTCCAGTCTGTGCACCCCTCCCTTTTATGATACAAATCCAATGAGATTGTCAATCTTCCCTCTGCCCTGTGACTGCTGGAAGGATATAATGAGAGCAATATTTTGGCTTCCTGCAACTGTCTCAATTAGATGATGATACTGAAATCTGTTCTCTTTAGACTCTCCTTTCTCTCTTGATCCTTATCTGGAAAGGTGGAGGAGGGGAAATCCATATAAGATAAGGAGATTCTTGACATCCCTGGAAGAGTTCAAGGCCAGGTTGGACAGGGCTTGGAGCATCCTGATCTAATCAGGTTAGGAAGGTGCCATGCCTGTGGCAGGGAGTTGGAACCAGATGATCTGTAAGGGCCCTTCCAACCCAAATCATTCTGTGATCCTATGAAGAAGATGAAATTCACTTTCTCAACAACAGCCTGGCCTAGAGATAGTCTAGTTAAGCAAGACATGAGTATTTTAATGTCTGTTTCCCAAACTAAGGATATGCTCCTTTTCCAAGGCCTGCTCACTCAGTGTGACAGTGAACTTAAGCAGACTCAAACATGAGCCCAGTGTTTGTTGTCCTACAGTAATTCTCATAAAATACTGCTCAGTGGCCATAAAATAGTTCACTTAAATACAGGCTGAAATGCATGATTTTATCTTAAAGGAGAAAATAAATAACTGATCCAATTAAAGCAAAGAAACACTTCTTCCTTCTTATCTTTCTTGTACTATTTCCAGTATTCTCTGCATTACCAATAGGACCTCTATGCACCATTTAAATGCTGGAAGAAATCATTTTTTGTCAGTAGAGCCTGAACTAAAGTCCATCTTTTCTTCTTAGAGCATGACTGTGACATCTTTACTGATCACTGTGAGGAGCTGCTGTTTAATTAAAGTTGCACATGAAGGATCTAAATGAGTGAATTTGTACCTCTGTTTTAGAACAAATAGCTAGCAACTGTCCTTAGTTTAGTTTACTGAATATCTTGTTTATCTGACTTATTATAGGAATATTTGTAAGATTGTAATGGCATGTGGTAATTTTGTATGTTTTCTACATGTGATAAAACTCACTGTAGTCTGTAAAGATTACAGCTCTTATAAATCAAGGTTATAAAATAGCTTTTCATTTCTACAGTGAATGCTTTGTGAGGAAATGCACACTAGATAAGAGGGTTTATCATGAAGCCTTTATTGTTCAAGGCTTGGAATAATTGCAGCTTCTGCTGGCATTAGTGGGGACTGTGAATGTGCAGGACTTCTCAAAAATCAGCATTTAAGGCCATTTGAACCAGCCAGTTACTGAGTTATCCCATGCTCTTGCTGGATGAAAACAGAGTCCTCTTTAAAAATGAACAAAACACAACAAAAACCTCACAAACAAACAAATTTCAGCTGTGGTCTCCTACGGGGAAACTCCCTTTGACATTTCACCCAAGCAAGAGTTCATCACAAAATTGCAAATGAAGCACTGGGAAGGTGAACCAACCCTCAGCAGCGTGCTCATCCCACGTTCCTGGGATCTGATGTTCACATTGCCCAGGGTCAGCTAAAACAGGAAGATTGGGTCCAGTGAGAGCAGATTCTGAGACAGCCAGTGAGGCTCAAGGCCTGCTGGGATGGGTCAATTGTACTGGTTAAACTGGTGTTTCAGGAGGGAGAGGAAAAGGAAGCATTGCACCACAGCATTTCCTTTGGGAAATACATGGAAATCTTTATGCTGCCAGCTCCACACTGTCAGCCATGGAACTGGAACTTCTGCACAAAGCTGGGCTAAACCAAAAAATTCTGCAGTTGTACAGGTCAAGAAGACAAATATAAATATGTCTTTAAACCAAAAATCCACCAGAAAGTTTCCGAGAGTCTAGGCTGCCTTCATCTATTACCACACTTCCTCAGTAGGCACAGCCAAATGAGCTGGTGCAGAATAATCCCTGACCACGTCACACAGCCAAAAAATGCTCCAAAACAGGAGTGCATCTCCAGCAGGGATATGGCATCACTCAAAGGGCAGGTAAAAGCAGGAATGGCTTTTGTTGGGATCCTACAGTTATACCCATATTTTGGTATAATTGTGATCTGTTTTTCTGTAGTTTAAACACGTAATTTAAATGTCAATAGAATTAATTTAATATTTAGATTGATGAAGAATCTTACGTGTTCACTCTTCTCTGCATGGTTTGTCTGCAAGCAGGGTTGCGATGTAAACACAAACTTTGGACATATCATTTCCTACTCCTAAGACTGTCTTTTGACTTAGAGCCCATAGATTATTATGTTGGTATAATGACAATAATAAAATTATTTTCCAGGACAGTAAAATAATACAAAGTGCAATTATGTCACCTAGCATTCATAATTCTTGAAATACTATAAATTGTATTCCAGATTTTTAAGTAGCCAAATGAATGAAATTGCTCATAATGATTACTCACAACACTGTAGGGTAAAATTTTATCTAAATTAAGCAATTTAGGTTCCTTTTATTATCATCTGGAAGCATACAGATGTTCAATGCTATTTGATGAACAAATTTAAAACCTGAAAATCTTACCAAACATGCTAATCCTACCACTGACTATCATACCTACCTGGACAAAAGCCATGTGTATTTAACACCTTTTGTTTCTCTACATACAAGACAGCTTCTCTTGCATTTAGGTAGAGCTCCTGCCATGCAGTGGGACACTGGTTTATCTGATGGAGTCTGTATTAGGGGAAAAAAATGCTCCTTGGTATTGACAGTTCTTCTCCTACCAAAAAGCACAATAATGTTTATATCTTTGTCTATCTGTCAGACATGTTGTGTACTTTCTTTGTTGTGTAGCTCACAAAGGCCAGAAGAATTAATTAGCAGAAAACAATCTAGAGGAATTAAAACCAAGGTTGCACACGCCTTCCTTTCATTAGTCACTTCTGCTTCCAGAAATCAAATGGCAGAAACATACATTCCTCTTTCAGCCAAGATTGCCCCTTTGGGAGTGAGTCGAGCAGTTCATGTTAGAAGAGTCCTTTGTTCCCTTCACTTAGGGTATCAGAGCAGTTGGTGATCAGGGATAAATAATCCACTGTTTGCCTTAATTCAATTTGTATTTCACTCCAGACCAGTGTGCTCACAATTGCTTGATAAGGCAAATAAACAGAAGAACTTAAATTAGATACAAATATTAATATCCTCATTGGCTCAGAAGGAAGCAATATAGCAGGTGTATGAATAGAGCCTGGAATATTTTATTTACTCAGTAATCTGAGAAAGGGGAGCAAAGTTCAACACGAAATTGCATCCAGGGACTCCCTCCTGCAGGCTGATAGTGCCTGACCCAAAACCTAAACCGGTTTCTAGGCTTAGGAATCAGTAGTGGGTAGTGATGATCAACACCCCATTCGCTGTCTTTACACTATTTTGATTACTTCTGTTTTCATAAAGAAACCTGACAGCTCTTGTGTGACCACCATCTATTCAGGGAAACTGAGAGTAAACTGGCTTTTACCCTTTGCTTCCAGCTTGTTGTTGTGCCTTTCCGTGCAATCACATCACATCAAAGTGATGTAGCTATTTGTTTCTTTTTTTTTCTAAAGGTCTCAACACTGCTTAGAGTCTGACGATCTCAAATTACTGAGTCACCACCACCAGACATTTAGAATTACTCCTCAAAGTGAAGATGAAAACACCATTAGCCACCGTTAAAAAAAAAAATCTAATCACAGTATTCTATTTATACACTAACGATTGGGCTGTGTCCCCTCAGCACCACCCTCTGTGCCCACACTTCATAAGGAGATTACGCTTCTCCCTATGAAGTGAAAATTACCTTCTTGTGGGCAGAAAGCGTGTAATTATGACTCTGCTTCCCTTGTCTCCATGGCGATCCCATGCAAACAGCCTGTTTTATTAGCGCTCATTTCCCCCTCCCCACAAAGTCATAAATTGCCTCTGCGGGAGCGGGGGTCGAGCGCTGCCGCCTGCCCCGGGAGCCCCGGCCGGCCGCGCCCCCGCGCTCCCGCGGCGGGCAAAGCCGCGATGGCAAAGCCGCGGGACGCGCTCGCTCGGATCCCGCTTGGAGCTCAGGCTGCACCATCTCGGCTCTTTCTGCAGGAAATGTGCTCCCAATTCCTGCCCACCCGTGGCGGACGGGCTCCCTACAAATTGGCGGATGCTCCCGGCGCGCCCCGAGCGCCGCCGGCGAGAGCGGGGCGGTTACCTGGGTGCTCCCCGGGGCCCGCGGGGTCGGTGAGGATGCTGGGGTCACTCTGCGACCTGCCTCGCGGGAGAAAGCAGCCGGTCCCTTCTTCCGATGCAGCCATGAGGTGGAGGGCGGGAAGCTCAGAGGAGGAGGGAGGAGGAGTCGCTCATGGAGCCGAAGGCGGCCGGGGGACAATGGGGACGGGGGTGCGGCGGCGGCAGCGGCGGCGGAGCGTCAGCCGGGCAGGACCAGCCGCGGCAGCATCTTCCCCGGCGCCGTCGGCAGGGCTGCGGCGCGGCGCTCCGCCGGCTCCGGGCGCTCAGGGGGCAGCTCCGGGCGCCTCAGGGGGGTGGGCCATGCCGCCTGGCGGGGTGGGGAAGAGCCGGGGCGCGGGCCGCCGGCCCGGCCCCCTGCCGCCGCCGCCCCCTCCCGGGACGCCCCCCCGAGCGCCGCTGCCGGAGTCGCCTCAAGCCGCCGCGCTGCTGAGCGCATCCGTTGGAAAACATTGGGATTCTCCCATGGTGCCCCGCGAGCGCCCGCCTGACGTCACGGGGGGTGGGGTGGGCGCCGCACCTGCACTGCACAAAGGCGGGGGCTCCGCAGGTGCGCGGGCTCCGCCCCGCCCGAGCGCGTCACGGGCCGCGGGGAGGGGCCGCCCGCCCCCGCTCTCGCCGTGCGGGACCCGCCGGTGTCCCCGCAGCCGTCCCGCTGCTGTCCCGCTGCTTGTCCCGTTCGTCCGGGCGCTTTGCCCCGCGGGAGGGACCGGCGCGATCCCCCGGCACCGGGGCAGCCGCGGGGCTCGGTGTCCGCCGCTCGCCTCGGCCCGCAGCTGGCGGGGGGGCTGTCCCGGGGGGGTTCCCTCGCAGGACGAGCGCAGAACCGCTCCGCGCCCCGGGACCCCCGCGCAGCTCGGCCGGGCCGGGCTGGGCTGGGCTGGGCGCCCCTTGGCAAAGGTGTCGCACGGGGACCCGCAAAAACGGGATGCTCTGACTCTGGTTTGTGGATTTGTTTAAAGAGAATAACTGCTTTTATGTGGGTTTTTTTGCTCCTCCCGTCCAGCGCAGGATGCCGGCAGAGGGGCTGTAGCCGGTGATGCAGGTCAGGTCTTCCTGAAGTTTTGACTTGTAAAAAACAGGGATGCTTTCTAATCAGTCTCCAGGTAAAGTCCTGTGGAATGCTCGGTCAGCACTTGCTGAGATTGTGGGGTTTTTCATCTCGTGTCTGCCTTAAACTCTGCTTTTGTCTCTCTGTGGCACTAGTGCTGAGGAATACACTCACCTGCAAGTAGATTTCTTGGGCTGACTCAAGACCAGTGGTTTTACATGCAGCTGACCAAGTTCTGTTGTGAGACAGGTGCAAGTTTGCAAAATTTTAGGGATGAACCTTTATCAGAAAATTTCCCATCAATGCAGTCTTTCATTCCTGTACACAGAAGCACGGGTTCAGGTCAGCACAGGAAGGAGCCACAGTGAGGTCACCTGGTGCCACCTCCCTGCTCAGGCAGGGTCATCCCAGAGCAGAGGGCACAGGATTATGTCCAGACAGGTCTGGAATATTTCCAGTGGAAGGAAACTCCACAGCCTCACCTGCACAGCAAAGAAGTTCTTCCTCATGTTCAGGTGGAACTTTCTAAGCATCAATTTTTCACTACTGCCTCTTGTTCTATTACTTGGCCCCACTGAGAAGAGACTGGCTCTGTTTTTACGTAAATATGTGGAAAACATTTTGCTACTCTTAAATAAAGAAAATAGAGTTTGGCCATTACTGAAAGCAGAGGCAAACAAAGCAGTTATGTGGGGTTTGTTGTGTTTTGTGGGGATTTAACCTGAATTTTTCATATCTATCACACTGAGATGTGTGCTTGCAGATTTTCTTTACGCAGGAATTTCAAAGGTAAATGTGCATACATCTAATTTGGGAGTCACTTTTGGGCTGTGTGTCCCTGAGAGCGTTATCCTACTTACCTTTGGGGGAAAGAAAAAAGTCTGTGGGCATGGATTTAATGGTGGAGCTCGATGAGAAAATTCATCCAAGATTCCATTTGAGGGAGGCCTGAGTGTGGCTGGTGGGGTGACATCTGCCCTTGGCTGGGATGAGCTGCTGCATCCAACAGCAAACAGGAATATTGTCCTGAGAACGGAACCCAAAAAAGGGTTTAAAGTAAAATATCAAAGAGTTTCTGGTTCAATGAGCACTGCCCCTTCTTGGGGTGTGTAAGGTAGATTCTAAGGAAAAAGCAGCATGTGGAGGCTTGATCTAAGCTGTGCCATCGTGCCATGGAATACATTAAGGTGACAAGTGAGATAATGAGCCAAATCTATTTTTAGTCCTAAAAGGAGAGGAAGTAGCAAGTTTTAAATGGTTGTTCTCTATATAGCTTTTAGGTCATGCTAGAAAATTCTGATGGTTTCTAGTGAGTTCCTTGAAAGTCTGTTTGTACTAATCAATAGCTGCCTTCTGAGATGAAGAATTATACTGATTTCATGTTTAAAATGTAGGGTTGAGAAGTTTCCTATCAGATTTAAGCATTTGTACAAGAGTGAATATATTAAAATATTTTCAACCCAAGAAAATATCTCCAAGACATCTTTAGTAGCTGTAGAAGCACACAGGATGAGAGGGATATATTTTTAACCAGCTCCCACGCTGGTGGCCTCTGTAGAGGACATTTTATAGGATTCCTTTGGATTTAAAATATTTTCTGGTACGAAACAGTCAAACAGGGCTGGAATCTGCCTTGCTGTTTTCACTTTGTTAAAGAGCATTTTCTCTCATCCCTGACAAACCAAGCATCAAGAAGCTCAGTCTGGGGATAAATCCCTGGTGTGGTTTGTCCCAGCTGATGGAGCTGCCCCTGGACCTCGCTCTTTCCAAAATGAACCATCATCGTCTTTGGGAGAGGAGGTACCAAAAAAAAAAAAGAACTTGTGTTGAATTATTCAAACTTACGTTGCTAAATAATGTCTCTTGTGTTAAAAGTAGGATTTTTCTTTTTTTTACTTTTTTGTCTTTTACTTTCAAATTTCAGAGGTGGTGATGGTGTATCTATGGCACTTCCTTACCTTAAAGCAGGCTCTGCATTCCTTCTGGGGCAGGGCTTTAGAAAGGGGAAAATAAATGTGAGGCAAAGTCCTGCCTTCGTGTCGAAAGACCAACACCAAACAGGAATGGAGCCTTTTCACAGAAGTAAATAGGAGAAATAGAAGCTGATGGAGGCAGGCACTAACTAATATATTCCAAGTATATTGATTTGTAGATCCCTCTGAAACTGGAATGAAACTAAGCCTGGTTCTACCTGTGGGTACAAAGCACCTGAAAAATTGTCCTCAATTTTCCATTTACTACTTCATGTGATTCTGTAGCTGTCACAAACAAAACTTTTTGCAGGATCAGAATGGCTATTAGTAGAAACATGACTCTCCTTTTGTTTGGTTTATTTTCTCACTATAGGAGTCGTGTGGTAAACAAGTTTTCAGCATTTTCCCAGAGTTCAATGATCTGATTTGTTTAGTTGTCTCTCAGAGGATTTCTAGCCTTTTATATTTATGATGAAAAGTTATGATGAAATTTTTCTAGCTTAGTAGCAAATATCTCTGCAATTGGCATCCATTCAGTTGCAGGAAAATACTTCTTGAAATGAAATATCCACAGAAGGAACAAAGAAGAGAAAATAAATTTTTTAATAATTTTATTTATTTTGATGCATAGTCCACAGCCAAACCAATGCATGTCCATTTGATATGACTTGCTTTGATTTTTTTTTTTTTAATGCAACTATATAAATGGTATGGATGATTTGATTAGTTTGTTTTCTCTCTGATAGACAGCTGAATGCCTGTTGTATGAGCTGGTTATATAAAGAGAAATCCAAACTTGTGTTCGAAAGGAATGATTCTCTGGGGAGGAAGAAAAGAGGTGAGTCATGGCAGTGCTGTTTTTCTCGAATCAGCAGAATATTAAACAGCCTTATTTTCTTTAATCTGAAGCCTACATGTGATTTCTGAGCACCACTGATGTGGGGGTTTTGTGTTGTTATTTAGAAAAATGAATTCAGGGTACATTTGGATTGGCAGTATCAGCTTTTATGTTCAAATTGTTCTGATGGCCAAGGCACCAATAGCCTTGCTAGGAGCAGTTTTCTTAGATGCAGCAACAGAAAGCATTTTTTCTGCTCCTTGTGAGTCTTAACCTAGTTTTTAAGAATTTTATGCCAGCTTGTTGTAGCTCAGCATGCTCACCGTAACAGAGATGAGCATTCCCATGCCCAAAAAGCTCTTGTCTCTATTTACTTTGTTGGGGTTTTTTCCCCTCAGATGCTTTCTTTGTAAAGAGGACACAGAGCCTATTTTGAGCCTTTGTTTGTCAAGACCATAAATGCATATCAGAGAGAAGAGATAAAATATCACCCAGCAGTCACAACTTTGTGAGTACAAAGACTTAAAACACGTCTTCTCCAAAGCCTTACTACACAAAGCAAATAAAAAATGAATAAGCATCAAGGGCTTGTTTATTGGGGGCCTCACGTGCATGCTGAGAATCTCTGATACTCAGGAGCTAATCTGGCAATGGCCCATCTCATTTTCACGTTTGCTTTCCTTCTCTGCTCCAGTGCTCACTCCCATGTTACAGGTGAAGGAACAGGAAAAAGAGGCTGGGAAAGCTGTAAAGGAGAACCCTGAGCTCAGCTCCCTGCCCTGACACCCAGTTTTACTCACATCCTTCTATGCTGTGATGATGGGAAGGGGAACCTCTACTCTTATTTCAAATTATGCAGTTTATAACAGTAACAGCCCCAGGCGTGTACCTGCAGCATGCCAAGGCCAGCAGAGCTGCAGGATGTGGTCCCTGAGCACTGTAATTGTGCAGGAGCAGCAGGGAAAGGCTGTGGGGAGCTCTGGGGGACTCCTGAGGTGCTGTTGAAGCCAGCGAGGTCCCAGGTGATGTGCCACATAAATGTTGTTTGTGCCAGTTTGAAGGGATGAATCTCATTGTCCTCTCTGGTTTTTTGTCCCCCTTAGCCCTCAGGATGTCTGAGGAGAAGGGATGTACATATAAATTCGATTGCAGGTCCAAATCGCCTTCCTTCCCACATTTTGGGGGATTAATATTCTTGTATATGGAATATATTGGTTTTTTTACAGGCACTGTGTTCTTAGGAAGGAACATGGCTGGAAGTTCCTTGTTCTCACTTCCATCCTCAAAATATTCCACGATCTCAAATACCCAAAACTACAAAAAAAGCTGCAGGTATGTGGGGGCTCTGAAAGCCATTTTTGGTGTAATTGAGACCCTGCAAGCTCTATGAATTATTACAGAAAAACCCAGTGAACTGTTTCTTGTTACATTTGTAACATCAGTCCTGCAGGTTCTGCAATTCAGGATAGTAGAAACAGCTCCAAGAAATTGGTGTTGGTTGTAAATATAAAAGAATACACTGTAAGGTCCCAGAGTTTTTAAATAACTATTTGGAGCACTGAAATTCCATTTGGAAACAAAATACCCCTAAAAATGAAGAACCTCTGATTTGCTCATGCTTTGCAAGTCTTTGTATTTTAGAAGCAATGCAGCTCATTTTTGCCTCAGAGATAAGTTTGGATATCTTGTAGCCTGATCAGAGATGTCATTTCTTCTTATTATGTATTGCATTCAGACAGTACATTCTGATTCAGATCTCATCTTATTGCCAAATGTGGAATAATTCTGACGTATACATTTTTCAAATTAATTTGAACAGTGAAGATCATTCAGTTGTCAGCAGAAGTGGAAAGGGAAAAGTGGTGCTCTGTGCTAATTAGATGAGAGCTGACGAGTCTTTGATGTAGAGTGCAGGGCAAAATCCTGATTCCACTCATGTTGGTACCTTTCAACATTTACTTCAATGGCATTTTGTTATTGTCACTTCATTTCTTGTGTAATGCAGGACTTCTGGTGGTATTTCACACTCAGACCACAATGCACAGGAAATTCAGCTGTTGGAGAGTTAAAATACTTCAGGGGCCAGTGAGACATGAAACAAGTAGCAGAGCTTCCTTCAGTAGGTCACAGTTTACAGTTCTTTGGGAAATGAAATCAATGGAAGACCAGAATAATCAGGATTTATGAGCATCTCTCAGAAGATACAACCTCAGTTGGGCTTCAGTTCAGGGAAGGAAACAGAGGAGGTCTAGAGCTGATCAGCAGCTGAAGAGAGGAGAATGAAAGCTCAAATTGATTGGAACTCCCAATGAGTTTCTGTTCTGAGACTGAAGTTGTGCATTGCATGAGAGCCCAGAAGTCACAGCCAGCCCTTCCAGGTCTCGTACTCAGGGAGCTGCAGTGTGAGAACTGATTTAAAGCTCAAGGTTTGAGCTTTCCCCTGTGAGTGCCCCTGTGTGCTGGGTTCACGTCTGTCTGGGATAGACCAATCTTTGGGCTGGTTCCATCTATTCAATTTCCTGCTCACCAGCTCCTGGAGCAAGGCTTGGGAAGGGAAGCAGAACAGCTACCAATAAATTTCTGGAATTTCTAGTTTAATTTTAAGGAAAACTAGGACTTCATACCATCCCTACACAGTAAAGTTGCTGCTTCCTCAGAGCTGGAGTGTTTAGGCAGGAGTTTGCATGGTCATTTAGGCAGAATGTGGATGTGCAGCAAGATCACTGCTGGGGAGGTTGTGCTTTGCTCCTTTGCAGATGCAGTGAGTCATCTGAGAAACCATTCCTCAGCAAAGCCCAGCTAACTTGGATTACTTTTTAAATACGGGGTTTTTGACAGTTGTGGACGTTGCTGTGGCAGCAGGAAATGGTGGCCATCCCCTCCCCTCGGGGCTGCAGCTCAGTGTGCTGTTTTAATGCCATCTTGCTGTGAGCTTGGGAAGGCCAGGCTGCTCAGCAGCTCCATCACACCTCCCTTCATGGACAGAGACACTGGTTGTTTTTCTAGGATCAGCCCTAAGAGCAAACTTTTAACCTGCAAAGGTAGCCCAGGAGAGAGTTATATGGATCTTCTGTTCCATGACTTCAAGGCTGGAGATGGACACTATGATAAGCAAGGTCAGAGCAATGCAATCGTGGAATTTTCTGTGCTGTTCTGTTGTAAAAAACACTCCTTGCCAGCCTTGCTTCCAACCAGCCTAGACTGTAATGAGAGGAAGCTCCAGACCCTGCAGCTGGAATCTCAAGTCTTTTGGAAATAAATCCTTTAACATCTTTATCCAACAAGTAAAGTGCAGACTTTGCCTGGTAAACTCTTCCAGTCAAGTCAAAAATCAGGTGGTTGCCACAGAGTCCCTTTGTTTTCACTTGTCTCTGATATGTGCCTCTCATTGTTATACAAATGTATCCTTTTAGGTCTAGACACAAAAAAAGGCTTTGCAAAGGAATTCCCAACATCAGTTTTTTGTGAGTCACACAGATATTTTAAACCTCTCTGTCCTATGAATAATTCTGCAAGAACCAAGTCCTTCAAGTTTTAAGGTTCAGTTGCAGAACTACAATTTTTATTATTATTATTAACGTGTAGTCTAAAAATATTTTATTCTAACCCAATGTGAAATACAGATACTGGAACACAAATTTTTTGCTAAATATGCAATTCGTGTATGTGAGTGACTGCTTAGAAATCCTGCTTGTCATTTGTAATCCTGTGTGTGGTATGGAGATGCAGGTTCATGCAGCTAACGATTGTATGACCCATGGTATTTATAATTAGGTAATTATACCCTTGCTTAATGAACTAGCAAACAGGTTTTTTTGCTGATGTTGTTTTTTCTCCTCTCTTAGAAAGTGGAAATAAATCCAATTAGACCAGTCAAGGAAGGTGCCAGTAGGTTTGCTTCTTCCAAATCATTCCGAAGTCATGAATTATTTTAACATTTAGTTCTTCCTTCTCCCTTGGCTTTGTGGCTGTTACAAAAATTCTGTTTATTAATGCATTATGAACCAAAGGTGTCAAAATCAATCTCTGTCTCCATTTGTGAGGATGTTCTGTGTGTGCAGCTGAAGGGTGCAGTATGTACTTGTGAAATTTTCATGTGGGCTCTGACCGGATTTCGTGGGCAGAAGTTCAGCTGACACCACAGGAATGTCACAGCCTGTGCATTCTACCCAGGGCAAGTGTCATCTACGTGCTGTTTACAGAGATATTTCCAGTTCTGAAAATTGCAGTTATTTGGGCCAGGTTTGGATCCATTTTCTATTACTCTTGTGGTTTAACCTGCATTTTCCTATTCAGAGTGATGAGGAGCTCTGCTTAAGACCATAGGGAGCTCTATTTAATTATAATTGGCAGCCAGCAATCCTTTGTGCTGTCAAGGAAATCATCCAATCATGGATGATGCTGCAAACCCTTGGTAGTGGTTTTACACTCAGCAATTTGTTCTTTATTTAGCTGAATAAATGTCTGATGGAGTTGAGAGAATCCACTGAGGAAATGCTGTTGGACAGGAAATTCTTGGTGTACCAACCCTAGAAATTAATTTATTATCTGAAAGGGTCATTTTACCATCTAGGCTTTATTTATGCATCTGAAGTAATAAATATCAATGTATAATTTATTAGTAATAAGACAATTTACAAGAGCAGAGTAACCTGACAACAGTTCTGAAATGTGTCACTAACTGTGGGCAAAGGAAAATTGTCTCTGCTCAGATGGTTTTATACAGGACTGATGGCCTCAGGCTTGGTTTATGAATTGTGTTTTAAGCACAGTGAGAGAGTTTTAATAGCCCAAAATAGGCACCCATTTTGCAACTTGGCTGTCTCAGCTGCAAAGTCCAGATCAAGCAGAAGGGAATGGTTTTCCCTTCACCATTTGGAGGCTCAGGAGGAAATCTGGCACAGCTGGAGTTTTTTAGAGAGTCAAAAGGTGCCACCTTTTGATACCAACTCGTGAGACACCTCATACACCTCATCATCATCAAATGTGTTAAATTTGTTCTATGTGATTCCAGGCACATCCAGATTTGCAGTTCTGTTGTGGAATTGAGTCCTGAAGGAAGAACAAGCCCAATGCAGAGCACTGATGCAAACACTGATTGCTCTCTCCCTGGGCAGTCGTGGCTGACTACAGGGGCAACCGAATATTTTGCTAATTCTGTGTATTTTTAAACCTGGCAGTGCAGCCTGCCGAGTTTTTTTGACTGACAGCCACTAGAGAGCACTACGGGATTGTCTCTTTTCCAAAGCAGGGTGTGGTGAACTACAGTGTGAAAGGCTTTTTTCCCCATTTCTGAAGAGTCCTATTGTGTTCTGTACAAAATAGAGGATATTAAACCAAGATTTTAGCACCTCTGGCATTTTGCTTTATGCAATTATTATTCATGGTGGCTTTTTTCATCAAGATGTAATTCTCCCTCAGTAGGGTTTCACTGAGTCCCCTGCAATATTTAATGTACAGGCTATTTTTACTGTGAGGCTGAATGATGATGCTTTGCTGCCTGCTGCACAGATAACCCTGGGAGAATCTAGTTCTGCTTTAGCTTATCCTTAGAAAAAACTTCTGCCTCAAATCATTCTCAAATCAGCAAAACATGAATGGAGTGTATCTGTGTAAAATACATAAACTCGGAGAAGTGGTGATTTAAAGGGAAAATGCTGTGTGAATTAACTGTTAGGCTCTCCTGATCCAAGTATTTGATGTTTACTTATCTGGGTGGCACTGCATTTTTTTAGATCTCGTGGCCTATCTTTCATATTCCCCCAGAAAAAAAAATTGTGTTCTTTGAAGTACCTGTACCTTGAGATTTTTTTTTCCTCTTTTCATACATCCTTCTGAAATCTGCTGGACCTTTAATGTTTACACTTTGCCCTTTTAAAGCTCCTGTGTGCTTTTTGGGAGGATTTTCTCATTGAAATCATTGGTATCTTTCAGCTTATTCTATGAGCAGAAGGTTGTAGCTTAAGACTCAGCAGTGCCTGTGGAAAAAAACACATTCCCAGAAGTAATGAGGAGCCCAGAATTCCAAAGTTTTCCTCCCGAGGTCTGCAGCTCTGCTTCCAGTGAGTGGTGAGTGCAGCTGTGGTCAGCAAAGGAATTGTCACAGAATGGTGTTTCCTTCCTTTCTTCAGAAATTGGTGCTGAGGGGCAGAGCCACTTGTTCTACTGAAGTGAAATTTTTCTGTCAACAGCTGGAGGGGGATGAACTGGATTCTGGCAAGATCAAATGTTGGGGCCAGCTGTGTAAATGGAACATGTGGTGATGTGAAAGACCCCTCTCATAACAATGGTATGCATCACATCATTCTAAAGAGACCAGAACTAGAAAAAAACCTCCCCTGAGCTGCAGATCCCAAAATTAGTTTGCCAGTCTGTTTATGTCAGTGTTAAACTTGAAATCCCAATTAGCAGGATTGGTTTAAAGTGCTTGGTGACAAAGCCACGTTGCTTCTCTGACAGTTGAACCAAACTGCTTAAAATAATAACTCACAGGTGTCCCTGTACATTTTTTGGGGTTTGTGTGGGGCTTTTTTTGTAGTTCTTCTTCACAAATAATGAAGAAACTTCGTAAGAGAAACTCCAATTCTATTCACCTTTCCAGCAGCAGAATGCTCAGCTGGGAAGTGATTTGACCATATGGAAAGTGTTACTGGCTTTAAATCAAGTGATGAAATGTAAAAGTTACTCAAACAATTTGTTTAAGCAACTTAGAATAAACAACATTCAAGATACGGTATTTTTAAAAATTCTGACATCTATAAACTTCTTAGGAATATTGGGGGGCTTTTTGGAGTTTTCCTGGACATCCTGGACCAAGATCCTTCCCAGGAATCTCTAGATTGAGACATCTGTCATGATTTACTGTACTGAGAAATTTCCAAAGAATTTCCTATCACATTCTGGGAATTAATTGATCTAAATCTTTTCTAGTTTTCCTAGGCTTTGCAAGTATTACTGAATGTGTGATCTTTCCAGGAATTCCTGGACAGAAACTTTTTTTAGAGTTTCTGGACCTACAACCTTTCTTGGCATTTTCTCACTTTTTACAGGGATTCCTGTATCTAGAACCTGAAGTAGTTCCTGTGCTGTTCAAGGATTTCCCATCACAGATTTAGACCCTTCCTAAGAATTTTCCCAGGTTTTCTAGGAAATCTTGGTTCTAAATTCTTTCCAGGAATTGCCTCCAAAAGTCCTTAGAGGAACTGCAGTAGCTCCTCACATCCCATATGCCCTGATTTTGTTTCAAGATCTGGAAATAGCTGTTACCATTTTTGCTGTCAGAGATAAGCATCAGTCTGTGCAGAGCTGAGGAGCTGGAGGAATCCTGCAAAGAAACTGCTTGAATTCCTGTTCTAAAATCAGTTACCACAAAAGGGATTTTTTTTTTTCCTCTGAAAACACACTACTGAACACACTGCCCCAGGAGTGATGATAAAACAGCTTTGAGTGCAATTCCCTCCATTCTCTGATTCCTCTGTTCCTTTCACAAAGTCAAAAATTACTCAGAGGGACCTTGTTAGTTAATACATGAACTCCTCATAGCAGCATCCCTGCAAAGGCATGTCATAAAATGTTTACTCTTCTCCTTCTGCCAAATGCTCCGAGCCAAAGCCTTAATTGGACTTGAAAAATATGCTTATATATTTTCCTTTAGGGCACTGGAGCTTTAAACTGCTGTCTGGCTGTTGTCCTCAGTCCTGAGGTAACTTTCATGGTCTAGGTGTAAGTAAATCCAGTCTTCCCAGAATGGTCTGCTGCAAAGGTGATTTTGTTTTTCTGAGGAGAAGAAACACAGGGACAGTGTGGTGGTGTGTGATCGAGGCACTCTGGTTTGTCAGTGCTACATGAAAAAAAAGAATTCATAAATATGTAGATGCTTCCTTGCAGGTTCTTCCTAAGCAAGGTGTGATCTCCAGCTACACGTGTTCAGCATCAGGAGGTGCCAGTCCCTTATAAGCCCAGTAAAAAAGGCACTGAGCTGCTCTGAAGTCACTTTAAATTACATTTATTAGAGCTGACACTAAAAGAAAGAGTAATACAGACAATCTTATGTCCCAAAAGAGTTATGAACTGGGGCTTGAATTTTTGTGGATTCAGAAACAAAATTAAAAGTTGTAGTTTCTCCATTCCCTTGCTTCCTTTTCACATCCCTTTGTGTTACATCAGTTTAGGAAAATGAGCCAAAGCACCCATTTCTGTACCATCACTGAAATGAAGCAGGTGTGGAGCCATTTGTTATTTTGTCACTCTTGGAACAGAACTGTATTTTTGGAAGTGACAGCAGAGAGAACAGTCTGCATGAGCCAGTTGTTAAAGCTCCATCCTGTTGTGGCTTCAGTGTAAGACTCTGCATTTTTCAGTCCTAATGTTGTGTTGAACTTACCTTGCTTTCCACTAAGCATGAATCATTCTCCTTGATTAGTCCTGATAACAAAATTACATACTGGAAGCCCTGCAGGATGAGAAATAATTACTGAGGCACTGTAGGAATGGGGGAGTCAGCTGCCTTTGTGGAGCACCCTTTAGAAACTGCAGAATGCCTCTTTCATAATCATTGCCCAATATGAGTTGCCAAAAAGCAGCATTTGAGAAAAGCTTGAACTGCAAAACTGGCATGACAAGTTAGAGAAACCACTTTTTTGTGCCTCCTGGTGTAATGTTACACTGAATAGCTGCTGTGTCAAGAGAATTACTACAATCAGAAACATGAAGGATTTAAAATTAAGAACTAAATGACACTGACTTTCTAATGCTTGTAGATGATGTTACTCAAAGTAGCTCGCTTTCATCAAAACTGAAGTTAATTTAGTCAAATTACCAACACGTTTCTTTTCACTGCTTCTTTCAACCCAGCTCTAATTATAACCTTAAAATAGCATCTTTACTGGCAAAAAAAAAAAAGCCCCAAGACATGGGTCAGCAATCTATTTCCCTTAGCTCAGATATCTTATTTAAAATTTTTCTATTTCTTTTTCCCCAAGAAAAGCACGTTAGCTAGAGTAGATTTTTCTAATGGGAGCTTTTTGCAACTTCTTTGGGTAGGTTAAGATATAAAACTTACAGTACATTAAAAAAACACTTCTTTTTTTTTTTCTGTCCGTTTTCTCATCTAGTTGTCTCATTTACTTGTTGTAATCAGGCAATATCTACCAGCAAACTAGCAATTAAGATTTTAGAACTCTCATTCTCGCTTTACATGAGCTGTTTGGACATGTCCTGAAGCAAACAAGTAAAACTAAAAGGCCAAGCAAAACCTCTACAAGAAAGGCTACAGAAAGATATCTGCCCATATATGTGGAAATATTAAAACTGGATCGTCCTCTCCTCTTTTTGATGTGGAATTTTTAACCAAGCACCAATGGTGCTGGGAATTCCACATTGCAGCTGAGTAGAGCTGATCAGTCCAGCTGTTACCCTCAGCCCTGCACTGTCTGCTACAGCATCACTTTCCTTGCCAGTGCTGAATTTTTCACCTTCAAAGCTGACACAGATGGTTGCCATAACACACTTGGGAAAAATACTCTTTGGGACAGAGGTTTTTGTCACTTGGGAATGACCAGTGGCTACATTTACTTTTCTCAGTACCTGGAACAAGGCTTTTGCTGTGAGCTGCACTTTTGTTCTCTCTCAGGTATGAGGTGCCTGAACACCGAAGGAATAAAAATTGTGCTCAGAACTTTGCTTATCTGGGAAGCCTGTTCCAGGGAGGAATTCCTTCCCAACATCCATCCATCCCTGCCCTCTGGCAGTGGGAGCCATTCCTTGTGTGCTGTCCCTGCATTCCCTGTCCCCAGTCCCTCCCCAGCTCTCTTGGAGCCCCTGTAGGACTGGCAGGGGCTCTGAGCTCTCCCTGGAGCCTTCTCTTGTGCAGGTGGGCACCCCCAGCTCTGCCAGCCTGCTCCACGTTGGATGCACGGACCTGTCCTGGCTTTGTCACTATCCCCCTTTGGCCCGGGACACCTAAACAAGTTATTTCAGGGCATAAATAGTTCAAGACATTGTGTGAATTTGAATTGCATCAGCTTCTCAGCAGGGCTGCCAAGCAGACCTTCTTACCCCAGGACAGATAATCCACCTCCCATTTGCCTCCTGAGGAAAGGCAAGAATTTCTCCTCTTTTGAAATGACTGCTTTTTAGGATGAGGATGTGCATGTATCTGTTTCTCATGGAATAACTGGAGCTCTTCAGGTTCATCCCCTTGCTTGCCCTTCAGAAACTCCTTTGTGTATTCCAATCCTCTGCATCTTTTTTGTGGGCACAAGGAAGAATTAATGCTTTTAATAATTCTGTTGAGTAGTGTGAGATCTCCAGATAAAAGTGTAATACTTCCTATTTTACATATGGTATAAATCATTTGACCAAGGATTAGGAATCAGAACAACATAGTAGGTTGGCTTATTTATGGGCTTGGGGTTTTTTAAGTAAGGCTGTGGGAATGGGGAGATCAGAAATCAGAACTAGCCTGTTTCCAGTTTGCTTACATTAGAGGCCCTTACATTTTTTGCCATAAATTGCTGTGCAAATTTACTCCTGAAAGTAATTTTTCTAAAAACTAGTTTCAATAGCACTTCAAAAAATATTTTTCCCTCACATAATTTCCTCAAATGAGTGCAGATTCTTCAGTAATTCAGTGAACTGAACTTTATTATCTCATTCTGTTCTATTTCAGAGGTGAAGATTAGCTCTTTTGGCTAAAACTAGGTGTTAATTGATGTAGCAGTGTCATGGAACTTCAGTTTCTCCATTCGAGAGAAAAAAATGCATTATTTAAAATCTGAGATTCCTTTTATGAAGCACATTTGTAGACTGAATACCCCTGCTCATTGTAACCCAGGCACAGACACTCCTTACAGATAAGTACAGATGTAAACTATGACCTGAGCACCTGAGGTTCAAATTCTGGATGAAAGCTGAATATTAAAGGCTTTGTATAGAATTTGGTGCTTGTTTCCCTGCCTGCTAAAATGCCAGGCAGGCTTGCAAAACATCCTGGTGCAGGAATTGGTGCAGCCACATCCACCCAACCTTTATTGATACTTGCTTTATTTGTGTTCTCAGAGAGCCTTTGTTGGTTTGGTGCTGCCATTTGGGTGAATTTCTGGACAAAATGTTAATGAAAGATCCCAGAAGTCATCCCTGTTTATATCAAGGGGCAATCCACTGGTCTTCAGTGGCCCTGGCCTGGAGCCTGGCAGGGCTCTATAGCCTTGAGCTCTGGGGATTAATAAGAGCAGGAACATTCCCGTGTCTGCTCCATGGAAATGTGTCTTTTGGGCACAAATTCCTGGCACTTTCTAAATTTGCTGCTACATTAAAATATTCTCCTGCACCAAGTACACATTATGCAGTTATGTGAATGAAGATAAAATCTGAAGTAATCTGGTACGGTTTGGATGCCAGGGAAATGCTGTATAGTCCCACCAGCACAAAGTTATCTTTTCCTCTGTGTGAAGTAATGTGTCTTGGTTTCTAGCTAATCATTTCAGTCCTTTCAGTCTGCATAGAAAGGGAGGAAAATATGTTTTCAGCGGGGTAAAGCTGTTAACCAGCTCAGATTTCAGGTTACGACTGCTTGCTTGGCCTGACATATCTTAGGCTGCTGGGTCTACACAATTTTCTCCCTGCATTTTCCAGGGAAAAGAAGGTTATGTTCCTGGGCAGACCAGTGGCAGAGCCTGAACTCTGTTCTGAACTGATCTTAATTAGTTATTTTCTGCAAAAGGGAGAAGTTGCAAAGCAGGAAATCAGTGGAAACTTCTAAGGCGTTTCTACAAGCATAAATGTTCCTTGATTGCCTGGCTTGGTTTTAAAGACATGTAAATTTTCAGCTTACCCAGGGATCTCACAGAAAACCTAGTTCCTGAAGTTTCTTTTTTCTCCCAGTTGTTTTCATCCACATCCTATGTACAGAGTAGATTTATTGATATTCTCCAAGAGTATCATGGACAAACAGTGGCTTTGTTGTTTGTGCTCATTCTAGTGGAGCAGAAAGAAAACAATTTCACCTGTGCAGGCAGAAGTGAATTTTGCAATCCAAAGCCTGAGGGCACAATTACCTGGGGGTGGAGCTTGCTGGGGCAGCCTGAGTAAATTGGGGTGCTGAAAGAAATTGGGGGGGAAAGGAGGTTGCTTCTCTTTTTTCCTTCCTCCTGGCCACTGCCCCTGGTAAGCTTGGAGCCCTTCCCTGGTGACAGAAGTTGCCCTCCAGGTTCTGCAGGAATCTGGTCCAGGGGAGGTGGGACAGTCCCTTCCAGGGCCTGTTTTGGTGTCTCAGGCAGGAGATGTTGCTCCTGTACTGAGAGCTTTTCCTGGCAAGAGGATTGCACACATGTAAATGGTGAGGAGCTGGCAAACCTGTGGCAGAAAACCAAGCTGGCAGAGAGAGGCTCTGCTTGAGCCTGCCATGGTATGGCTGCTTCTAATTCTTGAGGCAGGGAAAGGGAGAACAAGCAGTTTCTTTATCATAATCTCACTGCAGTGATTCCATGCCAAGCTAGAAACTGTTGTCACAGTGTAAAGGCTTTGGGGTGGTCCGTGTGAAAATAGAAGTATGAATGCCAACACTCCATCTAAATGCTTCACCCAATACTAAAAGTTCTGAAATCTTACATTTAAGGCAGGGTTAAGATTATTTGCCCCTGATTTTAAACGAGGATCCATCCCAGTGCTTGTTAGCTCCCCTGTAAGTGGGACCAGCTGTGTTTCTTTGGTGACCAGCTCAGTGATTTGGTTCCAGTGGCACCTGGAGCCAGCAGTTAAACCTTCCCACCAGGCCCTGGGCACACGTGGAGAACAAGGGAGGAGGAGATGAGGAGTGTCCTGCAAAGCCAGCTTGGAAATGCCTTGGGAGAGAGCTCTGAAAGATTGGATGACCAACCTAAGACAAGCACCTGCCTGAGCAGCAGAGATGGCTCTGCTGGCCCCAGGGCTGGCTGCTGCCTGCCATCGAGCTCTTCCCCACAGCCCAGCTCCAGGGTGAGTTGATGCCAGGCCCAGCTAAGCTCCACACAAAGCTTGGAAAAGATTCTGAGGTATAGTTATTTTTTTTAATATGTTTTCTCTTCATTGTGGTTGCTGTTTTTGCACTCACCTTTTGATTCTCTGCATGATTAAGCACCTAAATGCTTGCTGTCTTTGTGGGTTGTTTGTTCCATTTGAAGTTTATTTTGTTTGTTTGGGTTTGGTTTCCATTTGTACCAAATGAAAATTAATAATTACATGCTTGTAAATAAGTGGGGCAAAATTTAAAACAAAAAAAATGAGGGTTTTTCTTTCTGTTTCCATGTGTCCAGCACCTTCAGGAAATTTTATTTTCTATTATAAATTCTCAGCACTTTTTTTTTTGTAATTTGGAAGCTCTGGCTTAGTAAGGTGGACTGCCCAGAAATCAACCTGTCTATGCAGAAACAGAGTTTGGCAGAATCAGTAGTTTCCAGTTACTGTTAAAAGGTGTGTCTGTGCCAAAGAAACTGTGGTAATTTCTCTTGAAGTTAAAAGAACAAAATGGGGGATTTTGTTTTTTTCTTTTAATCCAGCCTTATATTTGTTCCTCTGTACATTATCAAGTGTTCGTTGCTGTGACTAAGACAGCAGCAGAATTTATCCCTAAATTGGATTGTCTTTTGAGGGCAGCTAATAATTAAATCTCCTGCAGTCTGTGCTGTTTACAGGCAATGGAAGTAATTACTACGTTTGAAAAAATACACTAATTTGGAAAATGTTTGAAAATGTCTCAAATATAATGGAGTTACAAGCCAGCAAGGGGTTATTGGTCTAGACAACATAACCATGGCATTTCATTTAGCTCCACAAACTGTTTAGATTACTGTCTGAGGAGGGCTTCTGTTCATCACTTTTTAATTTGATTTTACTGTACAGCAAAATTGGCATTTTAGCTTGTTTTTTAAATTGTTGTTGTCAAGGTTATGAACTTGGTCACCACCCTTAGCTTAGATGGGAATTTTTAGGAAGAAATGTTATCAAAGTTCTTCCTTCCCTTGGTGTCCAGAATTATTTGATATAAGTGGAATTTTTCCTTCTCTGTATTTTTCCTTTAAATTGTGTTTTCTGGCTTGTTCTGTGAGATTCCCTTACAATAGCTGGTAAGGTCTAGTTCCTCACAGTTCTCTTCTCTCTATATATGTTCTTCTTAAAACAATAAAGTTCTCACTGTGAAAAACTTTGTTTGAAGTGGGATGGCAACATTCCTTTTTAATGTCTGCTCTCTGTGTTCCAACATGGCTTGCCTCTGGCTGAAGTTCTTGCATGTCTCTAAGGATATTACTAATCCACTTTGGAAAAGAATGGAAAATCTGTTTTACAAAGATTTTAAGTCTTTTAAACTGCTTTTGTTTCAAAATGAGTCCACTCCTTCCAAATTTAAATTCTTTTCTTGAAAGAAAATATTTTTGGTTTTCACTCTTATAGGACAAAAACTGCATAATAAAATCTATGTCAAGATTAGTGATGATTCTTAATTATTTTTGAATGAAACAAGTTGCTTTTTTTAATAACATTGGAATTAGTGGTAGGATTATGTTTTCCCCACTTGGAAAAGTGAGATGAGAGAAGTCAGTAACATTTTGTCTGTTACTTTGCATTTAGCAAAATTACAGGAATTACTAAAGAATTAGTCCAAGTGGGTTATTTAACCTTGGTTTGGTTACCCAACCCTTTTTCTCATTTATTATCCAGTTATATACTTGCAATGTTATTGTACTTCATTCCAGCCCACTCTAAGCCACTTCATTGCATCTTTTTTTCAAAGCACAACATTTTTCATGTGTGCTCCAGTGTGACTAAATTTTTTTGCTTTTTCTACTTGGTTGAGAAACATTCTTCTTTCTTCTTTTTTTTTTTCTATTTTTTCTGGCTATGAAAGCAATATAGATTGGATCTTAACCCTCAAGGAAAATATTCCAGATACTTCCTCCCAGGTATACCTGTCAGTGGCTCATTTGCTTTCTCTTAGAAATAAATGCCTTGAAGGAGAAAAAATGCATCAAAATAATTCTTGAATTGTGACACTGCAGTGATCTGTATTGGCTAATGATCCATCCCCAAATGTGTGGTGTGAATCTGCTCTTTCTCTTCAGTCTTGGAACATTAAACTTGCTTTATTTTGAGGCAATTGCTGTATATTCTTCTTATTTAAATGCATATATATATATATGAGTGCACTGACAATTATTTATTTTTTGTAGTATTAGTAGTTAAATTTTTCAAAAGAATGTTCCCTCTTCACTCTTAGATAGAGGTGATCTCTTTATTTACAGTAACTTTCATTGATTGGTCTTAATTACTTTTTGAGGTTATTTCCATGAATCAATGAGGTTCAGATTTCTGCAGACTCACCCTGGGGCTTCCCTTTGTGCTTTCCTGCTCCTCCCATCACACAGGGAGGCCAGGGGAAGAGGGCACATTGCATGCAGCACTTGGATTTTCTTCCCTCTGGTTTGTAGAGGGAAGAAAACAAATCAGGATTCCCGTGATTTGGTGTGATGCTGGATCTCCTCTGCATCAGTGAGAACCTCACTGCTCCCTGCAGCTCCTGAAAGGTGCCTGTGCTCAGGTGGGGTTGGGCTCCTTCTCCAGGCAGCGCTGACTGAAGCAGAGGACACAGCCTCAAGCTGCACCAAGGGAAATATAGGGTGGATATCAGGAAAAAATTTTCACAGAAAGGATGATAAAGTACTGGAATGGCTGCCCGGGGAGGTGCTGGAGTCACCACCCCCGATGTGTTTAAACAAAGCCTGGATGTGGCACTGGGTGCCATGGTTTAATTGAGGTGTTGGGACGTGGGTTGGGCTCGATGATCTTGAAGGTCTCTTCCAACCCAGTGATTCTGTGAATTCTGTGTGTGAAGTAAAGGCTGAGCTGCTGCAAACAGAGCACTGAAATCCTGCCCTGCTGGAGCCACTGCCTGAACTTCATCCTGATTTCCCCGTGTCCTCAGGGAATGCTTTGCATGTTATATGTTCTGCAGTGTTCCCTCTTTGTAGCTGGGCCTGGACATGTTGGCTGCCCTAATTAAAGTAATCTAGGAAATGTAAACAGCTCAGCGTAAACGTTAGCCTTGAAATGTGTGTTGTATTCATACAACAAATCTCCTGTAATACTGATTTAAATATTTGCCAAGAGTGATGCTGTCTGATATTTAAAGAATATATTCTCCTTTTGAGACCATAGACTGGCTTATCTATTTATTTTTAACAAAATGAAAACTATTGCACATACTCTTCCATAAAGCAAAACTCTATCTCTTGTCGTTTCTCATATATCAGCCCTCCAGGGGAGGGACATCAACAATCATTCTGGAGAGAATGAGCAGAGCATGTGGGGTAAAGGAACTATCGCCTATATAAGAGAAAAATTATTTTTCTCTGTGTGAGACAATAGTAGGAGTTCTGTCCTTTTGCCTTGAGTGGCAGAAGGTGACAGTGGAAGAGAAATATTGTTCAAGTAATAATGGAACTTCCTTTTAGTCAAAGAGGTAAAAGGGCTATGGGTAAAGTGAATGTTTTTTCAGGAGAAACACATAGAATCTTTCAGGCATGTTTAATGATAATGGTGAAAAAAATCTAAAATCCTTGGTTAGGAAAAAAATATAAAGACAGTAACAGCATTATTTTTCACTCCTGAATATGTTAAATGCTGCAGTACAGAAAGCAATTAATATTTCATAACAGTGTGAAATTGTATCGTGCAGGTGTCATCAAATGCAATAATTAAACCTCGGCAGAGTGGTTCGAACATGCTGCTGCTGGTGTGACCAGTTAGTGCTGGGGGAGAGAGCCCGGAGGGAACGGAGCTGAAAGCCCGATGTCAGCAGCGCCCTAACGAGCTGAGAACGGGCTTGGTGCCAACGTGCTGCTTCTTGTGCTTGGATAGCTGCTCGCTCCTGGTACTGCTCCCTCTGACAGCCGAGCCTGTACAGGGCTGATAAAAACGTGAACTGGGGGGAACAAACCTGAGCCACAGTCTGGGGGGTTTTCCTCTTGCTTTGAGAGGGTGGTGATAAAATCATAGCTGCGTCTCACTGAGCTGCAGAGCAGCAGGATGGACCCCTTGTGCCAGGATACTGGTTTTATAACATGCATTCCTCTCTTTTAGGGAGCATCCAAGAACAGTTATTCAACTCAAAAGATTAAAAAGCCAAGTTTTGTCCTCTCTGGGCTTGTCAGAATCTGTCTTATCTTAAAATCAGTGGTAACATTTATCTGTAAGAAGTGAGTACATGTGAAGGCTGGGCCATGGTTGTGGACTTTGGATTCAGGAGACAGGCAAAAGTAATATTTGAACCCTTGAAGATTCCAGTTTATACTGGATATCAGGAACTCACCTTAAGGATTTCTCAACCATCAACCCTAGATATGAAGGACTGAACTGTACTCTTTAAAGACTTACTTGGTTTTGTTTTTATTGAGCACAGTCTTCCAGAATGACCTTTTAAATCAAGTCTTACTAATTTGGCTAGGGAGTGGGAAAATAAAAGCAAAGAAATACCCTCAATACAAAATCTAAAAATTAAGAGGCTGCTGGGTAGAGAATGGTAAACCAAAAAAAGATTGCTTCTGAATTGGCAAGGGAATTTATATGTTATGCCAGGTATCTCCTCTTGTGAGATGAGTTTAGATTTGGAGTGTAGAAGATGAGAGCCTTAGGACAGACTGGAATATGGAGAGCAAGGCAGCTGGGAATTTTGGAGGGTTCCTGTTCCAGGTGGAAGGTGTTGTCTCTAAAATGCAAGTGAAGCCTTACAGATGAGGGAGGCAGCAAATATCCGGCAGAGCACAGCACTCAAAGTGGGCAAAATTAGAGAACAGGCTGAGGGTGACCACTGGGAAATTCCTCTGATCCTCTGCAGAGTTTCTGTTCCCATTTGTGAGGAGGTGCCATCATCTGTTTTGTGACACCTGGAGAAAAACACTTCCTGCCTGTAAGTAACATTTGGGTTTAGATTTGTAATGTGTGAATGTGTCAGTGCTGTTTCTTTGGAAAATATCTGGGCCAGTTGAGTTCTCACTGGGAATCCAACTCAGTGGGAGCTGATGTGAAACTGCAGAAATCTTTCTGTGGGAGAGTTGGAAGCAAAGATATTTGTGATAGAGCAGGATTGTGATATTCTGAGTAGGTAGCTTGGAAATTTTTAAATCAAAGACTGGGATTTTATTTGAAAAAGTTAGTCTAGGTGAAGCAGAGGTTGTACCAATTGCAGCTCACTTTGACAGATATGTGACTGATCATTAGTGAAACCTGCCTGGTTGGCTCACAGGGTGCTAAAAGTCAGATTTTCAGTATTTGTGGCTTCTTGGCCAGAGTAGTGTAACTATTCCATAATCCTGCTTCTGAAATGGAAATGAGAGAGCAAATAACCCATCCTGAGTGAAGGCCCTGCTGGTGCCCTGCCAGGCATTCCAAGCCTGATAAGTTTGCTTGGCCTGGCACCTTTAGGATGGGGATGTTGGGGTTTTGTGCTCCCTGATAGCACTTGCCCTACCTCTAAGAGGACTTTATGGAATGCCCTTATCTTTCCTGGAGCAGCTGAGGCTGTTGCCAGAATTAGGACTGGCACGTGCAGTTACTTGGAGCCAGAGCAGTTTCTGTCTGCTTTTATTTTGAGGGTGGAAAAAATGAGTTATTTAAACTATTTAGATTTTTTTGTTGTTGTTATTTGAAACTGTATTTCTTATACTGAATTTTTTAGTTGGTTTTTTTTTTCTTGAATGTGGGTTTGTGGGGTATCCTGTCTCAGAGAGGGATGATACTGCTGATTCAAATTTCTTTCATAATGCAAGTTACAAGTTTACTCAACATTCCTGGCTATTAAGATAGAATTGTGGATCTAAAGTTGATGGGGTTTCCTCAAGCCACCAGACAACCACTGCTGCCTTCTAGTGCTTCTTGTTTATTCGGTAATAATGTAAGGACAAGTGCAAAAATGATGCTAAATATATCCCAGTAGAACTTGCTTTTTGTTATGGCAGAACCTGGTGCACTCTGCTGTGATTGCTGGTGCTTCACCAGAACAGTGTGTGCTCTTACCTGTTTTACTAATTGTTGTTTTCCAGCCGCTGCTTTTGACTTGTTTAAAGTATCTGCTCAATCATCTGCAACTCTGCCCCTTTTTAGAAAGTAACAAAACCCTATGAGCTGTTCTTTGGATGGAACCAGTCCTGTTCCATGTGTAGCTGACAGGCTGAGACCTCATGCTGTGATATTTGAATAAACATCTTTGCCGTGCATCAGTTTCTCATCAATCCTATACTTATGTAACTACATGTTTTATTTGGGACAATGATATCTTGGTAAGCAGTGTTGGCTTAGTTGATTTTTGTGGCAGAGTCACAGGATCTAGATATGCAAACACAGAGGTTTTTTGGGTTCAGATCCCACAGAACAGAAATACAGGAGGGTCAACTTTAAATCATGAAATTGAGCAACTCTTTTCTTTTTGTTCTTGTATACAGCTTGAGTTAGAGGTTGTTAATTCAATGACTTCTGGAAAAATCACAATGCAACAATATTTTGGCTTGTGAATTGCTCTGCAAATGTAATTATGTAGGTGTAATATATTGTGGGTTTTTTCCCTAGGTCTTATACTTGGGTCTGGGTTGCTGCCTATATATTTGGTTCATTCTGTACAATAATATATAATTCAGTGTTTATTAAGGCTTTATGTGCAATGGCATCTTTCCACAGTCCAAGCTTCATTTGTGGTAGTTGTTCTGCATAAAATATAATTGTACAGTAAAATAATTGTGGTTCAATACAGAAATGCTGTTAGGAAAAAAAAAGCAAACAACTACTGACCTGTTCAGTCTATCCTCCCTCTTAAGACTATCTAAGACAGGAGAAATTAAAAGCCAAACTGTCCCCGTGTCAGTTGCATTCAAGCTGACAAAATATTTAGAAAAGCTTGTTGCTAAGCTAGTATGTACACTAGGAAATCAGATGGATGTGTGACGGGTCTGATAATGAACACAAATTAAAACTCCAGATTGCTGAAGGCAATTAACCTTGGTGCCAAATGAGCTGCAGCGTGTTTGGACACAGTGGATTGAAATATTCTGGAGTCTTTTCCCCCAGCACACCTTTCCAGCCACACAGGCTGACTGGGGCCCCTCATCCATTCACTGTAAATCAAAGGTTTCTGTATTTTCTGCTGTTATCACTCATGGTGAAAGAACTCTTCCTGATTCTGTCTTAATATTGCTTTGACTTCTGGAGATTTTATTCTTGTCTTTAGAAAGTGAAGGTGGCAAATATCCTGTATTCTCACATCTCTTTTGTGAGGTGTTTTTTTCCATATGCACTGAGAAGTAAGTAACCAGCTTCAAAAAGGAAGTTTATCTATGTTGAATCTTATTCCAGCGTTCTCATTACCATCAATGCAAGAATTTCCTAAAAACCTCATTTTCCTCACTGGTTAAATGCAAGTCACTTTCTTCTGGGGAGACAAAGATGAATAATAGAAGTGAATCAGAGAAGGTAGAGATGAGAAATTGGATTAAAAACAATAATGCAAGGAGGAATATGTTGCTGGCATTATCTTGGGTTTAGTGGTGTGACTCAGTCATAAAATGTTAGTTGGCTATTGCCATTCCTGTAGAACTGAGGAAAAGATCAAAGAATACCCCCTACATCTACACAGAAAAGCCTGGAGGGTCTGCAGAGTATTGCCAAGGTGAATCCTCTAGGGAGTAATGAAATTGGAATTGCTTTAGCCACAGTTGAAAGGTTAATGTTCTTGTGATGAATGATATGACAGCATATCAATTACTCTGCTTACTTCTCAGTGTTGGGTGTTTCATTGTCTAAATTGGTCATCCAGCACAACGGGTTTTTTTGTTTACTGGTAAATGCAGAACTGTTTGGATCTCTCTTGTCAATGCCTGGGCCTGGCCTTAGTGTCTGTTTGAAAAAGCATGACAAACAATAGAAACAACCCACAAATTACAAACCTGCATAATGAAAACGAAGAAAATACTAATGTCTTAGCTAAATTTGAAAGGGTAAGGTTTAATTTAATGGGCTATGCACAGGTAATAAATTTGCTTTGTCAAACTCAGAATTTCTTTGCTAAAGTTGCATTCTGAGATCTGGAAGGCCTTATCAGTCAGTGACCTTCATTTCTCTATGACATCTGCAGTTCTGTGCATTAGACCTCGTGCTGCAGAACTGATTTTCCTTGCTCTGGTGGCATTTGCCCAGTTTGCAGCTCAGATCACAGGGGATGGACAGGAGCAGTGAATTGCCCCCAGAGCAGCAGCATTGCCACAGCCCAGTGTCCTGCAGGATTTCACTCCATTCCCATAACTGCACTCTTGGTGTTACCCAGTCTCTGGCCTCTATTATCAAATGCTTTCTGCTTCAGTGACCAAACCCCTCCTGTTTTCTTTGCTTGCCCACAAAATAGCCCCACTCTATCCACAACTCCCTCTCGAATTTCCAAACCAGCAGTTGGGCAATAGGCACTCACTGCTCCGTTGCATTCCACACTGCTTTTAGTCTGACTGAGCTGCAGATACTGAAGTGTTCCCCTTCAGGCCAAGATAGCACCAGTTTCTGGCACCTATGATCAATTCTCCAAGCCTTTAGAAAACTAATATTAAAAAAATAATTCTCTAGCACTTTATTAATTTGACTGAAGTAGGCCAGAAAAATCAAAGATTGTTTGTGATGTGTATGGACAGTAGAATTGGGTAACTTCTTGAAAAGCAGCCTCAAGTTTGTTTTGTTCTTTTATATTTAAACTTGACAACAGTGGCTGGCAACGAGTTCCCTCTAATAAAGAATGTTATCAGTGTTGTGGTTGTTTTGAGTTAACAATATGATCTATCTTCCTTTGCCTTCCCAATGCTCTATCTTTTAGCTCTGACATTCCCTGCTGTGTTCTCTACTATTGTGTGTTTATCCCCTTGTCTGCTCACACAGTGGGATTTACCAAATTTTTTTGGTCTGCCTGGAGGCTTTTGTTAAGTGAGAGATGGCAGTGGCTTTGTGAAGTGCATCTCAGTGTTCTTTTCTATGCTGTTCCGTTGCTTCCATCTGGGCAGTAAAAAGCAGTCCCAGGAATAAACTGACACTAACATTTAGTGACTCTCTCAAAGGATAGGACACTTAGCCATGTTTATATATACTGCAGAACAGTTATCTGGAAAAGTTTATCTGTGAAGTTGATCTCATGTTCTTTTTTTTAATAGGAGTTTTTGTTTTGTTTCAGTCTTTTGGTTATGATGAATGGTACAGAAAGTTTCTAGTATTTTGTATGTTCTACCCCATGGTGCTAAATTACCATGTTACTGTCATGTCCCAGAATGCAGAAACATCTGTATTAGCAGTGCTTTTAGCAGTGTTTTTTGGCACAGTGACCATCCAAATCTCACTGATTTCCTGTGTCACATACCAACAATAATCCTTAAAGTTCTGATTACCTAACCACAGCTACTTACTTCATGCAGAGAAAACACTTTAGTTTAGGAACCAAAGTGTAATGAAAATAAACCTGTTGAACTAATGAGCTTTGTGTAGCTCAGTCTCAGCAAGTCATTGACCTGATGAATGTAAACATTGTAAATGGACTGATGAGTAACAAGTTTGGCTTTTAGACAAATTAAGAGTTTGTGTAGAAAACAGCAACACATTAGCACGTTAATAAAAAAGTATCCTCTAAATTTGCTCTCAGAGACTGAACTTAGTTCAGTTTTAATTACAAAGAAATCCAGAACACTGATGCCTTCTGCTCTTGTGTAGTGCCTTTCTCCACTTATGCGTTGTGCCCTTTTGCCCTGAAAACTCGTGGAAGAGTAAAGAAATAAATGTTCTGCAGGTTTTCTATGTGTAATTGCAATCCAATTCTTCCATTGTTAGTGCAAAATGAGGGAAGAGTGGATCCACAACGCAATCTGCATGCCTGGTGTTTGCAGTCGCTCCCTTGTCCTGATGATAAGAAATGGAATATACACTTCTCTCCATGCCCAGATTATAAATCACTGTTTGCATGTGGCTGAGAACATCAGTGTTTGTCCATCCTGGCAGCATCTGTTGTGCTGAAACAATGCTGCCACCTCTACATAGAGCTGCAAGAACATCCTCCATCCCTAAAATGACAATAAGCCAATGCTTTGGAAAAATACTATCAGTTATGTAAAGGAAAGGTTAAGAGGTGACCTGTAATTTCTTATTCTTAAAATAGACTGTGTTTTGAAAGATTCTGGTGATTATTTACCTATAAAGAAGTATGCTTGGTCAGTCTAAGTTCACATGGAGTGAAGGGCTCTGTGTTTTAATTGGCTCTCATTAGTTCTCTGAAATGTAAAAGCAGCAGTGTTACAATTGCGTTTCAAGGATCTCTTGTATATATTTTTTTAATTTAAATATAATCTCTCTTTAGAAATCATAGAACCTTAAAAACATTGAGGCTGGAAGGGATTTGTGGAGGTTATCCAGGCCTTGATCTTCCTGCTCAAAGCAGGGCCCTCTTGTAAGTTAAATCAGGTTACTTGGGACCATGTCCAGTCAATGATTCAAAGATCTCTGAGGATGCAGATTCCAGTCTCCTGAGCAACTTGCTTCAGTGCTTAATTATTGTACTTCTGAACATTTTTATTCCATAAAACCAAAATTTCCCTTACTGCAACCTTTGTCCTGTCCTTTCCCCGTGGACCTGTAAAAAAAAGTTTAGCTCCAGCTTCTCTGTATCCCACTTCAGCCAGGGAAGGATGCCATTTGTTCCTCAGCCTGCCTTGTCCCAGGCTGCCTAAAGCCACTTCCATGGCCTTGGTGTGCTCCAGTCCCCTCATCATGTGGTGGCCTCTGCTGCCCTGGCTGGGTTCAGGATCCTCGTGGGTGTTCCAAGCCTGGAGATGTATTCTCATGTGTGCCAAGCAGAGGGGAGCAGTGATTTCCCTGGGGCTGCTGCTCTGTGTGTCCTGGTGCAATTATCCTCTGCCCCTGCGCAAGAGCTCCCTGCTGCCTCCAGTTCCACTGGGACCCAAAACTCCTCTGCAGAGCTGCTGCTCAGATGTTCTGTGCCCAGCCTGTCCTTAAGCTGTTCCTGCAGTTCTGAAATCCCCTCTCAGTCCCTTCTCAGCACTCCTGCATCTCACTGAAACCAGTGCTGAGGCGTGCAGGTCAGTTTTTTGAAAAAGGCTGCTGGAAAAAGATATTCCCCATAATTGGAGCCAAATATTCATCAAGCATGGGGTGCTGGTGGTGGTGGAGCAGCAAAACCAGAGTTTGTCATGTGCACAATTACTTTGTCCCTTCCCTGCTCAGTCTGTGGATTTCAGCTCTGATGTTATAGGCTCTACCAAGAAAATGTGCAAGCACTGAGACAGTTATTTTACTTTCAGGTCTCTGATTAGTCAAAATTGTCTTTACAGTTATGGCTTTTCTCAAACACAGGCAAAGAGGCTGTTTCTAATGGATATGGGGTTTTAGTGCAAAGGCCACAAAGTTTAGTGTGTGTTTAGTTTTCTTCATTCTATGTGCTGTATTAAGAATATTAAAGCACCAGAAATAACAGGAAAATAAAAGCAAATGTTAATATCTTATTAGCTTTAACAACTGAAACTCCAATCTGTTTATTAACAGATGGAGTCCAGGCTCTGTGCATTAAGTGTTTTAAAAGTCATCTGACATTTAAACAGCAAGTGGATCACTTCAGAGAATACACACAAGAAACGAGGGCTTTAAGAATAATTATCTTCTAGGTGATAAATAGCTTTTCAGTCTGATATACAGCTAATGTAACTCCAATCCATCCTTAATTAATAAATAAAAGCACCCACCAATTAAAAGTTATGTCCTACATAGGTCTCAAAGTGTTTTGTTGTGTTGTCATATCAGCATCCCCATTTGGGCTGGAATAACTGTGAAATAACTTCCCAATATTCTCCAGCAGGAGAATAATGATTACAAAATATACAGTCCTGAGTAGTACTGTAATGTAGTTGATGCTAACTAGATAAAATTGCTAAGTGTTAATTGCATCCACTCTTCATCTCCTTAGAAGTTAACATAAACCAATGCCTCTGAAGCAATTAGGATCCTAAGGTAAGAACTGTGAAAATGCTGTGGAAAAAATATTGAGTTTAAATATAAGCCAGCAGAATATTTATAGGAGCTGAAAAGTGGCTGAAACCTTTTGTCCATGTGTTTCATTCTGTAAAAAAAAAAAAAACCAAACACAAACCCCTACAAAACAAAACCCCTCTAATTTTTCCATTTACTCCCAAAATGCAGTTCTCTGTCTGGTAAGAAGTTCAGTCCTCAGCAAAAATCCTTTGCTGGTTTTGGACTGAGTTTATTTATATTTGTTTTATACATGTTTGTCCTTGGGGTGAGCCCATCAGTGATGAGAATTCCAGACTTTGTGGAACAAATGCATTTCATAACTGGGCAAAGCAAGGCCAGGAAGAGCTGGGGCTGCTCGCATGCGATTTTAAGGACCCTGGTACACAGTTGTTCAAAGCCCTCGATCTTTGATATATTTGTCACCTTTAGTGTTAAGCCCTCCATTCTGAGGCCATAAAGATGTGAATAACTGAAATGACTGCGCTGAATTATTATTTGTGGTACTTGACCGCTGTGGGCTCACTGCCCAAACGGAGAGATGAGTTTGTTTATTCCTTAGCCAGCATGAAATTCTTTCATAAGAATTCTTGAGAATTTAATAAGAATTTTATTCATAATTTTGGTAAACTACATGGTTATTTTATGCCATTTTCATGGGTAAATCCTTTAGAATCCAAGACAGCAATGAGATATAGTGAATAGTCATTATTTCATATGTAAATTGCTATATACAGGGGCCAAGAATGGTGTATTACTCAATTCCTGTGCCACTCAGCGCATAAGCCATCCAGTCACTAAATTTAGCAAAGTACCAATCTATGCAGAAAAAAGGGATGGCATTAAATTTTGGCTTAGCTTTTAAGGAGGCTAAGTACTTGAAATCATACGCAGTATTTGGTAACAACTCCCTATGAACCTTACGTATTATGTTGGCATTTAAAAACAAATGTTTTTAAACATTCTACACAACTTCTGAATGTTACAATGGTAAAATGGTAAAGAATTAGGAAGGACCTCACAATTATGCAAGACTATTGGGTTTCCTATTAAAAATGTTTCTAGGCATGATTTTTGAACTCCACATACAGAGAATGGAGAGTTGTATTTGGAGAAGGAGAGAATAAAGTGCTTGATTAGATGTACCTTTTGGGCTTAAAAGCTGAGAATAAATGGAAATTCATTAGCAAGCATTCTTGTCTGTAACACTCAAGCTTGTAGAAGTCATCAGTGTGTCAATACACAGTTCCAGGAATGCTGAAAAATAAGGATCAGTGGTGGCCTTACTGTGAAAAAGTCAGCAATTACAGTCTGTAACACAGACAGAAGAAGAGCCAGTCTAAGCCAAAGAAGGTCTAGCATGAGCTGTTGTTATTGGCATTCAGTTGCTCTCAGGCTTAACTAAGAATACTCAAAGTTCTTCTTGCTCCACTATGTTCCCAAATTAATCCAGACCTTGGTAATCAAGGTAATGGCTGAGGGAGTGATTTGTTATAGGGTGGGGTTCTGCTCTTTTCTGCCTTCTTTTTGCAATCTGAACAAAATCTTATACTGAAATTTACTTACGGAGCTGAAAAGCTTTCAGTGTCAAGCAAGGTGTTCTGCTGCTTTTTGAAGTTTGGAAATGAAATTAGAGATTGAGGGAGAGCTGAGATTTCAGAAACGGGGTCTGGAGCACCAAAATATAAATGTATATACATTATATTTTTTGTCCAATTTTATGATTTTCTGTTTTCCATTCATTTTACATCAACTTAGTTTCAGGAGGCTCAGAAATCTCCCTTTGTTCTGTCCGTTCTCCCTGGCTGCAGTAATGAAAATGTGACTTGAAGCAGGTTTTCTTCTCAGGGAAGGAAAGAGTAAGTGGCCTTGCACTGCACAGAGCTGCTGACCTGCAGTGGTATGAATTTTGTGTTGGACTGCATGGCAAATTTCTCATTTTGTGTTAGAATTTTACTATGCCAAGATTACAGCCCAGTCAGAAAACTGCGTGTTTCCAATCTGGCTTTGTAATCTTATTTACATTTACTTGTGCTCATGAGTAATCTCTCTGAAGTCAATGGTATGAATCCAGTCATAATGAAATTATTTGTTGTTTATTTTTTCTCATCTGGTAATTATACTTTGCTATCTGATTGTTTTGTGACCCTTGAAACAAGAGACTCAGGAACAGAAATAAAAATCTTCTTAGCTTCTGCCTTGGAGCCAGTTCTGAAGAAATGAAAAGTTCTTATATTCTGTTCTCAAAAGCAACACACAATCTGGCAAGGAGTGTTCATATGGTGATAGGAAGGTGGCTGATATATTTCAGATTTTTAAATATAGATGGAACTGTGTGATAAAGCTCTTTTGGATGAAAGATAAGGATCTAAAATTGTAACCAGTTGCATCTGCAGCAAGCCTGAAAGAATCTTTGTTCAGTGGAGTTATCACACACACAAAAATACAAGATTGATAGCAAAACCAGCTAATATTCAAGTCTAGGAATAAAGCAAAATAACAGTTACATTCTGTAAGTATAAAATATATAATATTTATAATGTATTTTACTCTTGCTAGTCAAAAGCATTAAGTCAACTTTGAAATAATTTAATCAACAGAAATCAGCATGGAGAAAAAATTGTGAATTTTTAAGCATAGCTTTCCTTTTTCCAGAATTTCCTCTTCACATTCTGTATGCAATTTCACAGAGGATTTAGATGAAGTTTATTTTCTGAGGCACAAGAAGTACTCTGCCCTCTTCCCATCCTTCTAATTGCAAATTTTACACAATTTTTTCTTTTGTGCCAGTGATCAGTAAACATGTTTTAATGTTTTCCACATTTTTCATACTCTGACTTTTCATACTTAGTTCTGCAAAGTATTTTTCTCAATATGTTTCACAAACCAAGGTCCAAACTTCATTTAAACAATATCATAAAATTAAATTATTATTTGTATAGTCATGACATTAAAAAATAATTTGTACAGTTGCTTTACTCAGTGCTTTGTTCATCCAGTCTAGTATACAATGCTTGTTTCTGATTGAAGCTTAAATTAGAGGACAAAAAAAACCCCAGGAACATTATAACAGATTTTTTTTGTGGTTTTCTCTCCCATGGGGTTTAGTCAGTGATGTTTGAACAGTTCTGTGTTGGAGATTTTGTTGGGAATTTTGGGGGGTTTATTGTTTGATTTGGTTTTTAATCTTTGCTATGAAGGAATTGTGAGAGGTTTGGTCAGTTCTTGTCCTGCAGACCAAGTAGTGCCTATTGTTTGTGCTAATTATCTGTGGCATTTGGAGTAGTTTATTTTTAAATGATCCTAAACTATGCAGTAGCCCAGAATACTTTATTGCAGGCGATATAGAGAATTTGAAGTGTTTTTCACTTAAGCACAATATATCAAAGTTCTAGAATTCTAAATTCTAATAAAATGTAACAAATTTTTTAAAAAAAGTTTTTAGCTTTTAAAATGCTGCATGCAGGGAAAAGAGTTCATCCAAATAATTCCCTTATGCTTAGGATGTGACCTATATCTCTTCCTGGTCCATAAGTTTTTTCCACAGATGGATGAGACTGACACCTTTATCACATAGGGATTAATCATTATGAAGCTTTTCTTTAAAGATCTCCAAGTCGAAATGCTGATTTGTGGAATGGAAGCTGTCCTTAAATCTTCCAATTTTTGTCATTTGTCACGCACCAAACTAAATATCGAGTCAGATATTTATAACTAATGCAGGTTGGCTCTGTAGCATTTTGCCCACTGAAAATAGAACATTGATGGAGATATTTTTGTCAACCCAATTAAGATCTTACAGCTAGAGAGCGGAATTAATTG
Source organism: Irena cyanogastra (assembly GCA_013397155.1). Classification (NCBI taxonomy): domain Eukaryota; kingdom Metazoa; phylum Chordata; class Aves; order Passeriformes; family Irenidae; genus Irena; species Irena cyanogastra. Next base: position 443,088 of record VWZV01001474.1, on the reverse strand, counting down.
CATCAAAGGCATTGACAGTGAACCACAGAATCATGGGTCTTAGTCTGAATCAAAGTTATTGTGTCACGTGTGGGAAGAGGCTGAGTGAAATAACTGTATGGGCACATTGAAGAGGTTCTAGTGGAAATCTGCTAAAAATGAAGGTGTGAGGGTAGTTTTTGTAACCAGAGCCATTCTGAGCAGTCTTTGTGGCTTCACTGGGCTGCAGAATTCTCATTTCTGTGCAGTCATTCAAGGGGAGGAAACGGAGCTCAAACGTTTTGGTTCTGAGAATTTTTGTCTTCTTCATGGAGATTTTGTCACACATATAACAAGTGCCCTTCCGTGTGTTGCTGGACAATGGGAAGGGAACAATCCCTGATCTCCCGGTGCCCACCCACAGGTTTTTTGCCCAGAAGCAGACCCTGACTCCACCACCCAGCTCCAGGAGGTTTGTGTGGGAATTGCACGCTCGCATGTGCATCGAGAGTCGGGTTTCCTTTATCCAGGGCAGCCATCCCATGGAAGGGACCCCTGGAGCTGTCCCGCTCCCGGGCCCGGGAGCTGTCCCCGCGGGCCCTGGAGCTGTCCCGCTCCCGGGCCCTGGAGCTGTCCCACTCGCGGGCCCTGGAGCTGTCCCACTCCCGGGCCCTGGAGCTGTCCCACTCGTGGGCCCTGGAGCTGTCCCCGCGGGCTCCGGCCGTGGTTCGGGTCCCTCAGGGGGCGGCCCCGCGCCGCCAGGTGGCGCTGTGGGGTCGCCTTATCCCTCAGCGGAATGGCGCGGGGATGGTTTGGGATCCCAGGATGGATTAAACCCCTTCTGTCCTTAATACGTAGATTTTTTTAAAACTTTTTTGCCATTCCAGTGCTGACATAGTTCCACCTTGCTCTGAGGGGCGTCTTTCTTTTGCTGGGCCTGCGGGTGTGCCGCGTGTATACTGGTCACTTGGGTCCTGAAGAGCTGCCAAGTTGATGAGGTCAGGTCACCTTCGATGGCAAAGCCACCTCTGTGAAAGCTAAACTCACACTTTAAAAAGCTGTGCTGACTTGAGATGTAAGTCCTGGTTTAAACTCTTGTAGAGTCACCCCTTGATTTAATTGAGTTTGGGTAGTCCCTTAATCACACAGCAGCTGTGGCCACAATGATCCAAGAGCTGGGGAGCCTGTCTGAGGAAAGGCTGAGAGAACTGGAGCTGTAAAAAGGTTGATGGGAGATCTTATCATGGTCCAGTATTTAAAAGGTGGCTAAAAAGAAGATGGAGGTTACATTTTTGCCAGGAATCATATGGAGAAGGTAGTGGGTATTGGGTAGGAGTGACTTTTGGGGGGATTTCAGCTGGAAACGAGAGTATATATTTCCACAAGGAGAACAATCAGCTGCTGGAATATTTTCAATTCTCATTCTCAGTTGAATTCTCAATTCAATTTCTATTTTCAGTCACACTTGACTTTTGCCTCAGTGCCTCTTCTTGGCCAGCAGGAGGTCATTTACAGGAGACACTGATGACTCCCTTCAGAGTTCTTCCCACGGCCACAGAGCAGCTGAAGCTGTTTCATGGCTCTGGAGGTAATTGCTGGGTGACAGGCAGAGTTTAACATGTTTGAACTGCCTGAAGGGATGAGCTGACTCTGAAGAACTGCAAAAGTTACAAAACTCGGTAAGCAAACAGGGCCTGGCCCCCAGCCTACATTTCAAAGAGGTGTTGTGACCCATCAGCCAGAGCAAGGACCCAGCCTGGAAATTCCTGGATTTTATAAAAGGATTGAATTAGGAAGGCATGCATCCAGTGAGGATACCCAGAGGGCACACACTTATTTCAGAAACTCCATGTAACATCATAGAAATATGGGAAAAAAACAACTGGCTGCTTTCCTGGACACCTGGCAGACAGGTATTCAGAAAGGTGGGAACTCCTTTAATGAATAATGAGTTTTGTGTGCTAAAAGCACTGCACACACGTGGTACCTTTGGCCTGGATTGCAGACATGGGGTGTCTCCCCAGACCAACCCAATGCACAAGAGGAGGGTGTGAAATCACTCACAATTTGCAGCTTTTATTTGCCACAGAGGCTGCTTGCTCATCCAGACTTTGTGACCTGGCCACATCCATTCGCTGTAGAAATCCATCAGAGTGAGAAGAATGATATTCCAGGAAAGAGTTGGGCCTGGAGAAAGTAAACAACAGGGTTTGTTATTAAAATTAAGGGAAGAGGATTTAAAAATAAATGTCAGAATGCTCTGGAAACACATTTCCCAGAGCAACAAGCTTGGTAGGGCAACTTGCACAAGCCCTGCCCCCAGCTACTGTTTCTGTGCTGCAAACCCCATCCCCTCTAGGCAGATTTCTTACAGTATGGATTGCCAAAGGTAAAACAGCAGGAATATTCCCAGTACTGGCATAATTTAGAGCATTTGCCTTCAAAGAAAATATTTTATTCAGATGTCAGAAATCTCATGGTCTGAGCAGAAGGGAAAAAAAAAAGGAAAAAAAATCAGGCTAATAAACTGTGAATATTTCATTAGTCATGAAGAATTTTTTCTTAGGACTTTTTAAAGAAAAAGGTGAGGAAATATCAGGATGAGAAATGATGAGGAAAGATAATACAATTAACAGGCTTGGCCAAAAGAAGGCCGAATAAAAGATATTAAACTCGCAAGAAATTCCTTTTCCGGACTTGCCTCACCACAAAAAAAAAGAAAATTTCCCTAAAAGCCAGATATGAAACCCAAGAATGGAGAAGAAACTGTTAGGACTTGGTTGGAATGATAGCTGTCTTTTTTTTTTTTTTTTTTAATATTTATAATTGCTGTTCTCACAAAAGGTTGAAGCACAGATTAAAAAAAAAAATTATTTAAGCTAAACACAATAAACACCAACTAATTTCCTCTTCTTCTCTACAACTAAAATCTACTGAAGGATTTTTTTGGGTGAGGCAATCATTTCATATTCTCGAAAGAAAATAATTTTGTGGATTGTCCAATTTTTGGATCGTGGTCCAGATGCTGTAGAAAATTCTGATGAATGTTGTATAGACATCATTTTTGGTTAAGGTGAGGAGAGTCTGTCCAGGGCTTCTCAGAGTGATTGAAAAACTAGTTGAATTCTCTAGCACTGATTCTGAATTTTCACAGTTTTAATCAGATTTCTCTGGCCAGTCATTTCTCCTTGAATTCATATGCCAAGTGTTAGCTTGCATCGAGTCCATCATTCTTAAATTCTTAAATATTCCCACAGCATAAACCAAACCTCTTGTTTAAATGCAAATAAGTCACTGGATTTCATTACTGAAACAAATTCTGCCTTGAGGTCGTATGTAGTCTTTGAAAGTGACTGTAATGTATTCCGAGCTTTTAATATTCCTGTCTAATGTTTCTTTTTGTTATTATACTCTTTTTTTGTTTGTCTGAAGTAGAAGAGATTATCTGTACTCTAACGTAAGCCTCCACAATATCCCACTATACAAAGGTTATGGGACCAAGCCCTGGTTTCTCCACAAAATAAATAACTTCTGAACAAAAGGCCCCACTATGCTGTCAGCCAGAGCCTCCCTCCCTGCACTGCTGCTGAGCTGCAGTGGGTAACGTTACCTTCGGTAGTCACGGAGAAGGAGGCAGCTGCAGATACAGCCAAAAGTATCAGAATTAAGAAACTAGAAATTCTGCAGTTGGCCAAGCAAATTATTTTCTTGTAGCAGTGGGAACAGCAGCTCTCTCAGAGAAGCAGCTCCCAAACCTTTGGCAAAATTAGGATTCTGAAAGCAGTTACAGAGCAGGTTCCAAGAGCAGCGTGACTCAGGATCTCCATAAGGATGGAAGTTCTGTTTAAATGTGGCAGCCTCATAAAAGGACTTTTTGGTTTTGATCTTCCAGTAAATTCACTGATAAACTCCTTGAGTGTTTGTTTAGGTCCCATCTGTAAAAATAACTTAATTGGGATGGAGTTTACAGGACAGCATTCTTTTTTATTGTTCTATTATAATTTTCTGACCCTAATTTCCTGCTTTGTCATTTGATTTGAATTGGACTGGTCATGAGAAAAGCCTTCCCCATAAGGCATAAATTCTGTGTGGGAGAATTCTTTGTAGATACTTGTTCCGTGAATTGGAATAATAAACTATTATACGACTACTATGGATTTGGAATCTACTTTGGCCAGTGGCAGGAAGTTTGAAACTTTTATTTCATTATTGTTCATTTTTCAGTTAATCCCACTGTGCAGTTTCAGCTCACCCATTTGCTCTTTTTCCTTTGGCTAAAATACAAAAACCAGGTGCACATTGCATGTTATGGATTTGTGTGTTACTGACATGACTGGGCTTTAATTGCAGCTCTGAATGAGCATTTTTATAACACACTGTGAATGGTTAAATAAAATTAACCATTAAATTAAATAAATATTAAATATTTAAATTAAATAAGTATATTTAGACATTATAAAACAGATTAGTCTGGGTCTTGAATCAGTGCTTCCTGTTCCTCACAGTGAGACTCAGAGGTGCTGGATTCAGTACAGACATGCCTTGGTAGGGTCCATTTAGTCTGTCACTGGTACTGTTGGCTGTACTTGCTGATATTCTGTAACATTTTCTTCTGAGGGGTTGTATTTACTTTTGGTTTTTTTCTTATTAGGGCAAGGAGTTTGCCATTTCCAGCACCAAGAGCATGTTCTTCCCAAATCCACAGTTTTAATTTTGTTCACATTCACCTTTCTGAAATCCTTTGCAATGTTTTTAAAAAGTTGTTCAGTTTGCAGCTTTTTTAAGATTATGACTAAATGACATTTTAAATTGCCTTTGACTGGTGATTTGACTCTCTTGCACTCAAACCAGCAGTAGATATGTTGGACAATGTATGTCCACGCTTCTTGACATAAGCTGTGTTTATTGAGTGAACAGATATTGTAAATATTAGAAGAAAAAATCTAGCTTCAGCTGCTTTTGTGGCACAGCAGGTTTTTAAGGCTACTTCAGAAGCAGTGCTGGGGAATCAGGCACTGCCTTATTTATCGTGTTAATGTTGTAGGAACATTGGCTTCAGGGGAGGGACTTTTCAAAGCTTCCAGCTGCTTAACAGCACAAGGAATGTGTGCTCCCAAGCTTTATTAGCTACTTTTGAAAAGCCCATCATGTGGATCAGCCTATCTGTAAGGATAGGTACTTGCTTGGGCTACATACATATTAAGTGGATGTCTTAATGCAGAAGAGAAAAAAAATTGGGAAACTTTCTGGAATGAAATTAAAAACATTGACTAAGATCTGCTAATATAGATGGATATCCCAAGAGGAAAATACTTTTGGATCTGGGTGAAGATTGCTTAGCAAACTCAGTAAACTCACAGTTCAATAACCATGTTTTCTTGAGGAGAATTTAGTTTTCAGATTTGGATCTGAAGTCCTGTGAAACAGAAGGAACTTTGACTTGGCAGAGTGAAATGCTTGGAGTCGTTTCTGAGGGCCTTCCTTTCACAGAATAACTCAAGGAGTCTCAATGAAGTCTGTAAAATTAGTAATTTAGTGCCTCTAGGGATGCACTAATGAAAAACATCCTGACAAAGTAAACTCCATTTTCTTCCCTGTGGTGCCAAGTAGTAAGACAAGAGGCAGCGGGCAAAAAGTGGTGCCCAGGAAGTTCCACCTGAACATGAGGGAGGATTTTTGTCTTGTGCAGGTGACTGAGCACTGAGCAAGCCAGAGAGGGCTTGGCTGTGATCTTCTGGAGGGCATTTTCTGAGTGTCTGTTCCTGCAAAATTAGTCAAAGCCAGTCAAAATATTTCAGAATTAAGTATTGGAAAATATATTTCATTTTGCATTCATCCACACATGAGCACTTTTCCCAGTGCCTGTGTTTGTTAGTGATTCTCAGTAAAATAATCTGAAATCAGACTCTAAGTATGAAAGAGCAAAACCTTGCCAGGCATTGGAAAAATAGCAAAAAAAATTTCAAGAGGCTTGTAAAATTGTTATATAAATTGGTACTTTTCCATCATTACACTACATTACAGCTAATCTTCTGTAAGTGTTTCTGCTTGTTGCTTTTTTAATAAATGCCCTTCTCAGTTCTGAGTTAGGCTTTGTCTTCTGGTTTTAGGAGGGGCAGGTATTGTTACAAACACAGATGGTTTTGGTTTATTTCCAAAGTTAAAACTATTAACTAAGTGTTGGCAGCTGCATTTACCATTTTATATATATTTAAATCCATTTTATGGTAAGAATTGCTTGTCCTAGATATAAGGGTAGGAAGTGCATCTGTAGCTTGTAACCTCATCAGTCTTTTGGGGTTCAGTGGCAACCAAGGCCTAGAAAGAGCATTCTGATGAGAGCAAAGGGATTCTTCTGTTGAGAAATTCCCCTGAGAATGATGGCTTGGAATTGGTATAATGCCAATACAAGTGTAGAAAGTCTTATTTATTTGATTTTCCATAAAACTGCTTTTTGTGGCCCCTACAGACAGGCTGCGCGGGGCAGGCCCTGCTGGAAGAACATCTCCAAATGTTTGTTGTTCTGCTTGAGGGATTTTGAATTGCCAAACTAGTGGTGATTCTACTCTACCCCCTGACAAACACTGGCCAGCAGTGTGACAATTCCTAAACTAATTGCCTCCTGACCCTGCTTCTGGACCTCTTTGGGGTGCCCCATTTAGGCCTCCAGCCATCCCTGTCTGTGGTGCAGCATTCCCAGCCCGCTCGTTCCCATCCGAGCCCTCAGGCACTGAACCTCTGTTCACTGCCATCACCAGCCACAGGTCAGGTCAACACCTGCTGCATCACAGTCCACATCTTGGTTTTTAAAACATATTATTGAAAATTAAACACTTCAGAGAAAGCAATATTTAAAAGTGCCATCAGCCTGATGTGTCTCCACATCCACCTTTCTGGTGTCAGGGTTGTCCCTGTGTAAATTCACAGTCCTGGGCTATGTCAGGTGTTTTGAACAAAGTTAAATCACTCCTTCAACTGTCTCAACTGGGGGTGAAATAGTGAAAGACTCCTCTTTTGTTGTTATCACCATGCTTTAAATATCTCAAATTTCTTCATTTCCTCAAGAAGCCTTTCTTTACCTGTTTGGGAAACAAATAAAAATACAACACATGTTCCTGTATCATTCTTGGAAACTTCCTGAGGGGAGACATGTGGGTCTAAGGTCTTACTATGCCCTCCAATTTACTTTATTTTATGCAGATATCAGGAAGGTACTTTATTATTCAAGATGCTAATACATTTGTATGCTTAAAACAATTTTAAAAAGAAGGTATAATGTACTAATAAAAAATCAATAATCTCTGCTTTGCTAGTTTATTTGAAGTTGTGTGAGGTTTATCTCTCTCTCTCTCTAGCACAATTTTTCAATTAATGTCTTCCAGTATTTAGGAATGAAGAGACAATGTGACTTGTTGATTGGTTCTGAAATTCTCTCAATAAATTACAGGCTCATAAATAATTTCTGTTTACTTTGAAGCTCGTTATGAACACTGTTTCTTCTGTTACCCATTTTTAAAAGCTTGCATTTGTTTTTTAAGTGGTTCTTTGCTTTGCAGCAGACAGAGCTGTTCTTAAGTGTCTTTTATTATGCTTTTGAAAATTTATATGAATGCTGAAGTGAGTTAATATATTCGATGATTCCTCCTAATTTAAAAAAAGGCTGCATGGTATAAGAACAAAATACCAGAACTATAACCAGAGGTTTTGCTTTAAACAACCTGTTATAAGTGCTCATTGCTTTATCTTCTTCTTTATCTTCTTTTTTCTTGAAAAGTTAAATGATGATGCTTCTGAAATTAACCTCCAACCTCTAAAGCCAACCTCCCAGTGGCTTTAGAGAAGAATAAATTCATATATATCTCCTTCAGCAGATTGCATTTATCAGTTTTTCCATCTCTTTTCAAGATGAAAGGTGAAACAGTCTGACTTGACACAAAGAAATAAGTCCTATCTTCTCTTTGAATTGTTTGCCAAGGAAATAATGGGCTTATGGGTTTACCTGTGCAATACTCGGTTTTGCTGAGAACAGCAGCTTTCCATGAAACTCACAGAAATATTTGAAATTTAGACACATGTTGGTGTTGCAGGGAGGGAAAGGATTTTTGTTTGAACAAACTAATTCTGAAACGTGTTCTGCAAACACCTCCTTAAGATGCACAGCAAACACTGCCCCATTATTTCAGGTGTCCCATCAGGACTCTGTGTCTTCCTGTTTGGTCCCCCACTGTCACACGAGAGTCACCCTGCAGCTGATGTGAGCCAGGAGTGTAAACAAAGGCCCTTTTAGTCACAGCAGTTCTAATTAGTTCTTCAGTTTTCCATCAAATCTTCTACAACAGGTAGACTTAGCACTGAATGGCTCATTCCTAAACCATCTGACTTCTTATAGAAGACTGTTGAGATGTCTCTCGAGTTCTGGTGTTGTAAATACTCCTAATTTAGGAGCATTTAGCTCCATGATTAATCCCAAGCTTATTGTGACTAGCCAAAGTCTGAAATCTTTGTTCCTTTTCCATTTATGAATGGAAAGGTTTTGAGCAAGAGGGACGACAACAACCTGGATATATTCAGATTCCCTAATCCATATCAGAAATCCTGTGACTCAAAAGCTGGTTGTAAACTCGTGGGTGTGAGAAGCATTCTGATATATCGTGGCCACATTCAGTTTTTAGACCCAGGAGGAGCAGAATGCAGAGTGAAGCTGTATCAGAAAGAGTATTTCTCACAGCATCATTGCAATTCTGTTGTCTTCATCCTCCGAAGTTCATCTTCCTTGCTCACTTGCTTATGGACATCAAGTTCATCAGAAGAAAACTTTGAAACAATATTTGGCATGAGTAACATTTGTTGTAATTTAAGGCTATTCAAGTAGCCAAGAGAGAAAACAATTACTGCCTTTCTTTTTGCACTTAAAATGCAGCTGACAACTGTTGCCTTGTGTGTCCTCCCCCACTGTCTGTTCTTTACATTAAACCAGCTTTCGTCTGCCTGCAAAAGTGTTTGAAATAATTGTGTAGACAATGCTTTTTTAAACCAGGTATGCACATATTCATGCAAGCACAGCAAAGAAGAGAGAGCAGTATTAATTAAATTTAAATTAATGAAAGGCTAGTCTAATTTTTATTCGATTGAAAGAGGAGACTAGCATGGGAGTATTGTACAATAAATGCAAAAAAATCTGCATAAGGGCTGGAAAATGTGGAAAACCATGGGCAGAAAAGCCTTTATATTTTGACTCTGCTCTGACAAGCACATTTGCAAGATGTTTCACCATCTTTATTGTTCTTCTGGGTTCTTTCTTTATTTGCTGAGCATTCTTTTTAGATGGGGTACAGCAGAAAAGGAGGGATTATTTCACACATCTTTCAAGCAATACTGTTCCCCAAAGCTGTCAATGCTCTAGCTGCTGTTCTGATGCCAGTGTGGTGTTGTGTGTCCCAGGTTCAGTTTGTGGCCAGGCACAGTCCCAGCCTCTGCACTGTAGTTATGCCAACATGCCCAGTTATTTCCCACCTTATGAGATGGCAGCAACACAAAGAACTGCAGAAATCCATTCTATCCCCTCTACAGAGCTTTCTTATCTCTAGGGAAAAATCCACCCCCTTTTGGGGAAGTAGGATTTGTGGTTAAGAAAAGACTGATGGTTCATTTTGACACATTCTGATCAAAGCAGTTATAAAAGTTTTTTTTTGCTTTGATGCACCTTGTTCTGAGTTTAAGGTGTTCATGCAGATAAGCCCCAGGCATGAAGGATTTGGCCCTTGTGAGGATCTCAGTGAACAATGGGTAAAGCCAGGAAAGATTCTGTTATTTTTCACTAAGTTTTGAATTAAGTCTCAGTGTTACTTACATTCTAGGCATTCTACCCTTGTGAATTTTGTTGCTCCTTCTTTTCTGTCAATGGAGCCAAATGCTCTCTGCCTGGAGAAAGCTGCCAGGGGGCCAAGGAAGTGGTTGTAGCCTGTATTCACTTGTGAGATCTTGTTTTGAGTTGAGAGGGAGCCAAGCTCCAGAAGGATACTGCTGAGCTCATGCGGAGTGCCAGGTACTGCTCGGAGCCCTGAGGTGCTGAACAAACCTGAGGCAGAGCCCGAGAGCAGCAGGTTGGTCCAGCCTGGGGCCGGGGCTGCAGGAACTGTCCCATGGCCTCATGCCTGGCCCATCAATGACCAGTGACAGGTTACAGCAGGGAAAATTCTTCCAAGTGAGGATGGTCAGTCACAGGACTTAGAGCCTGAGAGGAGCTGTGGAAATTTTCAAAATTTAACAGGGCAAGGTCCTGAGCAACCTGATCACAACTTGAAATTTTCTCTAGCTTTGAAGATAGCTGTGATATTGAACCAGATGATTTTTAAAGGTTTCCTCTAAAATATTAATCATTTTGTAATTCTAACACGATACAGCATATTTAGAAAGATTAAAAAAAAAAAAAAAAAAAAAAGAGAAGAAAGCAGCAGCCAAAGGAATCCTCCTGGACAGGTTTGGGTGCTGGACACATAGAAAGTGGGGGTGTCATCCCAGGCACTCCTGGCATTTGTCCTTGACTTGTGCTTTGTGCCAAGAGCACCACCAGAGCACTAAGAGTGTGGATCATTTTCCTCACGGGCACCCTACGGGAACAGGGGATTGGACCTTGATCTTGCTCTGCAGCACTAATTGCTTAAATCTGCCAGGGCTTGGGAGCTCTGCATGGGAAGTCAGGAATGGTGTCATAGACCCATGCTATGTACAAAGACCACGGTGGATCAACATCAAAACTCCACATCCCAGCTTTGCTACAAAAAAAAAAAAATCAAAATCTTAATCCTGGCTTCTGATAAATGTTTCCTTGTCCAGCTTCTATCTGTTGCACCAAGTCCTTACATCTTAATTAAAGCCCAGCAATGTGTAATCCTATAGCTCTGTATTTAAAAGACAGACAGAAAGGGAAAAAATACTGCACTAATCACATCGGAGAAGGGAAGGAAGCACATATGGAATGCACATGTAGTTAAGTATGTGGGGAGGCATATTGAGAATCCTGCAGAAATAAGGAAATAACTGAAAAAACTGTTGTAAATACTAAAAGCTAGCAATTCCCAATATAAATCCTAATTATTTTTTAAAGGCAATAAATCAAGGGTGTATGTTCAATCTTTAGGTTGTTCTTGGACTTTAATAAGTTCAGGTTCAAAGCAGGACATATGGAGTCTTCTTGTATGTTATAATAGGACTCACTAAAAAGCCTACACAGTGACTGGAAATCATAATTTCTGAACTGTTCTATTCCAGATGTCTTTACTGGTATGCCCATGAGAACAAACCAGTACTGGGATGTTGTCTGCCTGTGCTTTTGTCTGCTACAGGAACAAATGTTTGCATCTGGACTAAGTCTGCTACACTGCTGCACCTTAGGGAGGAAAGCAGGATTTCTTCTGGCCCTACTACAAAAAATACTTTTTCCTTAATTGAAGAAGTTTGTAGTAATTTTAAAGTGTATGATGGACACTTTTTTCTTCTTCCTTTTCCCCATTTTTCTCATTGCTCTCATCTTCACTGTTAAATAGAGGCCAAAAAGAGAGTGGCTTAGAAGAGCAGATGAAGTGGCTGTTTCCTGAGGGGTTTTTTTTATTTAAAAAAAACCCCAAACCCTCAGAATACTGGCAGTGTGAGGCCTGGGAGCATTACACTTTTGAGTGGAAGAGCTGCTTTGCTGCACTAGAATAAAACTGTTGTGGACTTGCTCTTGCTGTGATCTGCAACTTTGGGGGTCGATGCCATCCCTAGAATTAGTTCTACCAGGTGTGATGCTTCCAGGAATCCAGCCAGGAATTCTGTAATTGGCAGAATAAAGGCTTGAAAATGCAACTAAAGGATTATGTATATTCATGTGCTATCGAAGGTAGATAATTCCTTATTCCTCCCCCAAAGCAGACGGGAAGAGGATGAGTAGGTGGGAACAGGAATGACAAAGCTGGAGTGTGATGAGTGTGTGTTCTCTGTTAAACTTCACTTGCAGTCTGTCCCCCACACGACTGACACAGCAACTGAAGTCTCTGCTGCTTCCAGAGGGCACAGGGAAGGTTGGGTGGCTGAAGGAGGAGGGAATGTCGCCACCAAGTTGCAGGATCCAAAGAGGAATTTGCTTTTGGCTGAAGTAGTTTTGTTTCCGGTAATTCATGCTCTGCACTGCTGGTTGGGCCCATCCCTCTGTGTGTCTTTCCTGCTCCACTCTCTTGTTTATTGGATACTAAACACCAAAGATTTTCTCAGAATGTGTGTGTGTGTGTTGAGAACAGCCTGGATGCTCTTGTAACATGATTGCAAATGGGATGATGTGCCCTTTTCCCCTTTCCCATTTCCATGTTAGTAACTAAGCCAACACTTTTCTGTTTGGTTGAGGTTTTTTAACATAGAGCTGAAATAGAAATGCTGGCTTCCTTTCACATTCCTAAAAAAACCCCAAACTTGTACATAACAATACTGTATAAAAACTGAATTCGTATTCTCTTAGCTTCCTAGGTAGAAAAAGAGGAGGAAACTGAAGGTTTGGGCTTTGGTAATCCATTTTTTGGGAAATGCATAATTTGCAGTCCTTGCCATGTCATAGAGTTTTGGGGTTTTTTGTCCTTTATCCTAATTATGACTGCATTTCTATTTTGCCTGGTAATTCCCAAGTCTGGACTGAACCTGAGCATAAATTTTGGTACTCAAATGTGTAAGAGGTGCAAGCAATTTCAGCTGCTTAATTTCAGAGGTATTCTTCCAGAAAGGTCATCTCACTCCTACTGAATGTCAGAGATGTATTTGTTTTGTCAAGAGTGCTTATAAACGCAGGTCCTCCCTTCCAGTTGAGGTTGCTCAGGAAATTAATTAATTAGTGATGTCTAAATCTTACTGTGTTCAGTGGAAACACTACAAGGTTCTGTGTCTGGCCTTAGAAATTATGTTATTTAAGATCTAGGGAACTGTTTATGGTAGATATGGTAGATACTCTTTCCTGGAGTAGGAAAGATTATTTCATGGATATCACTAATAAGGTAAAATTGCCTGAACATAAATAGAAGTTACTGATGGCACAGAGCCAGGATAAATTCCTGCTGAGCTCCCATGTAACCCCATCACTGTGGAAGTGCTGTCGGTACAGAACCCACCAGCTCTATGCCTAAGGGACATTTGCAGGCATAAAATTCTGCTCTGGAAGCTAACAAAACTCCTCAGGACAGCTACTTCCCTTTGTCCACTGCTTCTGCAGATGAGTAATGACAGGCTGTTGTTTATTCTTCTGAACATGCACTTCTCGAGAGCAGCGTTTTTCCCATGCCTTGACAGCATTTTGGGTCTTTTCTAACTGCATACAAGAGAGGCTGCATACATACACAAGTATTGCAAACTGAACTTGAATTCTGCAAGGTATCACATAATAAACATCCCCAACCCCCCCCCCCCCGCCCCAAAAAAAAAATTTAGAAAGATAAATGTGATCCCCAGAATGCTGCAATTGCCTCAGAGATTGAACAGTTTTGTGGGTAAAGGGGTTGGTTTCCAGTTGGTGAACCTGAGGAAAGCTTTGCCTCTTTCACAGCCTCTGTTGGTTGTTGGTGAAACAGAAGTGATGACACTGATTTCTGTGCATTGCTTTGAGAGCTGTGGATAAACTCTAGGATGTAAGGTTAGGATAACCCTGTTCTCCCAGGCTGTACAGGAGAATCTCTGCAGTTCCCAGGGGAGCTAAATAGGTTCACTCCTGGCAGCATTTCAAAAGTAAACAGTCATTTCTGCTTTCCTCTGTGTATCTTTGTCTGCTAGAAATGGTATTTATGTACTGGAAGAGTGCCATTGTTTCCAATAGATGTTATGACTAGCACTGAGTATTCTGAGGGTGAGGTGTGCTACAAAAACTACTGAGTGAATCCTTAAGGGCTGGACACACCATACAACTGTAACTGAAGATGATTGCCCTTAACAGAAAAATTAAATGCAGTCATTACTTTTGTCCTGTTCTAAAGAATAAAAGTACTGATGATAAAGGTAATTTGGGTATTTAACATCCCTGCCCAGTTTTTCAAATTTCCACTTTAAATTTCAAGAATTACAAAAGTTGGATTTTCAAAAAAAAAAAAAAGTCACAGATTTTAAATTAATGTCCTTAGTTGAAAAAGATACAATTGTGGAAGGCAACACAGCCGGAAACTTCAGTGTACCAAATTTTTCTATATAAAATCAAGATTTCAGATTACTGAGAAGCTTTCATTACTAGACAGCTACAGACCATGACCTGCCTATCCAGTATTATAGTTTAAATCTAGCTGATTTTGCATTGTCTTCAGTGATTTTGGGGGGTGGTTTTGCATGCAAAAGCTGTAGCAGAAGGTGTGAAGTGGTATGTAACAGTGTATGAAAGTAACTTACACAAGCATTTGGATAGTTGTGCAGATATTCTTGGACCAGCCTCTATATCAGTTAAGTCCAGATCATTCATGAATCACTAATCATTCCCATATGAGGACTTCTCCACAAGTACAATAAATAAATCTCCATAATCAAACCCAGGACTGCCACCTGCCTGCAGTGGTGGTGTCAGAGGAAAGACACAAAGGAGAACAGAAATGAAATTTTATTCATGTTAGTTGTTCCTTCAGATGAAACACTTTGGGACAGCAAAGACTCCCTGCAGTATTTCTGCTGCTGCTGCCACATAGAGGGATTTTTGTTGTCAATGAGGAGTCAAGTCTCCCATGAGACTTCCTTTCACCCTGGGTGGGGGAGAGTTTGCCTGTTTTCCAAGAGGGAAAATTCCAGAGTATAGATGTTTTACATGTGGACGGTAGAGTGTGAAAATGCCAAGACATAGATGGTCAAACAGTGACAGTGGCATTTTGTATTTATGGGCAATGACTAGAGTGGAGTCTCTGGTTGCTTCGAGAGAACTACAGGGAAAAACCCCAAGCTTGGATACTTTTAGCATTTCAACCATAAACTTCTTCCTTTACATCAACTGAGCTGCCATGTTCTATGAAATTGTAACAGAAATGAATTTATTTTATTACACTTTTGAGGTGGACTTACTATTTTTAGGAGCGAAGGCTGGCCTAAAAAGCTGTTTAGTTAGGTAACGTGTTACATTTTTATTTTAGTCTGGCACATTTCTGAAATTCCAGGCATTTTTGGCTTCATGTAGAAAGCAAACTTCTGCCTTTTAGGCAAGTGCTGTGAGTGTTTGAACTTTTCAAACTTTCTTCTGCTTATGACCACTTTTGACAGATATCTGGCTGAGTTAATAATCTAAGATATCCTTGAATACCTGGTTCAGTACAAGCAGATCATCAGGCAACAGAAAGTTCCTTTCCATGTTTGTCCAAAATCACCCATCCACCAATGTTTGTCATGACTCGAGGCAGCCTCCCTCTTTCTACCAAAATTCTCTTAAGAACCAAGATTTTCTGAGGGGAGGAAAGTATAGAATTGTGTAAATATGTGAGGAATTAACAGAAAAAAAACATTATTTGAATAAAAGGTTCATTTAAAAGAATACAAATACATGTCTCCTTTAAACCTGTTTTCAAAGAATTAATGGCTTAGTGTTCTATTGCTGTAACACATAAACACATTGAGTGATGTCACATAGGATTTCCTCCCCTGAATTATCTAAAAGGCAGTTTTTTATTCATGTTAGGCTTGACTTTGAGCAAGGTCTCTGTACAGAAGAGGCACAATACAGCAACGGACAGCAGAACTGGGTTTGTCTGTGTACTTAAGACTGTTTTCTGGAAGTGAGATCTGCAGACAATGGACTCTGCAGTAGGGGAAGAGGATGAAACACAAAATCTGGCGTGTAAAGTACTCACTGTTTACAAACAGAGGGACACTTGAAAAACAGGAGTTGACAACTTAGGAATGTTCTGGATGGCTGATGTCCCAGTTCAGACTGTTAGACAGCTCTGTTATAAAAGTGCTGTATAAAAAAAGTCATACCTTATTCAGGCCAGTTGAGGAAAGACACTTATCAAGAATGCTGGCAGTTGTGCAAAAAGAGGGGAAAAAAATGAGTTGTTGAAAGATTGTACTCAAGATCCTCTTGCTGCAGCAAGAGGTGACAGAGGCTGGAGGCCTTTCACTTCAGACACTGTAGCTGTGCCATGTTCTTTCTTTACCAGCATTTCTTGAAAATTAGGAAAGAGGAGTTTGGAACTCATTTTTTTCCAATAAGCAGTGTTTGTTTTGAAATTGGTGCTTTTCACACAGTGAGACAGGCACAGTAGAAGGAGTTTGGCAACCGACATTGCCTTTTTCAATAAAATAAATCATGGTGCTGCATATGTGGAAATAAAGGCTCTGAGAACTGTTATGAAGGCACTCCATGTAACTGGTAAAACATGTGTACTCCATTTGCTCTGTGATATTTGGGAGAACACATTTGCAACATCAATGAAATAAATACTGCTGCAGTAAAACGCCCTTGACAGGAATCCTTGGCTTGGGTAGCACAGTGCTGGAAGTTCATGTCCTGAGGCAGGGCCTGGTGCTCTCACTGTCCCCTTCCCTGGCAAGCACAGAGTGGGACAGCCTGGCTGGTGCCACATCCTGGGCTGCCCCTAACGAGATGTGCAGGATCCTACACCAAGGGATACCTCGGAGAACGCACACAAGCAAGTGGGATGTGCATTTGAATATTACTGGTCCCAGTAGCAGTAGCAATATTGAGACATTTCTAAGCACCTGGGCACAGTGAGCACCATAGACATTAGTTTGATTTTTGAGGTTCTTGCAGGGAATGTGCATTGCCAGTGAGTTTTCCCTGTCTCTTATTTAGTTTTCTTCAGGTTTTCCCCTAATGCTGCAGTTCCTCAGCTTAGGTTGGTGATAACATGTCAGTGTTCTTTTAAAAGTGTTTCTGACCCTTCTGCTCAAAGGCGCACAGGGACTGGAACCAAGCAGCCAAAGCAATACTGGGTTGTTTCAAGACAGCCAATGTGTGCCTGAATGCACAGGCAGCCAGCACCAACTCAGACCTTTGCTATGCCTTAGCTCTGCTCTGAATCACCACCTGAACCAAACACTCCTTTGGCTGTGTGTGTGTCCCTCTGTGTTCTTTATGGTAGTATTTTATGGACTTTTTGTTTCTGTTAGGCAGTAGCTGACCAGTTGTTTGAAAATAATCAGAGGAGCAGTGACAGTTCCACCAAAATACATTGATCCTTCACATGTTCTCAACGATGACCAGAAGCATTTATAAGTAAAAATGTTACTTGGAGAGAAGCATGGCTTAGGACTGGCTCTGTAGGGATCCTAACACAAACACAGCCTTGGGTCTTGCCCTTGTGTCAGTGTTTGCAATAAGAGCCTGAGTGACTTGCCTGAGATCCCATAGCAAGATAGCAGAATCAGAACTATGATACGGAGGTTATTGAACTCCGGTGCAGGATTTCCTCTCCTCCAGTTTTCATTTTTCTTCTGTGCTCCTGCAAGTACAGAGTATCCAATCTCTTTGGAACTTTGCTTAAGGGAAGAATGTTAATCAAAGACAACCCTTGGGACCTGGTACAGGTGTTTTGAATGTATTAATAAATGAGCAGATTTGTATAAAGAATATTTTTACATTTAAGAATTCAAATGCTTAGGTTCAATCTGGTTCTCAGTTGTAGTGTCTTAAAACCACTGAAAATGTGACCTTTAGCTGACCCATGACCATCCAAATTGACACCAGAAGGAGCTGCAAACTAGCTTCATTGTGAAATTAATGGATTCCTCTTCTGTGATAGATATGGGGAAACAAACTACAGATTTAAAAACCATCTCTTTGGGAAGTGCATCTTAATGATATCAGAATTGAATAAATATATGCATAGTTCCAGGAAGCTTCTAATGGAGCCTCTGGGCTTTGATTTTTACATCTGCTTTTCTGTGGTTTTGTAGCTCACCTCATGCACTAGCCATTCAGTATATATTTTATATTGCTACAATAGTTTGCACATTTATTTTTAATGACAAAAGGTTCCCACCCTCTTCACATCTGCATTGGAAGTATTTGCATAACTGAGGGCCTGCAGTGGTGAGTGAAGGCAGCTCTTCTCTAGAGCAATACAGATTGCCAGGCCTGGAACACCAAAGGGAAGCAGTGAGACACTAAAACATTTCCAAATTCAGTCAGTTCTTTGTGGTGAGGGTGAGAGGAATAATTGCAAAAACAAGACAACTAAATCAAAATTAACTATAAAAATAAAATTACAGTTATTGTGATTTGTTGCAGTAGAGCAAAGATTTACTGGAAAGTTGTGGCAAAAGTACCATTAATAAAACACATACATATTCAGTAACCTATGGGAGAGCTGGTTCACATTCTGAGAAACAGCTTTAGCAGAAATGATTAGTTAAGAAATGTGAGTTGTAGTCTAATGGAATATCCATTGTAACAGGTAAAAGGGAAACTCACCTTCTCAAAGGTGAGTTTTCATTGTTTAACATGTTGGCCCTTTAGTGTCTACATTATCTTGTCCATATAGGATTTGTTTTTAAATACTTATGGGGAAAATGGAGTCTGAATGTCAAAGGCTTCTAATCTTTATTGTTAAGGGCTCGAACTTCAGTCAGTTCCATTTATGTTGCTGGAGACATCTGCAGGAAGTGTGAGCCAAGGTATCCACTTACCAATGACCACTGATAGCACATGGTAAAGATATTTAGATCCCTAAAGTCACACAGAGGTGCAGAAGAAGTTTTTAGACCTACTATCTCCCTAATTTCTGAAAGTGGTGCATTCAGGAAATGACCAGCACCTGGTCTGTAATAAAATGGATCCTACTGAAATAAAAAGAGGGAACTAATCCAGAAGACTTAGATAAGGGGAGGGGTGTTTGATGTGGACACTGGGGCCACTCTAGGCTAGTGGAAAAGCCCAAGGCTTCAGAGAGGTGTTTTTCATGGCAAAACAGGAGCCAAGGCTTGAACCTCATCCTAAACCTCTCTGGAAGCTCAGTGGTGCTACCAACAGTCTGCATGGACCCCTCCTCTGCACAGATAGCTTTGAAGTGCACATCAAGGCACATCTGTCCTCTAAAGCACCGCTGAAAACCTTGGAAGTCAAACTACTCCTTAAAATGTACTTTTAAGCAAATTTTGGAAGATACTACTGCAAGGTAAACAGAGGGTGCAATATGCTTTGTTTAACTTGCTGAGCATTTTAAATCTCTCAATCCTGACATTTCTTTGTAGCATAAAGCTCTCCAGATCAGGTTATATATTATACATTGTAAAACTCTAGTAGTGAAAACAAACATTGTTTCCAGAGTCATCTGTTTGCAATTTTCCTTGATTACTCTTCCAATAGATTTCAAGCTGTGGATTGAAAGATTTAACGTTCACATGGATAGAATTTGTTCCTTTTCTAATGATAACTTTTAGTTACATTACTCAGTCTTAAGTCAGCCTGCATTTTACTTTTGTCAAGACAAACGATTTTGTTGTCTTAAATCAAATTGTCATGATTGTCCTCAGCAATCTGTCAGAGCAGAGTTATTTTTGTCTGGCTGTTCTGACAGCCAGCTCCTAAAAACAGCATCTGAGTACGTGTGAACCATGTTGGATGGTGCCTGTGGGGGATCAATGTAGGGATGACATAAAGGAGAAGGATCTGTAGATGAACTTGGCTTCCAGGCATTACAGGAATTTTGGACGTAGGGAGAATCAGAATCAACAGGATGGTGTCCCCAAAAGCAGGCACAGCAACAAGGAGCCATTTATTGTAAAGGACAGGGAAAGGGATGAGCTCTGCTCTGGGAATGGGAAGGAGGAGGACATGGCCCCTTCCAGCTTTGGTGCCCTCTCACACTGTCACTGCCAGACTCCTGTGGCTGTCACAAGCACAGCCAAGGACAGGAGGTGCAGGTGCTGATGGAGACGTTGTTCCATGGCACTTCCCCTCTCCTGCTGATGAGTTCACCTGAAGGGCTTTGCTGTGAGCCCTGAGCTCCTTGGAATTCCTTCTGGGAACACAGGGAACAAAATGAGGCTCTCCTCTCCCTCAGAGCCCTTTGCATGAGGGCTGCACTCACATCTCTTCCCTCTCTGTTGAGGATAAAAACTTAAATTCTTCCAAAGCTCCTTTCTACATTGTTTGCTTTGGTTTTGATCATTTATTGTTTTTATTGCTATTAACAACACAAAACTGAACTTTTAGTACTGGGAATTAGAATGAATGCTATGGAACTCTGACAGAATTATAGCAGATTTGTACATATATGGTTTTACATTGAGTAGAGTAAGAACTGGAACTAATTTGTTGTTACAAAAGTAAAAGTACAAATGCCCACAAAACAATATCCCAGAACAAGAGTGATTCTGAGGACACCTAACTATGCTGCCATTACATGTTGAAAGATGAAAGAGCCTTTAATTTTAAGTTTTGCAAATAATCCTTTTATGATTTATCAGATTTTAAGAGTTGTTTCTTAATTAAGAACATGTATTAGTTGTATATGAGTTTATTTCTATGTATATTAAAGAGTTGTACTTCAAATTAGCTTAACACCCTCTAGTACAAATTAAAAATTAGGTAAAGTGAGTCAATGAGGAATGTTACTGATGACATTTTCTATAAACATGAAATTAGGTAAAAACTCTCTCATGGTTGTTAACTGTTCCCAGATAGTTCAAGGCTAGAATCCAGCATAGACAACTTTCAGGTAAATTCTGTGGTTTATAGGTTTATTTGGAAATATCTACAGTTAACTTTTCCCTCTTCTGAGCTTGATACAACATTATTTCTCATTTTCATTCTTTTGCTGTATTCATAATGGACTGATTCTTACATTAACTGGTACGTTGGCACCAGAGTCCCAAAACCAAACCACTTGAATGTGGAATCCATATAGAAAAAATGGGATTTCTCTTTCCTAAGGAGAAAACACAACAGTAATACCTGTAGCCCACCACTCAAGGGCTAAATCTGCCTCTGCCTCTGTGTCAAAGAAAGAATCCATTTAGATTTTTTTTGATTGTTTAAAATTAAATTAAGGCATTTGAAACTGGGGAAGGTGTGAATCTATCTTCAAATGCAACATTTAAATTGAATTTTAAATTGAATTCACCTGGGGGAAGACAGCAGAATTCCAAACACAGACTGAGCAGTTCATGTAGAAGCTGAGTTGAGGAGGCTCTGGAGGCTTGTTCAGGTCTGGGATGTGTTTGGGACTGAAGCTGAACTCTGTGGACGTTGTCCACAAAAAGAACTCCCAGGACAAATAACTTTTGCCTTGTTTGTCCCAGGATTAGGGGACAGATGAGGGTTACATTTATAGCAAAAGGGACACAAAATTGAAATGTCATTTTTTATGCATAATTACTAGCACAGAGTTTGTTCTCCTGTTTTCCTATTCAATTCCCAGACTGTCAAGAGAGTTATCAACCTCTTAAAGTTGTGTGACCTGTGTGTAGGGATTTGGCAGGGGAAGAAATTTCCAGGTTTTGGTCATAAAGGAACATTAGGAACATTAAGCATTCTTCATAACAAAGCCTGATTCTTTTTTAAAACCCCAAAACTATACAATGTCTTTTAAAAAAAGAATATGGAAAAATAGCATATGTAGTGGTTTCATACAATAAATAATCTATTTTCTATAAATGTACAAAATCAATTACACAGCAAGTAAGAAACTGATACAAATGCAATAACTGAAAGATATATTTAATTTTATAACTGTAATAATTTATTTATGAAATATATCCACATATATATAAAATATATCATATGTTTTGGCAAAGACCTCCCTTTCTTGTTTTGAACAAAAACTATTACCACTGATTTAAGCCCTATATAGATATTTTTACTATTGATTTCTTTTCACTTTTCTTTTGGTCTCCATCTTTCTTCTTCTAAAATATAATTTAAAACCATGGGTTTATAGTTTAACCTATGTGCCCTGGGGAAAGTCTGCATGAAGGTCAGTAAACCCCTAAAAAAATTTGTAATGTCACAAGTAAGGGATTTCCTCTCTTTTTAAATAATATAGAACAGGATTTGCAAAAGTTACTCTTTTTCTTTTGCTTACTCCTGCATCCTTTTAGCAAAAAGAAGTCCATAATTTCTGAAGAAATCATTTACACTGAAAAATGTCCAGGGTTGGATTTAATCCTTATTGCCAAGTTTCTGGGTTATTTGGTGCTGGTGTTTCAATGGAGAGATAAAGGTGGGATTTGTAGCACTGGCAAAGCCCAGGGATGTGCTCTGGGTGTGACTTGTAGGGGCCTGGGACAGCAAATGGCCAGCACAGAAATGACTCTGATGGCATCAAGTTCCACAGTCCTACCCTTGCATCTGTAGGAAAATTCTTTGGGATCAATCACTGAAGTTCTGTTCACAACTACAGTGCATCCCCAAATAATCACTGGAAGTGTGTTTGAATGGAACTTCCAAGTGCAGGAATAACTTGTGGCTAAATTAGGTAATCTATTGAATACTCAATGTATACTCTTAACTTGCTATAGTTTATAATAATGTTTATATTAGCCATTCATATTTATTCTGCATAGATACTGTCATTTAAACATCTGCCACGAAGTTACAATATGATGATTCAGGCTTGCATACATTAACAAGAGAAATATTTTGTATCTGTTTATTCTTAATGAGAACTCATGTAGAGGCAATCTCCCTCTAACTCTCCACATTCTCCACTTGCAGCTGCCTGCACAGAGCTGTGGATGGATTCTTCAGACACACAGCAAGCAGTGAGTGGAACAGTTTCTATTGTACTTGTTTAAATCACAGAGAAAAACGTTTCCTGAAGCTTTGCATTGCTGAAGTTTGGGTCTGCCTTTGAAGTTTTCCTCAATAGTGATGCATTCCCTGCCAGGTTACGTGATAAAGATTATCCTTTTCTGAGGCCCTCTCGAGGGGAGAAAAGCTTCTTCATACAGGTTCCTGTGCCCTCAGAGTGGCACTGCTGAAATGGAAGTGTTGCCTACTGCTGAATTCTCCACTGGCATCACACTGAAGCATCAAGTTTGTCCATCTCAAGGGAGAGTTGTAGTTTAAGTTCTTGTTTCTGAGCTCCAGCAAATAAATGTTAAAGCTTTAAAGAAAACAAACCAACAAACAAATACAGCCAAACTGTTGAATATTCAGCACTAAGTCCCTGTTACCTGAGATAATTGTGGTTGCCCTCCTTGGTTATGTGTACACAGAGCGAGCTCTACACAGTTCTCTAATTAGCTCTGCTCAAATAATCACAGCAATTAATTCAGCTTTGGGACTTCTAATCCAAGTGCTTCCCTTCATAGCAAAAAATTTGGGGTACTGGTGTGACTTTTTTGGAAGTGGCAATATTTGAAACTGGCTACTGGGTCACAGTAACCTCCTTATACTCGATATCAAAAGCAGATTTACTTTTCCTTCCAGATACTTCTTCCATGAAGTTTTTCCTGTTTCTTTACCTTAACACTTCAGCTTTTACTGGAGCACTGCACTGGGATGTGTAGCTTAATTTGCTGCAGTGCTAAATGAGGAAAAACGTGATAGACAGGAACAGCCCTTGTCCTAAAAAAAAGCCAAAATATGTATTGGCTTATAGCCAAATAATCCAACTTTTGAAGGAGCTACATCAGCAGAAGAAAGGTTGTAGCAGTTCTGTGTATTGTAAAGTTTATTTTAAAAATTAAATTAGAAAAAAACCCCAAACAACTCATGGGCCAAATTCTGTCCTTAATTTAGGAAGGAGTGATAATATACAGTTGAAAGAATTAAGGGTTCTGCAATACAAAGAACATTTATGGAAAGTGAATATTTCTTTTTAACATTAAGCATCTGTAACATACCTGATTGTTCAGAATCCTTCAGAATCTCTGTGCTACTGAACAAAATTGTGTTCCTCTTCCCTGCATTGGTCTTTCTCCTCTGTCTTTTTCATTGAGCCATGATTTCTGTAGAATAGAGATTGATGAGAACACAGTGACAAGTTTAGGCAATGTCCTCATAGATGAAATGACAATTTCATGCTCTTTGTTAGACTGCATAAAACATTCTAGAACAGTGCACTGTTCAGCATGCCCCTAAGTGGACAGATCTGCTGTTTCAAAAGCACCACATCATAAAAAGAAACAGAAAAGAGAAAATTCCAAGCAGTACTGGCTGGCTCTGGCCTCTTTCCTTCACATATTAAACTCTGATGTGACACAGGAGTTTTCTTGCCTTTTTTCTTCCTGTTCACTCCCCCATCCCACTGAAGGGGAAGTGAACCAGCATCAGTGTAAGTGCTTGGCTGCTGGCCAGGGTTAACCCACCACAACTGCAGAGGGGGGGTTTTATTTAAAATCAATACCTTTTAATCAGTTCCTCTTGATAAATGCTTCTTGATTAATCTATGTCCATGAAAAGGCCTCATCATGTGGCCAGGTTGCAGTGATAGGGAAAGACACTCACCTTCTTCTGTCCTGCATTCTTCTGCAAAACTGCAAACACTGCTTGTCGTGGGCATCCGAGCAGGAGCATCGCAGCGAGGACTGCCGAGTCCTCTGAGTCTGCCCTGTGGACCTTTTGCCTCTGAAGCTGCCTCTGTAGTTAGACAGTCCATATGGCACAGTCCTCCTGTTGTGAGAATCACACGTATTGTGGATTTTAGGAACCAATTAAAACTATGTTCCGACTCTTTTCTATTTTGGTGAAGGGATCTGTTGATGGAAAGCAATAAATAGTGGCAGAAAAATCAAACCCTGTGCTCATGTAAGTTCTCTCTGTACCAGATCATAACTTCTGCTCCATCAACTCAGACTTTTACCAAGTTATAAATTAGCTGACAGTCAGCTCTACTAGAAGGATTAATTGGCAACTACACTATAAAAAGAAAAATTGGAATACCTAAGAGATGATGCAAATATATCCCCAGGTTAATGTTTATTTTACTCCTTATTCCTGTGTTGTGTTGGTTTCCCCAGCCAATGCACAAAATTTGTTACATTCAGTGCCTTGACTGGTCTGAAGTGACAGAGGAGCTGTGCTAATTTCACCAGATCTGTAACATTGTGTAGTTGTCATGTAGTTCATGGTTCTGAGCCTGACTTGCCATTAATTTTATCATTGAGAAATTGAGAAAACTGAAAACTGTCAGCATGATTCATTTACTGCATCATGTTTGGAACATGACTCCTGGAGTTACAAATGTGAGAAACTCCCAGATAATCCTCCGTGTATGGTTCTACCTTTCTGTGAGAGATCCTATTCTGTCCTGCAGCACACCAAGAAATAGCAGGAGGTACCTCTCTTTATTTCCCTGAATGATGTGCTCTTTAATGGGTTATAGTCAATATTCTTATCAGAAAAGGACATGGTTCATCACTGCCTGCTAAAACCCTCCAAAATAGTTGGATAGTTTAGATTTATGTCATAAATGACTCTCCTCCAAGCTGTTAAAGAATTTCAATCAACAGCAGCTGTACTCCCCATGAAACTTCTGGAGACTCATAAAGTTCTTGAGGACTTGAGGGATGGGCTAAGCAAGCTACAAATCCACAAACACTAAAATCTGAAGAGAATCTCATGTTCAAAAGCAAGAAAGAGGAGGGGAGGAGTGAAAAAAAAAAGAAAAGAAAAGAAAAAGGCAAGGAAGAGGAAGTCAGAGTCAATCTAGAAAGGTTACAGAAAGGTTACAGAACAAAGCCTGAATAATGAGTCTGGAACCACTACCTTCACATAGCTCTGCTTCTTTCATTTGCGTTCATAAAAACATCATTAGGTTGCTAATAGGAAATCTGCAAATTTTCCATTTTCCCACACACATGGTGGGCTGAAAGGTTTGGAAACATTATTTTCCTAATCTCTGCAATAGTTTTTGATGCAACATCAGTACAGTTGATGCAAATCATTTATTCAAGCCTCTGCACTTATAGTACATTTGTAACAGTGCACCTTGTCTTTCACAGCCTGAACCTGTCAGAGTTAGATTGACCATAAAATCATCCTGAGAGAGAGAGAAAATCACAAGCAATACTTCTGTGTTCAGAGCCCAGGGGATGGTTTTTCTCCAGCACATCCTGGTCTGCCTCCATGCAGAAAATGTTCCTAAATGTTCCTTATTTTCACCACTTTACTCCTATGCTGGACACTGGGAGAGACCAAGAATACCCATATTTGTCTTAAAAGATTTTAGGACTTGATTTTGGCCTCCCTTCTCAAACCATCATTTAAAAAGCTTTTTGTTGTCTTTAGGATTAGGAGCAAGTCCCATTTTTTAATCTAAGAGTATTAATAATTCTATACTGACATCTGCTTTACAATAATGAATGTGAAATGGCTAATGTAGGGAACTTCTGACATAAATAATTGCTCCATGGTTGTATTTTTTTACACATTCATGGTTTTTTATGAAGTAAGAACTGGTATTTAGAGGCAGGAGTGGGGAAAGTTCCTTTATTTTTAACAGTGGCAAATCCTCTATGAAAACTGTCTGGTAAAATTCTGCTATTCAACTTCCTGCTCCAACTGAGACTGAAATGGAAAGATGAATTTTGTGTGTTTTAGACAATGTGAGAGCCCTGTTTAATGACAGATAGTTTGCCAGGGCATAAAGAAGCTTCTTGCAGCTTTTGCAGATGTCATCCTACAGTATGCTATTAATGAGACATAAAACACTGTAGTATGTTATTCTCATTATTTAAAGTGGTTTCTTGTTCAAAAGTTCACTCTTTCAAAATATGATACTGGGCTTTTTTACTCTGAAGTTAAGTTTTACCAAAAGTTCTGTGGGACTGAGTCACAGTTTGCCCTGAGTCAGAGGCTCTGCCTGAATAGCCAGAGAGAAAGAAGGGCATGAGTTTTATTCTTAATTGCTGCAGCTGGCAATTTAATGGACCAACTGGAATTGTCATCAACTTTCGATTTTACCTCAATCCATCACTATGTGAACTACAGTGATTGAGGAAGGGGCCCATTACCAATCTGCTGCCTTTCCTAAGAGACAGTAAATTCCAGCAAACAGGGAGGAGTAGAGAATATAATTATAATTACAAGCGATAAGAGCCATGAATCACAGCCTAAAGCAAAGGAGGAAAGTAATATTTTAGATACTTCTTCTGATCTTTCTAATGAAGTACGTTATGCTTCATAGCTTAGAAAATGTATTCAAGGCTACTTCATTCTCAGTGGACCAGAAACATGTACCAATGCAATGACATTTTCAAGTGTTTCAAATTTCAAAGACTTTTAACCAGAATGTCCAAGTGAAGATTTTGTGTTAGGTAATGTGCAGATTTTCCAATCAGAGATAGAAATACAGTAATGATCCAAATATGCCTGGTTTTTGGCTTCTAATCCAAAAATTCAAACCCAAACCAGATACACTTCAAAAGCAACCCAAAGTCTTTCCAACAATAATCACAAAGAGCTTGATGAATTGTATATGCACAGGGCACTTTGTGTCCCCTCAGTGAAAATAAGGATCAGCTGGATTAGGGCAGAGGCAGAACTGAGGGGATCCTGAACTACCAGTTCCTTACACTGTCTTCCTTGTGCTTATGACCCAGTCCCTGGCCAAAGTACTGGCTAAGCCATTTACTGATTTTTTGGAAATTTCTCTGCAGCATCCACAGGTTTTTAATTAATTTTTTTTTAAGGTTTACATTTCGCAAGAAAATTTGAATTCTTGACCTTTAACTCAGTATTCAACATTTCTTCCTTTAGGAGAATAAAATTCTCCTGAAGTAAACTAATATGAGTTTAAGATATATTTACAGCTAAGGTGTGCTGTGAGTCCTTTATGCTTTTCTTCTCTGTGAAGTGGAGAATAAGCAAACCTAGACATTTCTGAATCAGCCTTTCCAAGGTAATTCAGGTATCTGATTGGCAACATCCAAATCTGGGATTTCTGAGGAGTTATACTCTTTTGAGAGGTTCACTATGATTACTCCAGCCAGCCCGTGGGTGCATGAAGGTCTGCATGCTCAGTTCTTAAGCATTTTCTAACAAAGAGAAGGTCTGAGTTTAAGGAAATAGTTGCTTCTTCAATATAAGCTGTTTTTTCTTTACTCTGTATGCAAAAAAACCCCAACAAAACTAGCACAACTCTCCAGAACTTGCAATTATTCCATGTGTTGTAACTGTGGTTAGTCAGTGCAACAGATAATTAACTGAAGAGAATCTCATGTATAACAGAGCAGAACAGAACTAATCAAAGCACAGTGTGTTCTTGTCAGATTGGATATCAAAGGCTGAAATAAACTAGATTATTTGTGTACTTCGTGTCCACAAAACATGATCAGAAAAGCTCTCCCCCTAAGAGCCAGCTAGCCCTTGGAGGAAGGTTTTGCATTTGTTTGTTGAAAAAAGAGAGGGAGTACCAAGTGATTTTTCCACTGAATAGACATTCTGAAACAGTAAAGATCTTCCACAGAAGAAAACTGCCTGTTGAAGGATTAATACCTTCAGGTTGAATTGGGAAGTAGGATTTGCTTGAGTCCTGCTATCCCACTCACAATGAAGGCTCAGAATGCAGGCAGACAAATCCAATTGGTTTATTTTAATTTTATAACATGTGGCTGAGTTTCTCATGCTACGTTATAATTGATCTATGAGCTGCTATTATTTTCTACTTTCCCAGCCACTTAAACACAGTAGATACCTCCAGGGCACTGGAGAGTTTCAGCCAAAACAAAGGGATGAGGGGGTTGCAGCAATCATCTTAGATGCTGTGATTTCAGGATTCAGCAATATATTTTCTGGCACACATCCAGGCCAGCAAGGCTCTCAACAGTCTCCAGTGCTCTCAGACAATCCCAAAATGTATAGGATCCCTGTAAGGACCACTGAGAACAAAGAACACAGAAAGGAAGCAAAATTTACCACCCTCCAAGTGACACAAAATGTCCCCAGAATGAAGGATGATGCTTGGGGGAAATAACAGATATTTCTGTCTATATTTTAATGTAAAGGCACTGCAGTAGCACTGTGTAGCTTTATAGATGAAGAGATCATTGGCTGCTCTAGAAGTTGGCTCCAGCTCTTCCTGGAACAGGCGTGGTTTTTTAGGAGCTCACAATAGAAGTACCTCCCATATTAACCCATCCTTATCATTATTTAAGGAGTAAAATATCTCCAAAGGATGCCTGACTTGTTGCTTTGGTCATCCTGTCCACATTCTCAGAAGTTGCACTTTTTCTGAGTAGCTTTTTGAAGTTAAAGTTATTTTTAGATGAAACAACTTTTATAGCCACACCTTTCTTTCCCACATCCTCAATTTAGCAGTGCTCAGTGTTCCTAGATACTGAACAGGCTCCCATTATCCAAAAAGATGCACCTCCATGACCTTGCTACCTTATCCTTTAATTAGTACTTGCTAATTTGCAAGGATGTCAATTAGTTTTAGTTCATTAATTACAGCTAACTTAGGTAATAAGCCAAGGATGGCACACATCTGCTTCATCACTCAGGTTCACTGACCACGTGAGTTCTTTGATTTTCCTCCCCCTGGGGCTTCTTGGTACCCAGGTCAGGCACTGTGAGAATCTGGAGGCTGTTTGTGACTCTCCATCCTCCTCCTGTAGCTGTCAAAGGGATGTCACAGGTTTGGTTTCTCAAATACAGTCAGAACAATATCTGAGTTGTGGAGTGAAAAGCTGGGCTATATTTATTGAGGTAAACAATATGAAGCAAGCCTGAGGGTGTCCATTAACACCCCAAATCCCCAGAGAGGCTGGGTAGAGCTCACCTGACCCAATAAACTGAGCCAGTGTTTCACAGAAATACCTCTCTCAAAACAACTCTCAGCATCTCCTTCAGTGCCTCATATCAATCCCAATCTGCTCTCAGCCCTGTTACAAGATATATGATCATTAATTTAAAGAAATAAGTAAAATTTGGAGCAGCATCTTCTCTCTGTCAGGCCCAAACTCCCATTATTCCTTTTGTTCCCTCTGACTGGCAGTCAGTACTATCAGTAAGTGGTTCTTACCAGTGGCACAAAACCACTGAGGTAAAGCCCAAAAGGCAGAGCAGCTGGGAAATATGGGTGAAAGGAATCAAATTAAGATTTTTTTAAACTAAAATCCAGAGTAGTTATTGCTGCTTCAGAAGCCAGCACAGCAGTGCACACAAGGAACACACACTAATGCATGTTCCTACCTCTCTCTGTAGCCTGTATAGTTCAAAACCCACCGCTGGTTTAAAAACAAATAAAACAAAAACCCGGGGGAAAATAAACACATGGTGTTAAAATGTAAGACTGGTGAAAGTGACTGTGGTTTGACAGCTCTCGAGAGTGTTTATTCTTAGAATTAGACCAGCAGGAGCAGCAGTAGTGAAATTTCAAAGCCCTGGCTATCAGCGTGTCTCATCCCTGACCTCATCTCCTCAGGGCCAGCTCCTGCAGGGACGTGGGATTGTAACTGCAGAGCCAAATCATTTCAAGTCTTTCTGAGGCTGCTGCAAAACATCAATCCTGGGAGTACTGTCAGTAAGCTCAGAGGAGATATTCTACTTCTAGACTGAGGAGGGCATGCAAGCTATGCACACTTCAGACAGTGAGACACTGAAAGTGTGAGGTCAGTATGCATTTTAAATATGTAAGAAATCTCTTTGAATAGAGAGGCCTAAAATCAAATCAGTTTGCCCACAATAAAATATACCAATTACAGCAGGAGCCTGTTACTATGTTCAGTAAATCTATTTGAAATATTCTTCATTTCACATGAAGATTTTGCAAGACAAACAGATTCCATGGGAACACGTGGATAGTAAAGATTGCAAAATCAGGGCAAGCTTCATTCAGAAAAATAAAATCAGATCAACAAAGATTCATCATTTCAGTTTTGGCACTTGGTTCTGACGGTTAACCATGTGCACTGTTCAGCTGACAGATCAGCTTCCTTCTTTGAGCTTCCTGGCTGGCAGCCACTGTTTTATCATCATGCCTTTGACTAGCAGGGATTTTCAATCTGATCTAGAGTTTATAACCACCTGCTTAATTGTTTTGCTGAACAAGAGATCTTTAGCTATGTACTTTTATTTCCAGTAAAATACAGGACGTCACCTATACTTATTTAATTATGAATATGATTATCCAGAATTTGGGTAATTATAATAACTTAGAACATCACTTAATGTCCATAAGGATTAAAAGCATCTTAAATATTGTTATGTGGGCTTCTGTTCAACAAAATTCAATGAATCACCAGAGAGATGCAGGTAACAGAAAGATGTTATGAAGGAAAAGTTGGCCAGCAGAACATGCAGTTAGAGCAGAGTAACAACTGGGTTGTATTAAATCTTGTCTTTTGGAACAACATTCCAAGACATCATCTGTGTGTGTGTGAGTAAAACTGTGAGTGAAGTGATGATAGGCTACAGATTGTTTCCATTCTGAGATGACTCTGATGGTAACCTAAGTCAGTGATGAGCAAAGATCATTAACTCCTAGTTGTTGGAGAGCTGGGTGCAGGTGGGATCTGCTCAGGCTGTTTAGTTCCTGACAAACCCATTCTTCATCACTTACAGACAGGACCACAAGTGTCTGAAAAGCCTTTCTCACCTCAGCCAGTGGTCACCTGAGGTCAGGAAAACACAATTCTGTTGGGAACTATCTGGAGCTAACTTGTTGCTAAGGGTTATCTGACTTGCTTGAGTCACAGAAACAAATTTCTTTATTAAGTGACAAAACATCAGATCCTTCCAGCGTCCCCATGTGCTCCCACAGCATGGGACACTCACCAGAGCCTCTCCCAGTGTATCCCACACAGCAGAGAGACAGACACAAGTCCTGTCCCTGTCCTTGCCCTCTCTCAGAGGAAACAAAACACGTGCTAAGTACAGAGGATCACAGCAGCAGCACAGTGTTAGATCAAAATCTACCTTTCACTTTGTAAATCCAGTTTTCCTGATTCAGAAATACATGTAATCAGCAGACAGAACTCTTAGATCATCATGTAACTGGTCTTTACAGTGTGGTCACAGAATTTCATTCAGTCATTCCTCTTTTGAACATAATAACAAATACCAAAATGACATGTCATTTAGAAAAAAAAAAACACTTTTGCTTTGCTTTGTTTTAGACCCTTCAAAAGAAATGTTCTTATTTTTGGTGCTCAGTTTGAGTGAGGAATTCTCCTTTGGAAATGTCTGGATTATTGCCATAGATTCTCATTACACTTTCATTTTAGAATTGAAGACCACTTGAGTATCTGTGCCCTCATGATAGTAACACTTTCTTAGGAACACTTTCTTAATCTATCACTCATTATTCTGAGCAGCAATGAAGCTTCATGCAGCAACATTAATGTTATTAACTGAATGAACTATTATTAATTGTTATTATTGCTGTTGGATGTACAACTTGAGTTCATATTGAAATATAGGACCCCTCTGAAGAAGTGCAGATCTAAAAGTAGTCTTGCCCCTATTTTCTTCTCTTGCCTATATTTTCTTCTTTAACTTACAAAATTAAGCATCAAGCTGTGTCTGTATTATGTCAGTGGGTACTGTTTAAAAGACAATTCATTCTTTAAAATGTGTCTGTAGCTATAGATCAAGATAAGCACAATTAATCACTTGACAAAAACAATACATTGCAAACTAATTCCTGGCTAATCAATCTTATCAGTGAGAACGGTTTACCAGCTTTTAATTACCTTTGTTATGCAATGTTTGTCTACACCACATAATTGCATTATTCTCTTCTGACTTACCTGCCTTTCTTTAGGTCATCTTCTTTCCCACTGTTCCCAAAATGAAAGACTCACTATATCAAAACAACACTGATTCTCTTCATGGTCTGGACTAACAGCAGTGGTTCATAGTCAAGTATAAAGCAATACTCAAAACATGTGTGCAGAGATAATTTCTCATTTAATTGGCAAAAGCTGCAGGGAGTCAGAGGCTCCACATTCTACAATTTTGTGCTTTTCTACAACTGTCATCCTGCTGATCTAAGTGGTTTCTCAGCAGGGATAGAAATAGACCTTCTATTGTCACTCTGCCTCCAGCAGCTTCAATAAAAACTCTAACTGCTTTTCCAGAAAAGGAGGAGAGGCCATGACCAAGATTTGTTTTGAATATATTACAACAATGCTTAACAGCTCCTGTTGGGAAAAGCAGAAGAAACCAGAGGAGAAATTAAAGTTTGTTTTTAAGGTATAGAGGCATGAGTAGCCTGAAAACAGAAAGTACTGAGGAATTTTTGTAGGGAACAAGAAGTGACAAAGTGAAATAAATAGGTTGGGGGTGGGCAGGGGGAAAGAAAGAAATAAGAAGTAATTGTAGGTTTGATGTAGTGGGGGAAAAAATAAATAAGCAAGAAAAATACCAGAATCAACAGATGTCAGGAAAACTTCCCCAAACTTGAACACCAACTTTCTGGCCTCTCACTGTGTGTATGCTCCTCCAAGCTGCATTGGAGCCAAATTTTTAGTAAATATAAAAACTTTCCACAGCATGTGTACAAGAGTGATGTAAAAGCCCCTTTTACAAACAGCCAGCCTGTACACATCCCATGGTTACTTCCATTTCAAAGAAGCAGTGTAACTTGCTCAGGATATTAAATTGCCCAAGCAGGCCTGGTTCCCCTCATTCACATCCAGAAGAACCTCTTGACTTCCTGAGATGTTATTCCAAATCAATCACCAGAGCAGAATTAGTGCCTGTTCATGGCACATGGAATCTTAAATCCTGCTCCTGTTGCACTGAAATGCTTCAAAATATCCAATACACTTAATTTAATGTTTACCTCTGCCCTGGCAGCATTCCTAGGAAGAATCCTGGGATTTCTGAAAATCACAACTGCACTGTTTCAGTGAGTTTTGTGCCTCTGTCACCTGTCCACAGAGCAGGACAGCAAAGCTGCCCAGTTCAGACAGAGCCCAGGAAATTCAGTCCCTGCTGGACTAATTCCAGGCTAATTTCACCATCATCCACCCACTCTTTGTCAACCTCAGAGGGCTCCAGCACCCTAATTCAGCCAGTGCCAACAGTGTTGTTAGGTTATACAAGTTCATGTCTTTGGAGCTAAAAATGTATTATTCAGTGTGAATTCATACTGAATTTGAATGTATTCATTTCATGGTTTGCATAGAAACATCCCATCACATGGCATAAAAATGATAAAAAGAGAATTTCCTAGTCCTCACATTAAATCATTTCAGGTTAACCTATACTCAGTGGGGGTAGACTTCACAGATCTGCGAGATTTGCTGCTATCTTATGTACAATTGACTTCAGTTAAGAAAGCAAAGACTTAGAACCCCAACTGTTTGCTATTTGGATTATTATACATACTTCACTGCCAATTCTACAGGTATCATGAAAACGTTACATGCCTTGTTTTTTTTTTTTTTTTTTTTATTTCTTTAGTGATACTGGAACAAAACTTTCATGTAGGAAAACTCCCCACATCACTGAATTAACGCACACTAAATAAATTTGGCACTGGAATGAAAATTGTTAGTCCTGTAGACTTAAAACAGGATATCCCAGAAAAAAAAAAAAAGAGGAGTGTGTGTTTAAAATTAGCAGAAGTCTATTTATTCAGTGCGTAGGGGAAAAGGAATGTCATTCCCCCATTTTCACTGGTGAGGTCTGACTTAAATTTACTGAGTCATAAATATTTGGCTAAAATAACCCCAAGTAATCCTGGGGTGGATTAGTGCAGGTATGGAACTTGAAGAATTGAATGACTTGTGTGAATACATGATACTCACAGGTTGGTAGAAGTTCAAAAGACGTCATCAGACATGGCCTCTAGCCAGGACACACACATGAATTTACAAATTAAGTGCCCTAACCTCCATTTGACTTAACCTAGTTTGCTGCTACTTTCTATTTTTCTACTCCTTTAGCTATTTTAATCTCATTAAAAGCTTCACAATCAATTCAAAGGCAGGTCTGAATCATTAGAACTGTTCCCAGACTTTAGTCACCAAAATACTTGGTGGTATGTGTAGAAGTTCACATCCCAGAGTCTGAAAAACTAATTCTTGAAATCATTTCTTCTCAGGTTCCTCTGATCTCCTGATTATTTTTGTACTGAACTAATCGCTGTGGTTGCCACAGGAGCCTATTAGCCTGTGAGAACCTTTACAAATCTGAAGTCTGTTTTGGTTACTCAGCAAGGCAGGATATATACAGCGGTGTGGGAAAAGGAGGCCTCTAACCTTTAGGATGTAGGCAAAGTGTCACTCTTCCTGGATGCTTTCTCCCCACTGAGCACTGTCAGTGCAGACAGCAGAGCAGCTTTTCTGCACGTGTGCTCCACCCCCACCGCCCTGTGTGGAACTCGGAACTTCCAATCCAGGGGAAACGGCTTCAAAATTTGTTTTTATTACGAGTTGAAACAAAAGCTTGTGTTTCCGCAGAGCACAGTTGGAAAAGACTTTCTTTTGTAACATCTTCAAATCTGGCATATTGAATTTTTCAAACATTATCTGTACGTCTCGGTATTTTTCCACATTAATTTGTATCAAAACTAGTACAGCTGCACGCACGCACACTATTCCTGCTCTCCCAGCGGGTGAGTTGTTAGAAACACATTTCCCGTGGGAAATCACCGCTTTTCCCTCCTGTCACCCACGCCCGGCACAGCGCGGTCCCTGTCCCGGTGTGCGGGTCCCCGGGCCGGGCAGGTGCCGGGACAGCGGCGCTGCGGGGGCTCGGGGGGCTGCGCTGGGCTCCCCCCGTCCCGCCCTGANGCTCGCGGTGTCCCGGGCCGGCCGCCGGCAGCGCGGAGCGGGGCCGGGGCAGCGCGGACCCTGCAACAGCCGCGCTCAGCTCCCGGCAAATCCCAGCAAATCCCGGCAGATCCCGGCGCCCCGACCCCGCACATCCCCCCTCCCCGGGCCGGGCCCGACCCCTCCCCGCTCCCTGCGGAGTCCCGGGGCGCCGAGAGCACCGTTATGCTTGTGTCCGCCCCGGGCTGCAGCGACAGCCCGCTGGGTTAGGGTTAGAGCTACGTACGGCCAAAGGATGGCTTTGGTGTCCCGTTCTTTACAGCGCACCGGAGTGGGCTGCTGCTTTACAGCCTTTTGGAAGGAGGGGGGGAAAAAAGGCAACACAAAAAACCACCCAGCCTTTCTTTGTGTGCATGCGTGGAAGTGGGCAAAGAAAGAAAGAAATTCACGTTACCTGCAGTCGACGTAATCGTAAGTCCAAAGAGGAACAATAAACCCAGCTCCATTAAACCCAAATTGCACGCCGGTTAACTGCAGGCAAAGGTGAACTGCAGGCGCGACTGAACTGTTCCAGGAGGGATCACTTCAGGTTGGAGGCAGGGAATATCCTGGGGCTGGCGGCACACGCTGCTCCCGGGAGTTGGCTCCCACACGGAGGTGTGATTAGCACTTCTCCCTCGCAGTTAATTTCCTCCAGCGCAGACTTAGTCCTGAAGGGGAGAGTGTTGTCAAAAGAAGGGAAGATCCATCGCTTGGCTTTTCCCACACACACCTCCCACCCCACCCCCAAATCCGATCAGCAACCGGAGCTGCTGTTTTCCAGCTGCAGACGCCTCCCACCCGCCGACAGCTGCCGGCCTCCCCCGGGGCGCGGGCCGGGGGCGGGCACGGCCCCGCACCGCCCCCGCTCCCCCCGGCAGGTAACAGCAGGAATAGGGCAGCACATCCTCCTGGGAGCGACACGGCCGGCTGTGCTGCTCGTGCTGCTCTGAGTTCATCGCTGTTAAATGACCTGATCCCGTTGCTCCATGTCTGATTCCAGGAGGAATCGCTTGTGTAATAAAAACGCAGCTTTTTGAGTCAAAGCTGGGCTACAGATTTGAGAGTTGTTTGGGGCTTTTTTTTTTTCTCCCCAAGACTGCTGCTGATTTCCCTGGGTGAAGTTAAGTCACCAGTTTATTAATACTTTCTTTTTTCCCTACTTATCTATGAGCACCTCTTTGCAGGCAAAGCCACCTAGAATGCAACATGTAAGATAAATTTCATATTGTGTGAAATACCTGATAGGTGGGCCTAGAAGAACACTCCAGCCTGTGGCCCCATTTTCTATCATAATATCAGCTATTAAGTGATAACAGGTAAGGGTTTAAGGTAATTGGCTATATCTTTTCTTAGAGTAGTATGTGTAGTATATCCTGTTATGTGTGTTCTAGAGAGCACATGGAGACAGGTTGCAACCTTAATTGTGGATATTTTAAATCAAAATGCAATGTTTCATTTAAGAATGTTTCAGTAGTAACAAAAGTACTATAGCCAAAATTCCTTTTTTGTGTCATGCCAATTTAGCTTGTTCACTAAAATCTGGTTTGTGAGTAGAAAACTGGTTGGAGGATCACCCAGGAGTTATCCAGGTGAGGAGCACTGATCTCTACGACCTCACATTCTTCTCCAGCCCTGCCCCCGATTCCAGCTTCTGGTGTGGACTATGCAGTAACACTTGCAAAGAAGCCTCATTAAGATGTCATGTTTTGTCAGCTTGTCAAGCCTTGCCTTTTGTCAGTGCCTGAAGATTGAGAGTTTTGTTGTGGACCATATTCCCAGCTGGTCACAAAAGCATGATGCTCACCAGGCAGGGCAACAGCCTCAAGCAAGCCCACAGCTCTCTGTGGAAATTTAAATTGCTTTTATTTCACACAGTTTGTGCAAATGAAAGATGTTCTCGTAATTAATAGAGGGGGGAGTAGAACCCCTGTAAATTACTAAATTCAACAGTATATTGAAGTTCATGCTCGAGCTGGGAAAGGAGTGCTTGCTCACCTTTGGGGACGAGGAGCTGCAGTGACCTGTTTTGCTGGGTTGGGGGGTCTGTGTGTGTTCAAGTTATGCTCCCCAGGCATCAGCAGAGTTACAGTTCTGTGGGTGCTCTGTTTTGAAAAATATTGTGACAAAACATTTCTGAAAAAGGAATTGGTTTGAAGTTATTTCCATTTCTTTTATGTCTCGAAAAAAGTAATTGCTTCAGATCAGGAAGTTCTGGATATTGTACTCTTGTGCTGTTGGATACAGGATTGATTTTGACAAATGCTTATGATTACGTTTTTACTTACCGGGAAAAGAAAAAGATTTATTGTGCAGTTACTGTTTAACAGAACACTGAGGGAGTAGGAAGTAGTGGTTATGTGTTGCAGGTATTCTAAGTAACAATTACATGAGTCTAAATTCTGATTAATGAATTTTATTTTCCTTATTGCAACTGTTATTAATTTTTATAATAATAAT
Organism: Irena cyanogastra; assembly: GCA_013397155.1. Lineage (NCBI taxonomy): Eukaryota > Metazoa > Chordata > Aves > Passeriformes > Irenidae > Irena > Irena cyanogastra. Next base: position 405,018 of record VWZV01001474.1, on the reverse strand, counting down.
AATGCAAATTTATCATATAAATGAGAAAAATATAACTGCATCATACATATAGATATGTCATAACAAAAAAAAAATTGTGTTGTGTGCGACCTGATTTAACAACGTTTTCCTAAAAAGCATTGTTATGTTTTCTACATGAAATTTTGGAGGCATCTTCTACATTGCTCTACTTTTTCTTCCGTGTGCTGTTTAATCTCTGAAGACCATATCAGCACCCAGTGCTGTGCAAACAAAAGGAGTAATAAAATATATTCTTAAATCAGCTACTAGGATTCAGAAATTAAGGGCAAGGGTTTGGCCAAATGACCTAATGTAAGCTTTAGAAGATAAGACGTGGACTCTACAGGAAGAAAGATACTCTCATCAAAGGAATTAACACTCGTGGTACTGTAGGCCTGACTCTCATTTACATTGATTATCAAGTTGTTTGGGTCATATATTACCTAATGACTTGAGAACTTTTTGTTTCATAACTACAGCACTCTCAAAACAAGAAAGCTAGTTAAGGAAATAGCAACAAATAAATGTTTAAAATCCAGGGTCTGTTTTGATTTGGGATAAGAAATAAAAGATACCTGGATACCATTATCAGTGATATTTACATATGATGCAAAATAGTTTTGTAAATCTATTTAATGATTATGTTTTCATTTAGAAAAAAAAAAAAAGAGTAGCAGCCTTGAAGGTAGCAGGCAGAGATTGGAAGCCAACAGGTCTAATTCATAGTATTTTTCAGCTTTTCCTTTAAAATTGTTTTAACTCCATAGATTCCTTTTTCTTTTCCAGTTTCAAGATCTTTAGGGTGGATGAGTACTTTGCATAAATCTTGAGAGCCGTGGATAAAATGTGTAGAGTTAACCCTTCTCTTTATACCTCCAGTCTTCCCAATTCCCACACATCCCTTCCTGCCCCTGTGCAGCCCAGGCTGGCAGTGCTGAGCCCGGCTCTTCTCTCCCAGACAATGGGACTTCCCCAGTCCTGGGACACTTCCTCGTTCTTAGGGCCACCCAGGCAGCTGAAGAAAGACAATCAGCAGATCTGTCTCATTGCTGGGTATAAATATTGTATATTTGAGAACTTCTAATTGACTGAAGGGAGAATAATCTCAGGGATGAGGTCAAGGCTGAAGGAGTCCTGGAATGCGGAGCAGCTGAAACAGATGATGTTAAGGAAAGTAAGCTCAGATTCCAGATTTTATATGCGAAAACCCTGGGCTGCCATTTCAATTAGGAACATAATCTTGGGTTTGTTTAGGACTCCTCTGCCCCTTGTATCCCTGCTTTATACATTCACTCCTGTGATTGTGGGGCAATCAGAGCCCCCAGCAGTAATTCCACAGCATTTAACCTTCATCATACAGGTGACTACACAAAGCAGTTGTGAGTTACAAAGAAGTTCCAGATGTGTTTAAATAAAGTTGGTTACTGCGAGAAACCACTTTAAAAGCTGAGTTCCTAGGATGTATTTACACGAGTAATAAAGCCTGTAGTTAAAAGGTAGGGTAAGGTTTCAGCAGCAGTGCAGGATTTTTTGGCACTGATGCCTGTTCTTACAGCTTCACAGCAGGCCAGGAGGAAAGCCTGATCAATACAGATAGGGTACTAAATAAAGACAACCAATCTAGTGCTTTATAAAGTATTCATACCTCTTTTCCCACCCTCTTGCTTCCTTCTTAGTCACCGTGATCTTTAGAAAGAAAAGGTCATATTAAGCTGCAAACACTGTGTTTAGTAGCATACTCTTCACCAAAGCAAGCAGCTTCATAGTGGTAGCTGATGTTGGAAAAATGTGCTGAAATCAGTAGGTTCTCAAGAAAACCTTATCTTCTGATTATTATTTGTTACTTTTTGCTGGAGTTCTATAGGCAGAAAGCTGAAGTTAATCTTGTCTCCCCTCGTGTTTCAGACAGTCCCATTCAGAGCCCTTTGATGTCAGTGCAAAGAATCCCATTTTTAGTGGCCTTTGAACCAGATGTAGTAAAAGGGCAACTGAGCATTTGTAGGGGCTGCAACTGGGTAACTTGCTTAAAGGAGGAGAGTTTGGATACTCATTTCTGTTTTCCCATTTTTTTATTACTTTTAGTATTTATATACCATTAAGAGTAATGTAGATACTTGGTAAACAGTGAAGAGGACTAATGCCTCAGCTCTGACTGTTTCACTTTATTTAGATAAAAGCAAAGTAAAGAAGGAGCTCTGTGGCTGTTTTTCAGCCACACTAATTTAATTATTCCTGCTTGTTACAGCTATTGTGAAATTTAGGAAGGAGTTTGCATAAGATAACATATCCTGCTGTTGTAATGTACTGGAGACAGGGCTCAGATCTCTGGATAAGAAATGCTGCAAAAATCCTAAGTGTTATTATCACTACACACCACTCTCCCCAGGATCTGAACCTGACCTCCCTTCCTTGATCCAAACAACCTCTGTCTTTGTGAAAATAACAGGATTTAACAGGAAGAGACTTTTCTATAATTATTATGTGAAACAGTTCTTTTCTTTCACATTTATTCATGTTTGGGCATGTTACTGAACAAAGAGAATTCCGTATCAAAATGTGATCAATCTGAACACTTCCAGTGTTTGTAAAGAATGGACAGGGATCTGCCAGCAAATAAGAAGCTGGAGGTGAAAAGCTGAGGTGGTTGTCTTGCCGAAAGAACTTCACACATTTAAAAATGAGCAAGGACTTGGGAGGGACAGCTTGTTTCTGGAGGTGCAATGGCAGGGAAGAAAACTGAAGCACTAAAACAAATGATTTTGGGCAGAAGCCAGTCTGGAGGGTGGTGTGGAGAGGGAGGGAGTGGTGTGCATGTATAAGGGTTTGGGTCTGGCCTGGTTTTCCTTCCTCAGCAGACTGATGGGAAACTTGTGGTCAATCATTTGTACTGTGAGTGGCTGGGGGAGTCTGGAGTCCTGGGAGGAGAGGGAGGTGTAAAGATAAGCTGGAGGAAGGGGACTTGAGACTGGGGATGTCCCGAAGCTATGGCTGACCCTCAGGTTGTTGTACAAAAAGTGAAATCCATGTGCTTCTCTGACAGCCCCTCCTTGGGAGCTCCGGTTCCTGGAGCTGAAGCCTGCCTGGATGCCTTTGAAGAGGCTTTTAATTGCATTTGTTGGAAAACCAAAAGACCACAAGCCCTGAATCCACTGTTCTGCCTGGAGCAGAGCCTGCAGAGAGGGGTGCCCTGGGCTGCTGGAGAGGTGAGTGTTGGCCAGTGCCACTGCTGTGCCCTGGGAGCTCATGGAACAGCAGTGGGGGGGTGCTGGGGCACTTTTTACAGCTCTCTTTGAGCAGAGATGCAGCTGCTTGGGTGGAATAAAAGCTTAAAGCTTGTGCTGCAAATCATGTGGTTCATAGCCCTTCTGGCTGTGAAGAGCTTTACAACATCTGCTGGCTTTTAATTAAGAGCACGAATTTTGCAGAAAAGCTTGGCCTCTCTGGGTTCTGATGATTCCTTTTTGCCTTGTTAAGCACTTTTGGGGCTTTTCTCTGTGATGTGACCTGCAGGTGACTGCAAGTATTAAAAATACCCTGTGTTGGAGCCTTTACAGACAGGAATATCTGTTAACAAACCCATAGGTGAGACAGGTGTTTTCTAACAGCCAGTCTTGTTACATAATAAGGGCAGTCTGGAGCAAAGCTTAATGTAATATGTGGTGCAAAAAATGTGCACATTGATGGCAAAAACCTGATTTATTGTATATGGTGTGCCCAGGTGGACCAGACTGTTAATGTACAGCAGTTGGAGTACTGTGTGATAATAATTTATTCACCTATATAAAAACCAAGCAGGCTGGTCATAATCACCTTTATTCTGTAGCAAATCTCCTCTTCAGATTTGTATTTAACATTTGTAAGAGATTAATGTTTCTGGTGCTGCCTTGAAGTATAAAGAAAAGTTCTGCAGCAGTTACCAGCTACTAATGAAGTTAATGACTCCTTATTGCAACTTCTTGCTAAATCCAGTTTTAAAGATAAATATAGGTCTGACCATTTCTTTTTTGGGAGGATCCACAGCTGAGACTCATCAGTTTAGCAACAACCTTGACACCATGTTTGAATATATAACCTTTCCTCTCCCCAAGTAACTTATCTCTCACTAAGAAAAGACTTTGAGAGAGAAATAAACAAGTGTCTGCCTGTATGAACTAGTAAAGGGAAAATAAAATGAAAAATGAACTTGTATTATTTAAACAGTGTGACATGACAAACTGCAAGTGCTGCTCACACCTAGCCCTCTGAGAGCAGCTTGCTTTGTTGATAAGCTTTGATTGAACCTGAACCTTTAGTTCCTGAACCTATTTTTGTGAATAAATTACATTTTGCAATGGCATGATATTGTAATTCTCCAGGTTTGTTGGGATGAAATCACACAACTGTCTGAACACAAAGACAAGGCCAAGCTGGTCCTCAGTGTTGTGAGTGATCCATCAGCCCTCTGGGATTCTCTCAGTTTGGTGCAGAGGGCAGGCTGGGGTAACACCTGCAGACCTTGTGTGCAGGTTGTGTGGCCTAGGGCTGGTGCAGGTTTGACCAGGGGAGGTTAACAGTAAGAGCTCATGCATTGCCAAGGTGCATGTGCAGTGTTCCAACCCTTCCTGCAATGCACAGCTGGGTTTGTGCTTTCTAACATTCCACTGAGGTGTGCAGTACAGACCCAGCACGACTTATGGCAAAGAGGTAATTGCCAGGCAGGTCCAGGTTACCAAGCTGCTTTCAGCTTGAGCTGCTGTTGGTAAATGCCAGATGGCACAGATATCCAAAGCAGCCCCAGTTATGAAATTCATGTCTGTGGCAATGTGTTGTTTAGTCTGGTTTGTTGGAAGAACAAGAGTTGAGAGCATCTTCCTTGATGGTTCTAAAGGAACAGCCCTTTCCAGAAGAGGCAGAGGGCTGCAAAGTAAACAGAGGGAGTTAGGAGATGAACATAAACCTAATGTAACATGGGAATTCTGAATCTATTTATCTGTTCTCATTGACATGGTTGTGCTTATTGTGGAGGGTCTTGACCTCACTTTCAGCTTAAGAACACAAGCCTGAGAATAACAGCACAGCAGAACTCCAGGCATGGCAGGATTTCTATACATTTCGTGCATTTAAGTACATGAGTTACCTTCTGTGTGGCTGAAATTTCAGGGTAAGAAGAGAGCTAGAGGCAGAATAACTGTACCATGCAACCCACGTGGAAGTTCTGAATGCAGCTGATGGAGCTTTCTCACATTCCCACAACTGCATTTGACCCTCCCTTATTGGGGTTGGTAAAGCAAGTTTCAGTAAATCAGATTATAAGGGAAGAGTGCCAAAAGAGTGTTCTCCCTGAGCTGCTAGGGAGGAATACCAGGGCATCAGCCAAAACAGAACAGAGGAGGTAGCAGTGTTTTGTGGGGAAGTGGGAAAGATAATGAGGAAAAACAATAGACAAAGGATAGAGAAAGAGAAAGTCAATTAACTCACTTTCACAGAAGTATCTTTTCTATTGTAAAGACAACAGAAGCAAGCAGGAGGAGGAATAAACAAAAAGTAAAAAGATACACTAGGACATTATTAGGGGATGTAGAGACAAGGAATAAAGAAACACGGTAAAGGACGAAAATGAGATGTTAATCTCTGGCTAAGGGTGAAGTTTATCCCTCCAGCAGCATGGCTGGGGGTTTGCTTCTGGTTTTTTGCCTCTGAGTGCTTCTTTAAAGCAAAGAGTTAAGCAGGCATCAGGCTGTTTAGAGTGGTTGCCTGTCATTTGATCTTCCCAGGTACTCTGCTGTTTCCCTGTTGAAAACTCTTCAGCTGCAAACATTGTCAAGCCATGGTTGTGTTGTTAGGGCTTGGAGAAAATAGAGTCTGGGATAACTTCTTATTGCAGTGTTACTTTTCATGTATTTTAGAAAATACATTGTGGCAAGCATCAAAAATAATATTGAGGCAAATTAGAAAAAAAGGCAAGTTCAAAAAGCTGTTTCAGTCTTTGAAGGACTTGATGAGGGAGGGAATGAAGGAGGACTGGAATTTGTACAACTCCAAAAGCCTGGCTGCATTCCTTTGTCAGTATTTTTATTGACTCTCACTTCCAAAGAAACAATGATGCTTCAAGCTGTTCTCTGGAGCCTGGATATACCTTGCTGACCTAAGGAGGCACAATGCACCACAGCTGTTAGCAAGGGTCGTGTGTGCTATTTGAACTGGAACAAAAGAGCTGGGATCATACTTGTCTCACTCTGAAGTGCAATTGTTTCCATGCCTTTCCAGTTTTGAGTAACAGCATTTCACACATTAGAAAGGCCATAATGTAATTTATTATCCCTGGCTCTGGAGTAATTTATTATTGTTTTGACATTTTTCCTTTTACTGTTTTATCTTTTCTCACTCAAAGAATAGAAGAGTAGGAGTCAGAGTTTCTGCTTTTGATATTTGTAATTTTGCCAGCAAAGTTTAACCTAACGTGTGTATGAGTTAAAGTCAGACTGATAGTGACTCTATAATGACAGATAGCTGCAGAGGACGCAGGACTTGTATTCACTTTGTGATGAGTCAGAATCTGCAGGCAAGGATCTTGTATGTCCATCATTGCCATAAAAGGGACAGGCAGGGTAGCTGCAAAAAGCAATGAGGATTATTATAGACTCCGGTTAAATAGCATAAAATATGAATTAAATAATGATTATCAGCTTTTCCACTAAATCTCATAGATGTCTGACCAGCTAGAGTGTCATTCAGGTACCTTTATTTGCTTTTAGTTACTCTGAGAAAAGACGCATGAGTTATTAATGAATTGTAACCACTGCTTTCAAATAGTTTCTATCTTGAGTTCTGAAAATGCACTGAGGCCTTAAAATTTGCAGAATACAATAAAAAAAGGTAAAAGTGGTAGAACTGAGAACCAGGAGATGTGAGCAAGCAGAGATTGTTATACAGCTGGAAACTGGCCACCCAAGAAGATCTGGCAGAGAAAGTAAAGTATTAATAGCATTATTAATCTACTGAGTTTTACTGCCAGTAAAATAAGTAGAGAAAGCAAGATCAAGGAGAAGTTATGAGGCAGCAACACAAATAAAGTAACAAATTTACAGTTCTCAGGGGTATTGAGATTGTGGTTCCTGTTACCAAACTGTGAGAGTACACAAGGACAGCAGCTGTGCCAAATGTCCAGATCCTGCAGTTCGCAGTGGGATAAAGGGCATGACACTGTTTAAACCCAGTACTCTTCTCATATGTGGTAAATCCTCCATGATTATTTACTACAGAAGCCATTTTTCTTGGGTTTGAGGGGAGGGCTTGAATGCTGAGTTAATTAATACATTTCTTCTACTCTCACTCCGCAGAGTTCTGGCACCGTGGCACTGGGCCGCTGGGACTTGTGTCTGTTTAGCCAAAAACTAAAAGTTGTTTTCCTGATGTTCTGGAGAGATTTTTTTTTCAGACAAACAGTTGCTGTGATATCAGAATGTCTGAGACTGTCATTCATGAGGAGGTTGGGTCACAGTTCACACTGTTTGTGAAGAACTGCATCTTTCCAGTCCATCACCACTCAAGGCGATGCCACACCAGGCGCTGGAAGCCTCCATTGTGCTCCCAGCCTGTGTTTCACAGCAGTGCCTTGGCAGGAACATGTTAAGCTTTAATTAAAGGGGCATGTTTTATTTCTATGAAGAAAATTCTGCTCTGAGCCTGAGGTTTTCTAATGAAGTTCAGACTTACTTGCCAGTTTGCAGCAAAAACCTTTATTCACTGTTTTATGTAGTTGCTCTTGCCTTCCTGACAGTCACCATGACTCCACACAATGATTCTATGCTAGATTTTTCAGTATATGCTTTTTGGAGCTAAAGGACATAGTCTATGAGCATTTGGCCTCCCTGAAAAATGACATGGAGCTATTTTATTTTTATTTTATTTTAATGCTTGGTTTCTAGCATCAGCTTAAAGGGCCAAAAGAGAAGGATGTGATTGTTTGATCCACTGCATATGCATAAGAAATGGTTGCTACTTTCCTCTGTTCTGACTGCCCCTGGTCAAGACAGGTTTACACAGTTGGGAAACTGAAGGTCAGAGGGTTTAGAAAAGATTGACTAAACCAGGAAAATTATGGCTGAGGCTATTCGACATTAGCTGGCTTAGGAAAGGAGAGAAGAAAAAACCCAACACATTGGTGATTCCAGGGCCTATTAGGCATCAGGGCTCCTATGGATGGATTGAGAACAGATGCAGATTTCAGGCTAAAGGCCCAAGTAAATCCAATATCTGGAACAATAACTTAAACACATAAGACTAATAAAATATCATGTCTGCAGGGAAAAAAACATGTATTTTTTAAATAAACAGATGAATCTTATCAACAAAGCACATGTAGATAGAATTTCCTAGAAGTGTGAAAGGCAGACTATGCAAAAATTATTGGGAAGAAGAGACTGAAAATAGATCAGCAGGAAAACTGAAACTCCATACATTAGCTGTCAGAGAACCATCACTCCCTTTGTGATTCCTCAGCAGCAGAGGAAGACACAGAGCTTTCCTCTGCTGCTTTAACTTCTTTCCTCTTAGGAAAATAGTTTGTTAGTTTAGTTTGAAAATTCACATCTGTTTTATACAAACTCCATGAGTATCTCAAACTTCAGCTATAAATGCTGTTAAGACATCATTTGCTGCTCACAGGATGGTTTATGATTGGGATCACGTACTCCCTTCTCGAATCAGGAAATTAAGCCAGAAATCCCTATCTTGACAATTATCTCTGAAATCAGTGATGAACTGAGTCTCATCAGCTGTGAGCTGGGCTCTGCCAAGGGTTCCAGGCTGCTGCTCCCTCCCAGTCACTCCATGAGCTCAGGAGGAAGAGGAATGTGCTGGGAATCCAAAGGTACCAGCCTCGAGAGGCAGGGAGAGCTTTGGCATTACAGGTTTATTTTTTTAACTTGTCTCTTTGTAAGTAATTTGTTTGTTTTCAAAATCTTCCTACTTCCCCTTCCCCAAACTAACTTAAACCCAAGCAAGCATCCTGTTTAAAAGTAAATAAATAAACAAAAAATCTAGCTATGTAATCAAATCTCAAGTATGTTGCTTATGTAAGTGATCTGAACTAAGTCAGCATGAAAAATCTAGAGTTCGGGTATTATGTTCTAGGTTTTGATTTTTAAAAGATTTTTTTTTTCTTTGTTTGTTGTAAACACCTTTGAAAGACAGTTGCTGTACAGAGCATTTTGAGATCTTTTCTAATCTCCTTCCAACACTGCAGGCCCCTGTCTTTGGGAGTGTATTCAGACTTTCTTCTCTTTCTTCTTCAGAATCTCTTGGGTCTATAAAGCAAGGCCAGGGTGCTTTACCCTTCAGAAACTGAAGATTCAGCAATACAGGAAACTGAACCAAACCTTTTAGGTTTAATCCTGATAGATATTTTCCATTATGATTTAGGAAGTCACCATCTCTTTCTTTGATTCATAGATGCCACTGAAGAGAGGCTGATAATTCCCCACCTTGAGAGACTATATCTTAAATCAGCCAAAAAGCTGGAAAAAGCTGTATCTTGCATAAGCTTTAGTGCCCTGGTCCATTGGTATTTTGAAAAATTACTTTTTTGTCCAAGCTGGTGATCAGAGTTAAACTTCAGTGGTCTTACAGAATGAAAGCTCTGTCTTTGGGGCATTTGAAATGCGTGCTTGGTTTTATTTTCCTCTTAATTTTTGTATGCTGGCTGTATTTACATTTTATGCCCAGATGGTTTTCTTTAACTTCTTAGTATAACTTACACGTAACATCTTGCAAAAGCTTTGTTTTCTTGATTTATGCCTCTGTGTTTGAATAGTTTGAAAACTTTGTTAGGGCATCTAATGGGGAAACTGCTTTTTTAGCACTGTGGATGGCTGTTCTCTGTCAACAGAGAACTGGAAACTTGTGGTTTGTGTGTGTTGTTGGACAGGATTACAGTCATGTCATGCTGGGGGTTTAGGTTTTATTTTTGAAGAAGCCTAAAACCTTTACCTTCAATTGAAAATGTTCCTTCTTAGCACATGAAATCAAGGATCAAGTAAGCAATTTATATTTTTCATAAGGAAACAGATTCTTCCCCTATAGTAAAATGCTATAGGAGATGCCAAGGCCTGTATGAAAAAGATAAAGATCAAACCTATCAGCTGATAGGTGTGACATGAACTGTTCATGAAAGGAAAATCCAGCTTTAGGTAGAACTGAAAGAGCTCATTGAGTAGATAAAAAGCCTGTAAATACCACTGGCTATAAGCACATTGTACACAGCATTATCTGAAACAAAGGTTTGTAAAGAAATATTAATATAAAATTCTAAAATTACTCTGCAATCTGATGTGTGAGTCAGATGTCCTGCATTGCAAGAGATAATTCTGTTCTGTGAGTAAAAGCCCCTGCTTTGTAATGGCAGCCTAAAAACCAAGGATGTACAGAAATCCATGGTGTTAAACTGAACTGGCAGATGAGTTAAATTGAATTGGCAGATGAGGGTGTTCTCAAAACAGAGTAACAGAGGTTTTCTCTCTTCTGCATCTGGGGAGGGCCTGAGGGCTTTTGAGATTACTTGAAAGATGAAGTAAAATTGTGAATGAAATTATACAGCTGGCACAAGGAATTGATTTCTTATCAATTATGACTATGCCAGTTATAAAGTGGTTTAGCTGCAGTGTCTAACAAGTATTTCTGTTCCATTGTTGAACAAAATTTACTAGAAATGTTCAACAGCAGTGGAGAGCTCTCAAAAGCTGCTGTTGCCAGAGTTCCGTTTCTTTTAGGGGAAAGAGGTAGAAAAGCATCTTGTTTTTGTATAATGTGAATGTAGTAGAAGTTACGCTGAGTACATCAAATTTACTGTGAATTTGCCACCTAAACTGCTCAAGTCTGAGCTGCATTGCTAAAGTGAAGATGTTGGCAGTTACACCTTTCCAACCCACTGAGCTTTCCATAGAGGAAGGACTTCTGTGCAGCCCCGAGGAGATGAGATCTGTTCCCTCCTTTCAGACTGAAAACCTTTCCATAGACATTTGTTTGCAGCTCACACCCCCTTCGGCCAGTGCTTAGAGGAAAATACAATGTTAAATTCACTATGTTGGTAAAACATCATTAGAAAAGTTGGTAACAGGAGTTTTCACTAAATCAGGATTTGGAAGTTTTGTAAACCTGCTCTCTGCACTCATCTCCAACACCAGCACATGCCAGCACTAGGAGCTACCTGAGGCATGATGGGATCTGCAGCTTGGAGTGGAAGAACAAGTCTGATTTTCATTGACCACAACCTTTGTTCTTGCCAGGGTCATACAGCCCTGCAGACCAGTGCTGGAAAAGTATGAATTTTTATTAATCAATATTATGATCAATTAATTTAGTTGGAGAATTCAAATCCTTTTAATCTGTTAAAAAACTATTAGGATTTTATTGCTTTTAGGACTTCTTTCCGTTCCTGGGGTTTTTGCAGAATAGCACATGATTTCCCACAACAACAGAAAAAAAAAAAGACTCATAGGCTGAGGATCCCCTTAAGCCATTTACTGCATTCTGTATTATTTTTTTTTATTTTGGAGTTGATTGTGTTTAATGCAGACTTGTGGTCTGTTTTAAGTTGTGCTGTACTATGAAACCTTTGTCTCCCAAATAATGTTAATTCTCCCTGCATCCCATAATTGTGATTTCTCACTTTTGGGGGGGAAGGGAGAGTACCTGTGAATACATTCCAGTTCTGTAGGGCTCCCCTTAGGAACGCTGCTGGAATGCCAGCCCTGAGCCTTCCCAGAAGAATGTGGGATGAATTTAACTTTTCAGGGGGCAAAGATATTTAAAGCAATACAAGCTATGTAAAGAACTTGGGGATAGTCAACTAAATAGTTTTGTGTTGACTCCAGCTCTCTTATTGTCACGTAGTGATCAAGGCGGGGAATATCCATGTGAGGACATGTGAAAAAATGGCTCTTTCCCTTTGTATATCTTAGGGGCTTTTTTAGACTTGGCCTTACTGCAACATAGTTACTGTTGCTGCAGTCCAATCTGGAATCTTTCCATCAGAAATGCTATTTTGATCACTGACTTCTAAATGGTCCATATCTCATTGTTCTGAAATTTGTCACATCCAGAGCTTGGGAGGTGAAGTAAATCCCATTTAATTTTAGGTCGATCCTTTGCTATGCTAAATGCCAGATTTGGTTTTGTTTTGGCTTCAGCTTTCTATGGATTTCTGAAGCCAGAAACATCAGGGAGTTGCAGGGGTGGGTGGCACAGTCATCTGCATGGCTCAAGTGACCCGGCGTGGGATGTGTGCCTTGCTGCAGACTAGGACACGCTGTGTTACCCACAGACAATGTCACCAGGGCACTGCAGGTGCTCTGGAGCTTCCCTGTAGGAAGTCCGTGGCAGGCTGTGTGTCCAGCCCTGCCACAGTCGATTCCAGATGCACTGGACACCCCTCCAGGGGACAGCAAACTGCGTCCTGCCCTCCGCTGCCAACGGGATTGTGTTGTCATTATAATAACAAAAGACGCTGACTCCAAGGCTGGTTTTGCAGAAAATCTACTCTTTACTACAAGTACTACTTCTTTTATACCCTGTTTTGATCCAAAAGGACCTGGTTGGACACTTAATCAATACATTCTACTTGGTTGTTTAGTTAGCTTAGCATCTTAGCACAAAGAGATAGAAAAAGAGAGAGAACAGCACCTGCAGGCTGTTTAGACTAGAAGTTACCATATTTAGACTAGAAATTCAGAGTCTCACAAGCAGAATCTGAGAAAGTTGGTTTTCTCAGTCTCTGACCAATTTGTGGGGACCACAGGATTGAGGAAGGTGCCTGAGGAGTGTCACTTGTGGCACCACTCCAGTTCATATTAAAGATGCAGTATGTCCAGAACAGCAATGGGTGGTTCTTAAATACTCGTTTAACCCTAAACAAGACCTGGAACATATAAACCCACGTGTTGGTTCCCAGCTATAGGACTGCGCTGGTCCCAGCATCCCAGGGATATCCAGAACTTTCAGCATTCCCAAAGGCCACCGTAATAACATGACAGGGATGTCCTCTCCCTAGGAAGGTGAGGGCAGCTGTCCCTTCCCCAGCTGGCTGCGGGGACAGGTTGGGGCTGTAATTGTGGATGGTTCCCGCAGGTGGCTCCCGCTGTCCGGGGCATGGCCGGGCGCGGGCTCCGGGAGCAGCGCTTCTGTCACATCGTGTGCCAGCGCCACAAAGGGCAGCGACAGAGACCTTAGCCCGCTTCCCAGGGGATAAACAGCACACCAGGGAGCACGCACTGCACGGAAGGTGCTGCACGATGCAATTTTAAGAAGCACACCAACTCTGAGAGCAAATAAATGCACACTGTGACCAGCAACCGGTAAATTTGTCTCACAGGAGCAGCTGGGGGGGCTCAGCCTGGAGAAGAGGAGGCTCAGGAGGGACCTTCTGGCTCTCCACAAGTCCCTGACAAGTAGGGTGCAGTGGGCTGGGGTTTGGTCTCTTCTCCCAGGTAACAAATGCCAAGACAACAGCAAATGGCCTCGAGTTGCACCAGGGGAAGTTTAGGTGGGAGCTTAGGGAAAATTCTGCACTGAAAGGGTTGTCAAGCTTGACAAGTTGTTGAACAGACTGCCCGGGAGAGTAGTGGAGTCACCATCCCTGGAAATGTGCAAAAAATATGTGGGTATGGCACTTGAGGAAATGGTTTAGTGGTGAGCAAGGTGATGGTGCTGGGTTGATGGTTGGACTTGATGATCTTAGAGGTCTTTTCCAACCTTAAAGGTTCTGTGATTCTCTGATTCTATACATATATTGTCAGATCTATCCTGGAAACTCTTGATCCAGGAGGCAAGGATAAGATTTCTGTCTTTCTGGCCCCATTTTTTTGCAGTGTCATTGTAATTAAACCAAGAATGGTGAGGGTGTTTTGCTTAGAGGAGCTCTTCTTACACAATGTGTTCTTGATGAACACGAAAGGGAACATCTGGTAGAGCACACAGGCAATGCAACTACATTTTATAACTGATCCAGCATGGGTGAATTTTCATAATGCATTAGTCACTACTGTATGAATTAAGGTGGGGAGAAACAATGGATGTAGGCACAGAAAAGATGAGCATAGATGTTGTATGGATTCCATGAATGACAGGGATATCCAGGGAAGAACTGCCTGATGGCTTTCTCTGAAGACCTCCTGTGTGTGGTTGTTCTGTCCAGTGAGTGGCTGTGTTCTGACTTCTGTTAAATTTCCCAGAGGACCTCCTCTGCATATTTAGAAGACGTTACTGCAGTGAACATTCTCTGGCTGTGTTTTCCTTCTTTGCACTTTAAATCTTACAGGACCTATTGTTTCCCCGAAATGTTTTACTAATTCCTTTCCTTCCTAAAGGGAATTCTTCCTCTGAGCATTTCTAAGCAAATCCTTCATATCATATGTTTCAATCAAGATTTTCTCCTGGTTCTATTGGTACACTGCCACTGAATTTAACCGGACCACATTGGTGTAATTGAGAGCAGGACGTTGGTTCCTTTAATGTTTCTGCACAAGTAATCTGTTTCTCCAATCAGGATTTTTTTCACTGCTTGGAATTTCTTCAAATTTGTCAACATCTTCAGGGTAAGGAGGTTCTTCCAGTTCTAATACCACCTGAATTCTTTTTGAAGCATAGAACATGTTTCCACAGGCATGCTATTAATTATGGATATTTCCCTAATTCCACTTCTGTGAATATTGTCCAACAGTTCACATCTGCCTATCTACATCTGGTACAAATCAAAAAAGGTTTGTTTTTTTTAATATCAAACGTAATAATGACCATTTTGCTTTTGTTGTTATTTTTAAATCAAAGTTTGTAAATCCTTTTTCATATAATCTCTTAAGACTTATAATATTTGCCAGGATGAGGCAGTTTTTTATGCTGTACTTTGCTGTATTTACTTTCTTGCTTCTGGACAACCAGTGATTTGAGGTCTGAGACCTTTGTATAATTTCCCTTTTCAACATTTGCTCCATTTGGAGCTAACATAACCCATAACTAGAATGAACCAAGTTATACAAAACTTTTTCATAAGTGGGATGAGTTGGAATACGAAACACTAATGGGCTGTGATGGATTTTTGTGTCTTCCATTTGAGGAGCTCAATGCAAATGATTCCCTGTGAGCAAAAGGAGCAGTAAGAGACATTGTGGAGCTAATGGTCGAATTACTTGTTAAGGAGTGTAATTTTACCTGTTCCTCCTCCCAGCCAAGACACAAACGTGTATGTGCACAGAACCCTCTGAACTGCTGCTGGTGCCAATCTCGTAATTGCATTTGTACTTACAAGTTTGGGGATTTGAGGTAACTGTTACAGTCCTGGCTCCGCTTCCCAGTGAGGTATTGCTCTTCTCAGACTGTGGTTTCCTAACACAGGTGGGAACAACCCTGGCTCTCTTTTCCCCATGTAGTTGCTCACCTCAGTTGCTGCCAAAGCATGTTACAGAAATCAATTCTGATTTTTTTTTTTTATTAACCATTTTGATGGAGAGGAGGAAATCTCAGAAATGGCTCCTTTTTACAGAGGAGAAGGGACCAGCAGCTCAGCTGAGTGATCCTGTCATACTCCCAGCTGTGTGTTTGAGACAGAATGTTTAATTTGGGCATGTGCAATGAAATAAGGATGTTTTCAAGACAAATCTGGCTGTGATATGTATGATACAGAATGATAAACCATAGATTCTTAGATACAAACACTTATTATAACTCTATCAGTGTAAAAAGAGTGGGGAGGGCTGTTGATGTGACCTAAATTTTACCCTGTGAATACCCGTGTTAGAGGCTTTGCTTTGCAGAGGTTAAGTGTAATGCAGAAAGTGTAATTGAAGCCTGACTCCATCAAGGCTTAACTGTCTGTGCTGATCCAGAATGTCTGACCTGAGCAGCAGAACCTGAGTGGCCATCACAGCCAGCTGGAAAACAAGACCACAGGAGGTTATGAAACAGCTCCATGGCTCTCATCCAATCCTTCCTTTTGTTAATGGCATAAGAATCTTTGAAAAGAATCAGTTTAATATATCCCAACTAGCTCACTCTGAAGCACTTCCAGTCCTGGCTGGATTAGGAACATGCTCCTGGTGCTGTACTCAGCACTGCTTGTTTTGTCAATCAGTGAATCAAAAACATGCGGCAGATGCACGTGCACAAACCTTGTGATGCTTAAAAAATGGATTATAGATTAATGAATTGAGTCTGTTAGAATCACCTTGTTTAGCATTGGGTTTTGAACCCTGACAATCATCAGGGACTGGTAATGAGACTTTTACAGTGAGGCTTTTAAAGCTAAAATAGTCAATACACCCATGGCACAAGAATTCTCTTTGACTACTTTGCAAAGCACCCACAAATTTGTTCAGGTGAGTTCATCCCTTGTTTAACTGGTTCTTATCCCTCTTAACCTCAAGCATTACATAAATGCAGAACATATTCAGGCAGTTGTCATGAGTAGTCAGTAGGTACTTCGATTGTGAGAAAGAAAACCACTTTTTTATGTTTAAGTACTTAAGAGGATGGCTTATAACCAAACTGTGGTAGCATTACAGCTGGAAGACACAGCCTCTAAGTACTTCTACGTGACATTTATCCAGTTCCACCAGGACACTTTAAATCAGCTGTTAAAATCTCAAAGTATTTTAAAGTCAAAAAAAAATCCTCTGCTATTGACTCTTTCATCCATGTGACTCACGGAATGCTGATAGTAAATGAAAAATACAGGCCACAAGTGTTAAGCTGTGGCCATAATTCCACACAAATCCTTAAGGTAAAATTAATGGTTTAACAAAGCTACTTAACTACAGGAAAACTAATGCAATATAAACACTGATGAATGGGCACAAATTTGGTTGTGCAAATAAAACCTAGGCAGGATACAAAGCCAGGTCTAGGTGTTTTTATGTACCACTCCCTGTGTGTGTCAGCAGGGCATATACTGAAGCACTAAATCTATTAGGAGTTGTGTTTTGGGGAAGATGTTGACAAACAAGATTTTGTAGGTAAAAATAGGACTGGAAAGAAAGTCTGTTCCAGCCCTAAATAACATCATGCTGGTTTGTTTGGGGTTTTTTTTGTTTGTGTGGCAAGGTTTTGGTAGTGGGGGGCTGCAGGGGTGGCTTCTGTGAAAAGCTGCTAGAAGTTTCCCTCCAGAGCCAATTCCAGCAGCTCCAAGCCAGAACTTTTATTCAAGGTAAATCTTTGTATTTGCCGGGGATCTCAGGCTTGCTCTGGTTGGTTCACACCCCTCTCACCCACCTTTGTGTAAGAGCTGGGGTTTGCCAGCCAGGTCAGTGAAGTATCAACATTTAATAAGATTTACTAGAAAAGTCTGAAACCATAGGAAAAAATGTGCTCCCAGTTAAAGAGGCAAAATCTGAAACATCCACTAATTTGCATCTGCCTGGGTAGATGTAGGTGTTGAATATAGACCTTTATTAGTAATCAGCATTCCTTATTAATTTGCTTCCTTCACTGGAAGGAGGATAATTTGATGAGGTGCATTCATGTGCAAAGGAATTTCAGCTTTGCTTATAGCAAAGAGATGATCCATCAGAACTGCTGCTGGCTTTGGAGGAGAAGGAAATACAGATTTTTCCCTCTGTGCCTGGTGCCCTCCTGTGGTTTTTATGTTCAGCTACTTGGGAGTGAATTAAACACATCAGTGGCTGATTCTTGTGCTGTGTAAAAAGTACAGAAGAGTTTGCCTGTTTAGTATTCTTTGTGAGTACAGTGTGTTCTGGAAAGCTGGAATAGAGTTTTCCATACAGCTAGTTGGATTTGGATCCCTGAGTTCCCTAGCTTAGACCAAGACCATTTCCCCCAGTCCTCACACACTGGTGTACCTGACTCAGACCTGGCTCCTCCAGGGCTGTTATGGCTGAAAGGATTTGTGCTGGAGTCACTGCCTTCTGCAGTGATCCTGTGAAAATGCCACCGTGGATCTAGTGGCACTTTTAAAGAACTAATGTTAGGTCAAATTGTTACACAGGATAGGGAACTAAAATGTCAAGGATTACTTCTGTCAGGAAATGGAGTTTAAAATTTACTTTCCCAGCTACCTTAACCTTGTCCCATTTTTCTTCCAGCTACAGCTGCAGAATGACAAAGAAATTTCTGTACCTCACGCTGTAAAATCTATGCAGGATAAAGGTTTCTTTGCACAGCACTTCCAAGTCTGTCATTAGAATATTTCTAAATTTCTGATCTAGAAATTCCACTTTAAAATACATCATTTAGCCACAACCATTATGCAAAAAACCTTATATAGAATATTCCTTATCTGTCCATGTATTATAATAATTAGCTTTTGTACAAGCAAGAGGTGAAAATTGTTGCTATGGGGTTGCTGGTGGGGTTTGGTGCAATGGTTTTTGTACTGTGCTTCCTAAAGGGCCTTGGCCAACAACATTGCTGGGAACACTGATCTGGGGATCTCTATAAGCTTTGTGTTTCTTCTTCTTCTCCTGATTTTTCTACTAATTCAGAATCCATCTGTAGCTTTGAGCGATTCCATCAGAAAAAAAGTCCCAGAACTTTGAATGGTTCAATACTGTGTCAGTATCGATGGATCCTCCCTTTCTTTTCCTCTTTTTCTCCTCAAATTCTATTTGTGTACTTCTTTGAATTCCCATTATTTAAATTTATTGCACCTGAGATTCACCCCAATACTCACCAGTTTGTGAGCACAAATACTGAACAAGATAAAGGATTAATGTGAAGCTGTGCTTTGACAGCCTCAAGCCTTGTCACATTTGTAGGACATCCAAACACACAGGAATTGCACAGAACTTGGCACGTGGTTTATCTCTCTGAGATGTTTGGGCATTTTTTACACATACACATGTATTTTTTTCAGATAATTTGTACCAGATTTCTTTGTATGATATATTTAATCTTTTACCTGAGTGTGACTAAAAAGCAACTCTAAATATCCCATGTAGGTTAATCCATTAATCCCCATGTGTGAATCAGAATACAAGAAGAGTAGAAGTACAGAATTTGACTATAATGTAGAAGTGGAATGATTTTGGTGTTCATGAGTTTAATCAAGGAAGTGAACACACTTGGTCAAAATGAAATATCTAATTATTTGTTCACATAGAAACCAGTAAATTTTAGGGTTTGTAGCACAAAACTTGTTAAAAAAAGAAAACAAGCTATGCCATATAGCTTCTTTACCCTCCATAAAATGGCATCATTGCAGTTAAAATTACAATAAAAATGAAACATTCCAGATGAAATCAGTTGGAGCACAATGTGACAAATACAATGAGAAAATCCTTGTCAGAAATTTTACCACAAGGAAATACCAATAGCTAACACCCATATTCTCCACCTAAAAATCAAGAATATTTGAGTAGATCCTGGCATAAAAGGCACAAAACACAAAGCAAAGCATGCTTGTGTCATTTCTCACACAGAAGCATTGACATTTGTGCAACATGGAAAAAGACCAGCGTTTCTCCAGACTCTTCCAATATCACAGATACTTAGGGAACAGATCTTCCCCTTAATGCCAGTCTGTCACTCTCAGTACAGAGGCAGTGACCACAAGAAACAGGAATACAGAGAAGGGAACACAGCTGTACCCTTCCAGGAAATCTGAGGAGCTGAGGAAGCTGCTGCAGTTGTATTGTTGAAGTAACCCAATCCACTGCAGGCTTGGAGTAACACACCCACGGGCAGGCAGCACTTGTAGGAATTCTGAGACTGCCAGGAACGTTAACAATGCTGGAAACCTGTCAGGAGCACAGGGCTGCCTCTTGCATTTAAATGTGCGATGCCAGCCTCAGGTGAGCATTTAAAAAAAAAAAAAAGTTGAGTCCTTGAAAGGAAGGGCTCTTCCAAAGAGGGTGTTGCCTCTAGCACAGAGGAATGGCTTTGCTGATGTTAAGGTGTTTCAGAACTATGGATCAAAGATCCCTGGTGTTTCCTGCTGTACCAGGCTGGCACACAAGCCTTGGCAGCAGCCTGTTGCTATATTTCTATAACCAGCCTGTCCTCATCATCACTGCTCGTGTCATCATATTCCACCCGCGTTTGTTTCCTCATCATCTCTAAACCTCTCTTTTTGTATGTCTTGAAGGGTGCTGCAGTGTAACTCTTGAACTCAGAGGTTCTGAGAGTAATTGGGGGCTTTTTAAAGGTAGCAGTAGCTGTTCCATGTGGCCTTCCATAGGGACTGGGCTGCAGGTGGGATCTGTTCGTGTCTGCGCTGCCGTGCAGCTCCAGGAGATGCTGAGCTAAGTTTGCCCTCTGTGAGAGTTCTCTGCTGGGTATCTGAGCCCCCGTGACTGTCTCAGGAACAGACTCTGCTTGTGATCCAAACAAACGTGAACATCCTGGCTGGGAACTGGGAGCTGAGTTTTCTGTGGGAGGTGAATGTGTGTTTTCTTCACTTGGAGCTTTCTCCCTTCCAGATGCCTGGATCACCAAGTTTGATATTCCAAATCTCTGGCTCTCTGATTCTCCCCTCAATACTTTTTCCTGGCTTGCTCCTGGATGTAAGGAAAGAGGAGCAGCAGCCTCTGGGTTTGTGCTGTCAGGTTGGTCACCTGTGCCTGTGTTGGTAAAGTCAGGAGAAGACCCAAAGGAAGCTGCCAGGGGGTCGCTCTGCAGGCTTGGCCAGGATTGCCCAGGCAGGGATGGCTGGAGCACGAGGGGCTGTGTCACCCAGCAGCAAATGGCCACGTCCCTGCTGAATTCCTGCAGGGATGTGTCAGCTCTGGAGGAAAAGGAATGCGCTGTCACAGCTATTCCCAGAGGAGATGTAATGTTCTGCACAGAGGCGTTTGTTCTTGGGTGTTCCCTGATTTGCCCAGAAATGTCCTGTAGGAATTAGGAGGGGAAAAAAGTTACACATAAAGTTTTCAGTCCAGAGCAATTTCATCCAAAGGATGCAAGTTTGTTATTTTAGCTAATTCTAACATTAGTAAGTTTTTATTTTATTTTAACACCCCTAAATACCTTTAACACATTTTTAAATGTTTTAACCAAAATCTGTGATACAAAATAGTTTCAACTTCAACTTTAAAACAGCTGAATATAATTCAGGTTTTAATTAACACTTCTTTTTTCTGTTAATACATAGTTATACAAGAATTAAAGTACAATACCTACTTTTTTATCCATTTTGTCTTTTAGTTTAACATGGTTTAGGTTTTCAGTATGGGAAGATATCCCTGAGTTATTCTTTGCTTCTTTTTTCCTTCTGCAAGGTTGTTTGTCTGAAGTGGAATAGGATGTGTCTTTTTGCTGGTGTAGATAATTTTCTATTGAAAAGAGGTTGGATAAACTTTTACTTTGATTTTTATCACCCCACATGCTCAAACTTGCTATATTTCTCATCATATCATGAAATAACATCAATTTTCACACAAATATTCCAAATACTTACCTTGCATCTTGGATTGAGGAGGGTGGCACTTCTTATGCTTATTAAGTCTGAGGGGTTGGGACGAGCAGCCCTTTCTCAAAGCATCCAGAGCTCTGTTGGGAAAGCAGGGCCTCTTGCTCAGCCGGTTCATTTTCAGCTGAGCAAATCCATGGATGTGCCTCCCTCTGTACCTGCAGGGCCAGGGGCATTGGGGGGATTAACAGACATGGGAGATGTAAGAGAAGCCAGAGGACAATAACACCACCTCATCAGGTGCATTAAAGTCTAACAGCAATTTATTACTGAGAAGGAGATGCTTTTTTATGTCAACTCAAAAACAAAATCTCAGTTTTAGGGAAGAGACCCACAATAATCTTATTATCTTTTTTTTCTCTGTAGGATTCAGTAAATCCTTGATTTTCTAAGAGAAAAGGTTTAAGGAATAACAGATCCTTTTTCTTATATCTGGAATTTTAAAACAATATACTTCACAAAGACTGGAACCACACAGGAATCACTTGAAGCTGTGTGGTTGTTGGGTTTTCTCCTTTTCACTTTTTGAGTGCTACCTGATCATCATTACTAAGGGACAACATAAGGATTTTGGTTATTTAGCAAACCCAACTCTGCTTTATTTTCTACTCTGAATGAGTGACACTAAAGTCCCATCCCTAAATCAATAGACTGTCACTATCCACAGAGCAAGATGTAAATCTAAAAGGATGCACTTACTCAGGCATTTGGTGTATTAGAAAATTAAATTACATTTGGTGGTTACCAGCTGGGCCAGTTACCTACTAATAGGCATGACCTGAGCTTTCAGGACAGTGAACTTAATTAAATCCCTGCACTAATTTGATACAAATAAATTTGATATAAACAAATTCTGAGACCAGCAGGAAAAAAACCCACAACAACAAAACACCACCTGAAAATCAAACCAGAAAAAAGTCCTAGAAGAATGTCACTGGGCTGGGTGACATAGACCTGAGTCTTCTATTTCTGTTCTTATGACCCTTCAAAACTGCAGTGCTGTTTGCTGAACTAGACACGGTGATTAAGTTACTGACACTGATTCATCCTCAAGGGAGTCACTCTGTCTGATTTTGGTCATGAAATAGAGAGGGATGTATGCACACAATATGTGTTCCTCACTGAAACAATTCATCAGGCATCCTGCTGCCCCACACTCCTGAAAGATTGGAGGGTAAATGTTCCACTGATAGGAATTCCCATTGAAAGGGGGGAACTGTGCTGATTGAGACAATGTGCCCTTGATAGTTTTATGCTCAAATTCTTCCTGCTTTTTTATCTAAACCAAATGATCCTTTGAACTACAAATGGTTCTGTTAGTTTGTGTTGAAATTGATATTTATTCTCCTGCCTTCTCTGGTGAATACCAGCTCAGGATATGGATCTTCTGAGCACAAAGGGCCTCGCACACTGCCCTGAGCTGGGACAGGATTAAAAACAGAAACATTTGGGTCTCCTTCAAACAAAAGTAAATGCTGACAATTTTGACAGATAAGAGTAATTTCTAAATCATAGAGAGAGTCAACTGACCAGGCATCATGTTTCTGTGGAATATGTCTGGTTTGCTTAGAAAAGTCTGTTCCTAACAGTAAACAACACATTGATGTTTTTATAGTTTACCTTTGGGGCACTGCTGTGCTATAAGAATAGCTCTTTCTGAGAGATGTATCTTCTTTTCCCCCAGTTTTGACAAGGTTGAATTTTAGGCATGACTTTTTGTTTTCTGTGGAGTTTTTACATGCATTACAACAAAATTATGTCTATATCTAGTGAACCTGAAAGCCATACTCCTTACCATTTAGGGGTGACTTTAATCCTTTTCTGTTTGTGGCTCCTCTTGAGTTTATTTGTTGAGAGTTTTTCCTTTTTACAAACTACTGTTTTCTTCTTTTGCTCTGAAATATTTTTGAAAGAGCCACCAGGAACTTCTGAGCTTAACTGTTGAGAATAATGAGAAAAAATTAAGTACATGAAAAGTGTGAATTACATTGACTGAGAAGTTGGAAATCTGTGCACTTTGTAAACAGCACTGAACAGCACAGGAGTTAAGTAGCACAACTCTATATTTAAGTCCTACTCTAATTCAAATATTCATTTAGAATGAAAACAATGAAATACAGATGCTATTAGAGAAAAATATTTTTAAATCCCCATAAAGGGAAAAAATCAAGAACTAGAAATTCACTCTTCTTACTATCAGCATTCTGAAAAGTGAAAGAAATTTAAATATTCACACAGAAATATATCTTTCTGATGCATCAAATTAACGTAAGACTTATCTTATAAAAACATAAATTGTAAATTCTGTATCAGCAAATGCCTGTAAATGTCCATAAATATACTTCTGATAATTATTTAATTTTCCTAATAAGAGTGTCGAGGTGGGCTGTCAGCCAATAACACCCTCTTGAGAAAGCAAACAGGATTATTAATATTACCTCCTGCATCTGGTGTCCTTTGGAAAAGGATGAAACCAATGTTTTTAAGCTTGTGTTTGTTAAGCCATAAGCCACAGTCTTGCCAATATTTCTCATTTTGAAAATGGAGATGTCGCATTTCGACAGGGGGCAGTCCCTGCTGGGTTCCTTGTCCCAGGGGTGCGTGGAGGGGTGTCCAGAGGCTGCATTCCCACCCTGCTCCAGGGATAGAGGGAGGCTCCTGCTCAGACAGCACCAGGTCAGCCGGGGCTCGGCACTGAGGGAAGGGAAGCTGCTCTTGGAGCCTGGGACTGGAGAAGTGCCAGAGTAGCTGGTCCTGTTATTGTGGGGCAGCACTGGGAATCCTTTGCAGTGAGTGCTGAGAGTGTGGCAGTAGAAAGTGCCAAAAGAATGGCAAAAATAAGTGGGGCTGTCTCTTGAGCTCTGCAGATCCTGCAGTGCTGGTGGGGTGTCCTTAAGGATGCGGGGACTTCCCACTCTGTCCCATCCCAGGATTGTTGGCTCTGCACCCTTGCTAGAAACTGATGTCTTTATCAAAGAGTCACTTCCTGAGCAAAGGTGATGTAAAGCCTTCCTCTCATCTTTGATGTCAGCAGATATGAAAAAGCCACTTGTATACACAGAAGTAAAGCAGATTTTCTTCTTTGGAGTCTGTGTAGAGCAAGTGCTTTTACTCATCCACTTCTCCTCTGTTTGCCTTTGATAATTTAATTTATTTTTGTTCTGTTTGTTTTTCCAATCCTCTCTTGCAATATCCTGCTGCTTGAAGTTTTGGTTACAAAAGGTGTTCTCTGCTGTGGTTAAGATCTTTGTGGTTTCTGAGTTGACTGGTGAACAGAATCCTGGAGTTTTCCAGCTTGTGTGAAGATTCCATTGAATTTCTCCTTTGCCAGCTTTTTGTCTCACTTCAGATTTTAAAGGGGACCAAACCATATCACTGGAATGAGAATGGAGGGATGTGCCACTGGAAGAGCAGGGTGGGGTGGTTAAGGTGTCTGTCACAGGTGTGCCAGGTATCATCTCCTGTTCAGATCGAAGCAAAGGTGACAGATCTGAAGCTCTCTTGTCCTGTGGCAATTTAAGGATATATTTTGGAGAGAAGGCATTTTGTTGTGGGACTGGACTTAAATGATCAGATTGCAGATGATGGCTTTTAGAAGACATGTCCACAGCATTGTCACTGGGAAGTGCCACTTTTGCTCCTGTTTTTACAAGACATGTTTTGTCATCTCTGTCTGTTGCATGGTGCAAGGCAAAAGAGCTGGAATCACTTCCCCTTAATTCAGACCCTAAAAATCCCACCAGTGAAGCTTTTGAGATACCTGCAGGATGTGAAAGAAGGTTAATGCCACAGTAATTAAGAGCTTGTGTGGGAAGTTTGATTGTTTTCCTACATTCCACATTTTCAGTATCTCCGGTGGCTTCATTAATTCCTGTGCTTGATTTTTGCTCCTCTACTTTAGTGGAGAATTTCACTGGAGGGTTGGGAAGACACCGAGTGCCAGAGCAATGGCCTCTCTCTGCTTCACTTACTGCAGTGGTTCCACTACTGGGGCTAGGGCAGGACACTGAAATCACAGTTTGTGTCTTCTCCGCTTCGAATTTCAGCTTTTTCCTTTCTGATGGCAAAGTCTGAGATTTCCCTGCAGTTTCTCTGTTGTTGCAAGGGACCCACGGGGGCATCAGGCCATGCTGGCCACTTTCCTTACTCCCGTGATGGTTCCCATAATTGTGTGAAGTGCTTTTACAATCTAATTCAAATGCACTGGATTCTTTCCCAGGGCTTGGTTTTTCGCAGTTGCTACTCTGTACTGGCAAGCAGTCATCATTCCTCCCGTGGCTGCTCAGCTGACTCTCAGGATTTTGAAGCCTGAGCTCACCACTGCTTGGAGCCAGCAGTGTGCTGCTGCCAGCTGTGCATTTCTCCGTGTCACTGCCACTGAGCTCTGGGGAAGTTTGGCTGGTTACAGCTCCAGCAGTTACGGAATGTGATGTCTCCATTAGGCTGGACCCTCTGTCTGCAGTTTCCTCAGAGGACACATTCTGCAGAACACGATTACCATCAGCAGAGGTTCCTGATTTACCCATGGCTGAAGCTGCTGTCACAAGGGAGGAAGGACTGTCACTTGCAGAGCTCCTGCCATCTCTTTCCTCAGTTATTTCAGTGCTGCTGGCTGATTCCCTTGAATTAGGAGTCAAGCTTGTAATGTCTGTAATCTTATTCTGTCTTTGTTTCATTTTCTTGGCATTTTGACCACTTTTCATTTTTTGGTAGATTTTCTTAAATGTTTCATCTCCATACATTTGCCATTTTTCTTGAGAGAACATCTTCAGCTTCCTTTGATTGTGTTTCTTATTTTTAGCACTGATTACTTCTCCGGCCCCAAACTTTTTAGTCCCTTTCAGCTCCTCTGACAGAGAAGGATGATCAGCCACATTACTTAGGGGCAAATCATCCACTGCTGTTTGTCTGACTAGAGCTCGGGGATGGCTGTTAGGGAAATCCACGGAACTGGCAGTGAGATTGTTGCTAGGCAGCAAACCAGCAGTGCCTGTGTTTACAGACTGCTTAGTAAGAGAAGGTGGTTTTGAGCATCCTGCTTTGTCATGTACCATCCTCGCTCCCTCCACAACAGGCAAGGAGTTGCTCCGAGTAACAGGCACAGCGTCGATTGTTGTGGAGAACTGGGTGGGAACTGAATGGAAAAACATTGGCTTGCATTTCTCCAAGGGTGCAAAGGTAGATTTTGCTGAATAAAGAGAAAGATTCTTTTTCCTATTTACATCACAAGTTCTGATATCAAAATGGAAAGAGTCTTTGTATGTGTAAGGCATTGGCAAGTCAATGCCTCCCTGTTTAGAAAGGACAGTTTTTCTGGGCCTGACATTGTCTAACTGGGTGTCATCCACCACGCTTTTGTTGTGAGAAATAAGCTTTGAAATGTGTTCTTCCAGCCTCTTTTTCTCTAGCATCGAGGCTGTAGCTTTGTCAGCTGCCTCTGGCTTTGCAGTGCTTCTGGAGGCACAGCTTGGGCTGCTGAAGGCAGTTTCATTTTCCAGTTCCGTGCTGTGCTCGTAGAGACTGTGCAAGGGGCTGGACGATGTCATCTGCTGCTCTGTGCTGTCAGAGCGGGACAGATACCCCGAGTCAGTGCTCTCACACTTCTTCAGCTTGCAGTCCAAGGGTTTGTAATCCCACTGCTTCTCTGAAGAGGTTGCCTGCTGCCTTTGCAGCTGAATGTGCTTATTGGCAGTCGGAGTTCTTTGCTCCTGCATCTTCATTCTCCGACACGGACCATTTGGCAAAGCTCCTGGAGATGATAAACCTTGAGGTTCTCTTTCAGGAACCCCCTGAAGAGCCTTTGAATTCAATGATTGATACGTTGTTTCTTGGTTTTCTGAAGCAGCTGATGAAGAGCTTGTTGCTGGCAGTGAGAGCTCAGGAGGTTCCTTAGTGTCTGTTGCTGCACCAGTCTCTGAAGTGGGCTGTTTGATGTGTATCTCCTGGTCTTCACTTGTGCTACTCAAGACTTTGCTGCCTTGGGGAGAGGTGATGCTCTCTGCTGATCTCTCATTTTGCTCTGGTCCCCCGCTGATGTCAGAGTCTGAGGGCAGCCTGGTGTTGTTGACATGTGTTTGAGTTCTCCTGTGTTTATACAAGTTGCTCTGAGTTTTAAATGCAATGCCACAAGTGGTGCACGGAAAGGGCCTCTCTCCCGTGTGAGAGCGAATGTGTTTCTCGAGGACACTCGGCTTCAAACAATCTCGCCCACAGTGTTTGCAGATGTACTTCCCAGATTTTTTTGATTTTCCCGGGCTTCCAATAGACGCTTTTACACAAGAACTTGGCGACGATAAAACTGGCAACGTGCTGACTATTCTCAACGTCAGGCTTTGCCCAAGCTGTTTCTGGAAAAGCGGCTGCGGCTGCTCCGTGCCTTCCGGGGGAAGGAGCGGGTTGAGGATGAGGGGAACGTTGCTGCCCTCGAGGTGGACACAGCTCCTGCCGGCCACCAAGGGCCCGTGGGGCTGGAAGCAGCCTGGCTGGATGGGCTGGAGCAGCGGGATCGTCAGGGCCTTGAGGTACAGGGGCTGGGGCAGGGCCTGTCCCCGGGCGGGCTCCGAGGAGCCCCGCGAGGCCCGCGGGGAAGGGCCCGGGCCGGGCTCTGCTGCAGCGGCCACGACGCCGGGCGGGTTCTGGGCCTCCATGCCAGGGCCCCCATGTGCTCGCCGACCTGCCAGGAGGGGACACAACAGGCAGCAAATAACACATGATTCCCACCGCCAGGCTGGGAAAATTGGCAGATAAGAATATCACACGTGCAGGCATTATACGGGCAATCTTTACTTCCTTTCCCAATCAAATTGGTTCATCTTTCATTTTTCCTCTAGGAGTTACAGTTCAGTACAGTGTAAAGAACACTCAATACTGCACTTAAAACCACTCTTACAACCTACACTGAATACCCAAAGCACTGGAAACAAATCTGAGTTTCAGATTTGCAAATGGAGGCTCTAAGCACACCAGAAATAATACCATTTTAATTTTCTGGAACCATAGTTCCATTACATATTTATATCATGTTTTTAAATGTCATTAATATTAGCAATTTTTAATGCAGAAACACAGAACAGTTGAGGTTAAAGGGGACCTCGGGACGTCTCTAGTCCAAACATCTTCTCACAGCAGTCAGCACTGAGGTCAGATGAGGTTGTCAGGGTGTTACCAGTCTGGTTTTGAAAACCTCTGGGGACAAAAACTGCACAGTTTCTTTGGGCAACCGGCTCCAAACACAGGACGTTAATCATGCCTGCATATTAACTGTGCTTCCCCAATTTAAGGGAGCTAACGGCCAAACACATTGCAAAAAGTGGTGTACAATGAAAATATGTAAGCAAAATGAAACTCGTGTCCTGTTTTACAGGTCAGATTTGCATAAATATCTGCAAGGTAGAAAAGATGATATCATAGGAAAATAGTGTGAGAAATTAAAGCTGGCTTTTGTGTAGACCAAATTAGTTTGGTATAATTAATGGAGATACTATGGTGTACTGCTTGTTTTTAGATGCTTTCAATGCCAAATGAAAACATCTTCTAGACACAGTTTTTTCTAAAAAGTGAACCTATTCTTTTGAAATCTGTCCTGATATATGCAGGGCTGTTGCTGGTCCAAACAACTTCTTATTTCAGAAAAAACTGTATTGTCTTTTTTTCTTTCTTCGAAACAAAGGAGGAAACTATCAAAATAAGCAAGTCGAAAATTTTCTTTGGAAGATTTAGGGGCATAACCCCTTGTAATTACAGTTTGGGTAAAAATCAGGTGATCTGTGAATGTTTATTTGATTCTTGCTCAGCTATGCTCACTGGATGCACTGGCTGCTATGAATAATGGGTTGTTCTTCTGCAAACAGCCATTAAAAACCCATTTGGAGTAACATAATCAGTGGCTCAATTTGAAATCTGCAATTTGTTGCTTTACTGCATAATCTCTAGTGGTGTTTCTGTAACTTCCTTGGATCATTTTAATAGGTTATCATTACTGGGAAGCAGTAAAAGAATTGCTTCAAAATGTGGTTTGAAATTTTTACTGGTTCCATGCAAGACAACAAGGTGTAAAATGAACTGATCTGTGCACAGTAAAATGTTAGATTTTGCCTTTTTTTTTTCTTCCTCTCAAATGTTATAAATTAAGCTCAGTTATCAAGCACAGACTTTTCTTAGGTACTTCTGACATTTCTATCTGGAATAATCACTTAAGTGGCTTTTTATTATAGTAGTGACTATAATGATGCGAGAATGTTAAAAGAATATGGCTTGTTAAAGAAATAAGTTATTATCCATATTGTGCAGTGTGGTTACCCCTACAGAATAAAAGTGGAATTCTCTAATTTGCAAAGTGATGTTATCAACACTTCAAGTCCATTTAAGATGGTTCCTAAGTTATACAGTCACTTTTAAGTTTAAACACAGCATACAATAAGGGATGAGACAATGATACAAACCAAGTATGCAGTAGTTTTCCAAAATATTTAAAAAAAAAGTTTAGGGGAAAAAATACGCTGCAGAGAACAGACTCCAAGAAGAAAAGTGAAGCCTAAATACCCAGTAGGGAGAACATCTAACAAGTACCACATCAGGCAGAACAAGGCATTATGTCTTTACTCCCCTCCCTCCCCCAGAGAGAAGTGTGGAAATGCACTTCCACATATTCTACATTTCCCCCTGTGCCTGCTCCAGTGGCACAAACTATTTCTCTCTCTGGTTTCCTCCTGGCCATGCAGAGCTGATGGGCCCTTCAAGACCACCACAGACAGATGTTTTTCATAGGAATCCTGTAGTTCCCAAGTACCAGATGCTCTGTAATTTCACTTAATGCTGTTAAGTTTCTGGGGCCAAGAACACAGCCTGAGACTCATTTTGGTGTTCTGTAATGCTCTACAAAAAAAATACCTAAGTGGTGACAGAAAATTTAAAGGAAAGTTTTAAATAAAGCTCAACAAGTAAGCTAATGGTGATACTCAATGTACTTGTGAGAATGTAATGACACAGCTCTACCAGGTGTGGTAGTTTGCTGCTTTTCACAGCAAGAAAAAGTACTTTCTTCCTGAGAGAAACTGCCATGACTTGTATTCTACTGGGGCAAATACCATCAGACTTTTCACATCTGTTATTTATATACCAAAAAAGGCCACTGTACTTCTTTGTACATTGACAAAAATAGCTTATCTCAAAGTAATTCTGCCCCAAGGCTGGTTCGGGGTAGTCCTTGCCTCACGCAGAACTTCCTCTGTTGGTTTTGCCCTGGGCTCTGTTACTGAGCATCCACCCCATGTTCTCAGCTGTTTGTAACTTGTGGCATTGAACTACCAGCATAAGAACTTGATCCTAATTAGATAAGGAAAATTTTCCAATAAACAAAACTAAATGCAGGATTTGGCCAGCTCAGAATTTTCTAAATTGATTTCTTAAGCTGTCAAGACTGGTCACTAAAATTCCATTAAATATAATTATTTTGTTCCTGGTTTGAAATTTTAACTTCAGGTACACACCACAGGCAGGTCTGTGGAACGCTGAAAAGGGGAGCAGTTTCAGATAAAAAATCATGGTAGCAGAAATTGTCTTAGTCATTTTATAAGTAAAAAGTAGTTTAATACAGGAGGTTGATAAAAAAACCTCATTTTAAATCCAGTATGTTTCATTTTCATAGACTTCTTCCTGAATTCCAAACAGATTTTATAAAACTTGTTTCATTTTGTCAGCACTGTTACAATAATTTTGGACTACACAATCAAAAGATTTTTGTCTTCTGCATGACACATGCAATGCTCTGTCAACTCCCCCTCATTATTAACCAAATCAATAACTAAACATGTAAATACTTATTTTCTGCAGTCTCATATCATTTTTTGACACAGCATTGAGCAGAGCATCTCTAAGCAGAATCAGAGCTCAATTGCTCAGTCCCCTAGCCTGGTCTGCAGGTATGACCTGCTGGAGACATCACAAGTTCCTTTATTTTTGTAACCCCACAGAAGCAGGTTTTTAACATTCTGAACATACACAATATACTCAATTATACCAGGAGTCATTACCTTTTTTAAAAGCTTTTAGTGATCCCTACCTTAAATACCAGGGAGCAGAAGTGGAAGTCTGGAAATAATTAAGTCTTTAGTCTGGAAATAATTTTAGTTCACGTACCTTTGATTGATCCAGGTATTTCAGCAAAAACGTCTCATTTCTGTCAATACTTGATGCAAGCAGAGAGAAACGAGGACAAAGACTTGAAACAGATTAGAAGTAGGAAGTTGGGGTTTTCTTTTTTTTTTTTTACATTGGTGTCACATTAACAACCTTCAGAAAACAGGAAGAGTTGAAACAGAAGAAAATGAAGTGGCATTTCAATGTCTGTATCCTTTATCACTATTTAATTAGGCAGCTCTAAACAGAATCTTTGAAACATGGGGGGTTTGTATTCTGCTTTCAGTTGTGTTGTCCTGAAATACAGTGGTAGGGTTTTTAATTTATACTCCTAAAGCTAATTTTCTTTTAACTTTACAGTAAAGGGTTGTCTTAAGATATGTTGGGAGAGAAGACACTTGCCACATATGAAATGCTAAACTTATCCAGCGTGGCTGCTGTCCGCCAGCTTCTTCTAATGGTGCCCTGTGGGATGGGACAAAGCAGGAACCAGGTGGGAAAATGCCTCAGGAATGTTAAAAGCGTTTAGGTCATGCTCAACAAACCTCCCTAAAAGCTGCAGGGAAAACAGGATAGGGCACAGTCAAGTGCAATAAAAAGGTAATTTTAAAAAATTAGATTTTATTTGTGTGTCGAGTTCCTAAAGAGTGCTCAGGTAACACAGTAAACAGCATTGAGGGCTCCTGGGAGGGGCCACTCATCTTTATTTTATTTTTATTTCTTTTCAAACATTTGTTTAAAATAGAGACTGGGATGGCTGCAACCTCCTCTGCTGGTAGACTGAGTGAATCCCAAACTGGAATATACATTCCCAATAATGTTACAAAATTGCCATCTCTGGCCTGTATAATTTCCTCAGGAACACCATATTTTAGAAGATACAGTTTTATTTTCCCTGTGATGAGCAGCTGCCCAGTTCAGACACTGCAGCCTGTCCCTTGCTGGGTAGTGGTGAAACTGTAAGTGTTATATTTGTCCGATATCCACTTCAGTGGGAGCTCTTTCTTTTAATAACTCTGGTGATAGACTAATGCCAGAGGCCTTGGTGGGTTTTCATTCCAAACAGCTTTATTGATCCTGGAGAGTTTTGCCTGTTGTTTGGATTGCTTTCCATTTATTTCTGGAGCCCTGATTTAGCAGGTCTCTAATTTTGTCTTGTTCTTCCCATCTTTCTTGCCTGTCATGTAGTTATTCAGGGGGCAGAAAAGCCCTTAACAGGACCCAGGATTACTGCTTAAATCCTTCTGTCTTCTCCCATACCCTGAAATGCTCCCAGTAATTGGTAATGGCACTGCAGACACCTAAAATCTGTGAATCTAGAAAATACTTGACATTCTGAACTGCTTTACAGTGACTCATGCTTCTGCTCTACAGACTCACTCTGTCCAGATGGAGAGAATTACATGCAGCAAGTAGTTTCAGCTCTGCTGGGAGATACTTTCCTAAAGGAATGTGTTCTCACCTCTAAGTGAGATCTTCTGGAGGATTACTGCATGCTACAGTCAACAAACCAACGGGGAAAAAAGATGCACATCTTATAATAGAACACTGGCATGAATCAAATCATACAAACAGATGATTATGGGCATTTTACATAACCAGTCAAAATTAGTTTGTCTTCAATTTGATCACATTTCTGGAGCCCATTATATTTTATTCCACTTTGAGACTCACTATTATTAAGTTAAGGTGAATTTACTAAAAAGGGACACTTGATTTAAGCAGTACTAATAATTGCAGCAGTGTGCTGGACCTAGTAACAAATTGAAAACATGTATAAGCATTTAAAATTCATTATTTAGATCACTCAGTATCAAATTCCAAATGCTGAAACTGCAAACTGCTCACCCTGAGAGGCTTAAGGAGGCAATAATTAATTAAAGCAAGTTACAACAAAAGCAAGTGGCTGTCTGGATATTTCCCACTATCACAGAGGTTTCAAGGCTTAGCAGAACCTTTCGAAGCTTGATCTAAAATCTCTAAATCTTGGGTGACTCTGGAATCAGAGTCCTTCACAGCATCCTGTGATTCTTCCCATTTATGTGGATGAACAGGCTGCTGTAATGGCTAGAAGTTACAAAATACTTGTAACAAAATAGAAGTAAGAAGAGCACCAGCATTACACTGCATTAGTTCTGTTTGAAATTAAGTGATTTTTGTTTTCTCTTTATAATCAGTCTACTTACATGTTGCTTCTTCAGCTGCAATCTCTATGCAAGATTATTTATATTCATTTAAGTTCAAAATACTGTCCTGCTCAGAGAAACTCAGCTAAATTCAGCTATCTCAATAGACAGCAAAGTATGGATTTAAACTATGCACAAAGCTGAGACCCCTGCCAGGTGCTGCACAGGAGGGAGTTCTGGGGCTGCACTCCTCTCTCAATTCATGTCTCCATCAGGATTTGAGGAGTTAAACCCACACACCATTGGTACACATTCATGGGCCCCAAGGGGAAAAGGTCCCACCTCAGGTGATTAAAACCCTGCATCCTTCAAAGACACCTAGAGAGTTTTGTCAGGGGTGTGACCAAGTGAAAGCAGCAATAAACATTCTTCCTGTGCTGGTGAGGAAATAAATTCCAAAGATCCTGCAACTATACATTTTAAAGAACTTTGCAAAGTTAAATTAAAGGAAAGTATCTTCCAGGATTACTAACTATTAATTTTTCCTGTGAGGGCAGTGCTGCTGAGAGCAGCACACAGTGTCTGACTGTCAGAGGAAGGTACAGACAGTGGGATTATCATTTCCATTTGCTCACCCAACACTGACAGCCGGCACAACTCCCTCGATAGACCACACAAAACTTCTACTTCAATTTTAGCATCATAAAGTCATAGTGAACCATAGGGTCTGAGATAAACTTTGTGCAAGTACTTTAAACACTCCTTCTGTGATGAAAGCAAAATGTTTGTGAGTGTACCCCAGGTCTGGAGTTTTTTAGTTCTTAATTCAAACAAGCAAAATGGAACCAACACATTTCCTGGTTAGCCCAGAAATGACTGTTAATCTTGTTTTACTTGAAAGCTATTTCTGCCTTTGCTCTTTTCTCAGTTTGACTTCCTATCTTGAAACGTCTCATAACAGAAGTACTGAGTTCACCTTTCCCCTTGTTCTTAAGGGATGTGTCTGATCTCACAACTCTGCCAGCTCCACCCGCAGCCTGCACGCTGCCGGTGCCTCCTGAGCAAAGCTGGGAGCCTCAGTCCCCTGCAGAATCAGGCTGAAAGTGTTTCATTCCATAATCTTCTAAAACCCTCAGAGTCTTTCCATGGTAACATCTCAACTTCTGACTTTGGGAAACCTTGCTGCTTGGTACAAGTTATTGTTCTGAAGTTTTGCCCTTCTTTGTGCGTTATTGAAGTACAGAGCCGCTGGAAGACCTGCTGGGGGAACTTTGAAATTCTTGCACCTTATCCTAAGGACAAATATTTTTGACACTTTCTTCCACAGTTGTATAATATCAGCAAAGCTGGTTAGGTTGGGCTCTTTTAAACAATTATTTCTGTAAATATTGTGCCAGAATACAGTATTAAAATCATTTAGGACAAATGGGATCTGCTTTACCTTCCCTTTGTTCCAGAATAGCAGCAACTGGTTTTATCATTATTATACAGTTTTCTAAATTTTCTTATGTTACTTTTCTTGAATATCCATAAATGAAAACATTCCAAAGGCTTAAATCAGTAAAAATATTGTTACCTAGAATACATTTCAATGTCTAAGTAAACACTGTATTGGCCTTTTTGACCTCTTCAAGCAATTTGTATCAAGAATATTTCCTTTTCTACTTCTTACACTGCTACTTTTCTTAGCTCCAGCCATAAGAAATGCTTTCTAGTTTGTTATATGTCTCTAGTTTAGATTTACATCACTATTTCTAAAAAGAAACATATCTAACATATCTGTTGGTTTTGTAACATGCTTGGTGGCTTGACAATGAGGAAAAAATAGGATTTTTAGTGCTTAAAAACCTCAAAGGATTTTGATTCTTTTATCCTTTCATCAAATTTGCTCCTGTGCATTTCCCGTGTTAGCAAAGAGTTAACAACCTCCAGCCAGCAGACTGCAATCAACAGGTTGCTCTAACAGAAAAATAATAACCCTAATCCATCTTTTAAAGTTTAGAAGGTTGGACTAAATGATGAAAAAATACCGATTAAAGCCCTCTGAAAAGCTGAAGTGGGGCCAGAACTGAAATGCTTTGTGTTTTATGAAAAAAATCTTTCTCGTTGCTAAGTGAAAGAACCACCACAATTAAAAAAAAAAAAACTGTAACTTTAAAATTTCTGTCTTGCCATCTAGAATTGAATTCTCTCTCTGTCCATAGAAAATGATAACAAAACACTTGCTAACCTTTAGGTGGCCAATTCACAGGCAGGTGGAGAGGTTCAGGTCCCTGGAATAGCGTTGAAACAAAAGAAGCATCCTGTTTTCTTTTTTCAGTGTCTTTCTCTTCTCCTTTTTTTTTTTTTTAAGCATTTGCACAGTGCAGGGTGGGTGGTGGGGTGTGTGCAGAGAGAGCAGGGGGTGCAGGCAGCCCACGCTGCTGTAGGAAGAGTTTTAATGGCCGATGCTGGGAATATGGTTTGCCTGCTACAGTGTCTGCACTACTGCAGCTCTGTGTGTGGGCGTAAAGAAATGACACGACTGGGTTTCAAACCATTACACTGAAGATTTGCAAACAGTTAAAAAAAAAAAAAAAACACACAACCCCATCAGGCACAAATGAAAAATTATTACTTTTCTCCTTTTATGTTTTTCTAAGGGTTTTTTGTTGCTTTAACTTAGCAGATGTAATCCAGTCAAGTTGCTTCCTCAGCCTCTAAAAGAAAAAAAAAGGTAAATTGAGTATTTAGAAATGTTTTATATTTTACATAGTATGAATATTTTGTTATCATTTTTGCTGCTATTTTTTAATTAATCTACAAGAGCTTGTATTCCTGAAGGGTATCCAGGTTTCCCCAGTGAAAGCCTTCAGAGCACACCTATATTTCTGCTTTAGAAGATGCTAAATAGGTGACTAAATCTTGGTAGCACCAAGTAGCACAGTGCAATAGACAGAGCAGCCACGCCACAAATGGCCAGGCAGGACATCTGAACCCAGACTATTCCTTGAAAATTCCACAAAACACAGCCAAAAAACCAGGACATGCTGGCAGCCCACTTTTGTTCAGTAGTCCAGCAACACCTCAGGTTTACTGATCTAAATCGAGCAGAAAACACACTTGAATATTTGTTGTAACTACTGGAGACCAACAGGAGTGAGCCAAAGGGGCTGTTCCCTGTCATATCGTGGGGCACGAGAGGAAAGTGGGATTTCAGCTGATAGAAAAGTGCTGACACAAGTGACAGTGACTAAAACAGTTATGAACAGTTATGTTGTTGGGAGGGACAGGTGGAAGGTTTTGTCAGAAAAGCAAGAACATTTCTCAAACATATTTTTTACCACAAAAAGTTAAAGATAGTCAAAACAGTTTTAGAAGGGAACTTGAAAACTTCAAGGAATCTTTATGTCTTGGCTGCTCATGATAGTAAGGGACTGACACTTGATAAATGTGTATCTTCAAGTATGCTGAGAAGAGACAGCCAGATGGAAAATCTTGTGCTTGGACAGAAGGCACGTGCACTCTGGAGTGCAGGGGTTTAGGTGTCCATCTTTTCACACATCCAGATGAGCCCCAAATCAAGCAGGATTTCTGTTGCCTTTGTTGTCGTGCTGACAATGAAAAGCAGAGCAGCTGCGTGCTCAGGGAAAGGGGAGGGAAGAGGGGAGGCTCTGGGTGGTGCCCCCAGTGCTGTTCACAGCAGGGAAGCCCTGGCAGTCATTTGCTCCTCGCCCAGAGCTGAGGAGCCAGAGCTGAACATCAAACCAGCACAACTCAATGTGAGTAAAACCAGCAGGACTGGACTGCAGGGCTTCAGACTGCTGATGCCAAACTTTGACATAAAGAAGTTAAACAGTGAATCACCCAGCAGTGAATTAAAAACAATCCTCAGTTCTGTATCTGTGTGGCAAAACTCTCAGATATTGCCATTATTACACAGCAGTCCAGCCTGACTTGGCACTAAGTGGGATCTGGCTGCTGGCCACAGGAGAAACTTAAATTCTTCTTCCATGCATACACTAACAGCTGAGGTCAGCTCCAGGAAAATTTTGCTGCAGGAATATCTGTGTACTCAGCTGATACACAAAAGTGAATATCTGGAGAGACAAGAAATCTGCCTGCCAGCAGGGTTCCATTCATGCAGACCGAGTGCCATTGCACAACCTGATGGAGTTTGCAAGCTGACATTGCTTAAATCAATTTGGTACTGGTCGTTTTCCTGGCATTGTAAACTTTTTTGTTTGTGGATAGAAGCAAAAGAAAAGAACCACAATTTTTTCTATTACTCTTTGTCTAAACTCCTAATCTTTGTGTTCTGTTTGCTCAGTGAAGACCCTTTTTGCCCAGTTAAACACCATGCATTATTAATGAGTGGTAGCAGCTCAAACTTTTATCATTCATGTTTAAAAAAAAAAGTTCCTATTTTCTTGACTCAGTTTGAAAAGTGTAGTAACAAATTACACATCCTGCAGCAGTAACTCTCAGCACATACACATGTGTTGCTCATTTTTGTCTCAATATGACATGGAGAACTATTTCATGACCCTGTAGCTGCTGTATTTCCAAGTCACCATTTCTCCACGGTGTTGGTGACTATGCTGCAGGTGAAGTAGCACCTGGAATGTCTCAATGCACCTAATCCTCCTCTGAGGACTGATCCCCATGAAGAACCACTGTGTCATATGGATATTGGTTATCACAAATAGCAATATTTCTTTTATAGACATGAACTCTAAAGTTTGAATGTACAGAAATCATGGTTGCTTACACATCTTTCATTTGACCATCTCCAGTACTTAAGATGACTGTTTTTTCCCAAAGATCCCAGCTTTGTGAAGAATTGGCAGAATCTTTTAAAGCGACCATTAAAAATCTGAGGGAAAAAACTGAATACAGAAAAATATACAAAAAACCCCACATTCTTTTAAACTGGACAGCCAACTACCACCCTCCTATCAACACTGCATAACAACTACTAAAATTCATCTGGCAGTTTTTTCTGTTTGTTGAGCCAGCAAGAACTACCACCCAAAGAGGAGTAAAACCCTCCCAAACTGGTCAGGCCATACCAAGAGAAAAAAACTTAAAGACAAAAATGTGCTTGAACAGCAAAAGGGAGAGACAAAGCTTCATTAGAAGCAAACATGGGTCTCCTTGCCAAAAAAAGTCAGTTCAAGGAAAATTAAAACAGAAGGCAAAAGTAATGGATCCCATAGGGAAAAGACTCAAGGGCTGCTGAGAAAATGCTAAGGCAGCCACAGAGCTGAAAAGGTTCAGCTGGTTGCAGACACAACCTCAGTTTCAGTAAGAATTGAATTTTTCCTTTAAAGTATTTGGGTTCTTTCCACAGCCCAACAGAAGGCACTCACCCAAAGGAGAAGGGAAAAAAAAAAGAAAAGGAAAAAGTCCAGCCTCAAAACATCTTCCATTAAAATCCCATAGACCTTTATTCCAAATGTAGTTTTAATGTGTATTAGGTAAGGCTCGAAATGCTGAATTATCACACAGTTTGATTTGGGGCTTTATTTTGTTTGGGTTTTTAATATTAATTCTCCATAAGCAGGTATGGTGAAGGGTTGTTTTATGGACTAATTTACGAGGATAGCCTAAAATCTAAGAAAAATCTTGGACATCAGAGAGAAAAAGCAGATGAATCCAGCTTTGCTCCTGAAGTATCAGGTGATGGGGTGGGAATGAAGAGCTCCAATTTCTCCTCCTTGCCCAAATCTTCCTTTTGCTGACAGTTGAAAGGTTAAAAAGTGGAGGATGTTCTGGCACCTCTGCCACAAAAGAGATGTTGTGCAGGAGGAATAGGAAGGGTCTTTCCAGGTCTCCAGACTGCAGGATTAATGAGCTGTAGTTTTTTCAGGCATATCACATCACAAACATGAATAATTACCATTATGACACACTTAGAAGCAATGTAGCTTTCAGAGGAACAGTTGCTCCAGCTCGAAAAGGCAACAAGGTTCAGTGGTTTGTACGTGCACAAACTACAGATGTATTCATTTTTCCATCTGTTTCTTATTTGTCACAGAAAAACAGATAACTCAGAACTACTGACAGTAGCCAGAAATGTTCTAAAGCCCACCAAGTACACTGACTTTAATGTGTTTACAGAGAAAGGGAATAGAATTTGACAGGGTCATTGATCACTTGAACCAACTCAGATCAATGTCAAAACCCATAACAGGAAGCATCAGTCACTGTAAATAGAGAGGCACAGCATTCCCATCACTGTGACCCCAGGCCAGCACCAGTCACCAGTAAACCCACAGTCCACACCGTTCAGACAACTCAAGTCTGTATTTCTTTTTATTTTCCCCATAATTTTCTACGTAGTTGTGTTGTCAAGGAAACCCTACACTCCTGTAGCTTAGTATGCAGCTCTTTATTGCTATTGACACCCCAAAATTTAGGATTTTGAACCAATAGATACACTGTCCTTCCCATCTGTAGGTACCCGGTTTGTGGTGACTGGGAGTGGGGCTGCCCCAGCCTCATCCCTAACTGACTACAGCTGTGAGCAGCAGGTGAGCAGCACTGACAGCAGTGAGCCATGGAGTGCCCAGGTGTGCTGAGCAACCACCTAAGGGAGCACAGGGCACACAGGTGCAGTGCATGAACATAATGAGGGGATAAAAGGTTGGGCTAAAGAGCAAGAAGAGCAGATGCTTGCAGCCTTCTGAAGTGGAATGATGTTACTCTGGATGGGTGAGCACCTGAAGCCTTCTGATGCAGTATGGTGTTACTCTGTGTGAATGCTTAGAGCTCTCTGAAATTGTGTGAAGATATTCTGTGTATCATGGCCATCTCAACTGTGACCTATGCTGTGGCATATGCTGCAACACCCCTCATAAAGGGATCTTCACTTATACCATGAGCTGGATAAAAAAGGTGTCACTTTAACTCTGAAAGTTCAGCTCTTCCAAAATGCCTGGGAGAAACTTGCCAATTAACTCTTCTGTTTATTATTTTATTAGTTGTTTTACATATCAATATTCTATTATGCTCTATGCTATCCACTGAAAAATAGCCTTATAACCTGACTGGTGTCTTCTTATTTATCTCTGTCTCAATTCCACTTTTATGTGATCTTTGAACAATTTTGAGTTCCTCTGGTA
The DNA here is from genome assembly GCA_013397155.1 of Irena cyanogastra. Taxonomy (NCBI): domain Eukaryota; kingdom Metazoa; phylum Chordata; class Aves; order Passeriformes; family Irenidae; genus Irena; species Irena cyanogastra. The sequence continues at coordinate 364,258 of VWZV01001474.1, read as the reverse complement.
TGCAGTATTTTGTGCCTTTTGTGAGAGCTGCCAGCAAAATATCAAGTGATAACAGCTAAGTTGCAGTTGCACTGCTTGTATCTGTGTCATACTTTTATCTAACAGTTGTACAGGTTTTCACTGGGAGAAGAGGTGCTATATATAAATGCATATATGAACACTGAATTTAGGCTGCACTGCAGGGAAGAGGAGCTCTTCAGCCCCTGGAAGTGCCACAGTGGTGTCTCCTGGAGCACATGAGACACATCCACCCTGCAAAGCACCAGGGCAGGCTCAGACCTGGCACTTTCCCTCTCCCCTGGGGCTGAGGAGCTCTTCCATGTTCCACACAACACTCACCTGTCCCAGGAGTGCCCAGGAGGGTTCCAGCTCTCACCACGGGCTTTAAGGCTGCAGTTCTTACCCTGAGTGCCTCATGCAAGGATAAGTGCAGGATAAAGGCAGGAATGGTCATGAGAAAGAGGACTCCTGGCAGAGGGAAGTCTATTGTTGCACTGGACTTGGATTTCAGTTGTCTGTCGTGGTGAGAGGTATTTCTGTTCCTCTCTCCTTTGGGTCTCATGGAGCTTTGCTTCTATCTGTCGTCAAGGAAACACCAGGGTTTTTTCCCCTTGCTCATTAATGTCTGCATTTTTGTTTCCATAGCTACAAAGGAACCTTAGTGTTTTAAAATAGCAGTAATTGGATTACCATGACTTTTTCAAATTTATTGACACCATTAATGGCTCCGATTTTTCAAAAGCAGACACTGAAATTGTATCAGCAGTTTTTCAGCTATTAACATGTTATCTCCTTGTCCTGAAATCCTGGGTACATGCTCTGAAGTCTTCAGCATCCAGACACTCACTGCAGCCAGACTCAGGCTGCAAACGTGGTGCTCTGAAATTACTGAAAATAGTAATAGTAATGCTGTTTACTTGGATTGTTTTCAGTTTCTGGTGGTCTCCTGCAAAGGAGTGCACAGGTTCTGCTGTCAATCTGCTCGGTATTAGCACATTACATATCCTTTGTGATTTGACCAGTAGAATAATCTGGAAGAATTTTTACAGCTAGGGATCTAGGCAACTCAGGATGCAGGAACATGGGAAATTCATGAAGAATTGAGAGCACTGTTAACAACTGGTGTTACTTAGGAGGGACATAACTCATGTTTTAAGACAAAAAGCGACACCCCTACATTGTGGCTCTAGGCATTCTCCTACCACCCTGAAATGTTCCTGTGCTGCCTTCTAGCACTTTGCATTTACTTGTTACCATTGCCTATTTGAGGTGCTCACAAAGCACCATAAGTGCATGTCCTGTACCTCTCCCCTTTCTTTCCTGCCCTCAGCTGAGGACAGAAAGCAGCTGAATTCCCTGCATGGATGTCCCAGCAGCGGTGTCACCGCTCCTTGTGCTGAGCCCCAGGCAGAGACACACAGCAGTGCCACGCTGGAACTGGGGTCCAATTAACCTACAGCTTAAAAAGCTGTAAGAGGTGGACAGACAGAACGTCCAGAGACCACCTCTTGTTTTAGAAAAACAAGCTCAAGAGAGTCACCAGCCTAAAATCCAGGCACAGCAAAAAGGTGACAAGCGGCTAAACACAAATAAGTGTGAACAAGGAAGTTGCTTTAATCTAAAATATTAGTTCCTGTTTTTCATAATGGATTTCTGTGCATCCTCGAGGCTCAGACATTCTATTGCCATAGAAACAGCATCCTGTGTCTCTGAGGACCTGCTGTAGCTGTGTGCTGTTATGGAAACAGCCATCTGAACAGCTCAACTCATGTCTGTATCTCAGTGATTGTGTTTGTAAAGATCCATTGCTAAATTATCCTTTCAGGATTCATTTTAATAAAAACTAAGTCCCTGAAGTACATGGCAATTTAATGAAATCCTCAAGGCTACGCTACATTAAAAATACAACAATGGGAAAAAAATATGCATTAGATATACCTTGCCCTTTTGATAATTACCAATCTCTCCTAATCCTTAACATCAGCAAAGGTTTGGGGAAAAGATGGGTCTGTCCTCCCCAACAATCATTAATAAATCTACTTCAGGAAAGCAAATTTTGATATTGTGTTGTGTGCAAGGACTCCTTCACACACCCATCCTATGTGCCAGCATGGAAATGAAATTCAAAACATAAGAAGGTACAGGGAGAAAATGTGGCTCACATGACTGAACTGGGAATCCTCACTTTTTAATTCCAGGTGAACTGTTCTTTGTCTCAGAAAAGCCATCCAAGACAGATTTCGGAAAAGATAACTTGAGAGTTGGAAGCTCAACTCCCACTAATTTTTTTCCTGGGAATTGAGTCCTTAGCTGATCCTAGAAAATCTCCTCAACATTTTCATATTTGTAACATCTGAGATACTACTACTTATATATTTTACTAGAGTTCTGTGGGCATGAGTATTTTGTATTTTCTTGAATAAAGCCATCAAAGAATCAGGAACACTAAAACAAAACAATTAAAAGGTGCTTTTCAGGTTAATAGTCAACTGTAAAGAGCTTCCTGCCTAATTACATAGATTTTTCTATGTAGTTACTGCAACTTAAGACTGTAAATTCACACTTTTTATCTTTATCTTTTTTTTTCTTTAATCAAAATCATCCACTGTCCTTTCCAACCCAAACCATCGCAAGAAGGTTATATCCTCTCTCTTTATTCCTACACCAAATTCTGGTTATTATGGCTTGTAAAGGGAATATTTCCTAACACTGAATATCTCTGATTACAATAGCATTTTATGATGTATAAAGAAATCACCCAAATGTAATGAATTTGTGAATATAATTCAAATACCTCCTCTGAACTTCAGGGAAGCAGGAAAACAAAAGCTACTCAGAAGTGTGTCAGTTTGAAACCCAGGTCTTCTCCTCTCTTGAGAGGGATGCAGTGATACCTCAGCAATATCATCATCATCTATTTTTTTTCCTTTAAAATATTTACAGCCTCCTTTACCAGCAAAGATTAAGATATGTGACACTCTGAAACACACATTTATAAAGGGAACAAACACTGATTTTGGAGTAAGCAAATCAAATAACTTTTATTTGTTGCTGATACTGGGCTGTCTCTAAGTGTGATTAATGAAGCTTTGTGGAGGCTTTTTATGAAGATCATCATTTTCCTTAGAAGTCTCCTTGCCTGCTGCTCCCCTCACTGATGGATCTGGCAGCACCAATCCCTGTGTGAGTCTGTCTCTGCTCAGGAGTGTCCAGCTAGTCACACACTATTTGTATTTTCTGTTCCCATGCTACTCATCCCACTGCACATTTGGGAGCTCCTGGCTTTGAAGACACATAGAATGCACATCTTGATTAAAAAGAAGAGCTGTGCTCTTCATCTTGCCTTTTAAAGACCTTTATTTTTAAAAATTACTGCTTTTTGTGTATTCCAGAGGACTCCTGGATACTCAGAATTTTTCATCAGTAGAAAGTGTATATAAAAATTCCTCTTATTTATGAGCATGAAAGCCAAAAATTAACAGAAGCTAAGAAGCCTAAACTCCATTTTGCCATCTTATTAATCATGAAGCTGCTGGGTGTCCTATTGAATCAGTGCACTAGAACTGATATAAACATCATTTACTTGTGCAGCAGCTTGGAAATGCCTCCTAAATGACTCAATTTAGAGAAAAAAAAAGATAAATTGAGGCAGCTAGGTAGAAAGTGCTTTAATTTACACTATGCAAGACCTAGATATGAAAAATTGCATTTTAAATGGTTCTGTGAGAAGAGTAGTCAATGCTAAAACTACTTATTCCTTTTGAAAATATTTTTAACTTCAGTTTGTAGCTGTCTGTTAACATTTTGGACTCTGCACTCATGTAGCAGAGAACACATATCCATCCTCAGGGGATGGATTAATCCAAGCTGACTTAAGCATACTGGGATAAATTTGAGGATTTCTCAGTGCGTGGAATTTAACTTTTTCTTTTTTTTTTTTATTTTTACACGTGCCTTATTCCTTTAATTATTGCTGAAACACTAAGTTGCAGACAGCTTCGTTTCAGCAGCACATTAAGGCAGTACAATGGTGAAAAAGCTGGTTTCTCCCAAAGGCCTCTCTAATTAATCATCGCTAATGAAGCTGTGCTAATTAACAATAATGGGGGTGGTGGAAGGCCTAGAAGAGTCTGAGGGCTGAGTCTAGGCTGTGAGGATTTTACTTGCTGTCCTTCCCAACACAGCCAAGGCTGGTCTGCAAATGGATTTTTAACAGCTCGTATGCTCCTGCAATATTTACTAAATTCTTAGATCCTCTTCAAGTTGTTGCATATGTTTGACTCCAGTCCTCTTGCTCTGTGTGTAGCAGGTTTGTACAGGCCTGTTAAATGTGTCTGGCTTTGGATCAGGACAGAATGCAGTGCAGTTCTTTTGCAGGATTTCCAAGATCATAAGTATTCCCACATATTCCTCTCACTTTCCTTGAATGCTGTAATATTTCACAGCTAAGTACATAAAAGAGCCCCCATGGCCTGGGGTGTCAGGCAGTGGTTACAGGAAATGCAGAGTCAGGCATTTTATCAAGCTGGACTCTGACAGTTTTGGTCACACCATCTCATGGCCTTTGATTTCGATTCTTCCTAAATGGAATCCATGACTTTTACATTAGTGAAGATTTTATGGAGTCTGCTTACTTTACAGTTTCATATGTTATTAGAGCATACCATGAAAGAAATTACTTTGTCCCAACTGTGCATGAAGAGTGTTCTGTTACTTTATTTGCATGGAAGATCCTTGCATTATGTTTCCATCTTAAACTCTCCTATTTGATTAATATTTTTTATTTCTTTTTCTTTTACAGTTTATCCCTTAGGTTGGATGAAATGAAATCATGAGAGCCCCTCAGAAGGCTATTTGGAAAAGAGAAGTATTTTCAGTGAAGCTACAAACAGGAAACCACCACTGGCCAGGTAAGATATTAAAAATTTAAAACTGTTAAAGTCTCTCATCCCCAGAAGGACAAGGATCATCTTCAGGTGCAGTTTTTGACTTCCATGCTTGCTGTTTCCCTTTGAGTTGTCAGTCCTGTCCAAACACCAACATTTCTTCTCAGCTGGGGTTGGGAATTCCCACTGTCAGGCCCAGATGAGAGGCTGGGACTGAGCCTTAAGTTGCTGTTCCCATTAAAGATCTGAGCACTGCAGTCCCAGAGAGGAGGTTTTGTGTTCTCAGTTGCTGAGACTGGATCCTCCCCCTGCAAAGCAGTAACAAACACAACCCCAGCACTAAGGACAGCAGAAATACTCCTAAATCCAGGATCCACCTGTTCTCTGGCCAACAAAACTTGGAAGAAAAACAATTTAATGGCTTGCCTTCACCAGAGCTGTGTGGTCAGCCACAGGCACAAGAAAGCCTGCGTGCCTCAAGGCTGTTTGGTTTAGAATTGATCTGATCATTGTGCTGGTGACAGTTAGGATGTCAGCACTGATGATTAAGTGGCCACTTCCATGCCATACTTTGTGTAGGACAAAGTGACAACTTTTATTTCCAGGTTGTGGCTTCTTTAAACCATGTCCAAAGATAGCTGATGGAGCACAAGATTTCTGAAACAAAGAGTTGGATAGAAATTTTGGACAAGGGAGCAAGGTCTGAAGACCCTGAGTTATGTTTGTGATTTAATACATGATTCTGACTATGACCTGTCATCACTGGTCCTTCAGGCTTTGCACTGAAAGTTGCACCAAAAAAATGTTTGAGAGCACAGTGTTTTTATGAGAACTGTTCTCATCTTCTGAATTACACAAGAATCACTGGGAAAGAAATATGATTATCTCCAAACAACACAAAATCAGCAGCATTTTCAAAGTACTTTAGAATTTGTGGTTTTGTCTTTAATTGTGCTGTTACTGTGCTTGCTCATGAGTTGTGGGTGATAACTTGTGATTATCATCTGCCTACTTGATCACATGCACATTTGTGATGCTTGCAAGAGCAAACATTATTGGCTGGGATCTGTCACAGTCTCAGAGTTTCAGAGACTGTTTCCCAGACAACAGCACAGTCCCCTTCATCCACGAGCCCTGCACCACCATGGACCTGTGCTCAGTCTAACACTGGTGGCAGCTGCTGCTCCCACTCCTGACATAGACAAGATGTTTGTAGAGCCACAATCCAACTGCCTGAACTCTGCAAGTCAAGGAAACTGCACAACCCAAATTAAAAAGTCAAGCACCTACCTTGTTGCAAATTCTGAGTCAGTTTTTAAATTGAAACCAGATCATTCCTTGCCAAAAGCCATTTAAGGGCTATGTACTACCTGTTTAAGTCCTCTGCTGCCAAGCATAAAGCCAAGCACAGCTGTGTAAGGTGGTAAATCATTTCTCTGGAGTAATTGGAGTGTGTTAAAACAAAGGAGCCCAGAGGGCAGGTGGAAGAGTGAGTGTCAGAAGCAGCTCAGGCCAGCTGGGTGGTATCCTGTGTGCAGGGCATTTACATTTTGGATGTTGGCAGGTGGGGGAGGAAGCTGATAAGAAAAATAATTATTTGCATTCAAATTACATAAACAGTGCCAGAGCCTGGTTAGTGTAGGCAGTGTTAGACAGAGTGTTTCCCAACTGCAGGAGATGGATCACATGCTGGGTAAGGAAGGTATATGAGGCAACAGCACTCTGAAGGTGTGCAGCTCCAAGCCTCTTGGCACATTTTATGGCAGAAGAATAAAATAAAAAGGAAAATTAAATGCTTGTCCCAGATCATTCTATTAAAAATGCACATTTTTAATATGACCTAACTTACACTCTGTGTTGTGAAGCAAAGATAATGTCTGGGTTTGAATTTATTGGGGGGAGGGTGGCAGGACATTGGCAGGATTTGGGCAGGGTTTTTCAAGGTGTGCAGGGGTATTTGGGGAAGGGAGAGATGTTAAACAGCAGGTAACAAAATCTCAGTCTCCCCTTGATGTTCTTAGCTCCAGTCAGCTAAAACTGAGTGGCTGTAGCAGCAGTGTAGCAGTATCACCAATCAGCAGTTCACATCCTGAGCTGTCCTTCCACATCAGGTTGCCACAGGTTTCCAAAGTTCTTATCACTAATTTTTTGTTTTCCACTCGTTAAGAATGACCTCAAATGTAAATGGAATATTAAATTATTTTGTTTATTGATCCTGTGACGCTCAGTCTGGATACCCTGTAGATTTGCAGAGGGGCTCTCTGGGGTGTGCCATTCCCTCTGTGGGCACCATGAGAGATCCACAGTAGGATTTAAGGGAGATTTACCACCTTCTATACCACTCTTTCATATCACTTCTGACTGCAACTCTGCCTTTCAGAGCTTCTCCAAGAAAAAGCAAATCCATGGTCAAGATGAAGAGGCCATTCTCTCTCCAACCAGAGACTGCTTGAAATTTTTTAAAGATATCCCTCACCTCCCTGTCGAGAGCTTCTTCACCTGCATTCTGTGAATGATGTCCTTGGCTTTCCTCTTTGTTTCCACAAAGTATAAAGGCTCTTATCTGACACTGAGTGCACAGGTTCACAACAGGACATTTGCACTCTGGATTGTTCTCAGGTTACTGAGACCAGCTTTACTGAAACCACATCCCAGAGTTGTGCAGTGTAATTGTAGCTGTGGTGACCAATATCTGCAAAGGGAAGAAAAGCTGCTTCATCACAGGTGAGGACTTGTGCAAATTGAGATCTAAAAGACTGTTCTCACAGGGACACACAGGGAGTGGAATACACAGACAACACATGTGATCCAGCCCCCTCTCGTGGTTTTTCCACACAGGAGGCAGGAATCAACTCAAAATGATTTCTTAGTAATTATATAAACTCCTGCATCTCTTCTCTGAAAGCTGATATGCTTACTGGCATTTCATCTCTTCTTAGGGAGGGATAGGTATTAGTCTGAGTATGGAAAATGATAATCTGTAAAAATTTTGATTTGTATTTCCTAGGCAACTTGATGGCTATTTCTGGTAGAATATGAAGGACTAAGGGAAGGGGATTTGTTGGCTATTTCTATAAGCTCTTTTTTCTTCAAACTGAGGGAGGAAGTAAATACTACAGAATAGAAAACAAAACTCTCCTGGTCAACTGATAAAGTGGAGAAACAAACACAGGCATTTGGTTATCTTACACTGCTCTGTGTTATAACTGAGTTGAGCTAAATTGCATGATACAAGCCAGTGTTTGTCAGTGGGTGAAGAACAAGTGCACTGAACTGAGAGAGCTGCTGCAGGTCTGGCTAAAGCCAGGCTGGTTCCAGTGGGTGTTTTGGGGGTGCACAGCATTGGCCAAATCAGCCCTGATAGCTGTTCTTGCTCTGCAGCACCAGCACGGCCTTCCTGTCATTTTTCCATTTCATTTATGGCTCACTGTGCACACAGAGATTTAAGTGCCTTGTTCCTCACAGTGCTCCTCCTGGCCACGTGAAGAGCTGTCCCAGAGCAACAGGAGCAGCAGCCCCAGGACAGAAATAACTGTCCTCAGGTGGCACCAGGGCCAGCTCCCCCAGCCTGGGCAGAACTGCAGAGCAGCTGCACAGGGGCACTTTGGCAGTGCAGGTTTATGGAGCTCAGGGCTCTTGAGTGCTGTTTGCTGCATTCTGGTCCTTTCCCTCTCCCTGGGTCAAATGAGGAATTTGGGACAACATCTGTTCTGAAGAAGGAAGGTGAAGGGCTTTGGGGTGGAAGGCCAGATTGCTGCAGCAGCGGGGAGCACTGTCAGGACTCAACATCAGCAGTGAAACTGTTAATGCCTTGCAGAGGGGGTAAAACTGGGAAAGAATGCTGGTTACTTCAATAAAAGCACATTTTCAGCATTGAAGGGAAAATATTTTTTATTCCGTTTATGTTTCTCTGAAGAGACAAAGATGCACCAAAACATGTTAATCCTTGCTACAGTGTGAGCTCTGTCCTGACCTCATAAATGTCTCATCATGGAAACTCATTTGGCCTAAACACCACTTTTCCAGCATGTTCTGTAGTGCTGGCTTTTCCCCATTGGTGTCTTCTTCAGATATTAATCAGAAATCTGGGAGGATCAAAATTACTTGAACAAAACTCCTGTTAAAGCATGGGCAAAGCTGGAGGAGTTGGTACCACCCTGCACTGAGGCATTTCTGTGCTTTCTTTCTGTCAGTAGAGGTATTTATTTATTAAAAGCACCATTTGATGTGACCTTGTCATACAGGGATGCTTTATGGCCAGGAATTAATGAGCCAGTTCTGGAAGCACTGAAAAGGAGCTTTGCTGCCCAACAAAGTTTTCTCTAAGAAGTACATTCAGGAAAATCCAGCCAAGCAGGAGGAGGCTGAGATACTGAATTGACACTGATGGAAGAGTGTTTACAGAGGGCAGCCATGAGGAGTTGTATAATGGAAGTCACTGAAGAGGTATGTCTGGAAAACACTGACAATCTTCTGTCATTACAACTGCCAGATTGACAGAGGGAGTGAGAACTTGTTTTTCCAGCTCAAGGAAAGAGCAAGACTTTTGAATGGTTTTCATTAATATTGCCTGTGAATACCAATATTTCACACAAACTAAAACTTGGATTTCAGATCAAGGAACCTGTGCAGTGCAGCCATATTTCAAAATATGACAGGGGGAAAATACACCACAAAATACAATTTTCTTAAGTGTAAGGAACAGTAAACACCTCAGCTGTCATGTGAAAAGTGCAGAGTTGTGATACCTGAAGCAGGGAAGCAACCAGAGCCCGTGGCAGGGAGTACAGCAGGCGAGTTCAGAGCCTTCCCCACTCACCCCTCTCGTATCAGTCCCCTGCAGTGTCACCTCTCCACAATTCAGTTCTGGTGACCCATGATGAGTGCAGACTTGCATTCATTTCCCTCAGAAGTGCAGCCTGAGTCACTGCCATTGTCACCAAACCCTCCTCAAGGTGGAATCCAGTGACATTTGGTGCTGCAGAGTGGCCTGGTTGATCCCTGGAGCAGGGCTCTGAACCAGGGTGCTGTTTGCTTTGCTAACACAAACACAATACCTGTGGTTTTACACAGCACTGTAGGCCTGATTGGTTTGACAGTCTGGGCTTTTGGTACCCACTATGGAGAGCAGGAATGATCTGGATATAATTCCAGAGATAAGGAGGCTTTTGGGTTGTGAGTTATTTCCTGGTATTTATGCTTTTGGGTCAAAATAATGAGGTTTTTATGAGGCTGCTTAAAGGGGACAAGTCACAGCTCCCCGCTGGCAAATCTGGGCCTGGCAATACAAAATCTTCATGCCTCATTGAGCAGATAAATTGTTTGGGACCCCAGAGCACTTTCCCACAGAATTCCTAGGGCAATTTCCAATATTTCTTAGCCATGCCAAGGGGATTGCTGTGCTGAAATCTGACACATAGAATCACAAGGCCCACTTCAGGCATCAGTTGCATCTAGCAGCTGTGAGCAAACAGCCCCTGAAAGACACATAGGGACTATAAAGACATATATGGAATCTCATCAGGGGTTTCCATGAGTTTTTATGTTCTCTTGTAGGTGTCCATCACCATCCTCAGTGATCATTTTGGTACTGCCTGGGACTGGACAAACTCAGCTGACAGAATGCTTTCTTTTATTCCATTTATTAGACAGATACTGACAACAGGGGCAAAGATATTGGATTTTGTGGTATTATAATATATGTAAATAACTCTAATGTTTAGGATGCGCCACATTTTATTCTGCAGTCACAAATGCACACTTTATTTTCCTAAAGTCTGGCTATATTATTTATAATTGTGTTATTTCTCTTACAAGACAGGTTTATAAGTAGCTGCACATTTGGTATCACTCAGATATAGAAACCTACTTTAACAAATCTCCTGTTAAAATAGCCTGAAGTTTACGTGAGCAAGAACTGCTGAAATCTAGCTCCTAATCTGCACCATATGTTGGCAGGCTTCCTTCTTGGAGATGACATTTTGCTTTGCTTCCAGTAGATAACATTTCTTTTAAAGAAAAAAGACCTGATGAGAGGCTACAGGCAGCCTGATGGATAAGGGATGGGAATCTGCTGTACCTTCCCTGCCTGTTTCAGGGTCACTGCCTTCCACAACTGTGTCACACTGAGACCTCTCAGAATGCTCTGCATTTTTAACATCCTTTGCAAAATTCTCCAGTTGCAAAAATCGCTTGGTGGGTATTCAGGCTGCAATGGATTCAGAGCTGCCTCACAATCTCCCAGCAATAACTCTGTCCACTCTGACAGATCAGCAGTGAGCTAGATGTCCAGGAACAGTGCATGTGGTCAAAGACTCAGGGAAAATAGGATCAAGACAGGTATGCCCAGCAAAAATTTATTCTCTTAACAGCTCTCATTTAAGTATTTGCCACTGGCTGAACCTGGTATTTATCACTGACTAGCGGCTTCTCTGTAACAGAGCTGCTGGTTTGATGCTGGGGATGCACAGGGGATATTTACTGCCCGAGCCCTGGCCCAGCCTGGCTGGGATTCCTGGCACGGCAGGCGGGGTCAGCAGTGGCTGTGTGTGATATAATCTGTTTCTGGGAAGTTTCCCTCTGTGCTTTTCCACTGAGGCTATTTCTGTGCGGCTGTGAGTACGCAGAGGTCACTCCCTCTCCGTGTGCATGAAACGCTGCCCTGCTGTTCGACAAAAGCGCCGTTTGCACCGAGTTCACGGCACTGCCCGGCACTGTCGGCAGTTTTAGAAGGAAGCGCTCATGGCGCGCCAGAACCGCCCGCGGGTGTGTTTGGGGCCGTGCCCGCTCCTTTACGGACGCTGTCGGTGCCGCGATGGCCAGGGGGCAGGCGGTGACGCCGGGGGGCAGGCGCTGACGGCCGGGGGGCAGGCGGTGACAGCGGGGGGCAGGCGGTCACGGCCGGGGGCAGGCGGTGACAGC